>JARQOD010000001.1:209909861-210030826 GCA_033576555.1 Oophaga sylvatica
AGTCCACTCAAATTTCCCAGCAACAATCAGCCCCCCCAGAGAATACCTCGACCTCCTTCTTCTTACACTGCAACTTTTTATCTCTGATTTCCGTCATCAAAAGGGGTCACAATTTGGTCAGGTAAAAAATACTGGGGCGGGGAGCTTAATTATGACAAAAAATAAAAGAAAAATGCGGGAGTGGTTTTTTTAAAATTTTATTCAGTTTTCAAAAAAAGCAAAAAAAGATGACAAATAAACTTATTTTTCTAAAATACAACATGGCTAGGGGGATAAATTCTATTTGACGTGGAAGGGAAAACCGGGAGTGCCATGGCATATTAAAGGGGGGCACAAAATTCCACTTCCCCCTGTGTTTTGAAAAACCCACCTACGCCCTTTATAGCAACTTTAATCATGCACAGGCAACCAGACAAGAGGTTCTTCTGTCCACCGTTTTAACCAAACCCAGTGGAAACCAAACTCAATTAGCGTCTAAAACTGTTCACACGAAGTTTATTTACCCCAAATTCAGTTTAAACCTCTTAAATTTTCCTTTTGCTAGAGTAGGGCGGGATAAGCGTGGGCGGGGTAGCCTAGGGGCTAGCTCCCCCTCCCCAAGGGGGGCACCTGGCGAATACCTATTCGCTCTTTGCCTTCCCCAGCCACAGCTTCACACGGATCCCCAGGGCAAGCACCAAGTGAGCAGTGTCTCACTACATCACTCCCCCTTTTCCTCTGCCTGCGCCCTGGCTGTCTTTTTTTCCCCCACTCAATTTATTATTATCCACAAACCCAATACAATTTAAGTAAGGGTCGGGGCAGGATCAATGACAAAGTTATTTCCCCGCTCCACCCATACTCCACAAAAAATAGGGCCCTTTGTTTAAAGGGGAAAGGTGCACGCTAGGGACCGGGTGGTCTAAAACGTGACATTTGCAAACTCCAGCCTCACTTCTGTACTTTATAAAAGGGGTAGGTGGGGTGCGGAAAATGGAGCCAGATTAGATATAAAGCTTTTTTTTTTTTTTCTTATACTATTTAATTAAGAAAGGGGGTGGGGCCCTCACAAGAGGGGTTGTGGGGGAAAACACTGGGATGCTGGCTGTGGGGCCCATACACATAGGGTTCATATTATATTGGGGGTGCGTAAAACATATTATATAGGGCGAATTGGGAAAATTAGCTGGGATTTTAAAATTTATTCTGCAGTGGGGTTAAAAAGTCGGGGCCGACAAAGCTTGTCCCGTTGTAAAAAGTTTAACCCCCTTTTGATGGATTGCAGCGGGGGGCCCCGACTGAAGGGGGGAGAGGTTGGGTATTTTGTTTTTTTATTTTAATTTTTACAGGAAACAAGGGTTCTGATTGGCAGAATAAAATAAAATTTGGCAAAACTTTGTGCAATTATTTCATTAAAAGAATTTTTAATTAATGTGTGTGTCTTTTTTAACGCTTTACTACTGTAGGATTAATAATGGATAGTTGTCTTATTGACACCTCTCCGTTATTAACCCGGATTAATGTCACCTTTCAATAGCAAGGAGACATTAGCCCCTTCTTAACCCATGAGCCACTGCTAAAGGCAATGGGAATAGAGAGGCTAAGTGCCAGAAAAGGCACATCTAATAGATGTGCCTTTTATGGAGTGGCTGGGGCCAGATGTTTGTAGCCAGAGGGGGCCCAAAAGCAATGGTCCCTCTCTAGGCTATGATTATCTGTCCTCACTCACTGGCTTTCCCTCTCTGGAGAAGAAAATTGCGCTGGAGACCACTTTTTTTCCTCGATGAAAGCCTGTCCAGTGCCCCTCCAGGAGGATTTGACGCTACGGACCTCTACAAGCGCCAACGTTGACAGGTACAAAGTCTTGCAAATACTTTCTGGGACAGGTGGCGCAAAAAATATTTGTCTACCCTGCAGCCATGGTCGAAGTGACAATCTACTAGGCCTAACCTAAGCATAGGTGACCTTGTTCTTGTGAAAGACTGTCAAATTCACCGGAACCAGTGGCCACTTGGTCTAGTTACCGCAATGTTCCCGAGCAGGGACGGCAGCAACATCCGCAAAGTTGAACTAAGGATGACCAAATGGAATGAACCTGAGACATTTTTCAGACCGGTATCTGAACTGGTCCTATTGTTGCATTCAGAAGAAAGGGATGGTGACATCCGTTGATGCCAGACGGGGAGTGTTCTGTCTCCGACATCTACAGTAATTATCTGATTGTTTGTTTTCATAATTTTGCAGTTTTCATATAGGAAAATTGTATATTTAAGCGTTTTAATAATCTTTATTTGTCTGCAGTGTTTTGGCTCCCTCTAGCGGCCAGAGTCATGTTCACGGTCCTATTCTGTTTTTTCCTATTTCTTATGTCTGAATCTCCTCCCATTTTTTGCAAAGCATTATGGTACTTCAGCTCCATTTTCCCTCCATTCTCCTTCATCTTGTATCTAAGAAGGATCACATCTATTGCTCTCCCCTTGTGATTGCATTGCCGGTATGTATTTATGCTCTTTATAGTTAATTCCTGCCCTAATATTAGCCTAGCTTAGTCAGTCCTACCCCTTGGTCAGTTACTAGCTTTGTAAATGTTCATGCACAATGTATGACATGTATAATATGTATTTCTGCTGTACCATGCACTGATTGTATGTATTATGATTGTTTATAGTTTCACCGTGCCAATATACTATCACGTTCAATAAAAGCACAGACTCAACCACAGTCTCCTTATTGGACCCCGGTATAGCGGTTTAGCTGTCTGTATAGCTACATGATTCTGCCTCATTTAGTGAGGACAGAACAGTACATATACTGGGGGGCTGGCAGTGAGGAACATTATACTAGCAGCTAGCTGTTGGGAACATTATACTGGGGGCCTATCAGGGTACATGCTATACTGGGAGATGGCTGTGAGGGACACTATATTTGGGGTTGACTGTGTGGGGGGGACATTATACCTGGGTTGTGGGGGGCATCATATTGTGAATTGGGGAGTCTGTTGTGGATATGATACTGGATGAACAGCTGTGGTGACCATCATACCATTTAGGGGGACAGTGAGAGAAGGGGGAACAGTTTGGATAGGACAATATGGTGGGCAGTATGAGGACATAGCGTGAGAAGTGGTCACAGGATGGACATTGATAGAGGTGACAGCATAAAAAGGGGGCACAGTATGGAGAGAGGTTAGCATGGCCGGGGTCATTCTGAAGATACAGAGAGTGTAAGGGAAAACAGTGGAGAGGGGACAGCAAAGAAATAGGCTGTGTTTCATAAGGGCGGATGGTGTGGTGGTTATAACTTATAATGGCAGACAGTGGGGGGTTATAGATCATTAAGGCGGACAGCATGGCAGGAGTAGCTCATAAGCACAGAGAGGGTGGAGGCCATATTCCATAGGATGCTTATTTAGGTCATAGTATGGAAAGATATTATTATGCAGAGGGCATTTTAATAACACTCCCATTTTTAAGGGCACCGTGTGGGAATGTGCTACAAAAGACAAAAGACTGGAGAAGAGGTAAGTCCGTAAATTAAAAGAAAGAACAACTTCAATCAGAGAAGTCACCTATAAGGTACCTGGATGTAAATGTTTATTTGTGATCCTACCTGCAACTCATCAGTACTGTGATTCCTGTATGGTCCGTAGTCTGATAATGATTGATAACAACAAGCTCCAGCATCTCCTTTCTATTGTTAAGGACATGCTGGGAGTTGTAGTTTCATGTAATACCAATGTATATGGGGTTAACGTGACAATACAATTGATTGCTGTTCAAAGCTTGATGATGTAGTCATGTACTTATGGTGATTCTGGTGATGTATATGTACTGATGGTGGTTCTGGTGATGTATTCATGTACTAATGATGGCACTGGTGTATTTATTTACCAACGGTTCTTATGATGCTTTCATACGATACGATACGATACAATACACTTTATTGATCCCGGGGGGAAATTACAGTATTACAGCAGCAATACAAACAGCAGTACATAAAATATTAGGACACAAATCTTGCACAGGTATACCAACATTACATAATAAATAAAAGTGGCTAGTTCAGGTGTATATAAGTCAATGTTAATTGACATTAGTACACCAGCCATCAGTCATTACTTTCTACCACCCTTAGGAAATTATTATACATCCCCATAGCAGTAGGTACAAACGATTTCCTGAATTTCTCCTTCTTGCACCTTAATAGGATTAGACGGCTGCTGAATGTGCTCTTCTGCTTCAAGAACAGCTTGTATAGTGGGTGTGTATTATTGTTCATTATAGCCCTACACTTCTTCTGAATTCTATCAACAGCTGCACTTGCCTTCTTGATAAGTTTGTTGAGCTTATTAGCATCAGCTATTCGCACACTACTGCCCCAGCAAATGATAGCAAAAAAGATGGCGCTTGCTACAATGGACTGGTAGAACATCTCCAGCATTTTACTGCACACATTGAATGACCTGAGCTTCCGCAGAAAGTACAGTCTGCTCATTCCCTTCTTGTAAACCTTTTCTGTATGACACCTCCAATCAAGTTTACTGTCAAGGTGAACCCCCAAATATTTGTAGCTTATGTACTGATTTATGTACTGATAGTGGTTCTGGTGCCATATTCAAGTACTTATGTTGGTTCTGGTGATGTATGCATGTACTAATGGTGGTTCTAGTGACCTATTTATTTACTGATGATGATGATGATCATTCTGGTGACTTATTTATGTACAGTCATGGCCAAAAGTTTTGAGAATGACACAAATATTAACTTTTACAAAGTCTACTGCTTCACTTTTTCTAATGGCAATTTGCATATACTCCAGAATGTTATAAAGAGTGATCAGCTTAACAGCAATTACTTGCAAAGTCAATATTTGGCTAGAAAATGAACTTTATCCCCCAAAACACATTTCAACATCATTGCAGCCCTGCCTTAAAACGACCAGCTAACCTCTTTTCAGTGATTGCTCCATTAACACAGGTGTGGGTGTTGATGAGGACATGACTGGAGATCAATCTGTCATGATTAAGTAAGAATGACACCACTGGACACTTTAAAAGGAGGCTGGTGCTTGGCATCATTGTTTCTCTTCTGTTAACCATGGTTATCTCTAAAGAAACACGTGCAGTCATCATTGCAATGCACAGAAATGGCCTAACAGGGAAGAGTATCGCAGCTAGAAAGATTGCACCTCAGTCAACAATCTATCGCATCATCAAGAACTTCAAGGAGAGAGGTTCCATTGTTGCCAAAAAGGCTTCAGGGCGCCCAAGAAAGACCAGCAAGCGCCAGGACCGTCTCTTAAAAGTGTTTCAGCTGTGGGATCGGGCTACCAGCAGTGCAGAGCTTGCTCAGGAATGGCAGCAGGCAGGTGTGAGTGCATCTGCACGCACTGTGAGGCGGAGACTCTTGGAGCAAGGCCTGGTCTCAAGGAGGGCAGCAAAGAAGCCACTTCTCTCCAGAAAAAACATCATGGACAGACTGATATTCAGCAAAAGGTACAGGCAGTGGACTGCTGAGGACTGGGGTAAAGTTATTTTCTCTGATGAATCCCCTTTTCGATTGTTTGGGACATCAGGAAAACGTCTCATTCGGAGAAGACAAGGTGAGCGCTACCACCAGTCTTGTCTCATGCCAACTGTTAAGCATCCTGAAACCATTCATGTGTGGGGTTGCTTCTCAGCCAAGGGAATCGGCTCTCTCACAGTCTTGCCTAAAAACACAGCCATGAATAAAGAATGGTACCAGAATGTCCTCCAAGAGCAACTTCTCCCAACCCTCCAAGAGCAGTTTGGCGATCAACAATGCCTTTTCCAGCATGATGGAGCACCTTGCCATAAAGCAAAGGTGATAACTAAATGGCTGAGGGATTAAAACATAGAGATTTTGGGTCCATGGCCTGGAAACTCCCCAGATCTTAATCCCATTGAGAACTTGTGGTCAATCATCAAGAGATGGATGGACAAACAAAAACCTAAAAATTCTGACAAAATGAAAGCATTGATTGTGCAAGAATGGACTGCTATCAGTCAGGATTTGGTCCAGAAGTTGATTGAGAGCATGCCAGGGAGAATTGCAGAGGTCCTGAAGAAGAAGGGTCAACACTGCAAATATTGACTTGCTGCATTAACTCATTCTAACTGTCAATATAAGCTTTTGTTACTCATATGTTTGCAATTATTATATTTCTGTCTGTGATAAAAACATCTGTCAAACGCACATAAAAACCAGAGGGCTGCAGATCATGTGAAAATATAATATTTGTGTCATTCTCAAAACTTTTGGCCATGACTGTACTGTTGATGTGTCCTTTGTTCTGTTTACGTAATGATGATGATTTTGGTTTCATATTCAGCACAAGAACAACCATCACTACATGAATGCCACAGAACCACTATTAGTATAAGAATAAGACATCAGACACCTTTTTTTATTCTGTTGGTATTTTGTGGCGAAAAAGGTAACAATTTTAGTGTAAGTGGTCATTAGAGCTTGCTACCTGACCCATGGCCGTCATCAGGGCAATACTACCCTTGCTGGGGTATGGGGCCCGTTAGCTTGGGGGCCCACTGTCAGGGTTTTCATAAACAGGAGTGGAGTGTGGACGGAACGGTAGGAAGATCGCCATTGTGACAGGCAGCTGAGAGAGGGGCAGCCAGTGCTGAGCCACAGGAGGGTGGGACTCCACCATCCAATCAATGCTGAGCCCGCGTTTCTGCAGTATTATCCCCAGTCATGAGTGAGCAGCAGGAGCAGTGCAGCAACACCAAGTAAGTGCCTGAGCCTGTCCTAGTGAAGTATATGGATGGTGTTCTAACAGGCTCCAGTCCATGCAGCAGATGCATCATTAGTGAGTCAGCTGGTGTGCTCAGCGACAGCATCAGCCTTACTATGTGTATATGCTGGTTCATCCAGGATGCTGTTATGTCCTGACCCCTGTCTGTGTTAGCTATAGATCTTGATAAGAACAGAATGCGGTGACCACCTTCCCCCTCACCTCCTGCTGAGAAAGATAAGGCTGCTGAGACCAATCTTCACCCTGACAGGACACAGCAGCCCCCCTCTCAATATGCCCACAGGAAAATATTTAGGATTGAGAGTCCTCAGTAGTTGATACCTTTTAATGGCTAAAAGATGGTAACAAATTGCAAGCTTTCGAGACTACTCACGTCTCTTTATCAGGCAAAGGCTAACACAAAATCTGAAGAATCACATATTTATACACAACACAGCACAGAAACAATGCAATAGAATAGATAAGACAAGTGACGTGAAGCAGTGTCATTATGGGAGAGACATGAACATAAATATTGGAACAGTTCATAGATAAGGAGTGTGAAAGTTTTATTGTCCTCTGATTGGGGTCTGCTATTGTGTTGTGATGCCCCCACAAGGTCTGAAGAGCAAATTCGTTAATTGATGTAAAAAGACCTAAATCCATGCGACACATTCATTCCTGCACTGAGTGTGTCAAAGGTTGTCATGAGTTTATACTCCCAGACCTTTCTATCTCTCTGAGACTTGAAGTTACCTTTTAAAACAATTAATTTAATGTTTGTCATGCTATGACCGGGGATACAAAAGTGTTTGGCCACAGGTAGATCCATTCTTTTTTCTCTTATTGTGTGGCGATGGGAATTAATCCTTGTTCTCAGTTTTTGCCCGGTCTCTCCCACATACAGACCCCCAGTTGGACATTTAGTACAAATAATTAAGTATACCACATTAGATGTGATGCAGCTGAAAGTACCTGGGATCATGTAGTCCTGATGGGAGTTGGGGATCTTTATCTTGTCCGTGGTCATTATAGATGGACAGGTTTTACATTTCTTCTGCTTGCAAGGAAAGGTTCCTGCAGCTGTTGGAGAGGACAGGGAGCTTCTGACAATGATGCTTCTTAGATTTTGGGGCTGCCTAAAACACAGTAGTGGGGGGGTCTGGAAATATGGATTGTAATCGGGCATCTTTTTGTAGTAAAGGTTGTAGTTTCCGTGCAGCTCCCCTTAGCATCTCCAGATTTGGATTGTAGGTGACCACTAGAGGCACCCGGTTATTTTCTTCTTTAGCTTTGTACTGTAGCAGGTGATTCCTTGATATTCTGGTGGCTCTTGTAATTTGGTTTTAAATTGTTCTTGGATGGTAGCCCTGGTTCAAAAAGGTCTTTCTGAGGCGAGGCAATTTGTTACCATCTTTTCAGTTAGCCATTAAAAGGTATCAACCACTGAGGACTCTCAATTCTAAATATTTTTCTATCTACTGGCTAACACGGTACAAAGATATACATCTTTCCTGTATTCCCACAGTTTCATTTACACATCCAAACTGCTCTGAAAATTTTCAGTCTTCAGAATGGAGCTGTTGTGTCAGGGCAGATGGGGCACAGCAGCCTTATCCTTCCCTACAGTGGGTGGGGGTCACCAGACACTGCGCTCATCAGGATTTATAGGATTTATAGCTAAAGGTACTGTCACACTAAACGAGATTGCTAATGAGATCGCTAATGCGTCTCCGATTTTATGACGCAGTAGCGATCTCGTTGGCGACTTAGCTGTGTGTGACATGTAGCAGCGATGCGGCCCCTGCTGAGATGTCGCTGATCGCTTATGAACGTTCTGAGCCGTTTTTTGGTCGTTGGTGTCCCGCTGGTGAGCCTGAATCGCTGAGTGTGACACCCTTTATGAACGACTTCACCAGCGTTGCAGGTGGGACTAGGTTTTCCCACAGATCGCTGAGGAGATGTGTTTGGAATCACAGATCGCTGATGAGTTGTGTTTGGAATCTAACTAGCGATCACATAGTGATCGCACTAGCGATCTCGCCAGGTCGTGTCGTTGTCGTGATCGCTGGTGCGATCGCTAAGTGTGACAGTGCCTTAAATAGAGGAATATATTCACCTTCCTGAGCTATAATGTAAACATAAACACACTGTATATATATATATATATATATATATTATGCATATCACAAGCACTCTATATGTAGAAGTATGCGAAAATTCCACAGTATTGCAGAAAAAAATAATTGAGGCTGAACTCCAGCATGAGAGGCTAATTATAGAAAATTGCAGGGGGAATAAAAGCTCTTAAGCCTCGCTTACACGGGCATACAATATGGTCGACTGCTATGCGATGTTTTATCAGATAGCACTCGGACCAATGTTATACTATGGGGCACTGCTGATCTGCAATTTTTTCTACAGACCAAATTTGTCTGTGGAAAAAAAACAGCATGCTGTACGTGGCTCTGGAATTCGGATCACACTCACACACTGAAGTCTATGGGAACGTGTGAAACATCAGACTGCACTCAGCTGTCATCTGAGTGCAGTGCGACATCCACGGCCTCAGACAATGGTGAAGATGGAGAAATTAAGTTCTCGGTCTTCTCAGTGTGATCCGGTTCTCTCATCCAAGACAGACGGATGACACTAAGATGATACTCGGATGAGAGTTGGAGCAGAGTGTCAGTAGCATAACTGAGCCGATTCTCTTGCATGAGAGAATCATCACTCGTGTGATCCTGGTCTTACACTTTTTTCCTCTGAACACTTTGAAGTGTTGTCTCAATTCTTTTATACAACTTAATTAGTTCTTATATTCCTATTCCTATATTATAAGTGGAAGTACTTGCTTTTTCTCCAAAAAAGTTTTCATGTATGTCGGGGAGTTCATTCCTTTTTACTTTGCATTCTTTTTGGAGGTTGTAAGTAGAGATGAGCGAATATCGTCAGCTCCTTCATTATTCGGAAAGCTATAGCGCTTACCGAAGAAGCTGCATCGGGAACCCGGATACCTGGAGAGTTCACAATGATCAGCTGCTTGGTACCACGCTGCATGTCTCGCGGCTGTGTGACAGTCACAACATATGCATGGAGAGCCTGTTTGTTGTGACTGTCACACATGCAGCTACGGCACTGAATAGCTGATTATCGGGAGCGCTCCAGGTATCCGGGTTCCCATGCAGCTTCTTCGGTAAGTGCTATAGCTTGCCGAATAAGGAGGGAGCAGGCGATGTTCGCTTATCTCTACTGTAAGGCGGCGGTGTTCACACTGTGCAGTAACTGAGGCAGTGACCCAAGCAAGTCCAAATTAAACAGCTTTTATTCAGCAACTCACAGGTTAAACAGAAAAGTCCTCCGGTACTCAGCCGGGGTAACATCAGTCCATAAACACTGGTTGCCGGGGACAACGGCCGCGCCGGGCCGAACAGAGCCTGACAGGTGCAGAGCCGTCCCAGGCGTGGGTTCAGCTACACACAATTCCTGTGGAGCTTTCCTGCTATGCTCCTAGCAGGGTCCAAACATAGAACAACACTAATCCTTAGTGCAGGAGTTTTAAAGACCTGTGGCAAAAGCCACTGGAAAACCCGGGTTGGAGGGAGGAGGCCGCCCCACTGCCTCCTGTGACCTCCTCCAAGAAATGAAGGCCCTGCCGGATTTTACTTAATCTGCCTTAGCCAGGTAGTCTGACTAGGTCATTGCTCACCTTCATTCCTGCATTGCAGCCGCAGCTGTGTGTGTGACTGCAATGCACTCCAATGGCTTTAATAGGTCTCTGTACACATTCTGGGGGAAATATAACGTCCCTCGTAAACGATCCCGGTCATTGCCTCACATATCCCCCCCTCTGTTCAAACTTGGGGGTTGAACATTTGCCACCATACAGGGTGCCCGGGACAGGGCATCCGCGTTTGCTTGCAACTTCCCAGGGCGATGTTCTACAGAGAAACTGAAATTTTGCAGTGACAGGAACCACCTGGTGACTCGCGCATTCCTCTCCTTGGCATTCCTCATCCATACCAAGGGTGAGTGGTCCGTCACCAAGTGGAACTGACGCCCGAGTAAATAATAACGTAGTGATTCCAAGGCCCACTTAATAGCCAAACACTCCTTCTCTACCACGCTATAGTTTTTCTCTGCCGGGACAAGTTTTCTACTCAAGTAGGTGACCGGGTGCTCTTCACCATTCACTTTTTGTGACAACACCGCCCCTAGTCCTACCTCCGAGGCATCTGTCTGTACAATGAAGGTTTCATTGAAGTTGGGGCTGATGAGGACCGGCTGTCCACACAGGGCCAACTTCATGGACTGAAAGGCTTCTTCTGCCTGAGGGTTCCACCGAACCATTACCGTTTTTTTTCCTTTCAAGAGATCGGTCAGGGCCGCCGTTCGCCCGGCAAAATTAGGTATAAACCGGCGGTAATACCCAAGGATGCCAAGGAACGCCCTCACCTGTTTTGTACTCGATGGTTTAGGCCAGTTTTTTATGGCCTCAACTTTATTGATTTGGGGCTTGATAGCTCCTCGGCCTATCACATACCCCAAATATCGAGCTTCCTCCAGCCCTATTGCACATTTTTTTGGGTTTGCCGTTAACCCCGCGGCTCTGAGAGAATCCAGCACCGCTTGTACGTGTGTTAGGTGTGTTTGCCAGTCGGTGCTAAATATGATGATGTCATCTAGATACGCGGACGCGTATTCCTGATGAGGCTTGAGCACTATGTCCATCAATCTCTGAAATGTAGCCGGGGCCCCATGTAACCCAAAAGGTAAGACCACATAGTGAAATAGACTCTCCGGAGTTACGAAGGCGGTCTTTTCCTTCGCCGAATCTGTGAGAGGTACCTGCCAGTAACCCATGGTGAGGTCGAGCGTGGTAAAGTACTGGGCCTGCCCCAGTCTCTCAATCAGCTCGTCCACCCGGGTCATTGGATAAAGGTCGAACTTTGACACTTCATTCAATTTCCGGAAATCATTACAGAAGCGTAATGATCCGTCTGGTTTTGGAATCAGTACAATGGGGCTAGCCCACTCACTCCGTGATTCCTCTATGACGCCTAACTGAAGCATTTGTTTTACCTCAGCCGTGATGACTTGCCTCCGGGCTTCGGGCACCCGGTACGGTCTTATTCGCACCCTTACCCCAGGTTCGGTGACAATGTCATGTTGGATAACCGAAGTCCTACCTGGTAGCTCTGAGAACACGTCGGTATTGTTTTGCACCAGGGAGCGAGCCTCCCGTCGCTGCTGTTTAGTGAGGGCATCACTTCTCCTGACCTCCCCCTTGGATGCTTCCCTGGCTGAAGGTAGAGAACTCTCTGGTGATATGCCCGGGGTGATGTCTGTAACTAAACACTCTCGATCTTTCCAAGGCTTTAGCAGGTTTACATGGTAAATCTGCTCAGGTTTCCTCCTTCCGGGCTGATACACCCGGTAATTTACCTCCCCCACCTTTTCTCGAATCTCATATGGCCCTTGCCACTTGGCCATGAGTTTACTCTCGGCTGTGGGTACCAGTACTAATACCCGATCGCCCTTGTTAAAAGACCTGACTCGGGCTCTTTTATTATATGTGCGCCTCTGGGTTGCCTGGGCATCTAACAGATGTTCTTTCACGATGGGCATGACCGCCGCGATCCGGTCCTGCATACTAGCCACGTGTTCAATTATACTCTTATGTGGAGTCGGCTCTTGCTCCCATGTCTCTTTGGCTACGTCCAACAGACCCCTAGGGTGTCTGCCGTACAATAACTCAAAGGGAGAGAACCCTGTGGAAGCCTGGGGTACCTCACGGACAGCGAACATCAGATAGGGTAGCAACATGTCCCAATCCCTTCCATCCTTAGAAACCACCTTTTTTAACATGGACTTGAGGGTTCTATTGAACCGTTCTACTAACCCGTCGGTTTGAGGGTGGTACACCGAGGTGCGCAATTGTTTAATTTTTAGCAGTTTGCACAGTTCTCTTGTCACCTTGGACATATAGGGGTCCCCTGATCCGTCAGGATCTCCTTAGGTAGTCCCAGGCGACAGAACATGGCAAACAGTTCTCGGGCAATAAGTTTTGCCGAGGTGTGGCATAGTGGTATAGCCTCCGGGTAGCGGGTGGCATAGTCGACGACCACCAGTATGTGTTGGTGGCCACGGGCGGATTTTACAATGGGCCCTACCAAATCCATTGCAATCCGTTCAAAAGGTACCTCTATTACTGGCAGGGGTACCAATGGACTACGGAAACTTGCAGTGGGTGAGGTCAACTGACATTCGGGGCAGGATTCGCAGTACCTTTTGACCTCCGCGTAAACTCCAGGCCAAAAGAACCGCCGCAAGATACGTTCTAGAGTTTTTTTTTCCCCTAAGTGGCCACCCATCAAGTGTGAGTGTGCCAAATCTAGAATCACCCGACGATACGACTGAGGTGCTACCAACTGTTCCACAACCTCGTCCCTGATTTTATCTATCCTATAAAGCAACTCACCATTGACTACCATGCGTGGAAATACCGTATCTGCATTGGGCTGTTGGGCTACGCCGTTTACCTCTAGCACCATTTCCCGCACCTGAGTCAGGGTGGGATCTTGTAGCTGAGCTGTCCCAAACGTGGCCCTGGACACTTCCAGCTCGGGAATCGATGCGGTCTCCTCCACCTCTCCTGCCAGCACCTCTAAGGGAAACCTATCGGGGTCACACTCTATCCCTATGTGGGACACCCCTACGGCAGGTTCGTCGGGTACAGCATCTGTAATACATTTTACCAGGGGAGAATGGATTTTGTTTTTTCACAGAGTCCAGAACAGGGGCAAGTCTCTTCCCAATACAGACCCATAGGGAAGATTTTTTACCACTCCCACCACATGTTTTATGTCTCCACATGGCGTGGACAAAACTACCTCCGTAGTTGGATACTCTCGGAGGTCCCCATGGATACATACAACCCCGACCTGCCGTCCGCTGGGGTTGTCTCCTGCCACCAGTGACCCATGCACCAGAGTCACGAGGCTCCCTGAGTCCAGGAGAGCCTCCGTAGGTACCCATTAACCAGTACCTGGCATATTTGGAGTTCACTGTCCTGGGGGTCGAGGATTGCTGTGCAGACGGTCTGGGCATACATTGAGACCCGGCGGCTATATCCGCAGTCCATGGGTTCCGTAGTCAGGGGACAATTAGCCATCACATGTCCCGGCCCCTGACACCGCCAGCACCTAAGGGTGGAGGTACTGTTAGGTCTTATGACAGTTTGGGAGGGACCCGGTCTCCTGCCACTCTCACTCCGGGGTTCCCCTTCAGCACGGGTACGGTGCTGACTGTCCCCAGCAGAGGAATGCGACCCCTTTCCAGATTCCTGGGTTGGCAGGGATCGGCGTGACAGCCGAGAGGGGCGGAGTCTCGAATAAAGTCTTGAGTGGCCGAGTAGCGCTCGATCAAACTGACTACCTGCTCGAGTGTGCCGGGGTCGCCTTGCCCCACCCAACGTTGGATAGCAGCCGGCAGAGTTCTTACCAGCCGGTCAACCACCACCCTCTCCACCATCTGGGCTGGAGACAAAGTCTCTGGCTGGAGCCACTTCTTTACCAGCTGCAGGAGGTCATAAGCCTGAGACCGCGCGGGTCATGTCTTCACATAGGCCCATGAAAATACACGCTGAGCCCTCACGTATGTATTAACCCCCAGTCAGGCAAGGATCTCACCTTTGAGCCTCTGGTAGTCCTGGGCGTCCTCACGACTGAGATCGAAGTAGGCCTTTTGTGCATCGCTGACCAGAAACGGAGCTACTACTTCTGCCCACTGGCCGGCGGGTAGGTTTTCCCGCTCCGCTGTGCGCTCATAAACTGTCAGGAACGCTTCCACGTTGTCCTCCGGTCCCATCTTCCTCAACGCTGAGCGAACCCTGTCTCGGGCCTCGCGACGTTCCGGGCTGGTGCCGTCGAGGTCTCCCGCAGTGCAGAAATCTGTTGCAGCAACAGTTCGTTTGTTTTTTGCTGCTGCTGGTACAGTAGCTGCTGTTGCTCATTGTGCCGTTGCTCCCGCTCCTGCTGTTGTCGCTGAGACTGCAGCAGCTGCTGTTGTGTAATTACCAGCTGCTTTACCAACTCCTCCATTTTGTCCACGGGTAAGGCTGAAAAGTGGCCGGCCGGATTGGGGTCATGAAGCTGCCGGTGGGGGTATACCTCAGTCACAATGCCCGCATTCTCCAACCAACTGTAAGGCGGCGGTGTTCACACCGTGCAGTAACTGAGGCAGTGACCCAAGCAAGTCCAAATTAAACAGCTTTTATTCAGCAACTCACGGGTTAAACAGGAAAAAGTCCTCCGGTACGCAGCCGGGGTAACATCAGTCCATAAACACTGGTTGCCGGGGACAACGGCCGCGCCGGGCCGAACAGAGCCTGACAGGTGCAGAGCCGTCCCAGGCGTGGGTTCAGCTACACACAATTCCTGTGGAGCTTTCCTGCTATGCTCCTAGCAGGGTCCAAACATAGAACAACACTAATCCTTAGTGCAGGAGTTTTAAAGACCTGTGGCAAAAGCCACTGGAAAACCCGGGTTGGAGGGAGGAGGCCGCCCCACTGCCTCCTGTGACCTCCTCCAAGAAATGAAGGCCCTGCCGGATTTTACTTAATCTGCCTTAGCCAGGTAGTCTGACTAGGTCATTGCTCACCTTCATTCCTGCATTGCAGCCGCAGCTGTGTGTGTGACTGCAATGCACTCCAATGGCTTTAATAGGTCTCTGTACACATTCTGGGGAAATATAACGTCCCTCGTAAACGATCCCGGTCACTGCCTCACACTACTTACAAACTCCAAAGAGAATGCAAAGTGAAAAGGAATGGACTTCTCGACATACATGAAAACTTTTTTGCAGAAAAAGCAGGGTACTTCCACTTATAAAAACGATATGCTTTATTTCAGATCTATAGAAAACAGTTCTGCCAGCTCATAGACATTTATGACGCTTTTCAGGTGTTGCTGGCCGCTCTTAGTCATAGAGATCTCTGTGATTAAGGATGGTCAGAGATATCTGGATGAGCTGCAGTGAATTTTTTATTGTTCAACTGAAATAAAAGATATAATTTTTAGAAATGGATGTGCCTGCTTTTTCTCCAAAAAAAGCTTTCATGCATATCTCACCACCCGCTTATTGTATAGAGGCATTCCTCACTAACACTAGGTCACATATTTGCTACTGTACCAACAGAGAAACCTGCAATAATGGTGACAAAGCAGGGGGTTGGGGGACAGCAAATGATGTATTTAGGGTGGGTGGTAGTGAGCACAAATAATAATTAATTGAAGGTGGGGCGGGGACAGAAAATGATGAATTGTAGGTAAGGAGAGCAAATAAGGATGAATTGAGGGTGGAGGAGAGCAAATAATGATGAATTAAGAGTGGAGGACAGTAAATAATGATGAATTAAGGGTGAGGGAGAGCAAATAATAATGAATTGGGTGGAGGAGAGGAAATAATGAATTGGAAGTGGGGGAGAGCAAATTATGCTGTATTGGGGTGGGGGACAGGAAATGATTATGAATTGAGACTGGGGGTGAGGAACAGCAAATGATGCTGTATTGAAGGTGACAGCAAATCATGAATTGAGGGGGGATCTTGTTACTGTGCAGGGCGGCACTATGTCTCTTTTTTCTTTATCTGACATAGTGTAGAAGTTGGAGAAAAAGTAGGGAATGTGCTCTGGAAGTGGAGCTCTAGATAACAGTGTGTAATTTTCTGCAGAGATGAGTCCTGGCTTGAAGATGTGAATGGTCGTCTGTGCTGGATGAAGAAGAAAAGCGAAGTTGAAGGACTTCAACTAGAGATGTCACTGTATTGCCTGTACATGATATAAAGACCTCCTGTGTATAATGTCACTTGTGAGTCCTGTATTACCTGTACAGTGACACAAAATACAGAGCTCCTGTGTATAATGTCACTGGTGATCACTGTATTACCTTAATGCTGGGATCACACATGCGAGAGACTCACACGCTTCTATTCTATTGAGTCATGAGGTTATTCTTCTTCAGATACTCCAGCATAGCATCTCTTAGAAAACCCTTTACTTTTAGAGACTTATAACAAACCCCTATCAGTAATTTATTATTTTTCCCCCCTCCCCTTATCTCCACCCACAGGGACTCTACATCTTCATTAGTAGAAACAACAGACAAAATATGCAACATAAAAAAATAAAAACATTTTTAGATTCAGTAATAATTTTTTATATATTCTTCTGTGTGGAAGATGAATGGCAGACCATTCGGTAATTTGTTAAAATATTATACCAATAGATCATAAAAATAAATATTAAATAAACATACACCTGTATTTGGATATAAAATATATGTATAAAAGAGAGCAAGGAAAGAAAAGTTTTTCCATATAAAAACCTTTATTAATAATTCAAGGTTAATTAACGTAGTACATAAAAAGACATACCAAAATTTCATAAAAGGACCGTCATATATAAAAAAATATATATACTGCTCAATAATATTGTGCAATTCTGATGTAAAATTAATCTAAACAATAGGAGGCAACTAGATAGACAGTAATATATATAAAAAAATAAATAAAAAATAAAATAATAAAAAATAATAAAAATTGTAAAGTTATTTCATGTGAAATCAATATATTGCTAAAATTACACAAAAATTAAATAAATGTAATGATTATCAACAAAATTACATAAAAGTGCAAATAAAAACCAAATAGAAAAAAATCACCACCTATAATGATTATAAGAACTTAATAAGGTGTAAACATGTGCAACCACTCTACCAAAATTAGGAAAAGTTATTTTATGTGAAAGATATATAGCATCGAGGAGACAGCAGTAATATATATAGAGTATCCCCCTCCTATAATCTATGTGCAAATTTTGCAAAAATAAGATGTGAAAAGGAGGGGGAATTTTTGTGCAATATAGCAAAAATAGATTAAAGTGCAAAAAAACAAAGCCTATATAAGCAGAGTATCACAACCCAATCACAAGGGCTTATATAGATAAGTGCAAAAAGCTGTTAGGGTTCGAGTTCCCGCTGCTGCACAAGGGGAGTCACGAACCAGTCCTGCTGCGGTTCCCCATTCATCTCCGTCCGCAGTGGAGCCTGCTCAGCTTAGACGTCGGTCCCAGCGTCTCGCCCAGTCTAACAGCGTGCAGAGGATTACTGCTGTTCCTCCAGGCTCTGCTATTGTGGCCAGTAGGGTTGAGCATTCCGATACCGAAACCCGGTTCTGATACCTGAAATCCAATGTAAGTCTATGGAACAAAATATCTGAATTAAAAATATTCCGATATTTTGTTCCCATAGACTTACATTGGATTTCAGGTATCGGAACCGGGTTTCGGTATCGGAATGCTCAACCCTAGTGGCCAGTACTGGTTAGCGGCGAGCAGACGTCTTTAGGACAAAGTCCTTGTTTTCCCCTTCTGAGCATGCCCAGAGTGAGATCTCTCATTGGAGATCAGGGGTCACATGCTCAGGTACTGCAGCAGCTCCTATTGGTCTGCCAGGAAGGTCCTGTGACTACTGGTGTTCTGGAACAAGTTTCATTGGTCCTTGTTGCTGACAGGTCCTGTAGCTGTTACTATATAGGGGTAGCATGGCTGGGCCGCCATGCGCTAATATCAACCATTATATGCTTAGCGCCAGTGTGGTCATGCGTGTGTGTGGTTAGGACCCGGCTGAAATAAGCCCCTAGAATACCGACTTAATCGGTGAGGAGTTTGGTATGCTAGCTGGTCAGGGTCGGTGTCCTAGATGCCCTAGATTACCGGCATAACCGGTGAGGAGTTTGATTGCCGTATTCAGGGCCTGGTGTTCAGACGCCATAGATTGCGGGTGACTCCCGCAAGGACATTAGCGCATGATCACGTTCTATGTTCGCTTAGCACTTAACTGTGTACCTGGGTGCCTGACAGGACACAGAACTTTTTCTCAGCGGCTCTGTGACGTAACAGGGTTCGCTTTCAACGCTAGACAGCGCCCTAGCGTGTTTATTTTGCGACTCAGTTGTGTTTAGTGAGTTCGCACACATCGCCATATAGCGCTGCGGCACTCCTTCTAGTGGCTCTGTGAAATAACAGAGATCGCACATTTTGCCACAGCGCATTGCGGTGTTTAGTTTGGCGACTCTGCGGGATAACAGAGTTCGTGTCTTGCGCCATTTTACTAGCAGCAGGTTCCGCCTGCACGGTGGACCCCGGGCTGCGAACGCACCTCTCTACCTCATATATTTGGTGCGTTCCGCAGACCCTAACAAAAGCTCAGCCAGAAAGCTTTTTACTGCAATATGTGCAAAAAATATGTGCAAAGTGAATAGCAGCTATTATCCTATATATTGCACTACCCATGTGCTAAAGTGTGTCTCACAATTTCTATAGATCACGGGACATATAGGAGCAACGTAAGAATACCTCTGTCAGAGATCGCAAGGGTTGCCACCCAGGAAAAGATACAAATGAGAACAGGTTAATTACCTTATTGGAGGGGGTCAGAGAAAAATGGTATGCAACGCGCCTCGACGTACGTTTCGGAATTACTCCTTCGTCAGGGGGTGACAAAGGAGTAATTCCGAAACGCGCGTCGGGGCGCGTTGCATAACATTTTCCTCTGAACCTCTCCAATAAGGTAATTAACCTGCTCTCATTTGTATCTTTTCCTGGGTGGCAACCCTATCTCTGACAGAGGTATTCTTACGTTGTTCCTATATCTTTTGTGATCTATAGAAATTGTGAGACACACTTTAGCACATGGGTAGTGCAATATATAGGATAGTAGCTGCTATTCACTTTGCACATATTTTTTGCACATATTGCAGTAAAAAGCTTTCTGGCTGATCTTTTTGCACACATTTGCACTTATCTATATAAGCCCTTGTGAATGGGTTGTGATACTCTGCTTATATAGGCTTTGTTTTTTTGCACTTTAATCAATTTTTGCTATATGCACAAAAATTCCCCCTCCTTTTCACATCTTATTTTTGCAAAATTTGCACATAGATTATAGATGGGGGATACTCTATATATATATAACTGCTGTCTCCCTGATGCTATATATCTTTCACATAAAAAAAACTTTTCCTAATTTTGGTAGAGTGGTTGCACATGTTTACACCTTATTAAGTTCTTATAATCATTATAGGTGGTGATTTTTTTCAATTTGGTTTTTTTGCACTTTTATGTGATTTTGTTGATAATCATTACACTTATTTAATTTTTGTGTAATTTTAGCAATATATTGATTTCACATGAAATAACTTTACAATTTTTATTATTTTATTTTTTATTTATTTTTTGCTATATATTACTGTCTATCTGGTTGCCTCCTATTGTTTAGATTAATTTTACATCAGAATTACACAATATTATTGAGCAGTATACATTATTTTTTTATATATGACGGGTCTTTTATGAAATTTTGGTATGTCTTTTTATGTACTATGTTAATTAACCATGAATTATTAATAAAGGTTTTTTATATGGAAAAACTTTTCTTTCCTTGCTCTCTTTTATACATATATTTTATATCTAAATACAGTTGTATGTTTATTTAATATTTATTTTTATGATCTATGGGTATAACATCTTCATTAGATTCACATATACTATTGTCGCAGCTGTTTGCGTTCTAACCCAAAGTCACTATCCCGCAGGATGCATTTTAAGGATGATTTTACATATAAACACCCACCTCACTTATATTATTGTTTTAAGGCTACGGTCACACTATCAGTATTTGGTCAGTATTTTACATCAGTATTTGTAATCAAAACCAGGTGAGAAATAATCAGAGAAAACATATAATAGAATCATATCCAACACTTCTGATTTTTTCTCCCACTCCGGGTTTTGGCCTTCAAGTACTTATGAGAAATACTGACCAAATACTGATAGTGTGACCATAGCCTAATAGGTATAATATGCAGCAATATTTACTAGATATATTGCTAGCATTTATTGGCTCTTTAATGGAAACACTTATATAATGCTCCACGTTTATCTGTTTGACACTGAGCTATCTGAGCAGGAAGCATCACTGAGACAGCTCAGTGAAATCTACATACCAGATAGATGAAAGCCAGACCTGCACATGAAATGTGAAGTGGAACCATGGCCAAGTGTGAGGCTACCTTGTGAAGTTCCAGATAGGAAAAGAGAATGGAAAATGTTTGATAGTCTCCGGCAGAAATCAGCTGTGATTAATTAAACACATTGCTTCTCAGAGGTAGGATGAAAGGGCTGCACCCGAATCTCTCCCACACAAAAATTAAAGGCTTTAGCTTTCCAGTAGCTGCTCAGAAATGCCATTGCAGGGTTGCTGTATATTGCTTAATAAATAAATGACATGGAGACCAAACACAACAGTAATAAACTATGCATTTGATTTTGAAGTCTAAAAGCTAAAGCTTAAAAACAGATGGAGATTTCCATACCACACCCAGTGCAATAGCTTAACTAGCCATTGTTATTGAACTTGATTGTCTTGTAGCAATGATTATTTTATTAAAGATATAACAGAAGAGTGGAGGTAATCAAGAAACTTAATCTAGACGTTCATTAATGAATAAATGTAATGCTCGTATTTGCCAACATTAGTGGAAAAAGATGTACAAGGTTAAATTAGGCACATTGTGGGGCCAAATATCTGCACCCTCTAAAACTTCAGATAAGAATAATGCCCACCATGATTACTAATTTTACTATTAATTATTATATTGCATATTATAGACAGAATATGTACCAATTTTACCAAGAGATGGGTTGGAACCAAATATTAAATCTAAAGACAAACAAAAGACAAAGAGTAAGAACAGAATCTTGGAAAACCGTAAGAATCCAAACATGGAGTCAGGCTGAAGAACACCTATAGGGAACCTGTCACCAGTTTTGACTCATATGACATGCTTGTGTAGTATGTTAATGTTTTCAATGTTTTCTGTTATAAGAAATGATGCTGCGATAACTTGGGCCACTAGAAGTCACCTTGGGACAAGAGAAGAAAGTTCTGGAAACAGGAATGTTGGAGGCTGGAGCTTGTGAAGTAAAATTCAGAGGAGAAGCTCTGCCTGAGAGAGTCAGAAGAATCGAGAGCCTGTAGTGGTCCAAATTGGATGGTGTGATCCAGGGGGAGCGGCTCCTGTGAGTAAACTGAGGTGTGATTGGTCACCGACTGTTTAGTTAGTTAGGCAGAGTTAGATAGAAGTCACAGCATATTCAAGAACACTTCTGTTACTGAGACTACCCATGAGTAGTATAGGGGCACTACCATTCGTCAAACTCAAATCTGACAGCTCGACACGCCCCCTATCATTTAATCCGTCTCCCTGGGATTTGATGTGCCTGGGAAATCTGAGCTGGTGAATCTGTGAATTTCAATCAAAGTGATTCATGAATTTATTTGTCTCTATTTATATTTTATCCATTGGATTTGATCAGACTGTGGTGAAAGTTGTATCAAGGCGAATCTTGATTTTTATAAGTCTCTATTTATATTTTATCCATTGGATTTGATCAGCCTGTGGTGAAAGTTGTATCAAGGCGAATCTTGATTTTTATAAGTCTCTATTTATATTTTATCCATCGCCTTGTGGATTTGATCAGACTGGATTTTCTAGCAGTTGTTGTATTAAATCTGTGTGTGTGAAGGTCACAGGGGAAAGTTGTATCAAGGCGAATCTTGATTTTTATAAGTCTCTATTTATATTTTATCCATTGGATTTGATCAGACTGTGGTGAAAGTTGTATCAAGGCGAATCTTGATTTTTATAAGTCTCTATTTATATTTTATCCATTGGATTTGATCAGACTGTGGTGAAAGTTGTATCAAGGTTAGGTCACAATGGTCTTGAACATATTATGTATATGAAATTAGTCAGAAACTGTTAAATTCTAGCAGAGTCTGTAGTACAGACTCCTGTATATAAGAATTTTTAGTGAAATACAGACTCTTAGTGAAATACAGACTCCAGTATAAAAGACTTGTTTTATATGTATGTAAAAGTTTGGAGATGTATATTTAGTGGGGACATCTCAGCTATATTGTGTATAGCCCTCATTTCTAGCAGGGTTTGTTAGAGATAGCTCACTTATTAGCACGGGGTGTACCGGTCTTGTGTTGTGTTAGAAGTCTAAATATTTTTCTATCTACTGGCTAACACGGTACAGAGATATACATCTTTACTGCACCATAGAGATGGAGTGAACCATTGTTGACATGAACTGTCATGACTAGTGTCATGCCCTGTAACTACAATTGCGTGAAGGACGATGCTATTTAGATATAGTAATTCAGCTGTTAGAATGTACATATAGTAATTACCCCATGTATTGTGTATAGAAGGGATATAGTTTACTAGTGTATGTACAGAGATCAGTCTATTGTGTATGGAAGTCAAGGCGATGTCACATTATGAAGTGGTCACGGTGATAATATGTATATGAAATTAGATTAGTCAGAAACTGTTAAACAGTAAGGTGAATTCTCTGTGCAAGTCATCTCTGTGTACTGCTAGTCTGTAATTAAAATAAAACTATTTGTTGCCCATGGGTGCCTGTGACATGATGCCCACCAGCTCTTTGACAGTAATTGATTAAATCTCAACAAGTTGTGTTCATGACTTGTTATCGTCTGCTATCATAGTGATTGTTTCAATCGGCTGCTATCATAGTGATTGTTTCATGTGAGAATACAGGCATAGGATGGGGACATGTTGGGGAAAGCTGTATCAAGGCGAGGTCACATTATGAAATGTTCATGGGTATATTATGTATATGGCCATGTTAGGTATTTTCTAGCAGCGACTGTAGTACAGACTAAAATGCGTTTATTCTATAGTATTATTCACTATATTTTTTTGTGGGAGAGATTTTAAGTCCTGCAGTAAATGTATGTAAGGGCTTTTCTAGCCTGCCACAGCCGCAGAAGTGAGTTTGTGAAATGAAGGACAGGTTTTATTTGAAGTTTCGCCTTATAACACATTTAAATGTATGTGAAAGACAGCTAGTTTTCCCCATAAAGAATTTAAGAAAAGTTTGGAGATGTATCTTTTAGCAGGACTGACACAGGGAAGACATGTCTGGGCATGACCTGTAAAGTCAATTGTGTGAAGGTCACAGGGGAAAGCTGTATCAAGGCGAGGTCACATTATGAAATGTTCATTGGGTATATTATGTATATTGCCGTGTTACAATATTAGACACGCAAATGTTTTATTCGTATTTTTAAAAAAAGCAATGACGTGGTATTGTAAAAACAAGGTTACAATGTAAAAGAGAAGTTTCTGAGTAATTTTACAACAATTGGAAGGGATTCTCTCTAGACAGGTATAACCAAATGTCATTATATGTTGGAGTAAATCTCAATATTATATGATAGTATGCAGCTCATTTTATATTCATGTATGTGAAAGACAATCTTTTCAGCATGCCGATGTATCTACTCTCAGATGCTATGTCGCCGCTAGGATACATGGGCCCCTACAGCTCATCCCTATAGTGTAGTTTAATGTAGGGGGCAAGCAGAGCATCGCCGGTGTTTGGAAAATTCCATATTTCATAGATAAATGTCAGGGCATGCCCGGACAAGTCCCTTAAATGCTCAATAGATTATTTACACACCAATTATCGCTGTGGGGGTGAAGTTTCTGAGTAATTTTACAACAATTGGAAGGGATTCTCTCTAGACAGGTATAACCAAATGTCATTATATGTTGGAGTAAATCTCAATATTATATGATAGTATGCAGCTCATTTTATATTCATGTATGTGAAAGACAATCTTTTCAGCATGCCGATGTATCTACTCTCAGATGCTATGTCGCCGCTAGGATACACGGGCCCCTACAGCTCATCCCTATAGTGTAGTTTAATGTAGGAGGCAAACAGATCATCGCTGGTGTTTGGAAAATACCATATTTCATAGATGGTTGTGAACCGCTGAATCATTATTAAACATTTCACGCCACTCATGCACCCATAGCACGCTTATGGTGTACCCGCACCGCTGCAGCTAGCGCTTTTTTGTGACCTTATCTGCATCATTTTCATTATAGCACGAGGGACAGCCATGGAAAAAACAACCCTGAAATTCAAAAACTATGTGCTGTCCGTTAACATACGCACAGTCATCTAGAAAATATTGAGCGAGTTGCTTCACAAACCACTCAAGGCGTGGTGATTGCCAATGTTCTCGGTATGCGCTACATACATGACCCGCTGTATAGCCTGGGATGAGCAGCGTTCTTGCAGCACAGGCCTATTTTTAAAGACGCTAAGCCCCATCAGATATAAAAGACAGGCATGTTGGGACGTGTCCCGGCCTATTTTGGCACAGGACCACACCTATGCAACGATTTTGATCACCATTCAGCAAAAAATTGCGTGCAAACTTTTTAGCATACCTGTACAAACTTTTTAACATACCTGTGTTTCGGACCTGTACAAACTTTTTAACATACCTGTGTTTCGGACTCTCATGTCGTACCAGAAGCACCCAGTGCCATGTACTCTAGCTCATAATATTTCACATCGGGTATGGGACCTACATAGCTATGTTTTCTCAGGTATTAAAAAAGCGTGGAAAACTGAAAATCCCGAGGCCTGAGGTAATTTACTGAGCTTCATGGGGATAAAATTTATCGAGTCTATGAACCTTATAGACAAAACGGGTAGCGTCACACACAAGACGACGACACCTCGGGCTAGCACATTTACCGGTAGTTTTCAAAAACCACTGCCTTAACAATAAAGTAAGAATCGTGGCGCACTGCATTGTGGGCTATAAATGTATACACTGAAAATTTACCGTTGGTAAAGAACAGTAAAAAGTCGTGCGTACAACTATCATCCTCAAACTCCCAGAGCTATCACAAACACTATTGCCTACAGAGGCGGCCCCGCGAGAATTTCTGGATGTGTGTATCAAGAGGCTCCTTGCTTTGACCGATTGTTTGCTCGTGAATGCTGACATTTCCAGGGTCATTATAGTTGTGTAAATGCGCTGGGGGGCTCGTGTATCGGCCCTAGGGTGTGATGCGTGATCATTTTAATTATTTTTCAATTCATAACCATACGTTCTCAGGCAGACAGGTTTATTTCACAGAAGTTGACTGTACAGTTGCATAATTTTTGTTTAAAATCATACATTTGCATAATTTTGTTTAAAATCGCACAGTTCTGCGATAATGTCGGGTGTTGGACACGCACTTATCAGTCTTTCATACGTGTCGCAGAAAGATTTTAGTCTGTTCTGCGAGAGTTTATTATGCACGTACTGTGCAGACATGTCAAGAAACATTTTGGTGTGTTCACCAGTCCATACGGGTGTTGGTGTGTAAGGTGAGCGACCATCATCCTTCTGCTTCTTACTTACATGACGGCGCGATACCGCTCGTTTCTTTGACGGTAATGCAGCGGCTGAATTGGCAGCTGCTGCTTCCGCGTTGCTATTTGCAGATTCTGTAGCTTGACACAGACGTATATTCTTAAGCCTACTACTTTCAGTATTCCCGGGGTGCTCGGTTGGCGCGTCGCTTTCTCCACGATCTGCGACACACCCGTGTGAAAGAGGCTCCGTTCTCACTTCCGTTCTGTTCTCAAGTCCATAATTGCGCTGTTGCAAAACTCGCGAATGACGCTCCTCCGTAACTAAAGAAAAGATACGTGGTGTAGTTAACCGCTAAGTGGGGGAGATATAGGGAGAGCTACATGAGCCACTTTACTCTGATTCAACGCGATATTTGTAAAGCTACCAGCACCGATTATCTGTGAAACCGATGCATGATTGTTTGTATAAGTACACTATAGAGCGGCCTAGACATATATACTTACAAGTATCCCCCGAGTGCTGGTCTACAGAGAATGCTGAATTACCAGACATCTCGCTGCTCGCACGACGCCGTATGGGGCTGTTTTCTCCCTCAAACTGCAACCTCACGGGCGATACTTTAGCAGCTGTAAATAAAATATAACATACATGAATGCGCACAACACATTCACAAAGCTAACTTGACACACGTAAATAAAATATATCTACTAGTTACCGCAGAAATTTTTATCTGCGTGTATAAGTACACTATAGAGCTGCGTAGACATATATGCTTACAAGTATGAGACGTGTAGTGTAGTTCAGAGATTGGTGAATTAAACGGTATGGAGGTGCTCGGGCGTTTTCGTATGGGGGTGTTTTCTTTTTCAAGCTGCAGCCTCCTGCACGTTAGTTTAACATCTGTAAATAAAATATAACTATTAGTCGCCACAGAAATGATATCTACACGGGCCACACGCACAAAGCTAAATTCGCAAAGCTATCGTAACGCGCGTAAATAAAATATATCCACTAGTTATCGGTGGGGTCACAGGGTACAGAGGGTACAAACACACATATCACCCGGGTTTCAAGGACCCGCTACCTTTTCTATTCCAGAGCCGTGTGCTTAGCGAATCACCCCATCTTTTAGGAGCGTTGGGTATCGCGCGAGTTAGAGGATTATAGTCCGGTTCTACGAACTCGACATCTGAATCCTGGGGATCCTCCACGATCTCAACATCGGAATCGCGATGCTCGAGCGGCTCAGTCGCCACAGGGTTTCCAACCACCCAGTCCGCTTGGAGTCGATCTGTATCTGTATGAGAAAATGTTTATATTATTAAAACATGTCTAGCTAACGACCCAGTCAGCTAAAATAAAATTAACTGTATGGATTTTAGCGACAGTCTATATTAATTATTAATATTAATAGTAGGCGTTATAAATTTACAGCTACAGGGTAATGATGGTGGGGGTTCTGGCGTGAAATATTACTTCTCCAATATTGCATCAAGGCGGTTAGCCGCCATGATCCCTCTGTAAAACATTAATAGATTTTTTCTGTCTAGCAGTTCATGGTATTGACAGAGGGTGTGTTCTCTCTGCTAGCCCTAATAAATACAGGCAGCTCACAAGCAATACAACGCTCACCTGTAAGGGTTCGCACATCACAGGACACACGCCCGATCTGAACAGAACTAAAGTGAGTATTTTTATGTCTTTCGTTTCAATTATATTTAAGTTTGTGTAGTATTTGCATGAACAACTTACCCTTGTTTTCATACTTGATCTTTATTTGCTTTAATTCAATAGCGGACCCTTTTTATTCAAGATGGAGTCCAGATATTCTCGCGTTCAATATTCTGCTTTGCTTTCACCAGAACAATCGGGTAAATTTTACACCGTATATAGTGTACGACGTATTGTGTCGGGCTGTCTGAGTCTGCGCTTTGTATATATAAACGATATATTTCATTCTTTCTTATTTAAGAAGAGGGAGTCCATTCAGGCTACTCCTACGAGAACCGGTTCATTACGACGAACCTGTTAGAGGATGGCAACTCTGCTAGCGGGCGACGATCCTCCAGCTCTCACCAGTCTGTCACAGGCAAGAAACCTATAGCTATATCAGATGTTTTAAACCTATGTATCTAGACGGGTAAACGTGGTAGCTGTAAATTTATAACGCCTACTATTAATATTAATAATTAATATAGACTGTCGCTAAAATCCATAAAGTTAATTTTATTTTAGCTGACTGGGTCGTTAGCTAGACATGTTTTAATAATATAAACATTTTCTCATACAGATACAGATCGACTCCAAGCGGACTGGGTGGTTGGAAACCCTGTGGCGACTGAGCTGCTCGAGCATCGCGATTCCGATGTTAAGATCGTGGAGGATCCCCAGGATTCAGATGTCGAGTTCGTAGAACCGGACTATAATCCTCTAACTCGCGCGATACCCAACGCTCCTAAAAGATGGGGTGATTCGCTAAGTACACGGCTCTGGAATAGAAAAGGTAGCGGGTCCTTGAAACCCGGGTGATATGTGTGTTTGTACCCTCTGTACCCTGTGACCCCACCGATAACTAGTGGATATATTTTATTTACGCGCGTTACGATAGCTTTGCGAATTTAGCTTTGTGCGTGTGGCCCGTGTAGATATCATTTCTGTGGCGACTAATAGTTATATTTTATTTACAGATGTTAAACTAACGTGCAGGAGGCTGCAGCTTGAAAAAGAAAACACCCCCATACGAAAACGCCCGAGCACCTCCACACCGTTTAATTCACCAATCTCTGAACTACACTACACGTCTCATACTTGTAAGCATATATGTCTACGCAGCTCTATAGTGTACTTATACACGCAGATAAAAATTTCTGCGGTAACTAGTAGATATATTTTATTTACGTGTGTCAAGTTAGCTTTGTGAATGTGTTGTGCGCATTCATGTATGTTATATTTTATTTACAGCTGCTAAAGTATCGCCCATGAGGTTGCAGTTTGAGGGAGAAAACAGCCCATACGGCGTCGCCCGTGCAGCGAGATGTCTGGTAATTCAGCATTCTCTGTAGACCAGCACCCGGGGGATACTTGTAAGTATATATGTCTAGGCCGCTCTATAGTGTACTTATACAAACAATCATGCATCGGTTTCACAGATAATCGGTGCTGGTAGCTTTACGAATATCGCGTTGAATCAGAGTAAAGTGGGGCATGTAGCTCTTCCTATATCTCGCCCGCTTAGCGGTTAACTACACCACGTATCTTTTCTTTAGTTACGGAGGAGCGTCATTCGCAAGTTTTGCAACAGCGCAATTATGGATTTGAGAACAGAACGGAAGTGAGAACGGAGCCTCTTTCACACGGGTGTGTCGCAGATCGTGGAGAAAGCGACGCGCCAACCGAGCACCCCGGGAATACTGAGAGTAGTAGGCTTAAGAATATACGTCTGTGTCAAGCTACAGAATCTGTAAATAGCAACGCGGAAGCAGCAGCTGCCAATTCACCCGCTCATTACCGTCAAAGAAACGAGCGGTATCGCACCGTCGTGTAAGTAAGAAGCAGAAGGATGATGGTCGATCACCTTACACACCAACACCCGTATGGACTGGTGAACACACCAAAATGTTTCTTGACATGTCTGCACAGTACGTGCATAATAAACTTTCGCAGAACAGACTAAAATCTTTCTGCGACACGTATGAAAGACTGATAAGTGCGTGTCCAACACCCGACATTATCGCAGAACTGTGCGATTTTAAACAAAATTATGCAAATGTATGATTTTAAACAAAAATTATGCAACTGTACAGTCAACTTCTGTGAAATAAACCTGTCTGCCTGAGAACGTATGGTTATGAATTGAAAAATAATTAAAATGATCACGCATCACACCCTAGGGGCCGATACACGAGCCCCCCAGCGCATTTACACAACTATAATGACCCTGGAAATGTCAGCATTCACGAGCAAACAATCGGTCAAAGCAAGGAGCCTCTTGATACACACATCCAGAAATTCTCGTGAGGCCGCCTCTGTAGGCAATAGTGTTTGTGATAGCTCTGGGAGTTTGAGGATGATAGTTGTACGCACGACTTTTTACTGTTCTTTACCAACGGTAAATTTTCAGTGTATACATTTATAGCCCACAATGCAGTGCACCACGATTCTTACTTTATTGTTAAGGCAGTGGTTTTTGAAAACTACCGGTAAATGTGCTAGCCCGAGGTGTCGTCGTCTTGTGTGTGACGCTACCCGTTTTGTCTATAAGGTTCATAGACTCGATAAATTTTATCCCCATGAAGCTCAGTAAATTACCTCAGGCCTCGGGATTTTCAGTTTTCCATGCTTTTTTAATACCTGAGAAAACATAGCTATGTAGGTCCCATACCCGATGTGAAATATTATGAGCTAGAGTACATGGCACTGGGTGCTTCTGGTACGACATGAGAGTCCGAAACACAGGTATGTTAAAAAGTTTGTACAGATCCGAAACACAGGTATGTTAAAAAGTTTGTACAGGTATGCTAAAAATTTTGCACGCAATTTTTTGTTGAATGGTGATCAAAATCGTTGCATAGGTGTGGTCCTGTGCCAAAATAGGCCGGGACACGTCCCAACATGCCTGTCTTTTATATCTGATGGGGCTTAGCATCTTTAAAAATAGGCCTGTGCTGCAAGAACGCTGCTCATCCCAGGCTATACAGCGGGTCATGTATGTAGCGCATACCGAGAACATTGGCAATCACCACGCCTTGAGTGGTTTGTGAAGCAACTCGCTCAATATTTTTTCTAGATGCCTGTGCGTATGTTAACGGACAGCACATAGTTTTTGAATTTCAGGATTGTTTTTTCCATGGCTGTCCCTCGTGCTATAATGAAAATGATGCAGATAAGGTCACAAAAAAGCGCTAGCTGCAGCGGTGCGGGTACACCATAAGTGTGCTGTGGGTGCATGAGTGACGTGAAATGTTTAAAAATGATTCAGAGGATCACCACCATCTATGAGATATGGTATTTTCCAAACACCAACGATGATCTGTTTGCCACCTACATTAAACCTTACTATAGGGGCGAGCTGTAGAGGCCCGGGACTTGTCCGGGCATGCCCGGACATGTCAGTTCCGAAATAACGAATTTGCTCTGAATTTGTCATCAAGTTGCTGGAGTCGTGTTAGTAATCAAATTAACACATCTTGGTTCGCTACAGTATTCGTATGGTAACTATTAAAATAGCAGCTGAGAGCCAGAAACACAGCTATGCTAAAAAGTTTGTACCCGATTTTTGCTGGATGGTGGTCAAAATCGTTGCATAGGTGTGGTCCTGTGCCAAAATAGGCCGGGACCCGTCCCAACATGCCTGTCTTTTATATCTGATGGGGCTTAGCGTCTTTAAAAATAGGCCTGTGCTGCAAGAACGCTGCTCATCCCAGGCTATACAGCGGGTCATGTATGTAGCGCATACCGAGAACATTGGCAATCACCACGCCTTGAGTGGTTTGTGAAGCAACTCGCTCAATATTTTCTAGATGACTGTGCGTATGTTAACGGACAGCACATAGTTTTTGAATTTCAGGGTTGTTTTTTCCATGGCTGTCCCTCGTGCTATAATGAAAATGATGCAGATAAGGTCACAAAAAAGCGCTAGCTGCAGCGGTGCGGGTACACCATAAGCGTGCTATGGGTGCATGAGTGGCGTGAAATGTTTAAAAATGATTCAGCGGTTCACAACCATCTATGAAATATGGTATTTTCCAAACACCAGCGATGATCTGTTTGCCTCCTACATTAAACTACACTATAGGGATGAGCTGTAGGGGCCCGTGTATCCTAGCGGCGACATAGCATCTGAGAGTAGATACATCGGCATGCTGAAAAGATTGTCTTTCACATACATGAATATAAAATGAGCTGCATACTATCATATAATATTGAGATTTACTCCAACATATAATGACATTTGGTTATACCTGTCTAGAGAGAATCCCTTCCAATTGTTGTAAAATTACTCAGAAACTTCTCTTTTACATTGTAACCTTGTTTTTACAATACCGCGTCATTGCTTTTTTTAAAAATACGAATAAAACATTCGCGTGTCTAATATTGTAACACGGCAATATACATAATATACCCAATGAACATTTCATAATGTGACCTCACCTTGATACAGCTTTCCCCTGTGACCTTCACACAATTGACTTTACAGGTCATGCCGGACATGTCTTCCCTGTGTCAGTCCTGCTAAAAGATACAGCCATGGCCAAAAGTTTTGAGAATGACACAAATATTAATTTTTACAAAGTCTACTGCTTCACTTTTTCTAATGGCAATTTGCATATACTCCAGAATGTTATAAATAGTGATCAGCTTAACAGCAATTACTTGCAAAGTCAATATTTGGCTAGAAAATGAACTTTATCCCCAAAACACATTTCAACATCATTGCAGCCCTGCCTTAAAAGGACCAGCTAACCTCTTTTCAGTGATTGCTCCATTAACACAGGTGTGGGTGTTGATGAGGACATGGCTGGAGATCAATCTGTCATGATTAAGTAAGAATGACACCACTGGACACTTTAAAAGGAGGCTGGTGCTTGGCATCATTGTTTCTCTTCTGTTAACCATGGTTATCTCTAAAGAAACACGTGCAGTCATCATTGCAATGCACAAAAATGGCCTAACAGGGAAGAATATCGCAGCTAGAAAGATTGCACCTCAGTCAACAATGTATCGCATCATCAAGAACTTCAAGGAGAGAGGTTCCATTGTTGCCAAAAAGGCTCCAGGGCACCCAAGAAAGACCAGCAAGCGCCAGGACAGTCTCTTAAAAGTGTTTCAGCTGCGGGATCGGGCTACCAGCAGTGCAGAGCTTGCTCAGGAATGGCAGCAGGCAGGTGTGAGTGCATCTGCACGCACTGTGAGGCGGAGACTCTTGGAGCAAGGCCTGGTCTCAAGGAGGGCAGCAAAGAAGCCACTTCTCTCCAGAAAAAACATCATGGACAGACTGATATTCTGCAAAAGGTACAGGCAGTGGACTGCTGAGGACTGGGGTGAAGTTATTTTCTCTGATGAATCCCCTTTTCGTTTGTTTGGGACATCAGGAAAACGCCTCATTCGGAGAAGACAAGGTGAGCGCTACCACCAGTCTTGTCTCATGCCAACTGTTAAGCATCCTGAAACCATTCATGTGTGGGGTTGCTTCTCAGCCAAGGGAATCGGCTCTCTCACAATCTTGCCTAAAAACACAGCCATGAATAAAGAATGGTACCAGAATGTCCTCCAAGAGCAACTTCTCCCAACCCTCCAAGAGCAGTTTGGCGATCAACAATGCCTTTTCCAGCATGATGAAGCACCTTGCCATAAAGCAAAGGTGATAACTAAATGGCTCAGGGAACAAAACATAGAGATTTTGGGTCCATGGCCTGGAAACTCCCAGATCTTAATCCCATTGAGAACTTGTGGTCAATCATCAAGAGACAGGTGGACAAACAAAAACCTAAACATTCTGACAAAATGAAAGCATTGATTGAGCAAGAATGGACTGCTTTCAGTCAGGATTTGGTCCAGAAGTTGATTGAGAGCATGCCACAGAGAATTGCAGAGGTCCTGAGGAAGAAGGGTCAACACTGCAAATATTGACTTGCTGCATTAACTCATTCTAACTGTCAATATAAGCTTTTGTTACTCATATGTTTGCAATTATTATATTTCTCTCTGTGATAAAAACATCTGTCAAACACACATAAAAACCAGAGGGCAGCAGATCATGTGAAAATATAATATTTGTGTCATTCTCAAAACTTTTGGCCATGACTGTACATCTCCAAACTTTTCTTAAATTCTTTATGGGGAAAACTAGCTGTCTTTCACATACATTTAAATGTGTTATAAGGCGAAACTTCAAATAAAACCTGTCCTTCATTTCACAAACTCACTTTTGCGGCTGTGGCAGGCTAGAAAAGCCCTTACATACATTTACTGCAGGACTTAAAATCTCTCCCACAAAAAATATAGTGAATAATACTATAGAATAAACGCATTTTAGTCTGTACTACAGTCGCTGCTAGAAAATACCTATCATGGCCATATACATAATATACCCATGAACATTTCATAATGTGACCTCGCCTTGATACAGCTTTCCCCAACATGTCCCCATTAGAGTTGAGCGATACTTTCCGATATCCTAAAGTATCGGAATCGGAATGGTATCGCCGATATCACTAAAATATCGGCGATACCCGATACCGATACCGGAAGTCCCATGTAAGTCTATGGGAACAAAATATCGCAACTAAAAAAAACCCATTCTTTCCTTGTAAACACTAAATATACACACATAGAATACATATATATATATATACATGTCATTGTGACATATATATATACATATATGTATAGTTTATACACTTCTACATAGTAAAATATCCTCTGATTCAATTGCCGGGTAAAGCCGGCTTCAGTGAAAAGACAGAAGCACCCGACATGAAATGACACTTGGTGTACATAGGGTTAACCATGTCTTTTCATGTCGTTTGCTATCTGATTTGCACAAACAATTAAATCAGTCTATGTGTGCAAAATTTCACACCTGTAGGGGTTAATTAAAGGTGTAAATTCGTTGTAAAAAAAACGGACTTTTTTGCTACGAATTTACACCTTTAATTAACCCCTACAGGTGTGAAATTTTGCACACATAGTCTGATTTAATTGTTTGTGCAAATTAGATAGCAAAGGACATGAAAAGACATGGTTAACCCTATGTACACCAAGTGTCATTTCATGTCGGGTCATAGGTCATAGGTGTTCGGTCTGGATGCCGAACTTTACTGTTCGGGTTCGCCCATCTCTACTTGCAAAATCACCAATCTATAGCACTAGCTTCTCCAAGAGCAGTTCTCCTAATCACAGCTCTGACTATCCTGAGCTATGTGCTTGTTCAAGTGCCATTATCTCTATATGTACCGTAAATACAGTGATAGCAGTGTACATTATAAAAGAAATCACTAATAGCTGAATGTGTTACAGCAGAACTTTATAGTTCTACTAATACTATAACTCAGCCTATCCTATCAGAAACAAAGAAGTAAAGAGCAACATAGCTCTGACCTGCTCCAGAGACAAATTGAGAATATTTCTTTAATTGTAACCACAACAATACCAGCACATTAAAAAGTTGTTGTTGTCCAATGTCCATATAGTACTATATTATGCTAAACAGTGGCCAGAGACCGCCATACCATGCCACAATAGTCCCATAGTTTGTTTTCATAGGACAGTGCGATTCTGTGCCTGCACACAGCCATATACTTTGCATAAAGTACCATATTCTACCTGCAAAGAACCAAATTGTGTGTTTGCAGTCCTACAATGAGCCTATATTGCACCCAATAAACTACACATTAGACCCAAATTAGAGTAATACTTGCCCATGTACATAGATGCCAGAGAGAACCACGTTTGTAAGTTACTGTGTATAACAACGCACATTATTCCATATTGTGCCCTGTTTGATTGATCCGATTCCTAACTGAAGGTGGTTTTCCAATCCTTAAAGAAAACTTCAAACTTGCTCCAAATAGTAAAACATAATCTAATATATTCATGTTTTACCCTTACCCCTCCTGTGCTGCTGGCCACAGGACCAACCGTGTGTTGCTTTCCATTGCGCTTGACAGCAGTGATTGGCTGCCTGAGTGACATGGCATTCAATCGACCTCAAAGCATGGTTAACAACTCCTGAAGGTTCTCAGCTCCCAAAACTTTCATGAATGGGCTAATCTCTAAATCCCACCCTTGCCCACTCAAATTGTATAAAATATAGACATGCGGACCCTCGATTTTACCTGATCCGTAGACCATATTGTTTTATATCCATTCAGGAGTTAGGAACACTCTGGCACAACAAGATACTTCTCTTTTATATCCTAAATATGCATGCATGCTAATATTCTGTTACTTTTGATGATGCCAAACCCTATATAGATTTGTATAATCATTGGGTCACATGGCAAAACAAAAATAGGGACAAAGTCAAGTTTGACACCAAATCAGACAAATTCACATTTAGGAGAATCAAAGAACAATCAGACTAATGATCTGTTGAGACTGGGTACACCTTTAGAATACATATAGCCAGTGGCACAACATAAATCTTTTACACGTCAATGCAAAGTCAATAACATGGCCCTCTATAATTGAAAATAAAATAGTTTGCGCACATAAAAACTACAAGACACAAAAGGATCTGTAGAAAAATAGGAATATGCATGTGTCAAATGGAAAACAATACATAAATTCAGACGCACTCTGTAGAACAGTTTGAGATGCAGATGTAATAATACAGTAATAAATAAATATTGCACTAAGACCCGTGAGAAAAAGGTGATGAGAAAAGCCTGTAGTCTATTATGTAGTAAACCCCAAACCAAAGGACTAAATAGTCATAATACGCATAAGGTATTTATTTATATGGGTATTAATATGGACAAACCCTGAAAAAGTAAAAGAGGTCCTCTTTTAACGATGGAGCAGAAAAACGCTGCAGAAATCCTAAAAAACCTTTTATGCAGAAAGGTCAGAAGAAATTGACACTGTCCCGCCGGTGACAGCTCAGATGAATGAGTATTAGTGGTGCACTGTGGAGAAAATAGTCCTGTTTGCACAGGTTTTACCTGACAACCCCGATGGGTCACTTGCAATAGAAAGTCAAATTTCAGCCTCCTCTGGCCTGCTGACAACCCCGATGGGTCACTTGCAGTAGAAAGTCCGACTTCAGCCTCCTATGGCCCGCAGACGAAACTTACATCCGTTGATGAAAGCCGGTGATCTCTGGCCTCCGTGGCCAGATCAGGAACGCCGGCTGATGATGTTGAATCCTCACTAGGAAGAAGGATGTGGGCAGGACCTGTTGGTAAACTAGCCTGCCTCAAGCACAGTAGTACACAAAATCGCAATATCTAACTGTCCCTCAGAGTGAGCAGAGTAGCGTTCTGTCCCTAACTGAGTTCACAGCACAGTGACGCTAAAATGGCTGCGGCGCCTTTTATAGTGCATTCTGACATCATTTCAGCAGCCAATCACAGCCATGCCATTAGTTAAGATGACCGCAGCATTACAGGATGTGCCCACACTTCATAAGATTCATCATTGGCTGACTAACATCACATTGCCTCTCAAAGAATTATGGGAACTTCCGATTCCGGTATACGATATTGAAAAAGTATCGGAATTAAGTATCGGAATTCCGATAACGCGAATATCGGCCGATACCCGATACTTGCGGTATCGGAATGCTCAACACTAGTCCCCATCCTATGCCTGTATTCTCACATGAAACAATCACTATGATAGCAGCCGATTGAAACAATCACTATGATAGCAGACGATAACAAGTCATGAACACAACTTGTTGAGATTTAATCAATTACTGTCAAAGAGCTGGTGGGCATCATGTCACAGGCACCCATGGGCAACAAATAGTTTTATTTTAATTACAGACTAGCAGTACACAGAGATGACTTGCACAGAGAATTCACCTTACTGTTTAACAGTTTCTGACTAATCTAATTTCATATACATATTATCACCGTGACCACTTCATAATGTGACATCGCCTTGACTTCCATACACAATAGACTGATCTCTGTACATACACTAGTAAACTATATCCCTTCTATACACAATACATGGGGTAATTACTATATGTACATTCTAACAGCTGAATTACTATATCTAAATAGCATCGTCCTTCACGCAATTGTAGTTACAGGGCATGACACTAGTCATGACAGTTCATGTCAACAATGGTTCACTCCATCTCTATGGTGCAGTAAAGATGTATATCTCTGTACCGTGTTAGCCAGTAGATAGAAAAATATTTAGACTTCTAACACAACACAAGACCGGTACACCCGTGCTAATAAGTGAGCTATCTCTAACAAACCCTGCTAGAAATGAGAGCTATACACAATATAGCTGAGATGTCCCCACTAAATATACATCTCCAAACTTTTACATACATATAAAACAAGCCTTTTATACTGGAGTCTGTATTTCACTAAGAGTCTGTATTTCACTAAAAATTCTTATATACAGGAGTCTGTACTACAGACTCTGCTAGAATTTAACAGTTTCTGACTAATTTCATATACATAATATGTTCAAGACCATTGTGACCTAACCTTGATACAACTTTCACCACAGTCTGATCAAATCCAATGGATAAAATATAAATAGAGACTTATAAAAATCAAGATTCGCCTTGATACAACTTTCACCACAGTCTGATCAAATCCAATGGATAAAATATAAATAGAGACTTATAAAAATCAAGATTCGCCTTGATACAACTTTCCCTGTGACCTTCACACACACAGATTTAATACAACAACTGCTAGAAAATCCAGTCTGATCAAATCCACAAGGCGATGGATAAAATATAAATAGAGACTTATAAAAATCAAGATTCGCCTTGATACAACTTTCACCACAGGCTGATCAAATCCAATGGATAAAATATAAATAGAGACTTATAAAAATCAAGATTCGCCTTGATACAACTTTCACCACAGTCTGATCAAATCCAATGGATAAAATATAAATAGAGACAAATAAATTCATGAATCACTTTGATTGAAATTCACAGATTCACCAGCTCAGATTTCCCAGGCACATCAAATCCCAGGGAGACGGATTAAATGATAGGGGGCGTGTCGACCTGTCAGATTTGAGTTTGACGAATGGTAGTGCCCCTATACTATTCCCATGGACTGATAAAGATTGTTTGAGCTCCTCTATGTGAAATTCTACTGGGACTGATCTGAATCTTCACCTGCATTTGTATCAGAGGATTTGGTGACCTAGAAAGCTTATTAAATCCAGTGGCTGGACGTCAGAATAACAATTCCAGTTGTTTACTGTTGAGTATATTCAGTCAGGGCATCCGCTCTGAGGGCTCGCAAAGAGGACAGTGCACCATGTACATTGTGAAGGAAACCCGGTTCCTCCCACGTCACCAATGTGACGTAACTACACAATCACAGCTCTCCGGTGCCCCATTTGTCTCTCAGGTCAGTAAGGGAACTGCACCTAGAGCAAATGGCCGCCGGGGAGGATGTCCTGTTACCCACTGGGTATTCTAAGATTCGTAATCAGAGTAAAAGCATCAGCCCAAAATTAATTTGATGGTTTAATTGCCTTAAGGGCGCCAGGGGAGGAGTCCTGAGGAGATCATTTGCATATTCCCAGTTTATTCTGAGATAAGTGAAGAGTCTCCGCGAGCTCCAAGAACACTGGGCTTTGGCCATTGCAGCTAATTTTGGTACGTTTTTCACCGCTTTGATTTATCTTTAACAGTAAGTATGGAAGAAGCCAGGAGCCATTTGGTGAGCTGCATTTCTTGCTACATGTTCACAGATTTACCAGTGGTAAAGCCAAATTTCACATGCTACAAATGCAAGCTTGTGTCCATGTTGGAGGAAAAGTTGCGAATATCTAGAAGAGAGGTTAACTACATTGAAGATCATTAAGGAAGATGAAGAGTTCTTAGACAGAGCAGAATTATCTCTTCATGGTACAGAAAGAGAAGAAATTCAAAGTGCACCTGAAGAAACAGAGGAATGGAAGCATGTGACCCAGAGAAGCAGGAGGATCGGGAGGCAGTCAGCAACCATACTGCTCAGGAACCAGTACCAGGCTCTCACACAGGAGAATGATGAAGAAATACATCAGGATAAGACTTTGCCCACAAATAACAACCTTGTACACCCTCAGAGTCCTCCTGGATGGAGAAAGAAAAATGTTGTGAAGAAGAAACGGCGAGTTGTGGACATGGGGGAATTCCCTGTTGAGAGGAACAGAGGCCGCTATCTGCAGACCGGATATAATCTCAAGAGAAATGTGCTGTCTTCCAGGTGCAAAAATTAAAGATGTGTCTGACAGGATATCAGGACTCTGTAGACCTAAATATGACTACCCATTCCTGCTAATACATGTGGGGACAAATGACACCACAAGAAGTGACCTGGAAACCATCTGCAGTGACTTTGAAAACTTAGGCAAGAAAGTGAAAGAACTGGGTGCGCAGGTGGTCTTCTCATACATCCTCCCAATTGATGGCCATGGAACAAGGAGGTGGAATAAGATTCTGCAGGTGAACAACTGGCTACGTCGATGGTGCTGTCAGCAAGGATTTGGATTTCTGGATCACAGAGTGAATTACCTATACGATGGACTACTTGCTAGAGATGGGGTGCACCTTACGAAGACTGGAAAACATGTATTTGGAAGTCGCCTTGCTACACTCATCGGGAGAGCTTTAAACTAGAACAATGTGGGAAGGGAAGCAAAAGGCCAGAAAAATCCATACAACTGACAAATGCTATTGAGAACTCGGCTATTAGAAGTGGAAAGGAAGAACGAAGACAAAAAATCTAAATAATAAAAATATTGGAGGAAGAGAAACCAATCACAAACTAAAATGTTTCTATACAAATGCACAAAGCATGGGCAACAAACAAGGAGAATTGGAACTACCAACACAGGAGAAGAAGTATGATGTCATTGGAATCACTGAAACTTGGTGGGACTATATACATGATTGGAATACAAGGCTAGAAGGATACAACTTATTTGCAAGAAACAGACTTGATAAACGAGGAGGAGGTGTGGCATTGTATGTTAGAAAAGCATATATCTGCACAGAGATTGAAGCTTCAGAGACTGGGAGTTCTGTGGAAACTGGGTAAGAATACAAGGAGCGAACAATGGAAAGGACACCATTGTAGGCATTTACTAAAGGCCGCCTATGCAAGCTGAAGATTTGGATGAACTCTTTATGCATCATATGGCCAAGAAAAAATATGACACAGTGGTCATGGGAGATTTCAACTATCCAGACATTTGTTTGGAATCTCTCTCAGGCAAAACTAACAGGTCCAGGAAATTCTTATCCTCTCTTGCTGACAACTTTATCTTCCAAAAGGTAGGGGAGAAAACAAGGGGATCTGGTACCTTGGATCTAATCCTTATAAACAGGGAGGAAATGGTTGAGGAGGTAAGAGTGGCTGGGACCCTAGGAGGTAGCGATCATGCTATTTTAGAATTTTGGATAACTAGAGGAGGAAGACCTGTGAAGACTCAGACTTCAAGGTTAGATTTCACAAAGGCAGATTTTAAGGGACTCAGAAAGAGAATCGGAGGGATCCAATGGCTGGATATCCTTAAGGACAAAAATGTCCAGGAAGGATGGAAAATCATGAAAAATTAGATTCTCAAAGCACAATCATTAACAATTCCGAAAAGAGGGAAGAATAGGAAGCATTTAACAAAACCAGGATGGATGAACAAAGAACTTAAACACATTCTAAAAAGGAAGAAAGAAATGTATATCAAATGGAAAGAGGGAGGCATATCTAAAGAAGAATATAATGATGTCTGCAGAACCTGCAGGGCAAGAATCAGATTAGCTAAAGCTGACAATGAATTAAGGCTTGCAAGAGATGTCAAAAGCAATAAAAAAGGATTTTGGGGATATGTCAAAAGTAAAAGAAAAGTCAAAGATGCTATAGGATTTTTACAGGATGAAAATTATGAAATGGTAAGAAAGGATGTTGAAAAGGCCAAACTTTTAAATTCTTATTTTACATCTGTTTTCTCTCAGAAAGGAAATGTAACATCAACTGATCTTCACTGTCCTATTAGGGGAATAGAAGAATCCAGGATATCTATAAACAGAAAAATAGTGAGGAAACACTTAGCTAACATAAATGAATTCAAGTCTCCAGGTCCAGATGAATTACACCCCAGAGTACTGAAGAAGATAGCAGAAGAAATTTTTTAACCACTCTTCATAATCTTTGAAAATTCTTGGAGAACAGGAGAAGTCCCAGAAGACTGGAGAAGAGCAAATGTTCCTATCTTCAAAAAGGGGAAGAAAGTGGACCCAGTGAACTATAGGCCAGTGAGTCTGACATCTATACCAGGAAAGATCTTTGAACAAATTATTAAACAACATGTATGTAAGTACCTGGACAAGAATGAAGTGATTAACCAGAGTCAGCATGGGTTTGTAACTAATAAGTCATGTCAGACTAATTTAATTTCCTTGCATGACAGAATCACTGACTGGGTGGATCAGGGAAATGCTGTAGATATATTATATCTTGACTTCAGCAAAGCATTTGACAAAGTATCTCACACAATCCTTATTGGAAAAATGATTAAGTATGGAATGGACAAGGCAACTGTTAGGTGGATTCATAACTGACTTAGTGATAGGACCCAAAGAGTGGTAGTAAATGGCTGCACATCCAGTTGGAAGAATGTATCAAGTGGGGCACCACAGGGCTCTGTCTTGGGCCCTGTATTGTTCAACATCTTTATCAATGATTTAGATGAAGGAATTGAGGGTAAACTGATTAAATTTGCTGATGACACAAAGCTAGGAGGGATAGCTAACACTAGAGAAGAGAGAGAGAGGATTCAAAAAGATATAAATAAACTGGAGCAGTGGGCAGCAACTAACAGAATGGTTTTTAACGGAAAAATGCAAAGTACTACATCTGGGAAATAAAAATGAAAAAAGCGTATACAGAATAGGAGGAATAAGGCTAAGCAACAGCACATGTGAAAAAGACCTGGGTATACTAATAGATCACAGACTGAACATGAGTCAACAGTGTGATGCAGCAGCAAAAAAGGCAAATACAATTCTGGGATGTATTAACAGAAGCATACAGTCTAGATCACGTGAAGTCATTATTGCCCTCTACTTCTCTTTTGTCAGACCTCATCTGGAATACTGTGTCCAGTTTTGGGCACCACATTTTAAAAAAGACATCATCAAACTGGAGCAAGTTCAGAGAAGAGCGACCAGAATGGTGTCCGGTCTGCAAACCATATAGTATAAGGAACGGTTACAGGATTTGGGAATGTTTAGCTTGCAAAAAAGAAGACTGAGAGGTGACTTAATAGCTGTATACAAATATCTCAAGGGCTGTCACATTGTAGAAGGATTAGTTTTATTCTCATTTGCACATGGAAAGACTAGAAGCAATGGGATAAAACGGAATGGGAGGAGACACAGATTAGATATTAGAAAAAACTTTTTGACAGTTAGAGTGATCAATGAGTGGAACAGGCTGCCACGAGAGGTGGTGAGTTCTCCTTCAATGGAAGTCTTCAAACAGAGGCTGGACATACATCTGTCTGGGATTATTTAGTGAATCCTGCTTTGAGCAGGGGGTTGGACCAGATGACCCAGAAGGTCCCTTCCAACTCTACCATTCTATGATTCTATGATTCTAGATAATTACAGAAATATACAGTAAGCTACACAACGGAATTACAGTGGATTTGCAGTCAGAGTAAAATATAACAATAATGGTACAAGGCTTAGAGATATTAAGCTGGACGTCTATTTTGCCAAGTTGTAGGTTCATGTGGATGCTGGGAGCTCTGCAGTCCACAGGTATAAGAATCTTAGTTGCCGGACAGTCCCCAAAGTGCGTGCCGCTGCTCCCTTGGCAGATCTGTCCCCTGTTCCTTCTTAGATCCTCATCGTCTTGTTCTTCTGTGAGAGTGAATGTCTCTGCCATGGGCTCTCAGTTCTTAAACATGCTGGGTTCCTCCCCCGGTGTCAGAGGGTGGGCTAATAATCTCCACCCTTCAGCTCCCTGCAGAATTTATTCCCAATATCTAAGAAAGGGGGTAACTTTCTCCAGGATGATCGAATCAGGACACAAGAGGTACCAGTGAATGCAGTTTATTTTGCCTGTCGTGTGGAGAGCAAACATGGCCCCATTGGGACGCTGTTGAGGGCCAATCTCTATATCTCAGGTCTCCGAGCCCTCACCGACTCGGGAGTCGCACTGTCAGATGCACGATTTCCGCAGGGTCACACGGATATTTTATATGAGTCTGTACCTTGAAAGGTGTGCTCATAATCCATGATCCTAGGATGGAGTCGGAGTGGCTGGGAGAGACAATGGATGTGTATTTCTGTGTCTAGCTGACAGGTATAATCTAATTTAAGACCCCAGGCACCTCCAGGCCCCATGCTGGCGTGGGTCCATATTCAAGCTTTGAAGTCCTGTTTTGGCCTTATCTCCTTAGCATACTAAAAGACCTTGCTATTCAGCACTAAATCCTGTTTTCTTCAATATGCGTACAGGGATGGGGGTAGGAGCAGATAGCTGCCTGTGACTCTGAACTCAGACAAAATTGCACCTGGGACAGGCCAAGCTCAGACATGAGGCGAGCATTATGCCCCCTATCCAAGATGGCGGCTGTTCCTTCATCACATACATATTGTGTTGGAATAAGCGATTTGTCATGTAAATATATATATATATATATATATATATTTCAAGGGGAAAACAGGGTACCCGGAATCTATTTTAATTAAGGCGGGTGTAAGATTATATACCTGAGAGGACCACGTGTCATGGTCGCGGTAGAACCCCTTATAGGCCCTGTACCGGATAAGGGAGGGAGTGGCATAGTCGGGGTAGTCTTTCTCCTGTCCATGAAGCTGGCACTTGGGATTCTCTCAAGCTCCATAACTTGTGTGTTTTGTGGCTGTTGTGGCCCTATTTTGATGAGATATAAAATCCTGTTATCCTTTGCACAAGTTATAAAGAAGTTGCTCATAGCAGCGCCGTATCCCATTCTCGAACACCGACCGGTGTACAGGTCGTTTCATGGGTGCCACCTTTCAGGGCTAATATACAGCATGAGCGCGATGCCAAAGAGTTTGTGTGGATGATGCAGTAGGACGGCATCGCAAGAAGATGGGAGGCGCCGGACCAAGAAGAGTGACACCCTTCGGACCGGATCGTCCTCCAGGTGAGTATAATAAAAGTTATTTTTCTTCTCTTACAGGTCGGGTTGGGGGCAGATACACAGCATTATAGAATGCTGTCTATCAGCCCTGAAGGGTGATGGCTGTAACTCATATTGGCCTAACCTGGTGACAGGTTCCCTTTAAAGGTACTGCCTAACATTTTCCAGCAAATCTGTCAGGTTCCTGGTCTTGAGACCCCACAGACTACTCAAAGAGCCCAGCTCATCAGGCAGAAGAACTCAACTATTGAGTGAATGCACAAAGTGGTGTATAGGCTAAAGAGAAAGTCTATGGCCCTTCATTTGCTTTTTTGTCACTTTCCTTGTATATATTGTGGTATTAGTTGCCATTTCTGGTGCCGATTTCTTCAAAATGGCGCACACGATTTATGAATTTGGCACATTCATAAATGTTCTTTTTTCTTGTTTAGAACTATGCTAAAACTTACACCAGGTGGGAACTGGAATGGAGTTGCGCCATCTTTTGCAACTTTTTAAAAGTCGCAACTGATGTATCAGGCAAAAACATCAGCAACCACGAAACTCATTCACCAAGCAGAAAACCAATAAATAGTACTCATAAAAGAAAATTTTAAAAAGGCACAAAAAGGCACAAATAGAAGAATGAATTGGGTGCAAACTCAAAAATGAGTAAAACACACAAACCTAGATAAAAAACGCACGTAAAGGCAATAATTAATCCGGGGCACAGAATTTATTGTATGTTGGTGTTCCTGTTTTTTATAGATGACACTTTTTTAACTTTGGGACAGCTCTTTCTAGAACGTCTTTGTCTCTCAAATAAGAGGAGAGGAAAAGAGCTGTAGTAAAGCACAATGTAGAGCACGATTTAAGGCCATGTTTATTCATTAACATTTCAGCCTCTGCCATCCGCATCTGCAACCGAGATGACAAAGCTCAATTTATTGTAGTAAGAACTTCGTCATCTCAGCCCCTGCCTATTCAGAGTGCAGCATCCTATAACAATTTCATCTCAGCTGCTGCACTCCCTACTGCTGGCAGTGACAGAGATGACAACACAACCACTGATTGCATTGCTCATTCAGTTTGCTGACCACCAGAAGGGAATTCCAAGAAAAAAATGGCACTTGGCAATATCACACAGTGTAGAGGCGATTTCCAGCATCGGTTCTCCAGGATCATTTGACTGTGGAAGCAAGGATAGGTAAAATGTTGATTCCTCATAGATTTTGGTGCCTGTGTTATGGAGGTGGGGGTGGGTAGATATCCACCCTGAGGCTACCTCATTGGTTCTATAATCTCACTGTAGTGTATAGAAAAAGATTGAGGATTTATTGTGGATGCTCGGCCATCCACTTGATGAGACTTATGTTTACTACTGGGACCTGAACACAGAAAACTTACTGTCACGGGGAGCAATGGGAAAACAGGAGATGAGGAACCTGTGCCCCTGAACTGCCCCTCAGACTAGGGGAAGCCCTGTCTTTCCTTAACTTGGGGGTACCCTTGATGGTAGGGAGGCCCAAGTCACCGACCTGTCCATATCTCCTGTTTAGCCTGAGCTAAACCCCCAACCCCCACCCAGGAGGTGAACAGTAATGGAAACCACTGGAAAAGAATAACAGGGAAAATGTAAACTGCACCACAAAGCAAATTAACAGAATAACATAATGCGTGTGTGCAGGGAACACAATACCAATAGGGAAATAATAACAGCTTTCTTTGCTGCAAAGCACCACACAGCAGAATAACAACAGCAACTGGACTCCAAACACCAGACGTGGCGGACACCAGGGAGCTGCTCCTGCTAGGCTGGTTTCAAAATAGGACCTGTATCACCAACAGTCAGCTGATGCATCAGCCCATCGCCCACATTAGCTGACCCAGCAGCAATGCAATTACACCAGACTGCCAGCAGGGGAAAGACTAACATTAACCCCGATGGTCTAAAAGGAAAAAAGTTTTAATTGAGTGGAACCAGAGCTGCCACAAATCCAAAAATGGATCGTGACACTGCCTGCATGTATATTACTGCTGTAGAAACATGTTATGTCACAATAATATCACAAGCTACCAAATAACATAAACTACAGAAGTATGCTGAGAGGATATTATCCTCTCGACTTGCTCCTAATTGACACCAAAGTGAGAATAGTGAAGATTCTTAGACTACTGTGGCATGTGGCATTAGAACTAGACTAATATGATAGCTCCCAACCGTTCACAATAAAGGGGTTTATAAACTGTACAATCAAGGGCATTATTTACAAGGCCACTTGTACCTGCAGGAAACAATACATTGCCAAAACAATGTGGGAGTTCCGACGGAGGGTGGGGAAGCATTTAGGGGACATCAATAATAAACGGGACACATCTATTGGCAAACATGTCAATGGTCTGCGTGGGGGAGACATCTCCTACATTAAGTTTATGGGCATTGATATTGTGAGACTGTCAAAGGGGGGACAACAAGGACAAAATCCTTCTCCAAAGAGAGATGAGATGGATCCTTCCTAGATAGATGCATCCATGTATTCAATGAGGTCTTACCTCCATTGAGAGATGAACACAATTAACCATAGATACACGTATGACCGCCTTTACTTTTATCACCAATAATTTGGCACCCCTCTATCTTGTTGGTCTAGAGGGGGCCCCATGATCAATATCTCACTGATAATACCTCAGCCAGACCTTTAATGGTTATACAGTATATTCAATACAATGTATGTGGCATATCTTTCTTTTACGGCCATTTCATCATTTCAAACTTTTTTTTTTGTGATATTATTTTGTCCACATTCTGTATATGCCATACATCTGTGGTAGATATTCTAATTGTGCGCATAATTAGTGGCAGCTGAAAGTATCACCCTTGTTATAATTACAATTATAGGTGATGAAGAGTGCGAATGGCAGATTCGCTAACACACCCCTGAATGACGCACATTATCTCAGATAACGATGACACGCATCGCTTTCTGCCAATCACGCATATTCCGTCAAGCGGCGGTGACCCGTATTGCGTCATGTAATTCAGCGACACACACCCCTCGATGATACTTTTGGCATCATCCATTGCTCTGCTTTACGTTGATCTGGAACCCGCCTTTGGATGGTGGCCGGTAGATCACTTCATCTGCGGGGTGCGGTTGGTCCAGTAAGCGACGACTGGGAGCACTTGTCACTTAGACAAGCCTCCTATTAAATCTTATAATGTGCGGGCTTCGGCCACTTGGGTACGGCCCATTTGTGACAGCTGATAGATACTGATTTCAGAATCTAGGCCTTTATAGAGGGGCCATTAAAAATGAGGCAAAACACATGCTGCAAGATATTAGGAACATTTTAGGCAATTTCATTTTTGACATTTTTGACATGCCCTTATCTGAGCTTCTAGTGCCACTGCTCAAGGAACTATATAATCACCCCGCTAATATAATTTCCTGTGATGAAAAAAGGCTGAAATACGTAAGGAATAGATGGGGTTCACTACTACAGGGCCATACTTGGGTACTGCCCTTGTTAGGGTGGGAGTCCTGCATATGGGGCATGACAGGGGATATTAGGGACTGAACTATATCACTGATCCTATGCCGCCTTCTGAGGGTGATCTCTAGTGAAACGGGTGAGATCCCCCAATCTTTTTATTGCTGCACTGTTTTCGTGGTGTGCACTTATTTGAATGTCTATGTCTTGTATTTGGTTTATTGATGATTGAAGTTTTACTCGTTATACATTAAAAGTTAATTTTTATGGTATCCTATGCTATACACCATTTATCATTGGGAAATATTCAGAGTGGCCACATCAGATACAGTTTTCTATAAAAAAAGTAATAAAACTGCAATGCTGATGCCGTGTTTACAAGTAGTATAAATGTGCGTACTTTCTGCTTTTTTCTGCAGGTGTCCATACCACACAACGCAATATCAATCTTCTCTGATTATTATGTGTTTTCTGCATTTCTTTTATGTGTTGTCCCACTTATTTCATGTGATTTTGGGGCAGAAATGAAACAGAGTTTTTAATGCTTTTTTTAATAGCACAGAAAAGCTTTGATTCTGCGCTTAAAATACTACAGTTTTTTTTCTTCATGCATTTTTTTTCTTCATATGTTCTTTTCAGAAGAAGCCTACAGAGAAAAAATTGTACCAAACTGCAAAAATAAATCCACAGGTTCCAACAAGAGATGAGCAGGACGCACAAATGAGTCACATCTGTCCAGGATAATCAAAAGGCGCAATGGGGACACCGGAAGGTTGGAGATTCGGGGCCTCCCTAAAGTCGCCCGGTACCACAGACCTTGATGCTGGACCAGAGTCCCATGAATTGATCTGCTCATCTCTTTTTGGTAATCGTTTTAGCTGTGTCCACCGCCTCCACTACGGAACTATTGGTAGCTTCTGCCTCTATATGATGCTATGAGTGCTTAGGCTTTGTCCCTTTGCCTGCTACCTTCTTGAAACTTCCCATTTACCCACCGTATTGTGTGGGTACACTAAAAGGCTTCACTAGGAGCAATATTTCTGTGTGGGTATATATAATTGACTGTCCAAGGTTAGAGAAGTTGAGTACTGCAGAAATGTATTTGTAACCTTGGCCAGATTTGTGCCTTGCCACAATTCTGTCTCTGAGCTCCTTGGCCAGTTCCTTTGACCTCATGATTCTCATTTGGTCTAACATGCACTGTGAGCTGTGAGGTCTTATCAAGTCCTTTCTGTTTAATTAAACACAGATGGACTCCAATGAAGGAGTAGAACCATCTGAAGGAGGATCACAAGGAAATGGACAGCATGTGGACTTAAATATGAGTGTCTGAGCAAAGGGTCTGAATACTTATGACCATGTGATTTTTCAGATTTTCTTTTTTAATAAATTTGCAAAAATTTCTACATTTCTGTTTCTTTTTTCAGTCAAGATGGGACGCAGAGTGTAAATTAATGAGAAAAAAATGAAGTTTTTTGAATTTACCAAATGGCTGCCATGAAACAAAGAGTGAAAAATTTAAAGGGGTCTCTATACTTTCCATACCACTGTATATACATAATAATTGGTAATATATACACTGCTCAAAAAAATGAAGGGAACACTAAATACCACATTCTAGATATCACTGAATGAAATATTCCAGTTGCAAATCTTTATTCATTACAGAGTGGAATATGTTGAGAACAATAAAACATAAAAATGATCAATGAAAATCAAATTAATATCCATGGAGGTCTGGATTTGGAATGATATTCACAGTTAAAGTGGAAAATCAAATTACAGGCTGATCCAACTGCTGTGGAAATGCCTCAAGAGAAGGAAATGATGCTCAGCAGTGTGTGTGGTCTCCACGTGCCTGTATGACCTCGCTACAAAGCCTAGGCATGCTTGTGATGAGGCGGTGGATGTTCTCCTGAGGGATCTCCTCCCATACCTGGATTAAAGCATCAGTCAACTCATGTACAGTCTGTCGTGCAACATAGCATTGGTGGATTGAACCAGACACGAGACATGATGTCCCAGATGTGCTCGAATGTATTAAGGACTGAGGAAAGGGCAGGCCAGTCCATAGCATCAATGCCTTCATCATGAAGGAGCTGCTGAACATTTCATCCACATACAAGAAAAAAAGGTAGCACACTGTAGCGCTATAGCTTGCAAACACGAAATATGAAAATATGAAAAATATGAAAAATGAATTGCATCACTGCCTTAGAAATATGAAAATTGAGAAGTCTTAGCGCATAAGATGGCCAAATTATGTGAGCCTGATAGCACGTCAAGGCTCTTCTCGTATATCAGTCCTAACTAATGCCAATCCTCACTTAGAAAAGTCTGTATGCATGGGAAACATATGAATCCTCTCTTCAGACTAAAATCTACATCTCTGTGGAGGGGTAGTGAACTGGTGTAATTAAAAAGCCTGTGACCAACAGGTGGAGTGCTCAGGTAGAAGAAATGAATACATATCAAAAAACTGACCGGCACATCCAAACATAGATCCAGTGTGAACAGGTGCTAAACCTAGAGTCACCAACTATATACATACAAGAAAAAAAGGTTTGCACACTGTAGCGCTATAGCTTGCAAACACGAAATATGAAAATATGAAAAATATGAAAAATGAATTGCATCACTGCCTTAGAATCCTCTCTTCAGACTAAAATCAACAGGTGGAGTGCTCAGGTAGAAGGTAAATGAATACATATCAAAAACTGACCGGCACATCCATATGTATTTTTCTATTTTCATATTTCGTGTTTGTATGTATATGAGTTGGTGAGAACTTGTTAATGATCTCAAGGCAGCTGGGACCACAGTCACGAAGAAAATCATTGTTAACACATTACGCCGTAAAGGTTTAAAATCCTGCAGTGCTCGGAAGTTCCCCCTGCTCAAGAAGGCACATGTGTAGGCCCATCTGAAGTTTGCCAGTGAACACCTGGATGATCTTGTGAGTTATTGGGAGAAGGTGCTGTGTTCAGATCACACAAAAATTTAGCTCTTTGGCATTAATTCAACTCGCTGTTTTTGGAGGAAGAGAAATGCTGCCTATGACCCAAAGAACACCATCCCCACTTTCAAGCATGGCGGTGGAAACATTATGTTTTGGGGTTATTTCTCTGCTAGGGGCACAGGACTACTTCACCGCATCAATGGAAGAATGGATGGAGCCATGTACCCTAAAATCCTGAGTGACAACCTCCTTCCCTCCGCCAGGACATTAAAAAGGGTCGTGGCTGGGTCTTCCAGCAAGAAGCAAGACAATGACCCAAAACATACAGCCAAGTCAACAAAGGCATGGCTCAAAAAAGAAACACATTAAGGTCATGGAGTGGCCTAGCAGATCTCCAGACCTTAATCCTATAGAAAACTTATGGAGGGAGATGAAGTTCTGAGTTGCCAAGCGACAGCCTCAAAATCTTAATGATTTAGAGATGATCTACAAAGAGGAGTGGACCAAAATTCCTCCTGACATATGTGCAAAACTCATCCTCAATTACAAAAAACGTCTGACTGCTTTGCTTGACAACAAGGGTTTTGCCACCAAGTATTAAGTCTTGTTTGCCAGAGGGATCAAATACTTGTTTCTCACTGAAAAATGCAAATAAATTTATATAATTTATACAATGTGATTTTCTGGATTTTATTTTTGATATTTTATCTCTCAATGTTAAAACTAAGCTATCCTTAAAATTACAGACTATTCATATCTTTGTCAGTGAGCAAACTTACAAAATCAGCAAGGGATCAAATACTTATTTCCCCCACTGTATATATATAATTTACTACCAATATGTAAATAATAAGGTGACCGCTCTGCAGCAAATGGGATGGTCATGAAAGGTTTTCCCATGTTTGCAGATTTGTTGGGAAAATATTATTCACTGAGATACAAGTAATTTATCTAAAAATGCTAAAATGAGAACTTGTATTTCCTAATTTTTATGCACAGGTGAATACAAACTTTTGATCTCCATTTTTCATTGACATCATATATATGCATTACTTGAAACCATTGAAATAGTGACTTTTCCTACTCGCAGATAAAACCTATATTTGTGTATTGCAAACTGTTCAGGACAGAAGGTTTAATCCATGCAGAAATGAAAAACTCCCATTTATTTTATTTTTAGAAATGATGACAACATTCTTTGCTGTAGTTCGATATCCCCTTTAAAACCAACATCATAACATTTGCATTCTGAAAGCTCTTTCTTTATTGGACTTTCAATGCTAGCAGTTAAAAAATGACTTTTCCGCTTGTGCATGCCTTGGAGTTTAGCCGTAAGAAAGTACTTTTTAAAATTCAGTTTTATATGTGGGTTTTTAAGATCTAAGCCGTTCCAACCATATGTCATTCTCTTATACAAAGATTGTTGTGTGTGGGTATGTTTTTAATGCGAGTAAATGGAGGACATTATGCAACCCTAATCTACGTGGCAAATTAATGTAACAAATGTGATCATTATGTTTAGTATAACATCATTGGGAAATAAATTACATTTCAAGGGATTACACCACTTATTCCAGCTTCTTCAACATGTAGAGACAGTTTCTGCTCACCATAGCCCAATTCTTATAAGATGTCAATTAAAATGTCACGCACCATGAAAGTTGTGACTATACCTTTAAATTAGTTTTAGTGAATCTTAATCGTTAATTTTTTTCTTGACCGAAGTAATATAAAAGGAAATGGCTAGCATACAAAAATAAGATGAAGTCAGGAACTATGTATTCAAATAAAGTGGGAACAGAAATATAAAGGAAGAAATGAACTTTGTAATACTATATATTGTCAGAATGTTCTGCTGTTATAGGCATTCTAAGAAACTGGGATAAATAGCCCAAAGTAGACACATCAGCAAGTTTATCACTTATTAAAAAGGTTTTAAATGGACTTCCAGGTTTACAAAAATGTCTGCTCCTTTCCAAAAACATTTCCCATTACTTTGAGAGCAGAGTCTAGTAATAGGGCATATTTAATTCTAGAAAAGAGTCTGAACTGCAATAACAGACAGTGATCATAGAGAGACTTGGTAATTTTCCTGAAAAAAAAGGCTCATTTTTTTCCTGTTGTCTGTACAGTGCAAACATATATCACAGTGCTGTACAGAGATTGTCACCATTCACAACGGTCCGTGTCCACAATGAGGCTCACAGTCAAAATTCCCTATTTTAGATACACACTAGGGAAAATTTTATAAGAATCCAATTGAACTTTGGTAGAATGTAGAAGAAAACCAGAGTACCTGAAAGAAACCCATGTGAAACTGGGAAAACTTACAAACTTCATGCAGACATTGCCTTTGGTTAAAATGAAACCCAGGTCTGAAAGGCCACCAGGCCACTCCTGATCTTGGATGACCTCTTTTAATTGACCATATATATTTGAAAAGAATTGTCCTAACTTATTTCTGCAGGGGATTGACAAATAATTTAATGTCTATGGGGTTCTTCTCTCAACAGCAGATATTGTGGAAAAGAAGGATGGGGTATGTTGGATTTTAAAAAGTCTAGTCATTTTTCCCATGATTGATCAGCTAATGTCGTTGAAATCTACAGCTCTGGTAAAAATTAAGAGACCACTTTCAAATGTTCAGTTTGTCTGATTTTTCTCTTTATAGGTATATTTTTGATTAAAATGTAAATTGTTCTTTTAGTCTATAAACTTCTGACATGTCACCGAATTTCCAAGCAATAAATTTTGTATTTTTTTCTGACAAAGAAAAATGGTCAAAATTTAAAAAAAAAACAGTGCTTTCAGACCTCAAATAATGCAAAGAAAACAAGTTCATAATCATTTAGAAACAACAATACTAATGTTTTAACTCAGGAAGAGTTCAGAAATCAATATTTTGTAGAATAGCCATGATTTTTAAAAACAGCTTTCATGCGTCTTGGCATGCTTTCCACCAGTCTTTCTCACTGCTTCTGGGGCAAAAATTTAAGCCGTTCTTTGTTTGATGGCTTGTGACTATCCATCAACCTCTTGATCACATTCCAGAGGTTTTCAATGGGGTTCAGGTCTGGAGAATGGGCTGCCCATGAAAGGGGTTTGATGTGGTGGTCTCTTAATTTTTGCCAGAGCTGTTTATACACTGTCAAGTTGAGTTTGCAGGTTTTTGGTGCACATTGAAGAGATACAAATATTTCATACCTTATAAATTATCCATATACATGTACAAGAAACAGTTCCCCATAATAATCTTAGTCATATTACCTCCAAACCATCACTCTGCTCATAAAGCATTTCCTAGCCAAACATACCCATAGCACTGCCAACAGAACTAAGTGTTGCTGCATGTAAGTATCATAGCAGGACTCACTTCACACATGGTCTCACCAATTACTAGAGACTTTGTAGTAATGTGCAGTTTCTTATCAGATAAATATCCTTCTTTCCCCACTTATTAGAAGCATCTCTTCCTCACTGCCTCCTGAAATCATCTTTACCTTTGAAAACTGCTAAAATCATCTTGCTGAAGAAATTGATAGATAAAATTACAGCTACCAATTAAAATCCATACAGGATAAGTGAATGAGTGAGGCAAAAAAAAAGGTACTATTGCTTTCAAATAAGTGTTTTATCTAACCATAAAGCTGTATTCACAGCTACACTGCTTAATATAGTTGTATAATGTCCTTCATGGTGCTGCTGCTTCTAAAGATGAACTACAGTGAGATAGGTGAACAGAAATACTTCCTTTCTCTATGAACTGGTTATAGGAGACATCAGAACAGTTAATCTCCAATCACTACTACCAGCTAAGAAGGAACTGAAAATTTGAGATGGATTCTGCAGAAGTCAAAACTGGGGAAAAAAATCAGATTGCAAATCACTTGATGGCCAGAAGTCGTGTTATTCCTCGCTTGCACAAATTAAAGATTGTTCTAAAAATTCCCTTGAAATAACAAGTATGTTTTTATTTTATGTCTATGCAGTGAATTGATTGAATATGTGTCTCTCTGGAAAAAATGAAGTTGCCTAATTGCTTATTTTTATTTTTAATTTATATATATTATTTTAATCTATGGATTATTTAGCCCAGTAAAAAGCTTTAAGAGACCCTCATAGAATCTAAATTGTGCTGTTTGAATTTTGGATGCATGAATAACCAGTTACCATAATTGCATCAATGCTTGTCATTTTTAAAGGATCCATGATGGGACTGAGGGATTTCCTTTGTAATGGATCATAATAAATTTTGTCATGTGATCTGTTAAGTTTCTTTTCTTTTTTTTTTCGTTTTTCCTGAGCAAAATTACTCCGCAACTTGCTGCTTTTCACATATACAGTAAAACAATGAACAAAAGATGAAATGTGAACAGAATGAATAGAATAAAATATTATGCTCAACCTAAAGCATTAATTTCTTGCATCCAGATGAAGGCAAAATACAAAACCCTATGAGATAGTTGCTATGTATTAGAAAAAAAATAAATCCTTCCAAAAATGGCAATCTTAGTAAATCTCCACATCAAATACCAAATCCAAGAAATCTAATGTTGTAATGCTGATGTCACTTTTTTCAGTGATTTATTAGCTTTTCTCTGTCTCCAATTCCCTAGATTGGATAACACATTTTAAAAGTTCCATCAGCAATAAACGAGTTCATTAAATTCCATTGTGCTGCCACAGTAAGTTAAAGGGAAAGCAGCCCATATCTCATGTTATCTCACTCGGCTTCTGTGTGTGATATGAACTGAAGCAGGATTTGACGACCTGTTCCTCTGCAAAGATTTTTTTAAACAAACATATTCTTGAAATACATTAGGGATATAAATGGTATTATGGTCAGTAGTAGAGTTAAGCGAAACAGGTCGGTCAGATTCATAAGTCGCCGACTTTCGCCAAAGTCGGGTTTCACCGAGCGAAACCCGACCATAGCGTGAAGTCGGCCATGCGTTCGGCAAAATGAGCGCCAAAGTCGGTTTTCCCATAATGCTTGCAGGCGCCTTTTTTCAGCCAATGAGCAAGGACGTGAACTGTGGGCAACGAGATGACATGGGCAGCGTCCACCAGCATCTTAGAGAAGGGCATTGCAGTGATTGGCTTGCTTTGGGGGGCGTCATAGTGTCTATAAAAGCCCTGACCGCCGACCTCCATTTTACTTTTGCCGATCTTAACAGTAGGAAGAGGTTGCTGACGCTGTTTCTCAGTAGGGAGATAGTTAGGGCTGGAAAGATAAGTTCTGTGCTTGTGCTGATAGCAATTGTGCTGTACAGTTAGTGTGCAGTGACAGTGGAGGATTTTCTTGTGTGCAGCAGCGCTGGTTATTAGGCTGCCTGATAGCTGTATTGCTGTGTGCACACTGCTCTGCAGACTGCTTTTTACACAGCACTAATACTTTTATTCTTTTTTTCTGCACAGTTACGGAGCGTTCATTTTTTCCCACACCGTATAGAGCTGTACGCTCCTCACACACTACAGTATACCGGCTGGTATCATGGACAAATACATGCTGACTATCTGTGTGTGACTCCTGAAATATATACGGAGATTTAAATTTTCCCCTACACTGTATACAGCTGTACGCTTCTGATACAGTACCGTTTTTCTGGTTTTTGTATTCTGGTATAATCCATACTGAGTGAGCGTCTGTGTGTGACTCCGGAAATATATATGGAGATTTAAATTTTCCCCTACACTGTATACAGCTGTACGCTTCTGATACAGTACCGTTTTTCTGCTTTTTGTATTCTGGTCAAATCCATACTGAGTGAGCGTCTGTGTGTGACTCCGGAAATATATATGGAGATTTAAATTTTCCACTACACTGTATACAGCTGTATGCTTCTGATACAGTACTGTTTTTCTGGTTTTTGTATTCTGGTATAATCCATACTGAGTGAGCATCTGTATGTGACTTGGGAAATATATACGGAGATTTAAATTTTTCCCTACACTGTATACAGCTGTACGCTTCTGATACAGTACCGTTTTTTTGCTTTTTGTATTCTGGTCAAATCCATATTGAGGGAGTGTCTGTGTGTGACTCCGGAAATATATACGGAGATTTAAATTTTCCCCTATACTGTATACAGCTGTACATTTATGATACAGTACCGTTTTTCAGCTTTTTGTATTCTGGTTAAATCCATAATGAGTGAGCGTCTGTGTGTGACTCCGGAAATACAGTACAGACCAAAAGTTTGGACACACCTTCTCATTCAATGATTTTTCTGTATTTTCATGACTATGAAACTTGTAGAATCACACTGAAGGCATCTAAACTATGAATTAACACATGTGGAATTATACATTACACTTTACAAAAAAGTGTGAAACAACTGAAAATATGTCTTATATTCTAGATTCTTCAAAGTAGCCACCTTTTGCTTTGATTACTGCTTTGCACGCAGAAAAGGATAACGGATGGACTCTACATGCCTGGTTCCTACCGTGAAGCATGGAGGAGGTGGTGTGATGGTGTGGGGGTGCTTTGCTGGTGACACTGTTGGGGATTTATTCAAAATTGAAGGCATACTGAACCAACATGGCTACCACAGCATCTTGCTGCAGCATGCTATTCCTTCCGGTTTGCGTTTAGTTGGACCATCATTTATTTTTCAACAGGACAAAGAACCCAAACACACCTCCAGGTTGTGTAAGGGCTATTTGACCAAGAAGGAGAGTGTTGGGGTGCTACGCCAGATGACCTGGCCTCCACAGTCACCAGACCTGAACCCAATCGAGATGGTTTGGGGTGAGCTGGACCGCTCACCACTTCAATTTTGAATAAATCCCCAACAGTGTCACCAGCAAAGCAGCCCCACACCATCACACCATCTCCTCCATGCTTCACGGTGGGAACGAGGTATGTAGAGTCCATCTGTTCACCTTTTCTGCGTGCAAAGCAGTAATCAAAGCAAAAGGTGGCTACTTTGAAGAACCTAGAATATAAGACATATTTTCAGTGGTTTCACACTTTTTTGTAAAGTGTAATGTATAATTCCACATGTGTTAATTCATAGTTTTGTTGCCTTCAATGTGATTCTACAATTTTCATATGATATGATATCAAAGACGTATGCACAGCCTCAAGAAGGTGCGAGAGTAGGTGCCCAAACCATATACATATAAAGAGAAACTCTGCACTCAACTTCAGAATGAAAATTTATTAAGGAGTGGTCCAAAAATAAATAGTAGTAAGCAGGGAGGACGTTTCGGTCACATGACCTTCATCAGCTACTACAATATATAATCCAATACAGAAGTAAAGAAAATAAACATTTAAGCAAATAATGTAATCCAGAAGAAAAAAAGTATATACAAGGAGTATAGATTTCAATAAAGGCTCAGAGACCAACTGGTATTAAGGAGAAACAGACAAAATATAAATTCCGCCTAGAACTGTGGGAGGTGCAGACAGGTAAATAGTGTGGTATCTGTGCATAAAAGGGAAGAAAACACATACCCCTGATAAGGTATAATCGTTGCTTATGGACCAAATGGGAGATCACTTCAAAGCTGTTTGGAAAATAATGGCTAAGTTAAAGAGAAGCATTACATATCTAGATAAGGTGCAAACAGATGATTGCCTACCGATAGTTAGTGTGAAGCAGTCATATGGAGTAGCAGTTAAATGCCAAGAGACAACTGTAATCTGTGAGTAAATGGGACCGGTATACAGGGGGTTAAGTAAATAGCCAGACAATTAAAAAAGGTGAAAGTGAAGGTTACCGCTGTAGAAACAAACCTTGCAGGGGAGAAGAAGCCGTCTGGTGCTGCTGTTGAGACGCGGTGTCCACCGCTTGTCTGCATCAGCGTGTACTAAGAGCTTCCTGTTTGATAAAGGGGGGGAAGGCTGGACATGTGACCGTGTGTGACCAATGAGAGAAGGAGCGGTGTGGTCAGATGTGATGACACAGTTGGAAAAACATGGCTGTGCGTTCCACAGCCCTTTAGCTTGCGTTCCAAGGTGCTGTGGGCGGTACTAATAGCAGAGAGAGCCGGATAACTGTGATATGGGGACTGTGGAGAACTCCTTAATACCAGTTGGTCTCTGAGCCTTTATTGAAATCTATACTCCTTGTATATACTTTTTTTCTTCTGGATTACATTATTTGCTTAAATGTTTATTTTCTTTACTTCTGTATTGGATTATATATTGTAGTAGCTGATGAAGGTCATGTGACCGAAACGTCCTCCCTGCTTACTACTATTTATTTTTGGACCACTCCTTAATAAATTTTCATTCTGAAGTTGAGTGCAGAGTTTCTCTTTATATCTACAATTTTCATAGTCATGAAAATACAGAAAAATCTTTGAATGAGAAGGTGTGTCCAAACTTTTGGTCTGTACTGTATATACGGAGATTTAAATTTTCCCCTACACTGTATGCAGCTCTACGCTTCTGATACAGTACCATATATCTGCTGGTATTTTTGGTACATTTTCCCAAACATGAGGAAGTATGGTGGAAGAAGCCATGGACGTGGGCGGGGGGCCAGCTGGTACTGATGGTGGTGGTGATGCATCTGCTGGTAGTGCCAAAAGCACAATAGCACCTAAGGCAGGAGGTGTTGAGACTGCGTCATCGTCTGGCTCCAGAAGGCCTGGAAGGTTCCCTTTTCTGGGTGTAGGTAAACCGCTTTTAAAGCCGGAGCATCAGGAACAGGTTTTGGCTTACATTGCCAAAACAGCCTCCAGCTCTATCGCTCCTCTTCTGAAGTTTCAAAAACTGCAAGCACTGAGTCGTCAGTGCAGGCTCCTGGTCAGCTGCCAGTGTTGCACACGAAATGTCCCACTATCGAACAGCTAGTGGTAAGCGTCAGCAGACTGTTTTAAAGATGATGTCTTTGGGCGCCAACAGACACACCGTGGAGGTACTGGCCAACTACTTGCACCAAGAAACTGAGTCATGGCTGGGCAGTCTACATCTTGAGCCAGGCAAGGTAGTCAGTGATAACAGCTGTAATTTTGTGGCAGCCATAGCCCTGGCAAAACTCAGACACATACCTTGCCTGGCTCATACCTTGAACCTGGTGGTGCAGTGCTTCATAAATAATTATCTGGAGTTACCAGCCCTGCTCCATAAGGTGCGAAGACTGTGCTCGCACATCTGTCGCTCGCCCGTAGACTCCAGTCGTATGCAGAGGCTGCAGCGATCGCTCCACCTCCCCAAGCACCGCCTAATCATAGACGTTGCAACAAGGTGGAACTCCACCATGCACATGGTTGAGAGGCTGTGCGAACAGAGGCAGGCTGTAATGCATTTGTGGGATGATGCACAGGCAGACAGTTTGAGGGCAGACATCGCGTTGTCGGGTGTGCAGTGGTCAAAGCTGAAAGACGTCTGTAAAGTCCTTCAGTGTTTTGAGGAATGCACACGGCTGGTAAGCACAGAAGATGCCATCATAAGCATGAGGATCCCACTTATGCGTCTGCTCATGCAAACTTTGACGCACATTAAAGAACAGGTGCCTGCAGCAGAGGAGGAAGAGGAGGAGGAGGAGGGAAGCCTTGATGACAGTCAGGCATTGTCTTCTCAGGGAACTGTCCTGGACAAGATGGAGGAAGAAGAGGAGGAGGATGAGGGGGATGATTTTTTTTGGGGAGGAGGATGCTTTTCAGGGGGCAAGAGAAAATGTTGGCTTGCCAAGGTCAGGTACATAGTTTGTGCGTGACTGGAGGGATATGGATTTGGCAGAAAGTGCTCCTTCACCCACCACTGGCAGTGCATCATTGACACCTGGAACATTGGCCCACATGTATGATTATGTCTTGCGGATGCTAAAAAGGGACCCCCGCATTGCCAAAATTATGAAGGATGACTACTGGTTGGCCAGCGTCCTCGATCCACGCTATAAAAGCAAACTACAGAACATCATGCCACAGGAGAACCTAGAGCTAATATTGGCGAACAAACAAGCAACTCTGGTAAACCGTTTGTTAGAGGCATTCCCAGCACACAGCAGCAGTGCAGGTTCTACCACGAGCCATACTGGGCAACATGGAAGCTGTGCTTGTGGTGCACACAGCCAAGTGGCATTGGAGACAGGAGTTTCATGACCATGTTGTGGACTGATTTCTCGAGTACCGCTCACACGACTGTTAATACTGAATCGATTGCAACAGACAGGAGACAGCAGTTGTCAACTATGGTTCAAAATTACCTTTCCTCTATCAATGTTCTCCCTCACAGTTCATTCCCCTTTGACTACTGGGCCTGTAGACTGGACACCTGGCCTGAATTGGCACAATATGCCTTACAGGAGCCAGGACCCGGCTGTCGACCCAAAATGTTGATGATCTCACCTTCATTAAAATGAACCATGCCTGGGTTTTAAAATATTTTGTACCACCTTCCTGTTGTGAATGGGTTTGAGATGAGTTCTGAGCAGAGGCTCCCTCTGGTGGTTACAAGCGGTACTAGTGAGGATTATGAGGACTGGGAATCAGGTGTTACTGACTGGTCTTATATAAGGGAGTCATTTTCCCATCAGGGTTGCCGGTGGTCAATTGTTCTGGTCTGAATCCTTCTTTCCAGTTTCCCTTGTAGCCTGCTGTGTCGTGTCTGCATCTCCTGCTATCAGATAAGACAATTTCTTCTTTTGTGTTTTTGCTATATTTTTGCATTTTGTCCTGCACTTCTGTGGGGGCCTTCAGGGTCCCCTCCGGGGGCTTTTGCCCTCTCAGTTTAGTCCAGCCACTGTATTTTGTACTTTTGCTTTTTCCAGTTTTTTTTCAGTGGCTGCTGTGTTGATTTTGTTACACCAGAGAACTAATTTAGGTGGTAGAGGTCGTGTGATCTCAGGTGATTTTGAAATTAGTAGAGTTGGTGTTTTTCAGGGTTTTCTGAGATTGCAGTAAGTACCCTTCCTGTCCTTTTCTAGGTTAGATAGTTTGGGCCCAGCGTTTGCTCATACTATTTTCTTTCTGTGTCAGTATTTCCTCTTGTCTAACCGCCATTACATGTTTGGGGGCTTTCTATTATCTTTGGGGTTCTGCTCCGGGGCAGATAGCTTTCCTATTTCTATCTTTAGGTGTAGTTAGTTTCTCAGGCTGTGACGAGGCGTCTAGGACCAACGTAGGAACGCTCCACGGCTGCCTCTAGTTGCGGTGGTTAGTCAGGGTACTGCAATCTCATAGATTCCAACTGCTCTGGTGTATTTCCTTTTTTACCTGCACTCCTCAGCTACCGTAACATAACAGTATCACCGGCCTTAAAAATTGTATGGTACTCACAGAAGGGAAAAAATATTTTGAAGGAAGAAAAGTTGTCAGAGATATTTTTCTGTTTGTTGCATTTTTTTTTTTTTTTCCCTCTATATCTCTGGGTGCTGGGGAGGATCTTTTCTCCCAATGGAGTTTGCACAGTTGTCTGGCCGTGTGGATCAGCTTGCCACTGAGGTTCAGAGTATTGCTGCATATCTTGCTAGGTTGCCTGTTGTGGAACCTAGGATCCCCATGCCAGATTTGTTTTTAGGGGATCGAGCTAAGTTTCAGAATTTCAAAAATAATTGTAAATTGTTTTTTGCCTTAAAAGTCCTCAGGAAACGCAGCGCAGCAGGTTCAAATTATCATCTCTCTCCTGCGCGGCGATCCTCAGGATTGGGCTTTTTCCCTGATACCTGGGGATCCTGTTTTGAGTGATGTTGATGCATTTTTTCAGGCTTTGGGGTTATTGTACGATGAGCCTAATGTCACTGATCAAGCTGAAAAAGCCTTGTTGGCATTAAATCAGGGGCTTGATGACGCTGAGTTATACTGTCAGAGATTCCGTAGGTGGGCAGTCCTGACCAAATGGAATGACGACGCTTTGGCGGCCCTTTTCCGGAAGGGTCTGTCGGATAATGTAAAGGATGTTATGGTGGGATTCCCTGTCCCCTCTGGTCTCAATGATTCTATGTCATTAGCGATTCAAATTGACAGACGTTTGCGTGAGCGGAGAAGTATGCGTGGAGTGGTGTTGCCTTGTGAGCCAGCTGCTGAGCCCATGCAGTGTGATAGAGTGGTGTCTGGGGCACAGCGTCATGAGTTTCGAAAGCGCAATGGGTTATGTTTCTACTGTGGTGATGCCTCTCATGCTATTTCAGTCTGCCCTAAGCGGGGAAGACATTTTGCACGCTCATGTTATGTTACGGTAGCTGAGGAGTGCAGGTAAAAAAGGAAATACACCAGAGCAGTTGGAATCTATGAGATTGCAGTACCCTGACTAACCACCGCAACTAGAGGCAGCCGTGGAGCGTTCCTACGTTGGTCCTAGACGCCTCGTCACAGCCTGAGAAACTAACTACACCTAAAGATAGAAATAGGAAAGCTATCTGCCCGGAGCAGAACCCCAAAGATAATAGAAAGCCCCCAAACATGTAATGGCGGTTAGACAAGAGGAAATACTGACACAGAAAGAAAATAGTATGAGCAAACGCTGGGGCCCAAACTATCTAAATAGAAAAGGACAGGAAGGGTACTTACTGCAATCTCAGAAAACCCTGAAAAAACACCAACTCTACTAATTTCAAATTCACCTGAGATCACACGACCTCTACCACCTAAATTAGTTCTCTGGTGTAAAAAAATCAAAACAGCAGCCACTGAAAAAAAAACTGCAAAAAGCAAAAGTACAAAACACAGTGGCTGGACTAAACTGAGAGGGCAAAAGCCCCCGGAGTGGACCCTGAAGGCCCCCACAGAAGTGCAGGACAAAATGCAAAAATATAGCTAAAACACAAAATAAGAAATTGTCTTATCTGATAGCAGGAGATGCAGACACGACACAGCAGGCTACAAGGGAAACTGGAAAGAAGGATTCAGACCAGAACAATTGATCACCGGCAACCCTGATGGGAAAATGACTCCCTTATATAAGACCAATCAGTAACACCTGATTCCCAGTCCTCACAATCCTCACTAGTACCGCTTGTAACCACCAGAGGGAGCCTCTGCTCAGAACTCATCTCAAACCCATTCACAACAGTACCCCCCCCTTGAGGAGGGGTCACCGAACCCTCATTTGAGCAACCAGGTCGGTCAGGATGAGTTCTATGATACGCACGGATAAGTCTCCTAGCATGGATGTCCGAAGCAAACACCCAAGAATTGTCTTCCTGACCATAACCTCTCCATTTAACCAAATACTGGAGTCTTCGTCTAGAAAAACGAGAATCCAATATTTTCTCAACCACATACTCCAGATTGCCCTCAACCAAAACAGGGTCAGGAGGCACAGCAGCAGGAACCACTGGCTCAACAAACCTCTTCAACAAGGACTTGTGGAACACGTTATGGATCTTAAATGTCCCTGGAAGAAGCAAACGAAAAGAAACAGGATTAATAATCTCCATGATCTTATAAGGTCCAATGAACCTAGGCTTAAATTTAGGAGATGCTACTCTCATAGGAATATTCTTTGAGGACAACCAGACCAAGTCCCCCACTTTAAACCGAGGACCATCAGTCCTATGCCGGTTAGCAAACCGCTGGGCCTTCTCCTGAGAGAGGACAACCTCTCCACTACCTGGTCCCAAATCTGCTGCATACGCTCAACAACAGAGTCAACACCTGGACAGACAGAAGCCTCCGTCTGTCCTGAAGAAAATCGAGGGTGAAACCCAGAATTACAGAAAAACGGAGACATCAAAGTGGCAGAGCTAGCCCTATTATTAAGAGCAAATTCAGCCAAAGGCAAAAAAGAGACCCAGTCATCCTGATCAGCAGACACAAAGCATCTTAGATAAGTCTCCAATGTCTGGTTTGTTCTCTCAGTTTGACCATTGGTCTGAGGATGAAATGCCGAGGAGAAAGACAATTGAACACCCAGTTTAGAACAAAAAGTCCTCCAAAATCTGGAAACAAACTGGACTCCTCTGTCAGACACAATGTTCTCAGCAATGCCGTGTAAACGAACCACGTGCTGAAGGAACAACGGCACCAATTCAGAGGAGGAAGGCAACTTAGGTAATGGCACAAGATGTATCATTTTGGAAAACCTATCACAAATTACCCAGATGGTGGTCATTCTCTGAGAAACAGGAAGATCGGAAATGAAATCCATAGAGATATGGGTCCATGGTCTCTTGGGCACAGGCAATGGCATCAACAAACCACTAGAGCGAGAGCAAGGCTTGGAGCGAGAGCAAGTCCCGCAGGACTGCACAAATTCCCTGACATCGCGAGACAAGGTAGACCACCAAAAGGACCGACTAACCAAGTCTCTGGTACCATAAATTCCGGGATGCCCAGCCAATGCGGAACAATGAATCTCAGACATCACACTCTTTTTCCATTGGTCCGGGACAAACAATTTTCCAACAGGGCAGCGCTCGGGCCTATCCTCCTGACACCCCTCCAGAGCAAGTCTCAAATTGGGCGAGATGGCGGAAAGAACTACACCCTCCTTCAAAATAACAGAGAGATCAGATAGCTCAGGAGAGTCCGCAAGGAAACTCCTCGAGAGGGCATCCGCCTTAACATTCTTAGTGCCAGGAAGAAAGGAAACCACAAAATTAAAACGTGTGAAAAACAAGGCCCACCTGGCCTGTCTAGGATTGAGTCACTTGGCAGATTCCAGATAGACCAGATTCTTATGGTCCGTAAGGACCACCACCTGATGTTTGGCTCCCTCCAGCCAATGTCTCCACTCTTCAAAAGCCCACTTCATGGCCAATAACTCCCGATTACCCACGTCATAATTACGTTCAGTAGGAGAAAATTTTCGAGAGAAAAAGGCACAAGGGTTACTTTTAGAGGTCTCTGGATCTTTTTGGGACAAAACGGCACCTGCCCCAATTTCAGAGGCATCAACCTCCACCTGAAATGGCAGAGAAACATCAGGCTGCCGTAGAACAGGAGCAGAAGTGAATCTCTGCTTAAGTTCCTGAAAGCAGAGACTGCCTCAGGAGGCCAATTCACCACATCAGAACCCTTTCTGGTCAAATCAGTTAATGGTTTAACAATAACCGAGAAATTACCAATAAATTTACGATAAAAATTGGCAAAACCCAAAAATCTCTGAAGAGCCTTTAATGAAGTAGGTTGGACCCAATCACAGATGGCCTGAACCTTGACCGGGTCCATTTCAATAACAGATGGGGACAAAATGAATCCCAGAAATGAGATCCTCTGTACGCCAAAAAGACACTTTGATCCCTTCACATACAGAGCATTCTCTCTCAAAATCTGGAATACAGTTCGAACATGTTTCACATGAGAGTCCCAGTCATTAGAAAAAATCAAGATATCATCCAAATAAACAATCAGAAACTTGTCCACAAAATCCCTGAAAATGTCATTCATGAAGGACTGGAAGACGGAAGGAGCATTAGTGAGCCCAAAGGGCATCACAAGGTACTCAAAATGCCCTTCAGGGTGTTAAATGCCGTCTTCCATTCATCCCCGTGCTTAATGCGAATAAGGTTATACGCCCCCCTGAGGTCAAGCTTGGTAAACCAAGTAGCGTTTTTCACCCTGGAAAACAGGTCAGAAATCAAGGGTAACGGGTATTGATATTTCACAGTAATATTGTTCAAGAGACGATAATCAATACACGGCCTTAATGAACCATCTTTTTTGGCCACAAAGAAAAAACCGGCACCTAAGGGTGAAGAGGATGGTCTGATATGACCCTTCTCCAATGATTCCTTGATATAAGACCGCATAGCGTCATGTTCAGGTACAGACAAGTTAAAAAGGCGACCTTTAGGGAATTTACTACCTGGCACTAATTCAATAGCGCAGTCATAGCTCCTATGGGGAGGTAAGGATGCAGATTTACTTTCGCTAAACACATCAGAAAAATCAAACAAAAAGTCAGGAACATCCTCAGCCTGGGGGGAGGCAGAAAAAACAGGAGTGTTGGTATTAACACATTGGCAGCCCCAACTGGTTACAGACACAGATTTCCAATCCAAAAACAGGATTATGAGACTGTAACCAAGGGAAACCCAGCACGATAATGTCATGCAGATTATACAGAACCAAAAATTTGCAGCTCTCCTGATGATCAGGTTCAACCCTCATTATCACCTGAGTAGAGAACTGAAGTTTATTCTCAGCCAAAGGGGTAGAATCGATCCCCAGTATGGGAATAGACTTCTGTAGGGGTATCAAGGGAAACCCACAACGTTTAGCAAAATCAAAATCCATCAGGTTAATAGCTGCTCCCGAATCAACGAAAGCCTGAGCAGAAAATGAAGACAGAGAGCATATCAGAGTAACAGTTAATAAAAACTTAGTCTGAACACTACCCAAGACAACTGAGCGTGCAAAACGTCTTCCCCGCTTAGGGCAGACTGAAATAGCATGAGAGGCATCACCACAGTAGAAACATAACCCATTGCGCTTTCGAAACTCATGACGCTGTGACCCAGAAACCACTCTATCACACTGCATGGGTTCAGAAGCAGGTTCACAAGGCAACACTATTCCACGCATACTTCTCCGCTCACGCAAACGTCTGTCAATTTGAATCGCTAATGACATAGAATCATTGAGACCAGAGGGGACAGGGAATCCCACCATAACATCCTTTACATTATCTGACAGACCCTTCCGAAAAAGGGCTGCCAAAGCGTCGTCATTCCATTTGGTCAGGACTGCCCACCTGCGGAATCTCTGACAGTATAACTCAGCGTCATCAAGCCCCTGATTTAATGCCAACAAGGCTTTTTCAGCTTGATCAGTGACATTAGGCTCATCGTACAATAACCCCAAGGCCTGAAAAAATGCATCAACATCACTCAAAACAGGATCCCCAGGTGTCAGGGAAAAAGCCCAATCCTGAGGATCGCCACGCAGGAGGGAGATGACAATTTGAACCTGCTGCGCTGCGTTCCCTGAGGACTTAGATTTTAAGGCAAAAAACAATTTACAATTATTTTTGAAATTAAGAAACTTGGCTCGATCCCCCAAAAACAAATCTGGCAAGGGAATCCTAGGTTCCACAACAGGCAACCTAGCAAGATAGGTAGCAATACTCCGAACCTCAGTGGCAAGCTGATCCACACGGCCAGACAACTGTGCAAACTCCATTTTGAGAGAAAAAAAAAATAAAAATCCTCCCAAGCACCCAGAGATACAGAGGGAAAAAAAAAATGCAACAAACAGAAAAATATCTCTGAACACTCTGACAACCTTTTTTTTCTTTCACAATATTTTTCCCTTCTGTGAGTACCATATAATTTTAAGTTTTAGGCCGGTGATACTGTTATGATTTGGTAACTGAGGAGTGCAGGTAAAAAAAGGCAATACACCAGAGCAGTTGGAATCTATGAGATTGCAGTACCCTGACTAACCACCACAACTAGAGGCAGCCGTGGAGCGTTCCTACGTTGGTCCTAGACGCCTCGTCACAGCCTGAGAAACTAACTATACCTAAAGATAGAAAGAGGAAAACTATCTGCCCCGGAGCAGATCCCCAAAGAAGATAGAAAGCCCCCAAACATGTAATGGCGGTTAGACAAGAAGAAATACTGACACAGACAGAAAATAGTATGAGCAAACGTTGGGGCCCAAACTATCTAAATAGAAAAGGATAGGAAGGGCACTTACTGCAATCCCAAAAAACCCTGAAAAGCACCAACTCTACTAATTTCAAAAACACCTGAGATCACACGACCTCTACCACCTAAATTAGTTCTCTGGTGTAACAAAATCAAAACAGCAGCCACTGAAAAAACTGGAAAAAGCAAATGTACAAAACATCAGTGGCTGAACTAAACTGAGAGGGCAAAAGCCCCCGGAGGGGACCCCGAAGGCCCCCACAGAAGTGCAGGACAAAATGCAAAAATCAAGCACAAAATCAAAAAGAAGAAAATGTCTTATCTGTTAGCAGGAGATGCAGACACGACACAGCAGGCTACAAAGGAAACAGGAATCAAGGATTGAGACCAGAACAATTGATCACCGGTAACCCTGATGGGAAGGCGACTCCCTTAAATAGACCAGTCAGTAACACCTGATTCCCAATCCTCACAATCTTCACTGGACAGTCCAGTACCGCTTGTAACCACCAGAGGGAGCCTCTGCTCAGAACTCATTTCAAGTCCATTCACAACACAGCTGGGTGACATGCTCAAACACGTGGTGTTTTGAGTGCGGGCAGTGATCCAGGAACCTGGATAGAGGCTGCGGACAACTACATATCCTGGGTGAAATCAGCCATCCAGCACGAGAAATACAGCAACTTAGAGGAGCTGGTGAAACATCTCGTGCAGGCGCATCAACAACACCAACTCACTAGTCAGCAGCACAACTAGTGCAACAGGAGACAAATAAGCTGTGGATACAGCAGCTTCAGCAATCTCAGCAGCAGCAGCGACAGCAGTAGGAGGCGCCAACAAATGGAGCTCCTCGCAGATGTGGTTGGGGTAAGGCCAGTGGTCTCCTCATCTCCAGAAGATGATGCATACACCCAAAAAATAGTAAGGTGAGATATGCAGAAAATGACCCCAGAGGATGATGTAGAAGCCTTCTTGACAGTTTTTCAGTGGGTCGCTGAATGGGAGAGCCTTCTGCCGGTTCAGTGAGCAGAGGTACTGGTGCCATATCTGTCGGGGGAGCCCCAGAAGGCATGTTATGACTTAGCCCTCCAGGATGCCAAGGAATATGAGAAGTTAAAAACTGAGGTACTGGCATGCCTGGGGGTGACAATGTCTGAAAGGTCTCAGCGAGTCCACTGTTGGACAAATAAACCACCTCTCTCACAGATGTTTGACTTGCTACACCTGGTCAAAAAGTGGATGCAGCCAGAGTTGTACACTCCAGTCCAGACTGTCGAGAGTGTGGTGATGGACAGATTCATCCATTCCCTACCCAGGCCAATACAGATCTTGGTTGCCCAGGGCGACACCCGGAATGCTGCCGATTTGGTTGTACTGGTTGAGAGATACCAGGTGGTAGAGAAATTCCTGGGTAAACCAGACATTACTACGTCCCTGTACTGGGATACCCAAAAGGGGGTGGGCTCTCAAAGAGAGTGGCTAATCCCACAACTGGGGAATGACCCAATCCTGCTGAGGGGACCTCTAAGACTGGGATGAAAGATGTGGTCTGTTAGCAGTGTCACAATCCTGTGCATGTAGCTGCCCGGTGTAATATGTCCCCTGAACTATGGACTGCAGTCTCGGCTGATGGTGCTCGTATTATGCTTACCCACCCTGCGGTGTGGACTGTAAACCCGGTGACGGTCCCCAGTCGTGTGCCGTCTCCGCCAAAGGGGTGAGGGTCCTCGAGCTGTTGGACTCTGGAAGTCTGGTGACACTAATCAGCACTGCACTGCCCCACCATTTAATCCCCAATAAGTTGGTGGGTGTCTGCTGCATACATGGAGGTGCCAAGTACCACCTTGTAGCCAGAGTAACCATGGGGACAGACTGTGGTGATAAGATCCAAGACTTTTAGGTAGTGAGAGACTTGATCCATCCCATTACACTGAGTCGTTATTTTTCTCTATTCTGGGACTTGTGGCAGAAGGGTGCTGTACCCAGTGTCTTGGTTAAAAGCCAGGCCCATCTGAAGGTAACTCAGTCAGGAGCAGAGGCGAAGGAGCTTCCTCTGTGTCCTCGCTGGAGAGGAGGATTAAACTGTACCTGAGGAGCCCAGCTTCCTTGATTTAGAGGTGTTTGAAGAGAACTTTGGGACTGCTCAGCTTCGAGACCTCACGTTGAAATATGCCTTTGAAAATATCACTGTATGTAATGGGGTTTATCAAGAGCTGGGGGCTGACACCAGGTTCCCTCATTTTGCAGTAACTAGTGAGCTGCTGTATTGGGTGACCAAATTGAGGCGTGGGAAATTGTGGAACAGCTGTTAGCTATGACAGTGTACCGGCGGAGGGTTCTAGATATGGCCCATGCACATATACTGGGTGGTCATCTAGGGGTAGAAAAAACTCAGGAGAGAGTACTGCAGAGATTGTATTGGCCCGGTGGTTACTGTGAGATTCTAGATTACTGTAGGACTTGCCCTACCTACCAGATAACTGCCCTGTGTCTCATTTCAGAAGCCCCTTAGTTCCATTGCCGGTGATAGAAATTCCCTTTGAGAGAATTGATATAGACTTGGTGGGTTCTCTTGTTAAGTAGGCAAGTGGCCATCAATACATCTTGGTTGTCATGGATTATGCGACCTGATACCCTAAAGCAGTGCCACTGAGGAACTGTTCAGCTAAGAGTATCGCCTGGGAGCTGGTACACATCTTTGGCGGGACCGGTTTGCCCAAGGAAATTTTGATGCACCAGGAAATGCTGTTTATAAGCAAAGTGATGCGGGAGCTGTGCAGAGTCCTCCAGATCGCCCAGCTGCGAACCTCCATGTAACATCCACAGACTGATGGCCTGGTGGAGCGCTTCAGCAAGACCTTGAAGGCCATGCTCAAGAGGGTCGTTAAGAAGGATGGTCGAAACTGGGACTATCAGCTCCAGATTTCTTTTTTCCATTAGAGAAGTTCCACAGGCATCCATGGGGTTCTCGCCGTTTGAGCTTCAGTACGGCCGACATCCATGAGGGCTCCTGGACATCGCCAAGGAAACCTGGGAAGCCGAAGTCACGCCACACCGAAGTGTGATAGAGCATGTCACCCAGCTGTGTTGTGAATGGACTTGAAATGAGTTCTGAGCAGAGGCTCCCTCTGGTGGTTACAAGCGGTACTGGACTGTCCAGTGAAGATTGTGAGGATTGGGAATCAGGTGTTACTGACTGGTCTTATTTAAGGGAGTCACCTTCCCATCAGGGTTGCCGGTGATCAATTGTTCTGGTCTCAATCCTTGATTCCTGTTTCCTTTGTAGCCTGCTGTGTCGTGTCTGCATCTCCTGCTAACAGATAAGACATTTTCTTCTTTTTGTTTTTGTGCTTGATTTTTGCTTTTTGTCCTGCACTTCTGTGGGGGCCTTCAGGGTCCCCTCCGGGGGCTTTTGCCCTCTCAGTTTAGTTCAGCCACTGATGTTTTGTACATTTGCTTTTTCCAGTTTTTTCAGTGGCTGCTGTTTTGATTTTGTTACACCAGAGAACTAATTTAGGTGGTAGAGGTCGTGTGATCTCAGGTGTTTTTGAAATTAGTAGAGTTGGTGCTTTTCAGGGTTTTTTGGGATTGCAGTAAGTGCCCTTCCTATCCTTTTCTATTTAGATAGTTTGGGCCCCAACGTTTGCTCTTACTATTTTCTGTCTGTGTCAGTATTTCTTCTTGTCTAACCGCCATTACATGTTTGGGGGCTTTCTATGTTCTTTGGGGATCTGCTCCGGGGCAGATAGCTTTCCTCTTTCTATCTTTAGGTATAGTTAGTTTCTCAGGCTGTGACGAGGCGTTTAGGACCAACGTAGGAACGCTCCACGGCTGCCTCTAGTTGTGTGGTTAGTCAGGGTACTGCAATCTCAAAGATTCCAACTGCTCTGGTGTATTGCCTTTTTTACCTGCACTCCTCAGTTACCAAATCATAACAGTATCACCGGCCATAACTGAAAATTATATGGTACTCACAGAAGGGAAAAATATTGTGAAAGAAAAAAAAAAAAAAAAAGGTTGTCAGAGTTGTCAGAGATATTTTTCTGTTTGTTGCATTTTTTTGTTTTCCCTCTGTATCTCTGGGTGCTGGAGATGATTTTTTCTCTCAATGGAGTTTGCACAGTTGTCTGGCCGTGTGGATCAGCTTGCCACTGAGGTTCGGAGTATTGCTACCTATCTTGCTAGGTTGCCTGTTGTGGAACCTAGGATTCCCATGCCAGATTTGTTTTTGGGGAATCGAGCCAAGTTTCTGAATTTCAAAAATAATTGTAAATTGTTTTTTGCCTTAAAATCTAAGTCCTCAGGGAACGCAGCGCAGCAGGTTCAAATTGTCATCTCTCTCCTGCGCGGCGATCCTCAGGATTGGGCTTTTTCCCTGATACCTGGGGATCCTGTTTTGAGTGATGTTGATGCATTTTTTCAGGCCTTGGGGTTATTGTACGATGAGCCTAATGTCACTGATCAAGCTGAAAAAGCCTTGTTGGCATTAAATCAGGGGCTTGATGACGCTGAGTTATACTGTCAGAGATTCCGCAGGTGGGCAGTCCTGACCAAATGGAATGACGACGCTTTGGCAGCCCTTTTTCGGAAGGGTCTGTCAGATAATGTAAAGGATGTTATGGTGGGATTCCCTGTTCCCTCTGGTCTCAATGATTCTATGTCATTAGCGATTCAAATTGACAGACGTTTGCGTGAGCGGAGAAGTATGCGTGGAATAGTGTTGCCTTGTGAACCTGCTTCTGAACCAATGCAGTGTGATAGAGTGGTTTCTGGGGCACAGCGTCATGAGTTTCGAAAGCGCAATGGGTTATGTTTCTACTGTGGTGATGCCTCTCATGCTATTTCAGTCTGCCCTAAGCGGGGAAGACGTTTTGCACGCTCAGTTGTCTTGGGTAGTGTTCAGACTAAGTTTTTATTAACTGTTACTCTGATATGCTCTCTGTCCTCATTTTCTGCTCAGGCTTTCGTTGATTCGGGAGCAGCTATTAACCTTATGGATTTTGATTTTGCTAAACGTTGCGGGTTTCCCTTGATACCCCTACAGAAGTCTATTCCCCCTACTGGGGATCGATTCTACCCCTTTGGCTGAGAATAAACCTCAGTTCTCTACTCAGGTGATAATGAGGGTTGAACCTGATCATCAGGAGAGCTGCAAATTTTTGGTTCTGTATAATCTGCATGACATTATCGTGCTGAGTTTCCCTTGGTTACAGTCTCATAATCCTGTTTTGGATTGGAAATCTGTGTCTGTAACCAGTTGGGGCTGCCAATGTGTTAATACCAACACTCCTGTTTTTTCTGCCTCCCCCCAGGCTCAGGATGTCCCTTACTTTTTGATTGATTTTTCTGATGTGTTTAGCGAAAGTAAATCTGCATCCTTGCCTCCCCATAGGAGCTATGACTGCGCTATTGAATTAGTGCCTGGTAGTAAATTCCCTAAAGGTCGCCTTTTTAACTTGTCTGTACCTGAACATGACGCTATGCGGTCTTATATCAAGGAATCATTGGAGAAGGGTCATATCAGACCATCCTCTTCACCCTTAGGTGCCGGTTTTTTCTTTGTGGCCAAAAAGGATGGTTCATTAAGGCCGTGTATTGATTATCGTCTTTTGAACAATATTACTGTGAAATATCAATATCCGTTACCCTTGATTTCTGACCTGTTTTCCAGGGTGAAAAACGCTACTTGGTTTACCAAGCTTGACCTCAGGGGGGCATATAACCTTATTCGCATTAAGCACGGGGATGAATGGAAGACGGCATTTAACACCCCTGAGGGGCATTTTGAGTACCTTGTGATGCCCTTTGGGCTCACTAATGCTCCTTCTGTCTTCCAGTCCTTCATGAATGACATTTTCAGGGATTTTGTGGATAAATTTCTGATTGTTTATTTGGATGATATCTTGATTTTTTCTAATGACTGGGACTCTCATGTGAAACATGTTCGAACTGTATTCCAGATTTTGAGAGAGAATGCTCTGTATGTGAAGGGATCAAAGTGTCTTTTTGGCGTACAGAGGATCTCATTTTTGGGATTCATTTTGTCCCCATCTGTTATTGAAATCGACCCGGTCAAGGTTCAGGCCATCTGTGATTGGGTCCAACCTACTTCATTAAAGGCTCTTCAAAGATTTTTGGGTTTTGCCAATTTTTATCGTAAATTTATTGGTAATTTCTTGGTTATTGTTAAACCATTAACTGATTTGACCAAAAAGGGTTCTGATGTGGTGAATTGGCCTCCTGAGGCAGTCTCTGCATTTCAGGAACTTAAGCAGAGATTCACTTCTGCTCCTGTTCTACGGCAGCCTGATGTTTCTCTGCCATTTCAGGTGGAGGTTGATGCCTCTGAAATTGGGGCAGGTGCCGTTTTGTCCCAAAGAGATCCAGAGACCTCTAAAAGTAACCCTTGTGCCTTTTTCTCTCGAAAATTTTCTCCTACTGAACGTAATTATAACGTGGGTAATCGGGAGTTATTGGCCATGAAGTGGGCTTTTGAAGAGTGGAGACATTGGCTGGAGGGAGCCAAACATCAGGTGGTGGTCCTTACGGACCATAAGAATCTGGTTTATCTGGAATCTGTCAAGCGACTTAAACCTAGACAGGCCAGGTGGGCCTTGTTTTTCACACGTTTTAATTTTGTGGTTTCCTTTCTTCCTGGCACTAAGAATATTAAGGCGGATGCCCTCTCGAGGAGTTTCCTTGCGGACTCTCCTGAGGTATCTGATCCTTCTGTTATTTTGAAAGAAGGTGTAGTTCTTTCCGCCATCTCGCCCAATTTGAGACTGGCTCTGGAGGGGTGTCAGGAGGATAGGCCCGAGCGCTGCCCTGTTGGGAAATTGTTTGTCCCGGACCAGTGGAAAAAGAGTGTGATGTCTGAGATTCATTGTTCCGCGTTGGCCGGTCATCCCGGAATTTTTGGTACCAGAGACTTGGTTAGTCGGTCCTTTTGGTGGCCTACCTTGTCTTGTGATGTCAGGGAATTTGTGCAGTCCTGCGGGATTGGCTCTCGCTCCAAGCCTTGCTCTCGCTCTAGTGGTTTGTTGATGCCATTGCCTGTGCCCAAGAGACCATGGACCCATATCTCTATGGATTTCATTTCTGACCTCCCTGTTTCTCAGAGAATGACCGTCATCTGGGTGATTTGTGATAGGTTTTCCAAGATGATACATCTTGTGCCATTACCTAAGTTGCCTTCCTCCTCTGAATTGGTGCCTTTGTTCCTTCAGCACGTGGTTCGTTTACACGGCATTCCTGAGAACATTGTGTCTGACAGAGGAGTCCAGTTTGTTTCCAGATTTTGGAGGACCTTTTATTCTAAGCTTGGTGTTCAGTTGTCTTTCTCCTCGGCGTTTCATCCTCAGACCAATGGTCAAACTGAGAGAACAAACCAGACATTGGAGACTTATCTAAGATGCTTTGTGTCTGCTGATCAGGATGACTGGGTCTCTTTTTTGCCTTCGGCTGAGTTTGCTCTTAATAATAGGGCTAGCTCTGCCACTTTGATGTCTCCATTTTTCTGTAATTCTGGGTTTCACCCTCGATTTTCTTCAGGACAGACGGAGGCTTCTGCCTGTCCAGGTGTTGACTCTGTTGTGGAGCGTATTCAACAGATTTGGGACCAGGTAGTGGAGAGGTTGTCCCTCTCTCAGGAGAGGGCCCAGCGGTTTGCTAACCGGCATAGGACTGATGGTTCTCGGTTTAAAGTGGGGACTTGGTCTGGTTGTCCTCAAAAAATATCCCTATGAGAGTTGCATCTCCTAATTTTAAGCCTAGGTTCATTGGACCTTATAAGATCATGGAGATTCTTAATCCTGTTTCTTTTCGTTTGCTTCTTCCAGGGACATTTAAGATCCATAACGTGTTCCACAAGTCCTTGTTGAAGAGGTTTGTTGAGCCAGTGGTTCCTACTGCTTTGCCTCCTGACCCTGTTCTGGTTGAGGGCAATATGGAGTTTGTGGTTGAGAAAATATTGAATTCTCGTTTTTCTAGACGGAAACTCCAGTATTTGGTTAAGTGGAGAGGTTATGGTCAGGAAGACAATTCTTGGGTGTTTGCTTCGGACATCCATGCTAGGAGACTCATCCGTGCGTATCATAGAACTCATCCTGACCGACCTGGTTGCTCAAGTGAGGGTTCGGTGACCCCTCCTCAAGGGGGGGTACTGTTGTGAATGGACTTGAAATGAGTTCTGAGCAGAGGCTCCCTCTGGTGGTTACAAGCGGTACTGGACTGTCCAGTGAAGATTGTGAGGATTGGGAATCAGGTGTTACTGACTGGTCTTATTTAAGGGAGTCACCTTCCCATCAGGGTTGCCGGTGATCAATTGTTCTGGTCTCAATCCTTGATTCCTGTTTCCTTTGTAGCCTGCTGTGTCGTGTCTGCATCTCCTGCTAACAGATAAGACATTTTCTTCTTTTTGTTTTTGTGCTTGATTTTTGCTTTTTGTCCTGCACTTCTGTGGGGGCCTTCAGGGTCCCCTCCGGGGGCTTTTGCCCTCTCAGTTTAGTTCAGCCACTGATGTTTTGTACATTTGCTTTTTCCAGTTTTTTCAGTGGCTGCTGTTTTGATTTTGTTACACCAGAGAACTAATTTAGGTGGTAGAGGTCGTGTGATCTCAGGTGTTTTTGAAATTAGTAGAGTTGGTGCTTTTCAGGGTTTTTTGGGATTGCAGTAAGTGCCCTTCCTATCCTTTTCTATTTAGATAGTTTGGGCCCCGTTTGCTCTTACTATTTTCTGTCTGTGTCAGTATTTCTTCTTGTCTAACCGCCATTACATGTTTGGGGGCTTTCTATGTTCTTTGGGGATCTGCTCCGGGGCAGATAGCTTTCCTCTTTCTATCTTTAGGTATAGTTAGTTTCTCAGGCTGTGACGAGGCGTCTAGGACCAACGTAGGAACACTCCACGGCTGCCTCTAGTTTTGTGGTTAGTCAGGGTACTGCAATCTCATAGATTCCAACTGTTCTGGTGTATTGCCTTTTTTACCTGCACTCCTCAGTTACCAAATCATAATACAGCTGCAGGAGAGGATGACTCACGTAATGCCTATCATGAAGGAACATTTGCTCCAGGTGCAGGAGGCCCAAGCAAGGGAGTACAACCGATCAGCAAGGCTGAGGCAGTTCCAGCTTGGGGACGCGTGCTAGTACTCATACCAACGGTGGAGAGCAAGTTCCTGGCCAAGTGGCAAGGCCTATATGAGGTCGTGGAGAAACTCGGGGATGTGAATTATAAGGTACACCAGCCCGGTCGCAGGAAGCCTTACCAAGTGTACTATGTGAACCTGCTCAAACCTGGTGGAACCGTGAACTGCTGAAAGTGTAAGGGGGTGAAATATGATGCCCACTTTTACTTTTCCTAATGGACAGGCCCTGACATTGAATATATTAATATATTAATATAATGTATATATGTTATTATATTATGGTACTGCTACACTTATAGTGTATTACAACTGTCTATTCAATTGGTACTGCTACATCACTTGGTGTATTACTATTATTGTTAAATGTATATTGTTTTACATTGAATAAGTATAGGGTAAGTGTAGTGTGTAGGATTGGCCACTAGATGGGGGCATCCTATTACACACAATTTACAGTGATTGGATAGAGTTAGCATAGGGTTAATTACGTAGGAGGGGCTGCTGTTATGAATGTGCTGGAGATGGTTTCTGAGCAGAGGCTCCCTCTGGTGGTTGCAGACAGTATTGAACCTCACAGCGAGGAATGGCAATCTGGGATCACGGACTGGACTGATATAAGGGAGGTTCCCTCCCATGATGGTCGCCGGTGATCAATTGTTCTTGACTCAATTGTGGTTCCTGGTTCATTTGGAAGTTTGCTGAGGCTTGCCTGCATCTTCTGCTTTCAGATAAGATATTTTCTGCTTTTATTTTTGTGCTTGCTTTTTGCATAGTTCCCTGCACTTCTGTGGAGGTCAGCCGGGTCCCCTCCTGGGGGCCTGTGCTCCTCTCAGTTTATCTGAAGCCACTGTTATTTGTTCATTTGTTTTTTACTGTTTTTTCAGTGGCTGCGGCTTAGTTTTGTTACACCAGAGATCTGATTTAGGTGGTAGAGATCGTGTGATCTCAGGTGTTTTTGCAATCAGAAGAGTTGGTATTTTTTAGGGTTTTTTTGGATTGCAGTAAGAATCCTTTCCTGTACTTTTCTGTCTAGACAGATTGGGTCCCAGCGTTTGCTCATTCTATTTTCTGTCTGTGTCCGTGCTTCTTCTTGTCTAAACGCCATTACATGTTTGGGGGCTTCCTATTTTTTTTGAGGATCTGCTCCGGGGCAGATAGCTTTCCTCTTTCTGCCTTTAGGTGTAGTTATCTCTCAGGCTGTGACGAGGTGTCTAGGATCAACGTAGGAACGCTCCACGGCCTAGTTGGGTGGTTAGTTCAGGTCACTGCAATCCAATAGGTTCCAGCCTCTCTGGTGTATTACTGTTTTTGCTATTTCTCCTGAGCTACCTAAACATAACAGTATCACCGGCCAAGCTAAAATTATATGGTACTCACAGAAGGGAAAAATAGTGTGGAAAGAAAAAAAAAGTTGTCAGAGTTGTCAGAGATTTTTTTTTTCCCTCTTTTTCTCTGGGTGCTGAGGAGGATTTTTTTTTCTCTCAATGGAGTTTGCACAATTGTCTGGCCGTGTGGATCAGCTTGCCACTGAGGTTTGGAGTATTGCTACCTATCTTGCTGGGTTGCCGCTTGTGGAACCTAGGATTCCCATGCCAGATTTGTTTTTGGGGGATCGGGCTAAATTTCTGAATTTCAAAAATAACTGTAAGTTGTTTTTTGCCTTGAAGCCTAAGTCCTCAGGGAACGCAGCACAGCAGGTTCAAATTGTCATCTCCCTTCTGCGCTGCGACCCTCAGGATTGGGGTTTTTCCCTGACACCTGGGGATCCTGTTTTGAATGATCTTGATGTATTTTTTCAGGCTCTGGGGTTGTTGTACGATGAACCTAATGTCACTGATCATGCTGAGAAGACCTTGTTGGCATTCAGTCAGGGCTGTGAAGCCGCTGAACTGTACTGTCAGAAATTTCGAAAGTGGGCAGTCCTGACCAAATGGAATGATGATGCTTTGGCAGCCCTTTTTCGGAAGGGTCTGTCAGAGAATGTAACGGACATTATGGTGGGATTCCCTGTATCCTCTGGTCTCAATGATTCTATGTCTTTGGCTATTCAAATTGACAGACGTTTGCGTGAGCGCAGAGGTATGTGTTATGAATGTGCTAGAGATGGTTTCTGAGCAGAGGCTCCCTCTGGTGGTTACAGACAGTACTGAACCTTTCAGCGAGGAGTGGCAATCTGGAATCAGAGACTGGTCTGATATAAGGGAGGTTCCCTCCCATGATGGTTGCCGGTGATCAATTATCTTGTCTCAATTGTGGTTCCTGTTTCATTTGGAAGTTTGCTGGAGTCCTGCCTGCATCTCCTGCTTTCAGATAAGATATTTTTTGCTTTTCTTTTTGTGCTTGCTTTTTGCATTGTTTTCTGCACTTTTGTGGAGGTCAGCCAGGTCTCCTCCTGGGGCCTGAGCTCCTCACAGTTTTTCTGCAGCCACTGTTATTTGCTCATTTGCTTTTTCCTGTTTTTTCAGCGGCTGCGGCTTGGTTTTTGTTCACACTGAGATCTGATTTAGTGGGTGGCGAGATCGTGTGATCTCAGTATTTTTGTAATCAGAATTGTTGGATTTTTGTAGGGTTTTCTGGGTTGCAGAAAGTAATCTCTCCTGTCCTATCCTATTTAGTCAGCTTGTGGCCCCAGCGTTTGCTCAGTCTATTTTCTGCTTATGTTTGTATTTTCATCTTGTCTAACCGCCATTATATGTTTGGGGGCTTCCTATTTTCTTTGGGGATCTGCTCCGGGGCAGATAGCTTTCATCTTTCTGCCTTTAGGTGTAGTTATCTCTCAGGCTGTGACGAGGCGTCTAGGATCAACGTAGGAACGCTCCACGGCTACCTCTAGTTGTGTCGTTAGTTTAGGAATCTGCAACCCATCAGTTACCAACATCTCAGGTGTTCTGCTGCCCTGCTGTTGTTCCTGTCCTCCTCAGCTACCGAAACATAACAGGTATGCGCGAGATGGTGTTTCCTTGTGGGCCAGCTCCTGAGCCCGTGCAGTGTGATGGAGTGACTTCTGGGGCACAGCGTCATGAATTTTGAAAGCGCAATGGATTATGTTTCTACTGTGGTGACACCTCTCATGCTATTTCCATCTGCCCTAAGCGGAGAAGACGTTTTGCGTGCTCAGTTGTCTTGGGTAGTGTTGAGACTAAATTTCTGTAGACGGTTACCCTGATTTGCTCCCTGTCCACATTTTCGGCTCAGGATTTTGTTGATTCAGGAGCAGCTATTAACCTGATGGATTTCGACTTTGCCAAAGTTGTGGCTTTCCCATGATACCCCTGCGGAAGTCTATTCCCCTATTGGGCTTTGATTCTACCCCTTTGGCGGAGAATAAACCCCAATTTTCTACTCAGGTGATAATGAGGGTTGAACGAGATCATCAGGAGAGTTGCAAATTTCTGGTGTTGCATAATCTGCATGACATTATTGTTCTGGTTTCCCTTGGTTGCAGATTCATAATCCTGTTTTGGATTGGAAATCTGGTCTGTGACCAGTTGGGGCTGCCAATGTGTGAATGCTGGCACTTCTGTTTTTTCTGCCTCTCCCCAGTCTCAGTATGTTCCTGACTTTTTGACTGATTTTTCTGATGTGTTTAGTGAAAGTAAATCTGCATCCTTACCCCCTCACAGGAGCTATGATTGCGCTACTGAATTATGCCTGTGGTAAATTTCCTAAAGGTCGCCTTTTTTAACTTGTCTGTACCTGAACACGATGCTATGCAATCTTATATTAAGGAGTCTGTTGTGAATAGGTTTGAGATGAGTTCTGAGCAGAGGCTTCCTCTGGTGGTTACAAGCGGTGCTGGTCTGTCCAGTGAAGATTGTGAGGATTGGGAATCAGGTGTTACTGACTGGTCTTATATAAGGGAGTCACATTCCCATCAGGGTTGCGGGTGATCAATTGTTCTGGTCTCAATCCTTGAATCCTGTTTCCCTTGTAGCCTGCTGTGTCGTGTCTGCATCTCCTGCTATCAGATAAGACATTTTCTTCTTTTTGTTTTTGTGCTAGATTTTTGCATTTTGTCCTGCACTTCTGTGGGGTCCTTCAGGGTCCTCTCCGGGGGCTTTTGCCCTCTCAGTTTAGTTCAGCCACTGATGTTTGTACTTTTGCTTTTTACAGTTTTTTCAGTGGCTGCTGTTTTGATTTTGTTACACCAGAGAACTAATTTAGGTGGTAGAGGTCGTGTGATCTCAGGTGTTTTTGAAATTAGTAGAGTTGGTGCTTTTCAGGGTTTTCTGGGATTGCAGTAAGTACCCTTCCTATCCTTTTCTATTTAGTTAGTTTGGGCCCCAGCGTTTGCTCATACTATTTTCTTTCTGTGTCAGTATTTCTTCTTGTCTAACCGCCATTACATGTTTGGGGGCTTTCTATTATCTTTGGGGTTCTGCTCCGGGGCAGATAGCTTTCCTATTTCTATCTTTAGGTGTAATTAGTTTCTCAGGCTGTGACGAGGCGTCTAGGACCAACGTAGGAACGCTCCACGGCTGCCTCTAGTTGTGTGGTTAGTCATGGTACTGCAATCTCATAGATTCCAACTGCTCTGGTGTATTGCCTTTTTACCTGCACTCCTCAGCTACCAAATCATAACAGTATCACCGGCCAAAAATTTAATATTGTATGGTACTCACAGAAGGGAAAAATATTGTGAAAAAAAAAAAAAAAAAAGGTTGTCAGAGTTGTCAGAGATATTTTTCTGTTTGTTGCATTTTTATTTTTTTTATTTTTTTCCCTCTGTATCTCTGGGTGCTGGGGAGGATCTTTTCTCTCAATGGAGTTTGCACAGTTGTCTGGCCGTGTGGATCAGCTTGCCACTGAGGTTCAGAGTATTGCTGCATATCTTGCTAGGTTGCCTGTTGTGGAACCTAGGATCCCCATGCCAGATTTGTTTTTAGGGGATCGAGCTAAGTTTCAGAATTTCAAAAATAATTGTAAATTGTTTTTTGCCTTAAAATCTAAGTCCTCAGGGAACGCAGCGCAGCAGGTTCAAATTGTCATCTCTCTCCTGCGCGGCGATCCTCAGGATTGGGCTTTTTCCCTGACACCTGGGGATCCTGTTTTGAGTGATGTTGATGCATTTTTTCAGGCTTTGGGGTTATTGTACGATGAGCCTAATGTCACTGATCAAGCTGAAAAAGCCTTGTTGGCATTAAATCAGGGGCTTGATGACGCTGAGTTATACTGTCAGAGATTCCGTAGGTGGGCAGTACTCACCAAGTGGAATGACGACGCTTTGGTGGCCCTTTTCCGGAAGGGTCTGTCAGATAATGTAAAGGATGTTATGGTGGGATTCCCTGTCCCTCTGGTCTCAATGATTCTATGTCATTAGCGATTCAAATTGACAGACGTTTGCGTGAGCGGAGAAGTATGCGTGGAATAGTGTTGCCTTTTGAACCTGCTTCTGAATCCATGCAGTGTGATAGAGTGGTGTCTGGGGCACAGCGTCATGAGTTTCGAAAGCGCAATGGGTTATGTTTCTACTGTGGTGATGCCTCTCATGCTATTTCAGTCTGCCCTAAGCGGGGAAGACGTTTTGCACGCTCAGTTGTCTTGGGTAAAGTTCAGACTAAGTTTTTATTAACTGTCACTCTGATATGCTCTCTGTCCTCATTTTCTGCTCAGGCTTTCGTTGATTCTGGAGCAGCTATTAACCTGATGGATTATGATTTTGCTAAACGTTGTGGGTTTCCCTTGATACCCTTACAGAAGTCTATTCCCCTACTGGGGATCGATTCTACCCCTTTGGCTGAGAATAAACCTCAGTTCTCTACTCAGGTGATAATGAGGGTTGAACCTGATCACCAGGAGTGCTGCAAATTTTTGGTTCTGTATAATCTGCATGATATTATCGTACTGGGTTTCCCTTGGTTACAGTCTCATAATCCTGTTTTGGATTGGAAATCTGTGTCTGTAACCAGTTGGGGCTGCCAATGTGTTAATACCAACACTCCTGTTTTTTCTGCCTCCCCCCAGGCTCAGGATGTTCCTGACTTTTTGATTGATTTTTCTGATGTGTTTAGCGAAAGTAAATCTGCATCCTTGCCTCCCCATAGGAGCTATGACTGCGCTATTGAATTAGTGCCGGGTAGTAAATTCCCTAAAGGTCGCCTTTTTAACTTGTCTGTACCTGAACATGACGCTATGCGGTCTTATATCAAGGAATCATTGGAGAAGGGTCATATCAGACCATCCTCTTCACCCTTAGGTGCCGGTTTTTTCTTTGTGGCCAAAAAGGATGGTTCATTAAGGCCGTGTATTGATTATCGTCTTTTGAACAATATTACTGTGAAATATCAATATCCGTTACCCTTGATTTCTGATCTGTTTTCCAGGGTGAAAAACGCTACTTGGTCTACCAAGCTTGACCTCAGGGGGGCGTATAACCTTATTCGCATTAAGCACGGGGATGAATGGAAGACTGCATTCAATACCCCTGAAGGGCATTTTGAGTACCTAGTGATGCCCTTTGGGCTCACTAATGCTCCTTCCGTCTTCCAGTCCTTCATGAATGACATTTTCAGGGATTTTGTGGACAAATTTCTGATTGTTTATTTGGATGATATCTTGATTTTTTCTAATGACTGGGACTCTCATGTGAAACATGTTCGAACTGTATTCCAGATTTTGAGAGAGAATGCTCTGTATGTGAAGGGATCAAAGTGTCTTTTTGGCGTACAGAGGATCTCATTTCTGGGATTCATTTTGTCCCCATCTGTTATTGAAATGGACCCGGTCAAGGTTCAGGCCATCTGTGATTGGGTCCAACCTACTTCATTAAAGGCTCTTCAAAGATTTTTGGGTTTTGCCAATTTTTATCGTAAATTTATTGGTAATTTCTCGGTTATTGTTAAACCATTAACTGATTTGACCAAAAAGGGTTCTGATGTGGTGAATTGGCCTCCTGAGGCAGTCTCTGCATTTCAGGAACTTAAGCAAAGATTCACTTCTGCTCCTGTTCTACGGCAGCCTGATGTTTCTCTGCCATTTCAGGTGGAGGCTGATGCCTCTGAAATTGGGGCAGGTGCCTTTTTGTCCCAAAAAGATCCAGAGACCTCTAAAAGTAACCCTTGTGCCTTTTTCTCTCGAAAATTTTCTCCTACTGAACGTAATTATGACGTGGGTAATCGGGAGTTATTGGCCATGAAGTGGGCTTTTGAAGAGTGGAGACATTGGCTGGAGGGAGCCAAACATCAGGTGGTGGTCCTTACGGACCATAAGAATCTGGTCTATCTGGAATCTGCCAAGCGACTCAATCCTAGACAGGCCAGGTGGGCCTTGTTTTTCACACGTTTTAATTTTGTGGTTTCCTTTCTTCCTGGCACTAAGAATGTTAAGGCGGATGCCCTCTCGAGGAGTTTCCTTGCGGACTCTCCTGAGTTATCTGATCCTTCTGTTATTTTGAAAGAGGGTGTAGTTCTTTCCGCCATCTCGCCCAATTTGAGACTTGCTCTGGAGGGGTGTCAGGAGGATAGGCCCGAGTGCTGCCCTGTTGGAAAATTGTTTGTCCCGGACCAGTGGAAAAAGAGTGTGATGTCTGAGATTCATTGTTCCGCATTGGCTGGACATCCCGGAATTTTTGGTACCAGAGACTTGGTTAGTCGGTCCTTTTGGTGGCCTACCTTGTCTCGTGATGTCAGGGAATTTGTGCAGTCCTGCGGGACTTGCTCTCGCTCCAAGCCTTGCTCTCGCTCCAGTGGTTTGTTGATGCCATTGCCTGTGCCCAAGAGACCATGTACCCATATCTCTATGGATTTCATTTCCGACCTTCCTGTTTCTCAGAGAATGACCATCATCTGGGTAATTTGTGATAGGTTTTCCAAAATGATACATCTTGTGCCATTACCTAAGTTGCCTTCCTCCTCTGAATTGGTGCCGTTGTTCCTTCAGCACGTGGTTCGTTTACACGGCATTCCTGAGAACATTGTTCTGACAGAGGAGTCCAGTTTGTTTCCAGATTTTGGAGGACTTTTTGTTCTAAACTGGGTGTTCAATTGTCTTTATCCTCGGCATTTCATCCTCAGACCAATGGTCAAACTGAGAGAACAAACCAGACATTGGAGACTTATCTAAGATGCTTTGTGTCTGCTGATCAGGATGACTGGGTCTCTTTTTTGCCTTTGGCTGAGTTTGCTCTTAATAATAGGGCTAGCTCTGCCACTTTGATGTCTCCGTTTTTCTGTAATTCTGGGTTTCACCCTCGATTTTCTTCAGGACAGACGGAGGCTTCTGTCTGTCCAGGTGTTGACTCTGTTGTGGAGCGTATGCAACAGATTTGGGACCAGGTAGTGGAGAGGTTGTCCCTCTCTCAGGAGAAGGCCCAGCGGTTTGCTAACCGGCATAGGACTGATGGTCCTCGGTTTAAAGTAGGGGACTTGGTCTGGTTGTCCTCAAAAAATATTCCTATGAGAGTAGCATCTCCTAAATTTAAGCCTAGGTTCATTGGACCTTATAAGATCATGGAGATTATTAATCCTGTTTCTTTTCGTTTGCTTCTTCCAGGGACATTTAAGATCCATAACGTGTTCCACAAGTCCTTGTTGAAGAGGTTTGTTGAGCCAATGGTTCCTGCTGCTGTGCCTCCTGACCTGTTTTGGTTGAGGGCAATCTGGAGTATGTGGTTGAGAAAATATTAGATTCTCGTTTTTCTAGACGGAAACTCCAGTATTTGGTTAAATGGAGAGGTTATGGTCAGGAAGACAATTCTTGGGTGTTTGCTTCGGACATCCATGCTAGGAGACTTATCCGTGCGTATCATAGAACTCATCCTGACCGACCTGGTTGCTCAAATGAGGGTTCGGTGACCCCTCCTCAAGGGGGGGTACTGTTGTGAATGGGTTTGAGATGAGTTCTGAGCAGAGGCTTCCTCTGGTGGTTACAAGCGGTGCTGGTCTGTCCAGTGAAGATTGTGAGGATTGGGAATCAGGTGTTACTGACTGGTCTTATATAAGGGAGTCACCTTCCCATCAGGGTTGCCGGTGATCAATTGTTCTGGTCTCAATCCTTGAATCCTGTTTCCCTTGTAGCCTGCTGTGTCGTGTCTGCATCTCCTGCTATCAGATAAGACATTTTCTTCTTTTTGTTTTTGTGCTAGATTTTTGCATTTTGTCCTGCACTTCTGTGGGGTCCTTCAGGGTCCTCTCTGGGGGCTTTTGCCCTCTCAGTTTAGTTCAGCCACTGATGTTTGTACTTTTGCTTTTTACAGTATTTTCAGTGGCTGCTGTTTTGATTTTGTTACACCAGAGAACTAATTTAGGTGGTAGAGGTCGTGTGATCTCAGGTGTTTTGAAATTAGTAGAGTTGGTGCTTTTCAGGGTTTTCTGGGATTGCAGTAAGTACCCTTCCTATCCTTTTCTATTTAGTTAGTTTGGGCCCCAGCGTTTGCTCATACTATTTTCTTTCTGTGTCAGTATTTCTTCTTGTCTAACCGCCATTACATGTTTGGGGGCTTTCTATTATCTTTGGGGTTCTGCTCCGGGGCAGATAGCTTTCCTATTTCTATCTTTAGGTGTAATTAGTTTCTCAGGCTGTGACGAGGCGTCTAGGACCAACGTAGGAACGCTCCACGGCTGCCTCTAGTTGTGTGGTTAGTCAGGGTACTGCAATCTCATAGATTCCAACTGCTCTGGTGTATTGCCTTTTTACCTGCACTCCTCAGCTACCAAATCATAACAGTAGTCATTGGAGAAGGGTCAAATCATTCAACCTCTGAATTGTCCTGTCTGCATGTATGCACTGCATTCATTGTTAGCAAGCAGCTGAATGGTACAATCCCCACCTCTGCTGGCTGTCTTTCTGCTGCAATATATCCTAATGGTAATCAAATCATTCAACCTCTGAATTGTCCTGTCTGCATGTATGCACTGCATTCATTGTTAGCAAGCAGCTGAATGGTACAATCCCCACTCTGCTGGCTGTCTTTCTGCTGCAATATATCCTAATGGTAATCAAATCATTCAACCTCTGAATTGTCCTGTCTGCATGTATGCACTGCATTCATTGTTAGCAAGCAGCTGAATGGTACAATCCCCACCTCTGCTGGCTGTCTTTCTGCTGCAATATATACAAATGGTAATCAAATCATTCAACCTCTGAATTGTCCTGTCTGCATGTATGCACTGCATTCATTGTTAGCAAGCAGCTGAATGGTACAATCCCCACCTCTGCTGGCTGTCTTTCTGCTGCAATATATCCTAATGGTAATCAAATCATTCAACCTCTGAATTGTCCTGTCTGCATGTATGCACTGCATTCATTGTTAGCAAGCAGCTGAATGGTACAATCCCCACCTCTGCTGGCTGTCTTTCTGCTGCAATATATCCTAATGGTAATCAAATCATTCAACCTCTGAATTGTCCTGTCTGCATGTATGCACTGCATTCATTGTTAGCAAGCAGCTGAATGGTACAATCCCCACCTCTGCTGGCTGTCTTTCTGCTGCAATATATCCTAATGGTACAACTCCATACTTCTGCTCACTGTCTGTCATCTGCTGCTTTACCATTTTGCTACATATTTTAATGTGCCTGCTAAAGCTTTAGTATAATTCATTTTAGCACTGTGTAATACTTACTGCTTCATATCCTGTGAATTTGGCCTCTGTGGATCTAATCAGGTGGAAGGTGCTAAAGCATATAGATGTTGCCAGGTCTAGGCCCTTGATCATTTAACCACCCCCTGGTGTGCTGGCCCCAGCTGCCAAATTATCCCAAACCAGCTCCCACAATCCCACTCTCCTAACCCTGTAGTGTGGGCTATATATTTAGGAGTAGTCTAAGGGGTGCACACATGTGTGGGGTGCACGCATCACAGAAGCAAAGCATCATAGAAGTCAAGCATCGTGTAAACGGCAGTTATCCATGGCAGTTAATCAGGGCAGGAATCAGGTAGCCCACACTTTACTTTCTTTTTAATTATGAAAAACAAAATTTGATCAAAATTATGTTTACCAAATACCCTTATTATTATTATTACAACCTCATGCATGTTTTGCAATATATTTTTATTTTATTTTAGGATATTTGTTTCTTGTTTTTTGTTTTATTTTTAATTATGTACATTACTTCTATCCTCCTGTGTTCCCTTGCCATCCACATTCACCGCCCCATCCCCCCTCCATCACGACTCATACACATCAGCCCCTCCATACTTCCCTCTCCCATGTACAGCTCCCATGCACTCTTCACCTTCCTGAGAAACCTCAGCCCATCTTGCCCAAACACATCACAGAAAAAACCTACTTACAACTCCAACAACTACCTGCTCTTTATCTTCCTTCTCCTACTGATTTCAGGGGACATCTCCCCCAACCCTGGTCCACCATCCCCCAACCTCAATCCCTACCCTACCTCATATCGAAACCATAATAATCTTATTAATATTACTTGCACTCCCTCATCTCCTTCGTTTAATTGTGCCATCTGGAATCCAAGGTCTGCATGCAACAAGCTAACCTTCCTTCACAACTACTTTCTGAACAACTCTCTTCATTTGTTGGCCCTCACTGAAACCTGGATTCAGGATTCTGACACGGTCTCCCCTGCTGCCATTTCCTATGGTGGCTTACAGTTCTCCCATTCCCCGAGACCCGCAAACAGACATGGTGGTGGAGTCGGCATACTCCTGTCCCCACAATGCACTTTCCAGGTCATCCCCCCAATTCCATCACTCTCATTCCCTTCTTTTGAGGTCCACACCATCAGGCTCTTTCGTCCCCTCTCCCTCAGAGTAGCGGTCATATATCGGCCCCCAGGCTCGCCCACCCAGTTCCTTGACCACTTCTCTGCCTGGCTGCCGCACTTCATGTCCTCAGAACTACCAACCCTTATCCTTGGAGACTTCAACATCCCCATTAACAGCCCTACTTCCACACCTGCATCTCAGCTTCTAGCACTAACCACTTCTCTAGGTCTCTCACAGCTTTCAACCTCTGAGACACACAAGGATGGTAACACCCTTGACCTGGTCTTTGTCCGCCTCTGTTCAATCTCCCACCTAAATAACTCACCGCTTCCACTCTCTGACCACAACATTCTCTCCTTCACACTCACAAATCCTCCACCACCCCAGCGCACTCCTACCTACCACACATTCAGAAATCTACAAGCCATTAACCCTCAGACACTTTCAGACTCCCTACACTCATCGCTGTCCCCAATCTCCTCTTTTTCTTGTCCTAATCTGGCTGTTCATCACTACAATGACACTATTAGAAGCACCCTTGACCAAGTAGCACCGCTCACCCTCAGAACTTCCAAACACACAGTAAAACAGCCCTGGCTCACATTGCAAACTCAACTTCTACAGCGATGCTCTAGGAGTGCTGAACGCCTTTGGAGAAAAACCCGCACACCAGAAGACTTCATCCACTTTAAATTCATGTTAAGAACTTATAATGCTGCCCTTCACCTCGCCAAACAGACCTACTTCACCATCCTGATCTCCTCACTAGCCAACAACCCCAAGAAACTTTTTGACACTTTTGACTCCCTCCTCAGTCCTCAGGCCAAAAGCACAAGCCCCTATCACAGACATTTGTGCTGACGACCTGGCCTCCCATTTTACAGAAAAAATAGATACTATCCGTCAGGAAATCTGCTCTCAACCACCAAGGGCTGTGACTCCCATCCCGCCCTGCTGTTCCCCTGGCTCACTTTCCACATTTGATCCCATCACAGAAGAAGAAGTCTCCAGACTCCTCTCTTCCTCTCGTCCGACTACATGCACTACCGATCCCATCCCCTCACATCTCCTCCAGTCTCTCTCTCCAGTTGTCACCACTCACCTAACTACAATCTTTAATCTCTCACTCTCCTCTGCCATTTTCCCATCCTCCTTCAAACACTCCATCATTACTCCACTACTAAAGAAACCCGCTCTCGACCCTTCCTGCACAAACAACTACAGACCGGTCTCCAATCTCCCCTTCATCTCTAAACTTTTGGAGCGCCTAGTCTACTCCCGCCTTACCCATTCCCTCTCCAATCACTCCCTCCTAGACCCTTCACAGTCCAGCTTCCGCCCCCTACATTCGACCGAAACTGCACTCATTAAAGTGACCAATGACCTTCTTACAGCAAAACGTAACGGTGACCACTCTCTGCTCATTCTTCTCGACCTTTCTGCAGCTTTCGACACGGTTGACCACCGTCTCCTACTGTCTAGGCTCCACTCACTAGGTATTAAGGACACTGTTCTCTCCTGGTTCTCCTCCTATCTTTCTGACCATTCCTTCAGTGTTTCGTTCTCTGGCTCCACGTCATCTTCTCTTCCTCTCACTGTCGGTGTACCCCAGGGCTCAGTCCTTGGCCCCCTTCTCTTCTCTCTTTACACGGCCCCAATTGGACAGACCATCAGCAGATTTGGCTTTCAGTACCATCTTTATGCTGATGACACACAACTATACACGTCATCCCCCGACCTTACCCCCGCTGTACTACAGAACGCCACCGACTGTCTGTCCGCAGTCTCCAACATCATGTCCGCTCTCTATCTGAAACTCAACCTCTCCAAAACTGAACTTCTTCTGCTCCCGCCGTCTACTAACCTCCCTAAATTTCACATATCCCTCTCCGTGGGCGGCACCATAATAACACCCCGGCAGCAGGCTCGCTGTCTGGGTGTTATGTTTGACACCAATCTCTCCTTCACCTCCCATATACAATCTCTTGCCCGCTCTTGCCGCCTACACCTAAAGAACATCTCTAAAATCCGCCCTTTTTCACCTTGGAAACAACAAAAACCCTCACTGTAGCATTGATCCACTCCCGCCTGGACTACTGCAACGCTCTATTACTTGGCCTCCCCATTACTCGACTATCCCCTCTTCAGTCCATCCTTAATGCAGCAGCCAGGGTAATCCATCTGGCTAATCGGTACTCGGACGTGTCCGCTCTTCGCCAGTCCTTACATTGGCTGCCCATTTATTATAGGATACAATTCAAAGTACTTGTTCTCACCCACAAAGCTCTCCACAGTGCAGCACCCCCCTACATCTCCTCCCTCATTTCTATCTATCGGCCTAACCGACTGCTGCGCTCTGCAAATGACTTTCGACTAACATCTGCACTAATCCGTACCTCCCACTCCCGACTCCAAGACTTCTCCCGCGCTGCGCCAATCCTCTGGAATGCTCTACCCCAAGAAATTAGGACTATCCACAATTTGCATGGTTTCAGGCACTCCCTCAAAACACATTTGTTCAGAGCGGCCTATCACATTCACTAATCAAAGTCATTCTATGTGTAAGTGTGTGTGTGTGTGTGTGTAGCCCATTCACTATCTCCATCCATCCCTCACTCCCTCAAGATGGCTGGACCATCATTGTAAATGCACCATTGTATATATTCACACCTGTACTTTGTATCTCCCCACCTCATTGTAGATTGTAAGCTCTCACGAGCAGGGGCGGCTTATTTTGCTTTAATTATTGTATTAACGTTGTTACTTATGACTTGTGTTCTGAAACTGTTAAACTGTAAAGCGCTGCGGAATATGATGGCGCTATATACAGTTAGGTCCATAAATATTTGGACAGAGACAACATTTATCTAATTTTGGTTCTAGACATTACCACAATGAATTTGAAACAAAACAAATCAGATGCAGTTGAAGTTCAGACTTTCAGCTTTCATTTGAGGGTATCCACATTAAAATTGGATGAAGGGTTTAGGAGTTTCAGCTCCTTAACATGTGCCACCCTGTTTTTAAAGGGACCAAAAGTAATTGGACAGATTAAATAATTGTAAATAAAATGTTCATTTCTAGTACTTGGTTGAAAACCCTTTGTTAGCAATGACTGCCTGAAGTCTTGAACTCATGGACATCACCAGACACTGTGTTTCCTTCTTTTTGATGCTCTGCCAGGCCTTCACCGCGGTGGTTTTCAGTTGTTGTTTGTTTGTGGGCCTTTCTGTCTGAAGTTTAGTCTTTAACAAGTGAAATGCATGTTCAATTGGGTTGAGATCAGGTGACTGACTTGGCCATTCAAGAATATTCCACTTCTTTGCTTTAATAAACTCCTGGGTTGCTTTGGCTTTATGTTTTGGGTCATTGTCCATCTGTAGTATGAAACGACGACCAATCAGTTTGGCTGCATTTGGCTGGATCTGAGCACACAGTATGGCTCTGAATACCTCAGAATTCATTCGGCTGTTTCTGTCCTGTGTCACATCATCAATAAACACTAGTGACCCAGTGCCACTGGCAGCCATGCATGCCCAAGCCATCACACTGCTTCCGCCATGTTTTACAGATGATGTGGTATGCTTTGGATCATGAGCTGTACCACGCCTTCGCCATACTTTTCTCTTTCCATCATTCTAGTAGAGGTTGATCTTGGTTTCATCTGTCCAAAGAATGTTCTTCCAGAACTGTGCTGGCTTTTTTAGATGTTTTTTAGCAAAGTCCAGCCTAGCCTTTTTATTCTTGATTCTTATGAGTGGCTTGCACCGTGCAGTGAACCCTCTGTATTTAATTTCATGCAGTCTTCTCTTTATGGTAGATTTGGATATTGATACGCCTACCTCCTGGAGAGTGTTGTTCACTTGGTTGGCTGTTGTGAAGGGGTTTCTCTTCACATGGAGAGTATTCTGCGATCATCCACCACTGTTGTCTTCCGTGGGCGCCCAGGTCTTTTTGCATTGATGAGTTCACCAGTGCTTTCTTTCTTTCTCAGAATGTACCAAACTGTAGATTTTGCCACTCCTAAAGTTGTAGCAATTTCTCGGATGGGTTTTTTCTGTTTTTTGCAGCTTAAGGATAGCTTGTTTCACCTGCATGGAGAGCTCCTTTGACCGCATGTTTCCTTCACAGCTAAACCTTCCAAATGCAAACACCACACCTCAAATCAACACCAGCCCTTTTATCTGCTTAATTGAGAATGATATAATGAAGGGATTGCCCACACCTGTCCATGAAATAGCCTTGGAGTCAATTGTCCAATTACTTTTGTTCCCTTTAAAAACAGGGTGGCACATGTTAAGGAGCTGAAACTCCTAAACCCTTCATCCAATTTTAATGTGGATACCCTCAAATGAAAGCTGAAAGTCTGAACTTCAACTGCATCTGATTTGTTTTGTTTCAAATTCATTGTGGTAATATCTAGAACCAAAATTAGATAAATGTTGTCTCTGTCCAAATATTTATGGACCTAACTGTAAATAAAGATTATTATTATTATTATTATTATATCAGACCATCCTCTTCACCCCTGGGCGCTGCTTTTTTCTTTGTGGCCAAAAAGGATGGTTCATTGAGGCCGTGTATTGATTATCGCCTCCTGAATAAGATCACTGTGAAATATCAATATCTGTTACCCTTGATTTCTGATCTGTTTTCCAGAGTGAAAAGTGCTAGTTGGTTTACCAAGCTTGACCTCAGGGGGGCGTATAACCTTATTCGCATTAAGCACGGGGATGAATGGAAGACGGCGTTTAATACCCCAGAGGGGCATTTTGAGTACTTAGTGATGCCTTTTAGGCTTACTAATGCCCCTTCCGTCTTCCAATCCTTCATGAATGATATTTTCAGGGATTTTGTGGATAAATTTCTGATTGTTTATTTGGATGATATCTTGATTTTTTCCAATGACTGGGACTCTCATGTGAAACATGTTCGAACTGTGTTCCAGATTTTAAGAGAGAATGCACTGTATGTGAAGGGATCAAAGTGTCTTTTTGGCGTACAGAAGGTCTCATTTCTGGGATTCATTTTGTCTCCGTCTGTTATTGAAATGGACCCGGTCAAGGTTCAGGCCATCTGTGATTTGGTTCAACCTACTTCATTGAAGGCTCTTCAGAGATTTTTGGGTTTTGCCAATTTTTATCTTAAATTTATTGGTAATTTCTCTGGTATTGATCTGACCAAAAAGGGTTCCGATGTGGTGAATTAGACTCTTGAGGCAGTTTCTGCATTTCAGGAACTTAAGCAGAGATTCATTTCTGCTCCTGTTCTACGGCAACCTGATGTTTCTCTGCCGTTTCAGGTGGAGGTTGATGCCTCTGAGATTGGGGCAGGTGCCGTTTTGTTCCAAAGAGATCCAGAGACCTCTAAGAGTAACCCTTGTGCCTTTTTCTCTCGAAAGTTTTCTCCAACTGAACGTAATTATGACGTGGGTAATCAGGAGTTATTGGCCATGAAATGGGCCTTTGAAGAGTGGAGACATTGGCTGGAAGGAGCCAAACATCAGGTGGTGGTCCTCACGGACCATAAGAACCTTGTTTATCTCAAATCAGCCAAGCGACTTAATCATAGACAGGCCAGGTGGGCCTTGTTTTTAACACGTTTTAATTTAGTGGTTTCCTTTCTTCCTGGCACTAAGAATGCTAAGTCGGATGCCCTCTCAAGGAGTTTCTTTGCGGATTCTCCTGAGTGATCTGATCCTGCTGTTATTTTGAAAGAGGGTGTAGTACTTTCCGCCATCTCGCCCAATTTGAGACTGGCTCTGGACGGGTGTCAGGAGGATAAACCCGAGCACTGCCCTGTTGGGAAATTGTTTGTCCCAGACCAGTGGAAGAAGAGTGTGATGTCTGAGATTCATTGTTCCGCGTTGGCTGGTCATCCCGGGATTTTTGGTACCAGAGACTTGGTGAGTCGGTCCTTTTGGTGGTCTACTTTGTCTCGTGACGTCAGGGTCTTTGTGCAGTCCTGTGGGACTTGCTCTCGTTCAAAGCCTTGCTCTCGCTCTACTGGTTTGTTGATGCGATTACCTGTGCCCAAGAGGCCATGGACCCATATCTTTATGGATTTTATTTCCGACCTCCCTGTTTCTCAGAAAATGACCGTTATCTGGGTAATCTGTGATAGGTTTTCCAAGATGATACATCTTGTGCCATTACCTAAGTTACCTTCCTCCTCCGAATTGGTGCCTTTGTTCCTTCAGCACGTGGTTCGGTTACATGGCATTCCGGCGAACATTGTGTCTGACAGAGGAGTCCAGTTTGTTTCCAGATTTTGGAGGACATTTTGTTCTAAACTTGGTGTTCAATTATCTTTCTCCTCTGCATTTCATCCTCAGACCAATGGACAAACCGAGAGAACAAACCAGACCTTGGAGACTTATTTGAGATGTTATGTGTCTGCTGATCAAGATGACTGGGCCTCTTTTTTGCCTTTGGCTGAGTTTGCTTTTAATAATAGGGCTAGCTCTGCCACCTTGATGTCTCCATTTTTCTGCAATTCTGGGTTTCACCCTCGATTTTCTTCGGGACAGGCGGAGGCTTCTGTCTCCAAAGTTTAGCCTAGTTTCATTGGACCTTATAAGATCATGGAGATTCTTAATCCTGTTTCCTTCCGTTTGCTTCTTCCAGGGACATTTAAGATCCATAACGTGTTCCACAAGTCCTTATTGAAGAGGTTTGTCGAGCCAGTGGTTCCTATGGCTGCGCCTCCTGACCCTGTTTTGGTTGAGGGCAATCTGGAGTATGTGGATGAGAAAATATTGGATTCTTGTTTTTCTAGATAGAAACTCCAGTATTTGGTTAAGTGGAGAGGTTATGGTCAGGAGGACAATTCTTGGGTGTTTGCTTCGGACATCCATCCTAGGAGACTGATCCGTGCCTGTCACCGAGCTCATCCTGATTGGCCTGATTGCCCAAATGAGGGTTTGGTGACCCTCCTCAAGGGGGGGTACTGTTATGAATGTGCTGGAGATGGATTCTGAGCAGAGGCTCCCTCTGGTGGTTGCAGACAATACTGAACCTCACAGCGAGGAATGGCAATCTGGGATCACAGACTGGACTGATATAAGGGAGGTTCCTTCCCATGATGGTCGCCGGTGATCAATTGTTCTTGTCTCAATTGTGGTTCCTGGTTCATTTGGAAGTTTGCTGAGTCTTGCCTGCATCTTCTGCTTTCAGATAAGATATTTTCTGCTTTTCTTTTTGTGCTTGCTTTTTGTATAGTTCCCTGCACTTCTGTGGAGGTCAGCTGGGTCCCCTCCTGGGGGCCTGTGCTCCTCTCAGTTTATCTGAAGCCACTGTTATTTGTTCATTTGCTGTTTCCTGTTTTTTCAGTGGCTGCGGCTTAGTTTTGTTACACCAGAGATCTGATTTAGGTGGTAGAGATCGTGTGATCTCAGGTGTTTTTGCAATCAGAAGAATTGGTATTTTTTAGGGTTTTTTTTTGGATTGCAGTAAGAATCCTTTCCTGTACTTTTCTGTCTAGACAGATTGGGCCCCAGCGTTTGCTCATTCTATTTTCTGTCTGTGTCCGTGCTTCTTCTTGTCTAACCGCCATTACATGTTTGGGGGCTTCCTATTTTCTTTGGGGATCTGCTCCGGGGCAGATAGCTTTCCTCTTTCTGCCTTTAGGTGTAGTTATCTCTCAGGCTGTGACGAGGCGTCTAGGATCAACGTAGGAACTCTCCACGGCTACCTCTAGTTGGGTGGTTAGTTCAGGTTACTACAATCCAATAGGTTCCAGCCTCTCTGGTGTATTACTGTTTTTGCTTTTTCTCCTCAGCTACCTAAACATAACAGCTGCTGCTTGGTAAGCCAGGGAATAGTTTCTAGAATAGTTCTGTAGGGCTGGAGTGCCCAAAGGGTCCACACAGCCTGCCCAGGATGCAGCAGCTCCGTAACGTTGAAAGTGAAGCCTAGCCATCCACAGCAGTAGAAAGAGAATACAGCAGGTCGGTAAAACAAAGAACCCTAGGAAGCATCAAGATGTGGCAGTTCTTTGCATGGGCGGACACTCTGAGGACCGGGGCGAAACAGTTGGGGGACCCCACAGAAGCAGTGAGTACAGACAGAAGGAACTTGTCACCTACACATGACAAGCTATGTTGACTAGCGGGCATAATTTTCCTGTGAGGGGAGGCCAGGACACAAAAGTACAGGTGTCCTTGGCCACGACTACAGTCCTGACTGAACCTTACAGAAGCCCCTTGCCTGGGAGCCCATCCTGAAGCCAATGTTGAGGAGGTCATGATTGCAGAGACGTTAAGGCCGGCCACAAGCAGCAATGTAGAGAACTGCTGCAGCAGAACCGTGATCTGTTCTCGGAATTGCCAGGGCACACACAGGTCGTTGAACATGACTTACTAACGGAGCCACATGTATGGATGAACCTAAAAACCTACAGAATTCCCAAAGCACACCGAGAGATTATTTCACAAGAGGTGAAGAGGATGCTGGACCTCGGGGGAATAGCGGAAACAAAAAGTGGCTGATCCAGTCCCATCGTCCTCGTACCAAAAAGGCAAGTGGCAGTTTTGTAATGACTACCGCAAGTTCAATGAGGTGTCCAGTGTTGATGCGTACCCAATGCCCCACGTGGATGAACTTATTTTGCGACTGGGGCCCACGAAGTCTATCACAACCCTCAACCTAACGAAGGGATACAGGCAGATCCCCATGTTGCAGAGCGCCAAAGAAAAGACGGCCTTCTCGACGTCGGATGGCTGCTTCCATTATAACAGGATGCCATTCTGTCTGCAGAAGGACCCCGCTACCTTCCAGAGGGCAATGGATTAGATCTTGGCACCACATAGGAAGTATGCCGCAGCCTACTTGGATGACATCAGCATCTTCAACCATGACTTGAGTTTGCATCTCCTAAACACATGAGTGCGGGCATCGATCCAAGAACCCGGATGAGGCTGCGGACAACTACATATCCTGGGTGAAATCCACCATCCAGCTCGAGACGTCCAGCAACATGGAGGAGCTGGTGAAACATCTTGTGCAGGCGCATAAACAAAACCAACTCGCTAGTCAGCAGGCTCAACTAGCGCAACAGGAGACAAATAACTGTCGATTCAGCGGCTTCAGCAATCTCAAGACCAGCAGCAACAGCAGCAGAAGGCGCTAGCGCAACAAATGGAGCTCCTCACAGAGGTGGTTCGGGTAAGGCTGGCGGCCTCCTCCTCATCTCAGGAAAGTGATGCATAAACCGGGAAAATGGTTAGGTGAGAAATGTAGAAATTGACCCCAGGGGATGATGTAGAAGCCTTCTTGACAGTTTTTTAGTGGGTGGCTGAAAGGGAGAGACTTACACCAGTCCAGTGGGCAGAAGCTATACTTCCCACAGACTGAGGACTGAGAGTGGTTTTCCCTAACAGTGTGCGGGAAGACCCCGAAAAAAGGAGGTCTGAACTGTATACTATCATTTTCATTTTTGTCTTTCTGTCGTGCCCTGAGGGCTGTGTTTTGTTTTCAACACTGTGGCTTATGCAGCATATAATAATCCCACTGGTGTTTTATGTGCACGTGCTCCTGAGTCTACCTGAAGGCTTCTACCAAGCGTGACAACCCCTCACAATGTATGAGGGGGAAGCTTTAGCGAAACGGCGCTGTCGGGGTGAGGACGCACGTTATTGTGACTTGCACTTTATTCACTTTCCAGGTATTTGGCACATTGCACTTTGGACAAATTTGGTATTTTTTGAACTGTCTCACAGAATGTTTCATATCAATTTATCCAGCATTGTAATTTCTGGTGCACGTTGCATTTCACCTAATTATGATGTATGTGTAGCTTACTAATGGGTTTTTATATGCACTAATGCACTTTAATGAATTATACCCATTTCTATAGCTTACCAGCATTAACCTAATAAAAACTGGTCAACACATGTGCAGTGATTTAATGGGATTTTTATGTGCACCATTGCATCTCATGGGATCACACTCAGCTTCATAGCTTATTAGCATATAAAATAGACATTTGTGTATACATTTGACATATATCGCACAAAATTTCATTTTTTTGAACAAAATTTCATTTTTTAACACTTGTCACTTGACATTTATTTTTTGTGTTATATTTGCTCAGTATGATTTGTTGGCAATTAAAAAATGATTCTATGCAATTCTGCATTTTTTATGCTTATAGCATGTTTAGAATAAATTAATTTTTCATCATATTTAATTGTATTGGTTGCACTTGCACCTTTTCATATATAAAATTTCATTTGATCACATGAGAATTATTTTATCTGGAATGTGTATATAATTGATACATCCATATTGTGTCCGTTTACGTGTGTCCAATTTTGGTTCCTTTTCTTGAGATAAAATATTTGATATGAATTTTTAAATATTTTCAATAAAACTTTATTTTATAATTATGGTTGTATTGTCCTATCTCTCCATTATTCTATGGAAGTTGTGCAGATTAAATTTAATCTATGCCTATATTTTTGTCACTTTACCAGCTTAGACTATTTAGTGCTGATGCATTTCACACAAAGTGGATTACAAAAATTACACAGGTTGTAATGTAACAAAATAGTTAAAATCCAATGGTGTGAATACTTTCGCAAGCCACTGTAAAAGGATGCAATGCATCTTTTTGCATTAGTTCCACCATTTCCATTCTGATTCCATGGTTAATTCTGCAGTACCTTCATCATCAGTACTCATCATCTGAATGATCATCTTAAACACAAAATTTATTTTACCTTGTTTCTTTCAAGGAATGTATCCAATATTCCTGCTTAAGCATTAGAGTAGCCATTAATTTTTTGAATTTTCCCCATATCATCACATGAATCCTCAAGTGCCAACTTAAGTCTTATCCTTCAGAGGTAATCTGGAGACAGACTGCTATTTGTATAGCTTTATGGCATATGATATCAAAGTTCAAAAACATACCATGGTTGTCTACTGAACATTATAGACTTTCAGTAAACATACTAAACATTAAATTGTCTGTAGATGTTGACCCTTGGGTGCAATACTCTGCTGTTAACACACAAATAGCACCATTGGAATCTTTGCGGAATTTAGCAAATTGTCATAAACATTCCTGATTCACAATGCCAGTCTTGTAGGATATGTACTGAAATAGAAAGGACACTTCAGGATAAATGAGGGATGTTCAACATGTATTCAAACTGTTTGGATGAAGAGATATGACGCATGGTTTAATAGACCACTGGTATAATCTGACTTAATGAAATTGTCGCTGCATTCAAAAAGATCTTCAGCTATACTCTTACAACAAGCCATTACTTTTGTTGAGGATATTCACTGGTATTCTGGTAAAATAATTATTTTTATTTAGGAATCTTTTCTTTTTAGAAATTTGTTTGAACATACAGCATACAACATACAATTATATTATATGTACTATATAAGTACAATTGTATGATGGATTATACTCCCAGTGTATGTCTGATTTAATAGGTTTGATTCTTACGCTTACCTCTTAATTTTTCCCAGGACCCTTTCTCACTATCATGTCTCTCTTGTCAGACTCATTGTTCCTCTCAATTTAGATGTAGGGTGTCACAATCCACATGTGGATCTGTGACAGATCACTCTCTGCATGTTGAAAACTTTTTCCTGTCTGGCCAGCGGGGGTTAATCTCAGTCTTTGCCCCCGTGGCCATTGGTGTAATTGCATTGCTTGACTTGTCAGGAGAAGGTGGAGTCCACTCCCACGATCCTTTAAAAAGCCACATTAGGCCTCAGCTGGTGTTGGTAATATTGCTTCCTCTGGAAACCAACCAAGCTGAGTCACGAGTAGTGTTGAGCGATACGATAATGCAAATATCGGCTATCGGCCGATATTAGCTCTATCGGCCTTTCGATAATTCGTTTCGATATTTTCGTCTTATCGAATACCGGAATCGGATTTGTCACTGTCACTGTGAGTGTCCGTCGGTCGGGTCTGTCAGGAGTCAGCGGCACTTACCTGGCAGAAGATCTCCGGCGGTCACGTCCTGGACTGCTTGATGGCCGCCATTATCTTCTCCCTGGCGGTCACATGCAGTTTTTCGCGATAACTGCAGTGACTGCAGGGTAATCCCGGCCGTAAAGCAGTCAGTCCGATGACGTCACCGCCGGGGAAGCAGGTAATCAGCTGTGCTGCGCCGGGATGACAGACTCTGCCTGTCATTCTGATGTAGCAGAGCTGGATCGTCGTGGGACACTCGTTACTATGGACTGCGTCGGTCAGGTGGTATACTTTTTTTTTTTTTTTCTCATTTTTTTACAGGAGATCGATGGCGTCGCAGCAGGATGAGACAGTAATAAAAGAAATGAAAACTGGTTTTTTTTATTTTTATTAAATTAAAAAATTTTTTTGGAACATTCACCCGTCCGGGTACATAAACAATTTAACTATTTATTTACATACAGGGACCCTGTCCGGGTTATTTAGACTTCTTTGGCAGGGGTGTTACAGGTACCACCTGGTACTCTTCTGGTGCTTGCCAAACATCCGAGACACCAAGGACCACCAGGACCTGATGACGTCGTGTGGCCTGTACAGTCAAGTCGTGACCCGCTATCTGGGTCTGTGTGGCCACCTCTTTCATCTCTCTCCGGGTCTGGAGCCCTATGTCACGGACTGTACGAACCCCAGGGGGCCTAACAGGCGCCGGGTACGGGCCAGCTATACTTATCATGTCCATAGCTGGGGCTGCTGAGGAGACCACTGAGGGAGGCTGGGGAGATTTACGGCGTGGGGTGGGCACTTTTGCAGAGGCCTGGATGTGGGAGGCTGAAGGCTTCGAGGGTCTCACAGGTTCCTGACACACTGGGGAGTAGGGGTCGCACCTGGTAACATTTAGGGCGTACCATCCATTGTAACCCCAGTGTCGGGTGTAAGTCACCAAGTCTCCTGGCAACAGGTCCCTCCCCGGGTGTCCTTCTGGGAGGTGAGCCTCCACGTCCCGCCGGGTCACAAAGACTTCTAAATAAAGTCCAGGCTCCTTGATGAAGCCCCACCCACCTTTCAATTTAAAGCTCCGTACTGCACCCTTACGCCGCGGCTCACTCAGGGTTCCTTTATCCTTTCTCATCCGGTCCTTATCTGCCCGGTCCTTCTCCAGGTGACGTTGGCGAAGTTTTAGGGTTTCTCGCTGCTCCCTTTGTCGCTCTGCTTCCCGCTCCCAACGTCTTCACTCTTCCTCCTGACGCCGATTGTAATTCTCCTCCACCAGTTGCTCCATGTCTCCACCACTCCACTGCAGCTTACAGTGTCCGGTTTGCGGCAGCTCTCCTGTCGCCCCCCAGTCCTGGCGGCGCTCCCCTGCGGAGGAAGCAGACGGCTCTAAATCAGATGACAGTCGGGGCTCCGGTACAGGCAGGTAGTGCTCTGGTGCCTGCGCGGCCTCCTCCATGAGGACGGGTGTCGCTTCTTCTGTCTCAGCGACCGGGGCAGACAGCGGGATCTGGGGTGCTGCTGACGGTGCTGCGGTTTTTGCAGGAACGGGTGCCTCCACTGCGACAACGTCAACCGGATCACATTGCAAGGGCTCCTCTACTATAACGGGTGCCTCACCTTCCGGTACAGACACTTCAGGTAAGAGGGATTGGCGCCGCTCCAAGTTTATTTTTAGGGCACGCCAGCTGGCTTCCATCCTGGTGACCTCCTCCCGGTGCCGGGCCAGGCCTCTCAGGGTATCCTCCGCTTCTTGCAGCGTAGGAGGGTTTACAGGCCGGGTGCCCAACGGTGATTCCGTGGCGATCGGGTCGCTTCCGTGGGGGGAGAGCTCTGACTGCTCCATCCCTTCCCACTTCTGCTCGTCGTGTCCATTAGCCATCTCTGCCAAGTCACATGTGTCATATCTGGAGAGGGCCCCTCTTTTGTAGGGAGGCGGGACCTCCTCACACTGAGGAGGATGAGGAGGCGGAACTCCAGAGCTGTGGGGCACGATGTTACATTGCAGTACCATTTACAGTGGGCGGCCATCGTTTTCACGCCACTGAGTGAGTGACACCCACGAAGAGCACGCCCTTATTCTTCACCAGTGCCTCGTCGTGACGCAGATATGGCGGAAAAAATGGCAAATACATTCTCTGATGATTTTAGCAATTCTCAAGCACAAAACCAGTGCAATTCAGGCACACAGGACTCGCTTATAGCGAGCTACAGAATCCTGTTCGTGACGCTCAAGTTGAGTCGCACAGAGCCAGAGGTTTTCGGGGTACTCGGCACCGAGCCCGTCGACTTCTATGGGGTATGTCACGTCTTTACCCGGCAATTGAATTAGAGTCGATTTTACTATGTAGAAGTGTATAAACTATAAATATATGTATATATATATGTCACAATGACATGTATATATATATATATATGTATTCTATGTGTGTATATTTTGTGTTTACAACGAAAGAAAGGTTTTTTTTTGTTGCGATATTTTGTTCCCATAGACTTACATGGGACTTCCGGTATCGAAATCGGATATCGACGATATTTAGTGCTATCGGCGATACAATTTCGATACGATATTTTTAGATATCGAGCAATATCGCTCAACACTAGTCACGAGCTGCTGAGAGCAGCTGTACTTCGGTTGCTTCCCTCATCTGGTGCCTTATTACTTTGCTGTGTGGAGCATTACAGCAGAGAAAGCTAAGTGTTTATTGGATTTAACCCTTAGGTGTCTGTCTTTCCTTTGGTTGTTTTGTGTTATTCACATTATTCCCTGTCTCACCTCCTGGGGAGGGGGTTAGTGGGTTTAGCTCAGGGCTAAATAATAATAATAATAATAATAATCTTTATTTATATAGCGCCAACATATTCCGCAGCGCTTTACAGTGTAACAGTTTCAAAACATAAGTCATAAGTAACAATACAATAATTAAAGCAAAATAAGCCGACCCTGCTCGTGAGAGCTTACAATCTACAATGAGGTGGGGAGATACAAAGTACAGGTGTGTATATACAATGAGTGCAAATGGAGAATCTGATTTGGCTTTTATCCTAAGTCATATTACAAGACTCGTTAAAGGGTTGATTGTGACTTGTAGGATCGCTACTTCCAATAGGTGGCGCTATAGAGTACAAGTCCTCTTTGTTTGAAGAGGCAATTTGCATATATACAATGATGCATTTACAATGATGGTCCAGCCATCTTGAGGGAGTGAGGGATGGATGGAGATAGTGAATGGGCTACACATACACACTTAAACATAGAACGACTTTGATTAGTGAATGTGATAGGCCACTCTGAACAAAGGATTGGCGCAGCGCGGGAGAAGTCTTGGAGTCGGGAGTGGGAGGTACGGATTAGTGCAGAGGTTAGTCGAAAGTCGTTTGCAGAGCGCAGCAGTCGGTTAGGCCAATAGATAGAAATGAGGGCGGAGATGTAGGGGGGTGCTGCACTGTGGAGAGCTTTGTGGGTGAGAACCAGCACTTTGAATTGGATCCTATGATTAATGGGCAGCCAGTGTAAGGACTGGCGAAGAGCGGACGCGTCCGAGTACCGATTAGCCAGATGGATGACCCTGGCTGCTGCATTAAGGATGGACTAGAGAGGGGATAGTAGAGTAATGGGGAGGCCAAGTAATAGAGCGTTGCAGTAGTCCAGGCGGGAGTGGATCAATGCTACAGTGAGGGTTTTTGTTGTTTCCATGGTGAGAAAAGGGCGGATTCTAGAGATGTTCTTTAGGTGTAGACGGCAAGAGCGGGCAAGAGATTGTATATGGGAGGTGAAGGAGAGATTGGTGTCAAACATAACACCCAGACAGCAGGCCTGCTGCCGGGGTGTTATTATGGTGCCACCCACAGAGAGGGAAATGTCAGATTTAGGGAGGTTAGTAGATGGCGGGAGCAGAAGGAGTTCAGTCTTGGAGAGGTTAAGTTTCAGATAGAGAGCGGACATGATGTTGGAGACTGCAGACAAACAGTCGGTGGCGTTCTGTAGAACAGCGGGGGTAAGGTCGGGGGATGACGTGTATAGTTGTGTGTCATCAGCATAAAGATGGTACTGAAAGCCAAATCTGCTGATGGTCTGTCCAATTGGGGCCGTGTAGAGAGAGAAGAGAAGGGGGCCAAGGACTGAGCCCTGGGGTACACCGACAGTGAGAGGGAGAGGAGATGATGTGGAGCCAGAGAACGAAACACTGAAGGAGCGGTCAGAAAGATAGGAAGAGAACCAGGAGAGAACAGTGTCCTTAATACCTAGTGACTGGAGCCTAGACAGTAGGAGACAGTGGTCAACAGTGTCGAAAGCTGCAGAAAGGTCGAGTAGAATGAGCAGAGAGTGGTCGCCGTTACGTTTTGCTGTCAGAAGGTCATTGGTCACTTTGATGAGTGCAGTTTCAGTCGAATGTAGGGGGCGGAAGCCGGACTGTGAAGGGTCTAGGAGGGAGTGAGTGGAGAGGTAACGGGTAAGGCGGGAGTAGACTAGGCGCTCCAAAGTTTAGAGATGAAGGGGAGATTGGAGACCGGTCTGTAGTTGTTTGTGCAGGAAGGGTCGAGAGCAGGTTTCTTTAGTAGCGGAGTAATGATGGAGTGTTTGAAGGAGGATGGGAAAATGCCAGAGGAGAGTGAGAGATTAAAGATTGTGATTAGGTGAGTTGTGACAACTGGACTGGAGGAGATGTGAGGGGATGGGGTCGGTAGTGCATGTAGTCGGACGAGAGGAAGAGAGGAGTCTGGAGACTTCTTCTGTGATGGGATCGAATGTGGAAAGTGAACCAGGGGAAATGCAGGGTGGGATGGGAGTCACAGCACTTGGTGGTTGAGAGCAGATTTCCTGACGGATAGTATCTATTTTTTCTTTAAAGTGGGAGGCCAGGTCGTCAGCACAAATGTCTGTGATAGGGGCTTGTGCTTTTGGCCTGAGGAGGGAGTGAAAAGTGTCAAAAAGTTTCTTGGGGTTGTTGGCTAGTGAGGAGATCAGGGTGGTGAAGTAGGTCTGTTTGGCGAGGTGAAGGGCAGCATTATAAGTTCTTAACATGAATTTAAAGTGGATGAAGTCTTCTGGTGTGCGGGTTTTTCTCCAAAGGCGTTCAGCACTCCTAGAGCATCGCTGAAGAAGTCGAGTTTGCAATGTGAGCCAGGGCTGTTTTACTGTGTGTTTGGAGGTTCTGAGGGTGAGTGGTGCTACTTGGTCAGGGGTGCTTCTAAGAATGTCATTGTAGTGATGAACAGCCAGATCAGGACAGGAAAAAGAGGAGATTGGGGACAGCGATGAGTGTAGGGAGTCTGAAAGTGTCTGAGGGTTAATGGCTTGTAGATTTCTGAATGTGTGGTAGGTAGGAGTGCACTGGGGTGGTGGAGGATTTGTGAGCGTGAAGGAGAGAATGTTGTGGTCAGAGAGTGGAAGCGGTGAGTTATTTAGGTGGGAGATTGAACAGAGGCGGACAAAGACCAGGTCAAGGGTGTTGCCATCCTTGTGTGTCTCAGAGGTTGAAAGCTGTGAGAGGCCTAGAGAAGTGGTTAGTGATAGAAGCTGAGATGCAGATGTGGAAGTAGGGCTGTTAATGGGGATGTTGAAGTTTCCAAGGATAAGGGTTGGTAGTTCTGAGGACATGAAGTGCGGCAGCCAAGCTGAGAAGTGGTCAAGGAACTGGGTGGGCGAGCCTGGGGGCCGATATATGACCGCTACTCTGAGGGAGAGGGGATGGAAGAGCATGATGGTGTGGACCTCAAAAGAAGGGAATGAGAGTGATGGAATTAGGGGGATGACCTGGAAAGTGCATTGTGGGGACAGGAGTATGCCAACTCCACCACCATGTCTGTTTGTGGGTCTCGGGGAATGGGAGAACTGTAAACCACCATAGGAAATGGCAGCAGGGGAGACAGTGTCAGAATCCTGAATCCAGGTTTCAGTGAGCGCCAACAGATTAAGAGAGTGGTTCAGAAAGTAGTTGTGCAGGAAGGATAGCTTGTTGCATGCAGACCGTGGATTCCAGAGGGCACAATTGAAAGAAGGAGATGAGGGAGTGTAAGTAATATTAATAAGATTATTATGGTTTCGGTATGAGATAGGGTAGGGATTGAGGTTGGGGGATGGTGGACCAAGGTTGGGGGAGATGTCCCCTGAAATCAGTAGGAGTAGGAAGATAAAGAGCAAGTAGTTGTTGGAATTGTAAGTAGGTTTTTTCTGTGATGTGTTTGGGCAAGATGGGCTGAGGTTTTTCAGGAAGGTGAGGAGTGCATGGGAGCTGTACATGGGAGAGGGAAGGATAGAGGGGCTGATGTGTATGAGTCGTGATGGAGGGGGGATGGGGCGGTGAATGTGGATGGCAAGGGAACACAGGAGGAAATAGATAAAGTACATAATGAAAAAGAAGGCAAAGTGTGGGGTACCTGATTCCAGCCCTGATTAACTGCCATGAATAACTGCCGTTTTTAAGATGCTTGTCTTCTGTGATGCTTAGCTTCTGGGATGCATGCGCCCCCACAATGCATGCACCCCTTAGACTACTCCTAAATATATAGCCCACACTACAGGGTCAGGAAAGTGGGATTGTGGGAGCTGCTTTGGGATAATTTGGAAGCTGGGGCCAGCACACCAGGGGGTGGTTAGATCATCAAAGGCGCTAGACCTGGCAACATCTATATGTTATAGCACCTTCCACCTGATAGCATCTACAGAGGCCCCAGTCACAGGAATACACAGCAGTAAGTATTAAGCACAGTGCAAAAATGAATTATACAAAAGCTTTACCTGGCACATTAAACTATGTTGCAAGATGGTACAGCAGTGGTTGGCAGCAATCAGAAGTATGGAGTGCATACCATTGCTATATATTTCCACATGCAAGACAGAAAGGGCTTGTGTCATTCAGCTGCTTGCTAACAATGAATGGAGTGCATACATGCAGAGAGGATCAGTTCAGAGGATGAATGATTTGGTTACCATTGATATATATTTCCACATGCAAGACAGAAAGGGCTTGTGTCATTCAGCTGCTTCCTAACAATGAATGGAGTGCATACATGCAGAGAGGATCAATTCAGAGGATGAATGATTTGGTTACCATTGCTATATATTTCCACATGCAAGACAGAAAGGGCTTGTGTCATTCAGCTGCTTGCTAACAATGAATGGAGTGCATACATGCAGAGAGGATCAATTCAGAGGACGAATGATTTGGTTACCATTGCTATATATTTCCACATGCAAGACAGAAAGGGCTTGTGTCATTCAGCTGCTTGCTAACAATGAATGGAGTGCATACATGCAGAGAGGATCAATTCAGAGGATGAATGATTTGGTTACCTGTGTGAAGAGAGAAGATGAATGTTAATTCCTTGCCATGAATAACTGCCGTTTTCAAGATGCTTGTCTTCTGTGATGCTTAGCTTCTGGGATGCATGCGCCCCCACAATGCATGGAGACAGGGACAGGGACTTGGGCCTCGCTACCTTTAAGCGTACCCCCAAGATAAGGAAAGACAGGTCCTCCCTTAGCTTTAGGGGCAGTTCAGGGGCCCAGGTTCCTCGTCCCCTTTATTCCTTCAACTGCCCCGTGACATTATTACCAACCAATACATTTTTTTTCTCCTTTCCCTTTCTTGTGAGCCATGGTCCAAATGCAGGCCTTTGCCCAGCTGCTTCAGACCCTCACAGATGAGTTTAAGGTGCTGCGGGGTGAGGTGGTGCAGCAGTTACAGCAGTTGATGGGGTTCTGGGCCTCGGCTCAGATGCAGGTTCAACCAGAACCTAAGATATCTCTCCCTGACAGGTTTTCTGGAGGGAGAGATAAATTTCTGTTTTTTCAGGAGGCCTGTATATTGTATTTCAGGCTCCGCCCTCGTTTATCAGGGAGTGAGGAACAGCGTGTGGGGATTATTGTCTCTCTTCTTAGGGCTGATCCCCAATCCTGGGCCTTCTCCCTGCCGGCCGATTCACCATCATTACGATTGGTGGATGGGTTTTTTGCGGCTCTGGTGCTGGTGTATGGAGATCCTGATGGCTTCTCCCTGGCGGAATCCCGACTCCGTAAAATCAAGCAGGGGGACCGACTGGTTGAGGAGTACTGCTCGGAGTTCAGGAGATGGGCTGGTAATACACAGTGGAATGATCATGCCCTTAGGAGTCATTTTGTACAGGGTCTGTCTGTTATGTTTCGGTAGCTGAGGAGAGGCTGGAAACTACTGGGTTGCAGAACCCTAAACTAACCGCAACACTAGAAGTAGCCGTGGAGCGTACCTATGGTGATCCTAGACGCCTCGTCACAGGCGGAGAGATAGCTACACCTAAAGGCAGAAAGATGAAAGCTAACTGCCCCGTAGCAGAACCCTCAAATGACAAGCATCAACCCAATGACAGATGGCCTGAACCTTGACCGGGTCCATTTCAATAACAGACGGAGACAAAATGAATCCCAGAAATGAAACCTTCTGTACGCCAAAAAGACACTTTGATCCCTTCACATACAGTGCATTCTCTCTCAAAATCTGGAACACAGTCCGAACATGTTTCACATGAGAGTACCAGTCGTTGGAAAAAATCAGGATATCATCCAAATAAACGATCAGAAATTTATCCACAAAATCCCTGAAAATATCATTCATAAAGGATTGGAAGACGGAAGGGGCATTAGTAAGCCCAAAAGGCATTACTAGGTACTCAAAATGCCCCTCTGGGGTATTAAACGCCATCTTACATTCATCCCCGTGCTTAATGCGAATAAGGTTATACGCCCCCCTGAGGTCAAGCTTGGTAAACCAACTAGCACTTTTCACTCTGGAAAATAGGTCAGAAATCAAGGGTAATGGATATTGATATTTAACAGTGATTTTATTCAGGAGGCGATAATCAATACACGGCCTCAATGAACCATCCTTTTTGGCCACAAAGAAAAAAACGGCACCCAAAGGTGAAGAGGATGGTCTGATATGACCCTTCTCCAAAGACTCCTTGATATAAGATCGCATTGTATCGTGTTCAGGTACAGATAAATTAAAAAGGCGACCTTTAGGAAATTTACCACCAGGCACTAACTCAATAGCGCAATCATAGCTCCTGTGAGGAGGTAAGGATGCAGACTTACTCTCACTAAACACATCAGAAAAATCAGTCAAAAAGTCAGGGACATCCTGAGACTGGGGAGAGGCAGAAAAAACAGGAGTGTCAGAATTAACACATTGGCAGCCCAACTGGTCACAGACACAGATTTCCAATCCAAAACCGGATTATGAGTCTGTAACCAAGGGAAACCCAGTACAATAATGTCATGCAGATTATGCAACACCAGAAATTTGCAACTCTCCTGATGATCTGGTTCAACCCTCATTATCACCTGAGTAGAAAACTGGGGTTTATTCTCCGCCAAAGGGGTAGAATCAATGCCCAGCAAAGGAATAGACTTCCGCAGGGGTATCATGGGAAACCCACAACGTTTGGCAAAGTCAAAATCCATCAGGTTAATAGCTGCTCCTGAATCAACAAAAGCCTGATCCGAAAATGTGGACAGGGAGCAAATCAGGGTAACAGTCAACAGAAATTTAGTCTGAACATTACCCAAGACAACTGAGCGCGCAAAACGTCTTCCACGCTTAGGGCAGACGGAAATAGTATGAGAAGCATCACCACAGTAGAAACATAACCCATTGCACTTTCGAAACTCATGACGCTGAGCCCTAGAAGTCACTCCATCACACTGCATGGGCTCAGGAGCTGGCTCACAAGGCAACACCATCTCACGCATACTTCTGCGCTCACGCAAACGTCTGTCAATTTGAATAGCCAAAGACATAGAATCATTGAGACCAGAGGGAACAGGGAATCCCACCATAACGTCCTTTACATTTTCTGACAGACCCTTCCGAAAAAGGGCTGCCAAAGCATCATCATTCCATTTGGTCAGGACTGCCCACTTTCGGAATCTCTGACATTACAGCTCAGCGTCTTCACAACCCTGATTTAATGCCAACAAGGTCTTTCAGCTTGATCAGTGACATTAGGTTCATTGTACAATGACCCCAGAGCCTGAAAAAATACATCAACATCAGTCAAAACAGGATCCCCAGGTGTCAGGGAAAAAGCCCAATCCTGAGGGTCGCCGCGCAGCAGAGAGATGAAAATTTGAACCTGCTGTGCTGCGTTCCCTGAGGACTTAGGCTTCAAGGCAAAAAACAACTTACAGTTATTTTTGAAATTCAGAAATTTAGACCGATCCCCCAAAAATAAATCTGGTATGGGAATCCTAGGTTCCACAATCGGCAACCTAGCAAGATAGGTAGCAATATTCTGAACCTCAGTGGCAAGCCGCTCCACACGGCCAGACAACTTTGCACACTCCATTGAGGACAAGAAAAAATTCCTCCTCAGCACCCAGAGAAAAAGAGGGAAAAAATGCAACAAACAGAAAAAAAAAATTCTGACAACTCCCTTTTTTCTTTTTCCTTTTTTACTATTTTTCCCTTCTGTTGAGTACCATATAATTTTCAGTTTGGCTGTTAATACTGTTAGAAGTAGCCGTGGAGTGTACCTACGGTGATCCTAGACGCCTCGTCACAGCCGGAGAGATAGCTACACCTAAAGGCAGAAAGATGAAAGCTAACTGCCCCATAGCAGACCCCCAAAGAAATAGGAAGCCCCCAAACATGTAATGGCGGTTAGACAAGAAGAAAATACGAACACAGACAGAAAATAGAATGAGCAAACGCTGGGGTCCAATTCTGTCTAGATAGAAAAGTATAGGAAAGAATTCTGACTGCAACCCAAAAAACCCTGACAAAAAGACCAACACTTCTGATTAACAAAAAACCTTAGATCACACGATCTCTACCACCTAAATCAGATCTCTGGTGTAACACACAGCAATTCAGCAAATAAAAAGTGACACAGGAACAGAGCAAAAGTGCAAACACAAACTGAGCACAAATGCAGCGCCAGGCCCCAACAGGGGACCAGGCGGAAGTCCGCTGCAAGGCAGCAAACCAGCAAGGAAAATCCAACCAGAGGAAAAAAAAAACAGCAATTCACTTATCTGAATGAAAGCAGGAATGAAAGCTGAGCTCCAACCAAGACCTGGAAGAACAATTGATTACCGGCAAGGCTGATGGGAGTTCAGGTCACTTATATCAGACCATTCGGACCCAGCTGAAAGCCATTCAGCAATTGGTTCATTACCCTCAGCAACCACCGGAGGGAGCCCAAGCTCCGAAGTCGCCTCCAACGTGTTCACAACATCTGTCCCCAAGGATGCAGGATACTCTGGTGCAGTACGCCGCCCCCAGGTCATTGGAGGCCGCCATGTCCCTTGCCATCCGGGTGGATAGATGCCTCAGGGAGAGGCATACACCAAAACTGCCCCCTGTTCTCCTGGTTAGAGAGAAGGACGCAGTTGAGCTGTCGGACGAACCTATGCAGGTGAGAGCAGTTGGTTCCCAAACAGGGTTACCTGCGGTTCGACGTGGTGTGGGGGCACGTTTTTTCTGTGGGCAGACTGGTCATTTTATTGGGGTCTGCCCAGCTTGCGTCAAAACATCTGTGCCATCTAAGAAGCCACATCCCCCTGGTCGTGTGGAGGGAGGCGACCAGGGAGTGTATATTTCCTCCATTTCTTCCCCTCAGTGTACCCTGACTGCGAGAGTGGTGATTGGCAGGGTATCTAAGGGGATACTGGTGCTTGTGGAGAGTGGAGCAGGAATCAATTTGGTGGAAGCTCTCTTCGTCCGGACCAATGGCCTGATGTGTAGGACGCTATCGAAACCTCTATGTGTCCAGACCATTGACTCTGTCCCACTCAGCCAGGGGAGTGTGACCCAGGTAGTGCATGATATATGCCTGCGTATAGGGACTCGTCATGAGGAGTCCCTGTTATGCTACTTCTTGGAGGGTATGCCAATACCCAACGTTTTGGGCCTCCCTTGCCTGACAAAACACAACCCGGTCATAGATTGCCGTTCCAGGGAAGTGGTCAGCTGGGATCAGTCGTGTGAGGGCTGCTGCCCGGGGGCTACTGTCTCTGCCGTCTTTCTGCAACCTTCCCCTTCTTCTCCAGTGGGGGCAGCAGAGGTGCTGCTAAGGAGTAGGGGCAAGTCCCAACCCTCACCACTAGCCAGCTCTATGAGTCGGAACCCTCTTGGGAAGAGGGGTCAGGGGAGGGTGGTGGTTTCCTCTGAGAAATGTGTGAGTGTGGTGACACAGGGGGACGCCTCTGTTGTCAGTTCCTCAAAGAGTTCACCATCTTGTGGCAAACGCATGTGTGGCAATGAACGATCAGGTCCGGACCTGTGTGTCAACGAGTATTTATGGGTGTCCTCCAAAAACATCTGGTGGAAAGGTTCTGCTGGAGTCTGGAGTTCTCGGGTGATCAGACCGTATCAGGTGTCGGCCATTCTCGGCCCGGGGACTTACCAGCTGGAGTTACCCCCAGTTGTGCCCGTACATAACTCATTCCCCAGGTCGGCACTCTGGAGATTTGTGGCACCTCCGGAGCATACGTTATGGCCACTTCCATCTGTCTGCATTTGCCATAGACCTGAGAGTCAGGTGACTGCTGGGGTGAACCCTCTGGAAACCAACCATGCTGGAGTCAGGAGCTGCTGAGAGCAGTTGTACTTCAGTTGCTTCCCTCATCTGGTGCCTTATTACTCTGCTGTGCAGAGCATTACAGCAGAGAAAGCTGTGTTTATTGTTTAGTTGATTTAACCCTTAGGTGTCTGTCTTTTCTTTGGTTGTTTTGTGTTATTCACATTATTCCCTGTCTCACTCATGGGGAAGGGGTTGGTGGGTTTAGCTCATGGCTAAACAGGAGACAGGGACAAGTCGGTGACTTGGGCCTTGCTACCTCTAAGCGTACCCCCAAGTTAAGGAAAGACAGGTCCTCCCTTAGCTTTAGGGGCTGTTCAGGGGCCCAGGTTCCTCGTCCCCTGTATTCCTTCAACTGCCCTGTGATATAGGGAGATTGACTTCTGTACCTGTCTGAACTCTTAATGCAGGTACTCTTCCTATGCTGCCTGTTTGTTCATACTCTATTCCCGGAAAGCACTAGAAATAGGTCACACCACACAACAGATACATGACCAACTCTCTCGGCTGTACAAAAGCTAACCTTGTCTGCCATGGTAAACCATTAGTGCCAGAGACTGGCAGAGATTGACAGCAGCATCCAAATGGTTAACAGCAATGTTTAGAGTTCAGCTCCAGGCACTACTGTTACAGACAGATGGTGGCTGTGTAGCATAGCTTCCCCGTGTGGAGGGAGATTAACTTCTGAGCCTCGCACACACAGGCACCACAGTGTTGGCATCCATGCTTGTCATTTTTGGCTAAAGAGTTATACATATATGTAGTTTGAAACAGGTCATTTACGGGTCATATATATGCTACTTCCCTCGTACCTGGAACCAAGGCCTCATCACACCCATCCACAAGAATGGGGACAGGTATGACCCAGCCAACTAGAGGCATATGTGTCAGCAGCAACCTGGGGAAACTGTTCAACAGCATCCTGAACAAGAGGATCCTCAGTTTCCTCACCGAACATAACGTCCTCAGCAAGAGCCAAGCAGGGTTCATGCCAAACCACCGCACCACTGACCACATCTATACCCTGCACAGCCTCATTCAGAGACACGTCCACAATACAAAGAACGGGAAGATATACGCCTGTTTCGTGGACTTTAAAAAGGCCTTCGATTCGGTGTGGCACCCGGGCTTATTCCTGAAACTGCTGGAGAGCGGAATAGGAGGAAAGACCTACGATGTTATCAAAAGCTCCTACACCGAGAACCTCTGCAGTGTGAGTGTGAACGGTAAAAGAACGGCTTATTTCCAGCAGAGCCGTGGAGTCAGACAAGGCTGCAGCCTAAGTCCAACGCTCTTCAACATTTACATCAATGAGCTGGCTACCGCTCTGGAATCTTCCACAGCACCAGGTCCCACCCTCCACGACACCCAGGTGAAATTCCTGCTGTATGCAGATGACCTGCTGCTTCTGTCACCAACCGAGAAAAGCCTCCAAGACAACCTGAAAATCTTAGAGAAATTCAGCTCCACCTGGGCACTACCGGTCAACCTAAAGAAAACCAACATCATGGTGTTCCAGAGGAGAAAGAGAAAATTAGACCAGCACCCTTCATTTGTCCTCAACAACTGCGCCCTTACAGGAACAGACAAATATACCTACCTGGGCCTAGAGATTCACCGGTCAGGAAGCTTCAAACAAGCCATAGAGACCCTGAAAGACAAGGCATGTAAAACCTTCTATGGCATCCGAAGGAAACTCTACCATCTGAAACCACCAGTGAGGGTCTGGTTAAAAATATTTGACTCTGTCATCGCCCCAATCCTCCTGTATGGCAGTGAAGTCTGGGGTCCTCACACCTACCCAGACTGGTTAAGGTGGGATTCCAGCCCAACAGAAATATTCCACCTGGAATTCTGCAAGCACCTTCTCCAAGTCCATCGGAGCACCTTCAACAGTGCCTGCCGGGCCAAGCTGGGCAGATTCCCTCTACACCTAACGGTTCTAAAGAGGGCACTGTAATTCCGGGCTCACCTACATAGGAGCAATCCAAGCTCCCATCACCATAAAGCCCTGACACACGTAGGTGAAACAGAAAAACTAGGACCCTCGGAACAGCTCACCCAAACCCAACCTGACCAGAACACCAATCACAACAACCTGACAAAAGCCAAAATCAGGAAGATGGTAGACGAAGGCCAGGAGAGGTATGTCAGTGACTGGAAGAACGACATCATCAGCTCCCAGAAACTGACCATGTACCGGAGTCTACAGAGAGACTACAGTCTGGCCCCATACCTGGAGAAACTCCCGGACCCCAGAGACCGCAAGATCCTGAGCCGGTATAGACTCAGTGCCCATAGTCTGGCCATCGAATCCAGCTGACACAGGCAGAGCTACAAGCCCAGGGAGGAAAGACTATGCCAACACTGTGACCAGGAGGCCATAGAGGACGAAACCCACTTCCTGCTACACTGCTCCAAATACTAAGCAGTGAGGGACACTCACTTCAGGAGACTCTCACATCTCTTCCCGGATTTCATCACCATGAAGGAGGAAGAGAAAACATATATCTTGCTGGGGAAGAAGAGAGAGCAGCGGAGATAGCAGCGCGGTATGTGAGCGAATGTCATAGACTGCAAGAAAGAGAACTATGATATGCCATGGACTTCTATAGCCCCTACCCTAGATCTGCCCCTACCCAACATCCCTATCCCTATTCCCCTTTTATACACTTGCTTTGGCAAAACTAATGTGTATTTAGTCCTGACAATAAAGCTTCTTTGAATTTGAATTTGAATTATATGTGTGAAACCTCGTGTGCTCATGTGAACTCTCATGGGTCAATTGAGGATACAGTATATTTTTGTATACCCTCATAGATCATTTAGGGAAAGAAAATCCAGTGATACCTTTTGGGATTAGCAATCCATAAAGACTTTTAAAGGTTCAAGCTAAATCATATAGGATAAGAAGGCAAACCTGAAACTCCATTTGCAGATACATATTTTGGGGTGTTTGTCTCTCATCCGTGCAAAGTGATTTGGCAGGATGAGAAACCTCTAGGAGAGGCATAGCTAAGCAGGTAACTTGGAGTTCACTGGAGTTCCTGAAGGTGGAGTCAGGCTTGAGCTTCAGGTATCTGCCAGGTACCACTCTTAGGTAGTCCCCGGTACCATAGCTGCCCATCCAAGCAGTCTGGTTCTATGGACAGTGACACAGGAGCTGAGTCACAGACAGGTAGGATTCGGAGACTGACAGACAGTATGGACAACATGTACTTTGTGGATTGGTTCTTGTTCAGACTCACAGGTCTTGGGAAATGGTTATAGGTACCGCCAACTATAACAGACTAAGGACTAATCCTTTGGAAGAAATAAAGATGGATTGAGATTCTTCCTTCTGGTCATTAGATAGTAGGGACTCGAAAGATGCCTCCACCTTGACACTCTCCTCCTGTGACCACCTGGTACCAAAAGATGCATTCTCTGGGTCTGTCTTGAAATGGGTCTCACAGGGAATACATCCTTGAGGTGAGAGGTTCCTGGTGTAGAATATGGCAACAGTAACGGCCGAGCTGTACATATAGGGAACAGATACCTCTCGTGACACGATTGTCCCCAATGAGTCACTTCACCAGACCTCCAGTCTAGAACAGGCTCATAAGTTGTCAGCCATGGAAGACCTCAGAGAAGTGGATAAAATATATCAGATAGCACATAGAAGGAAATCTCTACTTATGCAATGTTCCTATCTGGCGCTCTATTAGTCCTTTCCTTTGACAGATGATACTTTCAGCGGATCCTCAAGATTTTGGATGGGAATCTGATAACAACCCACTATGGCCTGCTTCAGGAAATTTCCAGATGAACCGGAGTCTTGATGAACCGGAGACTTCCACAGGACACGAACATGTTCAAAGTCAGTGGCAAAGTATTTCCACTCTCATATAGGGACGCTTCACCTACTGGTCCTATGTTTGGAGTTTTTCAGACCTCTCCAGAAAGCAAGGAATGAAATGTTCGGTGCTACCACAGCAGTAGCACATTCCCTTGGCATAACCGCGGTTCAGCTGCCTAACACGATCGACCTGCATTGGCTTAGAGTAGATAGCAGTCTCTGGCAACTGGGGAAGAAGTGGTCTCTGGAGTTCCGGAAGGTCTCCTTAAGCGCGGCACACTGGGCACATAAAAAGCCTGCATACCTGACTCGGGTCACTTGGACACTCTTTTCCCATCACCGGACAACCATACCCGGACTTCCCCACCCGGGGGACACGCACCCAGAATCCCCTATCCGGATTTCTTTACACAGGTACTTACCTTTTCCTTTTGAATGTTATCTTCAGGCACAGTTACAGAGCTCGTTTAACCCTTTCCTAGCGCGTTATTCACTATATTCCCTTTTTCTGTTTCACTTTAGTGGGATCCATCCCACTTTTTGCTAAGAGGACTCTCCATATTAGTAATGTATACAAATAAAAGATCTTTTTTGTTTTCCTTTTGTCCTAGTTCCTATAGCTTTCAGAATGATATTTTCTGGCATCTGCATTATAATGCTGTTATCCTGACTTGTTTTCAGCACAAAGGGTGATCTTTGTAGTATCCATTAATTTTGTGCATGCTCTTGTACAGTCATGGCCAAAAGTTTTGAGAATGACACAAATATTACATTTTCACATGATCTGCTGCCCTCTGGTTTTTATGTGTGTTTGACAGATGTTTTTATCACAGACAGAAATATAATAATTGCAAACATATGAGTAACAAAAGCTTATATTGACAGTTAGAATGAGTTAATGCAGCAAGTCAATATTTGCAGTGTTGACCCTTCTTCTTCAGGACCTCTGCAATTCTCCCTGGCATGCTCTCAATCAACTTCAGGACCAAATCCTGACTGATAGCAGTCCATTCTTGCACAATCAATGCTTTCATTTTGTCAGAATTTTTAGGTTTTTGTTTGTCCACCCGTCTCTTGATGATTGACCACAAGTTCTCAATGGGATTAAGATCTGGGGAGTTTCCAGGCCATGGACCCAAAATCTCTATGTTTTGTTCCCTGAGCCATTTAGTTATCACCTTTGCTTTATGGCAAGGTGCTCCATCATGCTGGAAAAGGCATTGTTGATCGCCAAACTGCTCTTGGAGGGTTGGGAGAAGTTGCTCTTGGAGGACATTCTGGTACCATTCTTTATTCATGGCTGTGTTTTTAGGCAAGACTGTGAGAGAGCCGATTCCCTTGGCTGAGAAGCAACCCCACACATGAATGGTTTCAGGATGCTTAACAGTTGGCATGAGACAAGACTGGTGGTAGCGCTCACCTTGTCTTCTCCGAATGAGGCGTTTTCCTGATGTCCCAAACAATCGAAAAGGGGATTCATCAGAGAAAATAACTTTACCGCAGTCCTTAGCAGTCCACTGCCTGTAACTTTTGCAGAATATCAGTCTGTCCATGATGTTTTTTCTGGAGAGAAGTGGCTTCTTTGCTGCCCTCCTTGAGACCAGGCTTTGCTCCAAGAGTCTCCGCCTAACAGTGCGTGCAGATGCACTCACACCTGCCTGCTGCCATTCCTGAGCAAGCTCTGCACTGCTGGTAGCCCGATCCCGCAGCTGAAACACTTTTAAGAGATGGTCCTGGTGCTTGCTGGTCTTTCTTGGGCGCCCTGAAGCCTTTTTGGCAACAATAGAACCTCTCTCCTTGAAGTTCTTGTTGATGCGATAGATTGTTGACAGAGGTGCAATCTTTCTAGCTGCGATACTCTTCCCTGTTTGGCCATTTTTGTGCATTGCAATGATGACTGCACGTGTTTCTTTAGAGATAACCATGGTTAACAGAAGAGAAACAATGATGCCAAGCACCAGCCTCCTTTTAAAGTGTCCAGTGGTGTCATTCTTACTTAATCATGACAGATTGATCTCCAGCCATGTCCTCATCAACACCCACACCTGTGTTAATGGAGCAATCACTGAAAAGAGGTTAGCTGGTCCTTTTAAGGCAGGGCTGCAATGATGTTGAAATGTGTTTTGGGGGATAAAGTTCATTTTCTAGCCAAATATTGACTTTGCAAGTAATTGCTGTTAAGCTGATCACTCTTTATAACATTCTGGAGTATATGCAAATTGCCATTAGAAAAAGTGAAGCAGTAGACTTTGTAAAAATTAATATTTGTGTCATTCTCAAAACTTTTGGCCATGACTGTAGTATGAACAACCTTTCAATGGTCTAAAGTTTGCTATATATTATATATGATTTACTATATGCAATTTATTCTATTTACATATGGAAAAGATGATTTGTGTTTATATTTATTTTTATTCTGAAATTAGTTCTGTTATATTTCACAGAGACGGACATCTCTTGAAAAAGCTGAAACGTTGAGAATTTGTGTCTGAATTCTTGAAAATTTGCGTCTGCATCTTCTGAGTTTACCTTACCTAAAGGATAAAAAACTTCAAAAAATATATATTTTTGAGTGCCAAAGTTCTTCATCTTTTTAATTATATGGGTACTACGAAATCTGATTGCGTAGTATAATACGAAACTGAGACCAAAGTTGATGCAAAAAGTATATTAACAAGTGAAACAAAACTAACAGAGCACTTCCTGCAATAGTAACGAATGCACAGCACAATATAGAAATGTCCAGTGTAACTGAAGAGTGGGGCACGGCCGCTAATATGAACCAGTCCAACAGTAATATGACGCAGGTGTGCACAAGGCACTAAACGTGGGAGTCCAGAATTAAATATGAGAGTAAGCACATGGCACTTAACAAGGAAGTCCAGCAATAATATGAGTGTGCATGCACAAGGCACTTAAGCGTAGAAGTCCAGCAATATACAAGAGTGACATTAACAGGAGAAGGTCACTACTTGTACCTTTTGGGCTGAAA
>JARQOD010000001.1:210030926-210079128 GCA_033576555.1 Oophaga sylvatica
AAGAGACAAATGAGTGCTCTCAAACAAGGCAACGGTTATAATAAATAAATGAAGAAAACAAAAGAACATAGAAATGGTACAAGTACTTTCAATATGACGTAAAATCCTATGTTGATTACTGACATGCAACTTTCCCTAATTTACCTGAATGCATAAATGACTTGTGTGGAGACATATGTCTGGAAATAACTACTGCTGTTACATCTGCAGGGAGGTTATCCAGCTTGCTCTCCAACTTAAGACTTTCCAGCACTACATTGTGATCAGAATGCTATCTAAGTCTAAGGGATTGTTCCATGTGGTGAATCCTTTTTGTGGTTTCTCCTATGGTGAAGTGATTGTAAGGGTCCTGTCTTTGGAAAGCCCTGACTTTTCTTTCTGGGACAACCTATTGGCACCTGCAGATTTCCCTTACAATGACGCTGCAGGGTAGGAGCAGACACAGAGAGAAGAGGGCCCCTGTCCAAGTGCCATACAGTATCTGGACCCTTTGCAGTCCCATAGCTTATCATAATGCACAATTGCATCTGCTTTGGAGGTGGATGTGTACCTCCATTTTTGGGGACCTTGTGTGACTGCACAATTGCACCAATGTTATGTCCGCACCTGCTGCAGGGGAAATGTTATATAATTCAGTATTCATGGAAATTAACTGGTTACTGATATGAGTGTAGTGGAAGTCACAGGTTCAAAATCTTTCCCACCACACTGTATGCCCATGATGCAAATACTGGTGTAGAGGATTGGCCATTAATATTGGTATTTTCATACACTGCAGGGTCTAGGTACCATTTTTACATCTGCTTCTCACCTTTTACCTCTGTATACCACTAACTGTTGCACAGTATCCAAATATTAGGTAATGGAGTATTTTTCTTATTTCACATTTTTATCATTTGAGCCCAATATCATTTCGAGCTCTTTATTCTGAATTTCCCAAGATACTAGAAATATACATTGGCTTAAAACACCATATTTTGTATACTTATGTCATTTATCTTACCATGTTTTAAAGAAGTTTTATTGACATTGCATGGAAATAAATATAACAGTGCCATCCATTTGTGTATAAATTTCAAGAAATAAAGGAGCTGTGGTAGTGACATACCCAAAGTTGTCAGATGTTATTGTGTGTCAGACGATGGTAACATTGACCTGTCCACACTCACAACTCTGGAGCACCGGCTACAGTTTAACAAGCAAAACACTGTGCAGGCAAGTAGTTCTAGTGCTAAGTGATCATCAGATGGAATAATTCCACCACAAAAGGATATCTACAGCAGCCGACCAACGAATAGACGTAAGGTAATGCTAAGCTCTTGTTGCCAATCAAGACTGCAAATTAAGAAAATAGAATGTAAATGAAGATAAACTGTTCCTCAATTAAACCTAATTTCCTGAAATTTAAACCAAGTACACAATGACTTGTAATAAACCTGAGTGCTCATTAATATGCATGCCACATCTGTTAATATGTACCAGATGTTTCAGAATTTATGATCAAAATGCTTTTTAAATAGCTAAAATATAATGGCAAAAATCTGTAACTTATCTTTGGACAGTCCTTGTGCAATGTACAAAATGCCCAATTCTGCATTATTCTGCATTATTACCTTTTACTTCAGATGCTCAAAATATAGGGGAAGATGTACTAACAAAAATAAGCTAGGAATTTGTGCACATGCAGCGCATCACAATAGGTAACGTGAACCTGTCACCCTGAATATGCAGTCCAATCTGCAGGCCCCATGTTAAAGAGCAGGGGAGCAGAGCAGATTAATATATAGTTTTACAAAAACAGGTTTAGTGTACCCTGTATTTTTTATCATTTAGACCTATGCTCTTTCTAGGGTTTTCAATCCAGTTGGCGGCTTTATCAGTGAATGACAGGTTTCTCTGTAGGTGTGCAGACACATATATCTGTCAATCACTGATAGGACCACCCACTGAACAAAAATCCCAGAAAGTGGTTTAAATTAATAAAACACAAGTTACACTGAATCGTTTCTCACAAAACTATCAATAAACCCTGCCCCCTCCGTTCTATAATATGGTGCCTGCAGGTTGGACTTCATGGTGATAATTTCTCTTTAATGGTTTAAAACACTTCACCACCTTGGGTTTTCCCATTTTTGAGTTTCCATTTTTTGCTCCCCTTCTTCCCAGAGCCAGCCATAACTTTTTGTTTTTCCGTCGAAAAGTTGTACTTTTGAGCGACACCATTGGTTTTGCCACATATTGTCCTGGAAAACAGGGAAAAAATTCAAAGTGCAGTGAAATTGCAAAAAAGTGCAATTCCACAATTGTTTTTTTTTCTTTTACCATGTTCACTAAATGCTAAAACTGACCTGACATTATGATTCTCCAGGTCATTACGAGTTCATAGATATCAAACTTACACAGGTTCATTTTTATTTAGGTGGTGAAACAAAAAACCTCGCCATTTCTGAGACCTGTAGTGTCTCCATTTTTTTTGATCTGGGGCTGGCTAAGGGCTTATTTATTGACATCCGAGCTGACATTTTTAATGTCATTTTGGTGTAGATACGTTCTTTTAATCGCCTGTGATTGCATTTTAATGCATTGTTGCGGTGACCAAAAAAACGTAATTCTGGCATTTTGATTTTTTTTCTCATTAGGACGTTTACCGATCGTATTAATTATTTTTATATATATTGATAAATCTGGCGTTTCTGAACACGGATATACCAAATATGTGTATTTTTTATTTTTATTATTTTATTTTGAATGAGGTGAATGGGGAGTAATTTAAACTTTTATTTTTTTATTTTTTTAATATTTTTAAAAAACATTTTTTTTTACTTTACACTTGCTTCAATAGTCTCCATGGGAGACTAGAAGCTGCGATCATCTGATTGCTTGTGCTACACAGTGCAGGGCTTCGGAAATGTTCACTTGTCACTTGTCTCCTGCAGACCCCAGGTTATCATGCCAACCCTTCGGCGACCCGCCATCATGTGACATGGGTGACGATGGGCGGGACTAGTGGTGTGTTTCCAAGCGTGAGCATGTTATATGCCACTGTCAGAAATTGACAGCGGCATTTAACATACTAGCAGTACCAGGTGGATTGCGAATCTACCCTCGGCTGTTAGTTAATTAAATCAGCTTACATGTGCCAGAAAAGTTGTAGGCTCAGCGCCGGAGCCTGCAGCATACAGAGGGAGGCAACCTTAGATGTACCTATACGTCTAATGTTGGAAAGGGGTTACTAGCCACTTGCAATGTGTCTAGAAAAAGAGGCTAAACCATAAAAATCAATATAGTTATGAGGAGTGTGCAGAATTTTTGGGGATAAAAAAATCTAGTAAATGTTCAAAAGGGAACTGTACGTTCAACAAACTTTGCATAAATGTAAAGTATATCTACAAAGAAACCAATTTCTTTCTCCACTTATCAGCCGCTTCTCTCCCATCTCTCTATCCTGTCTGTATTATACAGCCAGCATCTGCATCTAACAGCAGCATTTGAAGCTAAGCTCCAATCACTGTTGTTAATCTCTTAAATGCCGCTGTCAACGTATGACAACAGCATTTAAGGTGTGCGGTCCCATGGGTGCTCTGTTCTTGCTGCACTTAAGACCCTGAAAACTGAACACAGGATGCTGACAATTTACCTTGGCAGCATTGGACCTGCTGAAGTCCCTCATAGTTGAAAAGTCATGAATTCATCGATATACTGCAATGTTGTTTTATTGCAATATATAGAACATGCAATTAGAGCAATTAGATGATCACAGATTCAAGTCCGCTAGGGAAACTAAAAAAAAAAAGTAAAAAATAAAAAAAGCTTAAAACTTCAAATTCAAGTTAAAAACAGACATTAAAAAAACGTATATTACATAAAAGTCAAAATTATAAAAGTAGAAGATGATTTAAACTGTTCATCTCTGCGCAGCCTCCCCGTCTGACCGGAGATGAACTCAGGAGCATGGGAAACTTAATTGATTTTTTCCCACACTGTCAGATCAACTCAGCGGTAGTCAGTGAGGCTGCACAGAGTCCTTGGCTGACCTGAGGTGAACTCCATAGCGTGGGAAAAAATCAAGTAAGCTTCCCACACTCCTGAGTTCATCTCCAGTCAGCCGGGGAGGCTGCGCAGAGATGAACTCATTCATTCTGCGGGGGTTTACAGCAGGGCTGGTAGCATTAGCACCGGTCCTTGCTGTAAACCTGTTAACCCCTTCAGATGGATTGGCGCATGGGACCTGACTGAATGGCAGAGAGGTATGGATTTTGTTGCTTTTTTATTGTATTTTTATTACAGTAGAACAATGGATTCAGAATAATTACCAGTGTAATAAAAATTGGTCAAAAACTATGTGTATTTACACTGTGTTCCAAATTATTATGCAAAAATTGTTTAGGAGTGATAAGGTAAGAATTTTTTTGTTTGTCAGTTAAACTCATTGATGGTGATGTGTGTCAGGGCTCTTTATATCACTATAAGCAATTGCAGACACCTGTGCTAATTAGTTTGGCAGGTGTGTTCAATGAAAGGCAAGACTACTTAAGAAGGCTGTCCCACATTATTAAGCAGCCTACATTTTCTGCCAAAATGGGAAAGAAAAAGGATGTGTTGGCTGCTGAGAAGCAACAAATTGTGAAGTGTTTAGGTCAAGGCATGACTACAATCAACATTGCCAAGACACTTCATCGTGATCATCGCACAATCAAGAAGTATGTAGCTGATTCACAGTACACACGTGTGCGTGCTGATAAGGGAAAATTGAGGACTCTTTCCTACATGCAATTACTTCAGGTTGAAAGAGCAGCGGCAAAAAAGCCTTGTCATAGCAGCAGACAAGTTTTTGAAGCTGCTGGTGCCTCCAACGTCCCCCGAACAACAAGATACAGGGTCCTTCAGAGGTTTGCAGCTGTGCGTAAGCCATCCTGTTGACCTCCTCTATCCACTGCACACTAGCAGAAACGGCTACAGTGGACCAAACAATACATGAACACTGACTTCAAAACTGTTTTGTTCACCGATGAGTGCCGTTCAAAGCTCGATGGTCCAGATGGATGGAGTGGAGGATGGCTGGTTGATGGACACCCCATGCAAACACGGCTACGGCGCCAACAAGGAGGAGGTGGAGTAATGTTTTGGGCTGGAATAATGGGGAGAGAGATTGTCGGCCCCTTTAGGATCCCTGAAGGGTAAAGATGAACTCCATAGTGTATGTTGAGTTTCTCAAACAGCACTTCCTGTCATGGTTCAAGAAGAAGAACCATGCATTCCGCAGCAAGATTATTTTCATGCATGATAATGCACCATCTCATGCTGCACATAACACATCTGCATCTCTGGCTGCTATGGGCATAAAAGGGGACAAACTTATGGTGTGGCCCCCATGCTCCCCTGACCTCAACCCCATTGAGAACCTCTGGAGCATCATTAAAAGGAGTGTCTACGATGGTGGGAGGCAGTTCACATCTAAGCAACAGCTCTGGGAGGGTATTCTGTCCTCATGCAAAACAATTGAAGCAGAAACCATCCAAAACCTGACAAATTCAATGGACGAGAGAGTTCAGAAGCTCCTTTCGAACAAGGGATCCTATGTGCAAATGTAACATCACCTAGAATAAAGTTTTGAGTTGAAAACTGTTTGATTTCAGTTTGTAAGAACCTGCTAATGCTTATAATTTCAAAAATGACCATTATTTTGTTCTTTATTAAAATGAAAAGGTTGAAAACTCTGCTGTGCATAATAATTTGGAACATGCATTTTGAGTGCATTTTGAGTGTTTTATTTTTTAAAAAATATACTGTTATCATAGGCAGTTTGTACAAAAACCTTTCAATTGTACTCTAATAGTTATTTGACTGGAAAATTACAATGACTGAAATTCATATAGGTAATTTGGGAAAATCTGAGAAAATATTATTTGCATAATAATTTGGAACACAGTGTAGTTCATTAAAATAATTTTTAATTAATGTGTGTGTTTTTTTAACCATTTACTACAATAGGATTAATAACGGAGAGTTGTCTAATTGACAACTCTCCATTATTAACCAGGATTAATGTCACCTTTCAATAGCAAGGTGACATTAACCCATTATTAACACATTAGCCACCGCTAAAGGCAATAGGAATAGACAGGCTAAGTGCCAGAAAAGGTGCATCTAATAATAGATGTGCCTTTTCTGGGGTGTCTGGGGCAGATGTTAGTAGCAAGGGGGGGGGCACAAAAACAATGGTCCCTCCCTAGGCTATTAATATCTGTCCTTAGTCACTGGTTTTCCTTGTCTGGCGGAGAAAATACCGCGGGAGCCTACGCATTTTTTACAACGAATTTACATATTAAATTAACACCTACACGTCTGAAATTTTGCACACATACACTCATATAATTGTTTATCAAAACCATATATCAAACTAAATTAAATGAAATGGTTTACTGTTTGTAAACCATGTGTCATTTCATGTCAGGTTCTGTAATGATTTTACAGAAGCTGGAAATTGAATTAGTGGCTATTATGCTATGTAGAAGTGTATAAACTATAAGTATATATATATATATATATATATATATGTGTCACAATGACATGTATATATATGTATATATGCATTCTATGCATATATATCTATTCTTTCCTTTTTTATTTAAAACCTGTCATTGGGATCCATTATATGTCGGTTTTGCAAGCCAGCAAGAAAATCTCACCATACGGGTGCCATACGGATTACATACGGATGCTTACATGCACAAAAATGGAGCCACACCTTGACAACGGAAGTCATACGGATCACTGTTTAGGGAACATTTCTGCGTATTACGTCCGTACAATACGGTCCGTAGTTTTATACGTTGGTACGTTGGGTTCTGACACCGGCCTAAGGTTACATTCCCACGAAGAGTTTTCAGTGAGTTTTTACTCTGCATATTGTTGAAAAAATGCAAGTAACATATTTTACGCAGTTGGTGTAGAAATGGTAGAGAAAATCTGCAACATTAATAACTCGGAACGTTTCAACCCAAGCAGAGGTATCATTGTTGAATAGAAATAATAATAAAATCACATATCATAAAAAAATTCGTTACGATACCATAGTCTAGGACCTAAACTAAGGACTAGTCACATGCATTAGAACAACAGCAACCAGAAAGAAAGTGACCAAAAAGTCCAAAATAAAGCAAAAATAGTTTATTGAATACCAAAAAGAACATATGAACATGGTGTGAACACTAAAGTGCAAAAGTGCAGCATGGAGATTAAAGGGACGCAGGGATACTGCTCATAATATAACAAAGATATGGTTAGATGTTTCAATTATATATTACAAAATCCTCATTAATAACTCACCAAAAGCTCATTGTGGGAACATAACCTTACTACTTAACCCCTTAACGACCAGAGCTATTTTTTGGTTTTGCATTTTCATTTTTTGCTCCCCTTCTTCCCAGAGCCATAAGATTTTTAGTTTTTGGTCAAAATGGCCATGTAAGCTTGTTTTTTTTGCGGGACGAGTTGTACCTTTGAACAACACCATTGGTTTTACCATGTCGTGTACTCGAAAACGGGAAAAAAATTCCAAGTCCGTGAAATTGCAAAAAAAGTGCAATCCCACAGTTTTTTGGGGGTTATTTTTTACCATGTTCACTAAATGCTAAAACTGACTCATTTTCCAGGTCATTTTGAATTCATAGGCACCAAACATGTCTAGGTTCTTTTTTATCTAAGCGGTGAAAAAAATTCCAAAGTTTGTTAAAAAAAAAAATTGCACCATTTTCCGATACATAGAAAAGCAAAAATTGAGGTTGGATTAAGTTGGTATACATTCGGCACATAAACGCATGTTCACATTGGCCATAAAGTGCACAAAACCTACAAGAAGCAAAATGAGCAAAAAAACCTGCTGTAACTAAATAAATAAAAAGCAAAAGTGCATTTAAATAACTCAGGGTTCTTAGTGATACTGTTTTTGATCAAAAATAGCATAAAAGCCATTTCACCGTCGTCAAGGTGCCCTGATCGGGACGGTCCTACACTGTTTAATATTAAAAACCTTACCATGTGTCAGAGTTGACCTCAGTGTGTGAATTAGGGCAGACAAAAGTATTGGGTCCCAATCATGGACACCAGTCTGGGAAAGCTTTTAAATGTGAAATACGTAAAATAAGGGTGAGAAATATACGGATGATAGGAGCTGCCCATAGAGAAACATTGGTCCGAGTGTAATGCGTTTTTTTAACGCCTGTCACTCGTCCGTATTCCTCGCTAGTGTGATGTCGGCCTTATGCATCTTTTACACATATATATGTGTGATAAGTATTGATAGTATAATGTAATCCATAGTGTTCAGCAGTGTTATAGGTAATGTTGGTAATGTATAATGTAGGATGTTAAATAGTGATGAGCGAGTATGCTTGTTGCTCGGGTTTTCCGAGCACGATTGGGTGATCTCCGAGTATTTTGGCATGCTCGGAGATTTAGTTTCTGTCAATGCAGCTGCATGATTTGTGTCTGCTGGACAGCCTGAATACATGTGAGGAATACCTGTTTGTTAGGGAATTCCCACATGTATTCAGACTGTCAAGCAGTCGCAAACCATGCAGCTGCGTCGACAGAAACTACATCTCCGAGCACGGCAAAATACTCGGAGATCACCCGAGTATGCTTGGGAAAACCCGAGCAACGAGTATACTCGCTCATCACTAATGTTGAAATGTAAGATATAATGTATAATCATGCAATGCATGATAGAGATAGGTGTTGTAGTGTTTGAAAAGAATATAGGTGAAAGATTAAGTCTGCCCAGCAACAGACTGCAGGGTCAGACAGAGTTAATGTTGGGACTATCATAAATGAGCCTTCTTACAAAAGCTAGTTCGGACAATTATTGACCTTTGTGAAAGAGCCTACTAGACTATTGTGCTTTATCCTTTGGAGTTGTAATATAGCGTTTTATTCTTACTTGGGCAAAATTGCTTTTCATTATCACTAATTGTTAGGGTCTGCGGAACGCACCTAATGAATAATGTAGAGAGGTGCGTTCGCAGCCCGGTGTCCACCGTGCAGGCAGAGCCTGCTGCTAGTAAGATGGCGTAAGTAGCGAACTCTTTTATCCCACAGAGTTGCTAAAATAATTCCGTAGCGCGCTGTGGCAGATAGTGTGAACTCTGTTAATCCACAGAGCCGCTAGCGGGAATGCCGCAGCGCTATATGGCGATAAGTGCGAACTCACTCAGCTTCAGTGAGCCGCAAAGTAAAACGCTAGGGCGCTGACTAGCATTTTAAAGCGAACCCTGTTGCGTCACAGAGCAGCTGAGAAACCCCACTGTGTCCAGGTACACAGTTGACTGCTAAGCGAACATAGGAAGTGGTCATGTGCTATCTATGGTGTCAGACCCTAAATACGGCAACCAAACTCCTCACCGGTTATGCCGGTATTCTAAGGGCATCTAAGACACCGACCCTGACCAGCTAGCATACCAAGCTCATCATCGATTAGGTCAGTTTTAGAATGGCGTATTTCAGCCGCCCTAATCACACACACGCATGACCATACTGGCGCAAAGCACATAAAGGTTTGATACCAGCGCACGGCCGTGCGGTCAGGACTACCTTTTATAGCAGCCACGAGTAGAAGACCTTCCAGAAAGGACCAATAGAAAGCTGCTTCAGATCACAAACAGCTACAGGACCTTCCTGGAGGACCAATAGGAGTCGTAGCTGTATCTGAGCATGTGACCCCTGATCTCCAATGGGAGATCTTGCCCTGGGCATGCTCAGAAGAATAAACAGAGGACTTAGTCCCAAATCTGTCTGCTCCAGCACTGGTTATAACTGAAGATCCAGGAGAGGCAGCAGCAAGTCTCTGCACAGTATTAGACCGGGCAAGACGCTGGGACCGACGTCTCTGCAGAGCAGGTTCCACTGCAGCCGGAGACGGATGGTGGACCGCAGTGGGAATGGTTTGAGATTCCCCCTGTGCAGCATTGGGAACTTGAACCCTAACACTGATGATGCAAATATTATTAGCAGAAAATGCTGATTGAAGAATATATGATCTGTGATGTTTGATCTTTTGGCAGCCCCTAGCTGAGGTAGCAACTCTTATGAGAAACAACTGTTACAATTTATCATAGCTTGACATGTTTATTAAGACACCCGGTAAAGCTTTTCAACTCATTTGATTAATAAGAAATCGGCACAACATTTTTTGGCTGCATAAATTTCAGCAAATAATAAACTGTGTACAACAGAATGGTGTTTGCTCAGAAGGTATATGGATTTACTAATTTTACATGACATATCAATATCATTACTTCCATGATAGAAAATGTACTCGTATTCTGGGCACAATACAATCTGTTTGTAATCAGCATATAGTACTTAAAATGATATCTGTGCACATTGGCTTATAATAATGTACTGGCTTAGCTTTCTGTCTTCTGGCTAGTCATCATGAGACCCTGAAATCCACAAAACAAAACTAAACTATCATACTTCCAAATTGTCCTATCTAATAAAAAACATAATTCCCAATAAACAAAATAAAATAAGAAAATTGGCTGCCAGTTGATGAAGCTTGAACCATGGAAATAGCTTGAAGAATTCTTTAGGGAGGGATATATTTCTGAAAGCTATTGCAAAGTTGTATGTCTATATTAGGACAAATTTTATCTGAAATGTATTCACAAGCTGCTTATTGTGTTTAGATGAAAACAATCTCAGAAAACATAGCTTAGGGTTTATGTGGTGTAGCCATAGAAATAAAATTTCAGTTTGCAAGACTTGGACACAAATAGTGCTATTCGTGCATGCTTGCGATGTATCAGACAGAGGATACTATGACCCATTAACAAGCAGGAGTGTCTTCTAACACTTATCTATTGTGTTCAGACATATGTGTTTACTTTTCTACATATTTATATGTGTATACAAGCAGGCGTGTTGACTGCAAGCATGACTGTAAAAGCTATCAAAAAAAGTATTAAAGTCGCCATCTTTGTATTAGTGCCAGTATATGTTCACAAAACAAATGGCTTTTGAGGTTGAAGAACACATTATCATAAAACATATGGCTGATATGTGTATTTTTTCGAAACAACATCCTGATTTGATTGTCATCAAAGTGAATTGGTTTAATAAACAGCTGTCTAATACATAGGTCCAATAAGTAGCTGTAAAGGTACTGCCACACTAAACGCTCCCGCTAACGATCACAATAACGACGCATACTAATGCGATCGTTTTTGTGATCGTTTTAATGTCGCTAGTAGCTGCCACACTTAGCAATCTCGTTAACGACTCATAAGCGGTTAGCGATCTCATTAACGACTTTAACGGTCATTGCGATGTAAAAAACAGCGCACATCGCTCACAAAAGGTGCCAGACACAGCGATATAGCGTCACCAGCGGGACGCCAACGATCTAAATACGGTCCAGAACTCTAGTGAACGATCAGCGAGATCACAGCAGGGGCCACGTCGTTGCTACATGCCACACACAATAGCGTCACTAACGAGATCGCTAAATAGTGACGTTTTTTAGCGATCTCGTTAGCAACCTTGTTTAGTGTGGCATACCCTTTAAAAGACATGTCCATCAAGATTAACCTCTCTAGGAATGACATATTTAGTCCAGAGGAAGAAAACTGTGGACAACTTTGACTTACAAAAAGGGAACAAAATTCCTTCCTGACCTCTACAAGGCAATTGGATAATTTTCTTGGATCTAATTATCTCCATACATTCTTTTTTAATAATTTTTTTTTGCTTGGCGCCTGTTCACAATAGCTTGGATGTGCTGGTCTTTGTTCTCTATTTGCATACATTCTTTTAGTCATTACAATTGTAGATAGATATCTTTAGTGATAAGCATCAAGACCTTTTTTTTGTATTTCTAAATTAACTTACCATGACTATCTCTTGAATTAGGACATTCAATAACTGAACTACTGTTAGACTTAGGCCAGAGTCACATTACCGCACAATATGGCCGAGTGCTATGCGATAAAACATCGACCCAGTGTTATTCTATGGGGCGGCTCAGATCTCTGATTATTTTGTCATGCCGAATTGGGATGCGAGAACAATTGCAGCATGCTGTGATTGGCAACGAGACTCGGCCGAGCCTAGGCTCAATCGCGCCCATATAAGTCTATGGGTGTGAGTGATACAACGCACATCACTCAGATATCAACCAAGGGCGATGTGATATATGTCAACGTTGGCAGCGGAGTCAATGGAGAAATTACTTTCTCCGCCTCATCCGCAGCTGTGCTCTGATCCTCTCTGTGTGAGAGCAGAGTATCATTAGCATATCACATCTGATGCTAATCTGGTCTTCTTCATATAGTGCTACTATAATTGCTGTGCTGACAGGAAAGACATAGGGATATATAATACACAGATAAAAATATTAAATGTATTTTCCATAAGGCATTTAGATAAAATGTGTAAGGCCGCAAGATATTTTGCCCACAAAAAAAAAAAAAAATTAATATGACCGGAAGTGCCCACTTTTGCATGGTATCAGTTGGCAATTGGGCTTTTGGGGAGGTGTAAAGTATTTTCATTCCTTCCTGTTCACTCTCAGGGCTTATTCACGTGCAGAGTTTTTACACCATTTTTTGGCAACTTTTTTATGCAAACAGGAAGCTTTTTACAGTACCAGCAAAGGCTATGAAATCATAGGATCGTAGAATGTTACAGTTGGTAGGGACCTCCAGGGTCATCATGTCCAATCCCCTGCTCAAGGCAGGATTCACTAAACCATCTCAGACAGATGTCTGTCCAGCCTCTGTTTGAAGACTTCATCAATTCAAATCTAATGCACAAGATTGAGAACTACAATGTTTCTGAAGTCTGCAGCATGTCATTTCTTTCAATGTTTTTGCAGCATTTATTCAGCCATAGAAAGCAATGAGAAAAATGCAAAAATGCTGCAAAAATGCAGTAAACAGGTTTGGTTGTATTTCTGCAAAAAAAATTATGTGTTTTTGGTGAATAAAACTAACCCAATTAAACATGTACATGTACCAAACAAACGCTGCTAAAAAATACTGCAAAAACGCCACTAAAAATTTAGCGTTTTTACTTCCAAAAGTCCAGATTTTGGCTGCCGAAAAATACTGTAAGTGAACATAGCTTTGTAGCTATGAAAACACACTAATGCAGGTGAGTAAATTCAGAAGGGTCAATGCAAAAAATTGATTTTGATGGCTTCTAGTGAGAGTGGTCCATAATATCCATTTGATTTTCATTCTCGGTTTCCATTCATCTGTGTCAAAATGCAGAACATGAAAAAATGTGCCACTCTTTTCCATAGGCTGGGCTTTATATTGCAAATCTGCGTCATTCAAGTAAATGAAGTTGGATTGCAATGTCAGACCCATAAACAATTGTGGCATTGTTCCTAGAAGAAAAGAACCAATTTTGTGATTTATTTTTAAAACGTTAAACAATTATTTTCTAATATAATAGTACTATGGCATAGATTTTTCTGGCTAACACTGTATCACAGAATTGTTTTGCTGTACATTAAAATATATGAAAATATTTGATTCCATCTTCTAATGAACAATGACATTACCTTACCTGTTTGCAAATAAAAATTTAGTTAATTGAGCATGGACTGAACTTTGGTATAAAAAACACTTATCAAACAAAATGTATTATACAGTATTTGATAAGCCTCAAAACAACACTCCACCCAGGAACAGAAAAGTGACTGCACATTTCTTATATATAATTATTCCACCTGGTGCTTCCCTTTGCCTCCCACTGCCTCCTTTCCTCGGATTGGTGTATAGGTCCTCCTACTTCCAAGACTCTGGTAAGTCTAAACTGTGCCTCCTCTTCCTTTTCTGCCCCACAGCACGGGAAAGGCAGAGGAGAACCTGGTTTAGACTTAGCATGGCGTTCCCCATGTCAATGTAGTGGCCATCTTAGAAGAGGAATAACAGAATCTTGATATGACTCGAGGAGGCAATGGAAGGCTAATAGAAGGCACCTGTTAGATGAGTATACATGAGAAATTTATAGTCATTTTTCATTTATTGGTTAGCCAAAAATATTATACAATAATGCAAATAAAATTTTCCTGGTTAATGATTAAAAGTATCATTTATTTTTATTTCTATAACACTTTTGTCCTTTTTTTTCTACATAAATGTGTTTACGATTAGGGATGGGCGAACCCGAACTGTAAAGTTTGGGACCGTACCGAATACATATTGCTCGGTCACAAGGTCCCGAACACGGGTTTCCATGGGAAACCCATGTTACAGTTCGGGTCCAGTTCAGGTTTGGGTCCATGGTCATTAATTATACTTACCTGTCCAGCGATGGGTTCTCCTGTCCAGCAACGCGTACTTCTGTCCTGCTGTCTTCCGGCCGCATCTGCTTCAGAAAAAAACAAAGACTGCTAAGTGCAGTGAATACTGCCGGCAGTTAATGAGCGGCCCTGGAAGCAGATGCGCCGGGAGACAGCGGGACGGGAGGATGCGTCACTGGACAGGAGGACTCGTCGCTGGACAGGTAAGTTTAATTATAATAATGGGGCCATATTTGTAAAGTCCAAGTTCGGAGTTAGGACCCAAGTTCGCGTTATCTGTGGCCCCAAACTCGAACTTCACAAAAAATTTGGGCGAACCCGCTGATCCCGAACATCGGGAGGGTTCGCCCATCACTATTTACAATCTCATTGGAATATTTTATTAGCAGATTCCAGTGAGCCCACAATTTAAGTTCTTGCTCTGTACGTTTTTCTTTTTTCTTTGGACTGTCTTGTCGATTTATCAATGTCTCCTTTACTTACAATTTAGAAAACACCACTCCCTGACATGGATGAAAAATTTGAAATAAACATAAAGTAAAATGGACCACTTAGGCTAAATGAGCCGAGAAAATCTTTGCATTCTGATCTGGGTTCTCTACATAGTCTTAGTTATACATCACATAATGGTTTTCTCTGTGTTTATGGTATGATAAGAATGTCTTTTTTTCTAAAAGCAATTATATTCCAGGGGAGTTATGATAATAGGAAAACATTAAAAGCTTAAAGTACTTGACCTACCCACAGCTATACTGAAAAATATATGAATTTCAAACTTCCAGGTGCCAGTAGCTATAGTGCTACAGATCCATCAGTTTGACAAGCCTGGTTTATAATTTCATAGTTTTAAAGATGAAAGAAGACTCAAGTCCATCATGCTCAAACCATAACCTAACATGTTGATCCAGAGGAAAGCAAAGACCCCATGAGGCAGATAGTAATTGCCCCATATTAGCTGAAAAATTCCTTCCATACTCCTTATACTGCACTCACACTAATACCTTTGATTAACTGCTCATCACACAATTTAGTTTGAAAACCAGTAATATTTATTTCAAGAAAGGCATCCAGGCCCTCCTTGAACTTTTGTAGAAAACAACAATAGCAATAGCAAGTGGCAGAGTGTTTCATAATCTCACTACTTTTACAGTAAAGAATCAACATCTGTAATGAATTAAACCTTCTTGTTCTGAACTTTTGGCTTTCATGCTCCATATCTCACCATCCACTACTGCTTTGAATATGAGACTACCATATTTTTACAAACAATCATCTTTGATGTCTCATACATAAATTTGACTTGCAACTATTAAGCATATAATTAGTTATGCAGACTCTTGTCATGTTTTGCTCCTAAATTGCAATTTTTATTATTTTGTCAGTATTTTGGCATTTAACACTTTCTGAATCCTTCTGGGCATGCTCTTGATCAGGTTCAAGCATGTCTTGACCAAAATCTGATCCCAGGTCTAATAAAAATTGTACACAAAATTCTAGCTGTTGCTTCACTAGTAGTGACATTATAGAGGAAAAACTATATTCTTGTCATGAGCATCCATACCTCTTAATGCAACCCTTGATTTTACTTACTTAGATAGCAGCTGCCTGGCACTGGTTACAGAAACCTTTGTTTGCAATTACAGAGGTCATGTGTTTACTGTAGTTCTTGACCAAGTTTGCACACACTGCAGTAGGGATTTTTGCCCACTCCTCCATACAGATCTTCTCAAGATCTTTCAGGTTTAAGGGCTGTCGCTGGGTAACATTGAGTTTCAGTTCCCTCCAAAGATTTTCTATTGGGTTCAGGTCTGGAGACTGGCTAGCCCACACCATGACCTTGAAATGATACTTAAAAAGCCACTCCTTAGTTGCCCTGGCTGTGTGTTTCGGGTCATTGTCATGCTAGAATCTCCAGCCATGACCCATCTTCAATGCTCTTAATGAGGGAAGGAGGTTGTTGTCCAAAAATCTTGCAATATATGGTGCAGTCGTCCTGTCCCTTTTGCAGAAAAGCACCCTCAAAGCATGATGTTTTCCCCACCAGGCTTCAAGGTTGGGATAGTGTTCTTGGGGTTGTACTCATCCATTTTTCTCCAAATACAGTGAGTGAAGTTGATACCAAAAAGTTCTATTTTGGTCTCATCTGAATACATGACCTTCTTCTTTGCTTTCTCTGCATCATCCAGGTGGTCATTGGTGAATTTCAAAAGGGCCTGGACATAAGCTGGCGTGGGCAGGTGGAACTTGCGTGCACTGCAGGATTTTAATTCATGACGGTACAGTGTTTTACTAACGGTAATGTTTGAGACTGTGGTACCAGCTCTCATCAGGTCATTGACCAGGTCCTCCCATGTAGTTTTGGGTTGATCCCTGACCTTTCTCAGAAACAAGGCAAGATCTTGCATGGAGCCCCAGACTGAGGAAAATTGACAGTCAACTTGTGTCTCTTTCATTTTCTAATAATTGTGCCAGCAGTTTATGCCTTCTCACCAAGCTGCTTGCCTATTGCCTTGCAGCCCATCCCAGCCTTGTGCAGGTCTACAATTTTATCCCTGATAAAATACAATTTTATCCCCGATGTCCTTAGACAGCTCTTTGGTCTTGGTCATGGTGGAGAGGTCTACAATTTTGTCCCAGGTGTCCTTAGACATCTTTTTGGTCTTGGCCTTTGCGGAGAGGTTGGAGTGTGATTAATTGAGTGTTTTGACAGGTGTCTTTTATACAGGTAATGAATTCAAACAGGTGAAATTAATACAGGTAATGAGTGAAGTTTAGGATGATTTCTTAAAGAAAAACTAACAGCTGTGTAAAAACCAGAATTCTTGCTGGTTGGTAGGTCATCAAATACTTATTTCAAGGAATAAAATGCAATTTACCATATTTTTCGGACTATGAGACACACCGGACCATAAGACGCGCCTAAGTTTTGGAGGAGGAAAATACAAAAAAAATTGAAGCAAAAAATGTCGTCAAATCTCTACTAATATTCCCATCCTCATATATATATGTCCCCAATCCTGATATGCATGGTACCCTCATCTACATCCTGGTATGCATGGTCCCCTCATCCCCATCCTGGTATGCATGACCCTCACATCTCCATCCTGATATGCATGACCCACTTATTCCCAACCTGGTATGCATGGTCCCCTCATCCCTGTCATGGTATGCATGGTCCCCTTATCCTTATCCTGGTATGCATAGCTGTCTTCCGAAAAACATAAAAAAACATAAACCATTCTACTTACCTTCCCTGCGCTTCCTCGCTTCCTCTCAGCGTCCAGTTCTGATGCTAGGAGCTTATTTTGGCTTTAAGCAGTGCATGGCAGTGACATCATGCGCTGTTTTTTACAAGCCAGGGACAACTGCTGGAATACTCACTGCTCCCTACGCCTGGGACTTTAGGCTTGTGGAGCACTGAATATTAATTTCACTTTAATATCAGGCACACTGTTAGTCGCAGCCGCCGGCTTCTTGCAGCTGCTCGGCGATCACATGTGTCCTCTACTAAAGAGAATGAATAGTCACTGCTCTCCACTCCCATGGGCGTGGGGAGCAGTGAATATTCATTGATCTTTAATAGCGGGCAGAAGTGATTGCCAAGTAGCTGCAGGAAGCCGGTGGCTCCTGCTACTGTGCCTGCGATTAAAGAGAAATGAATATTCACTACTCCCCAGGCCAAAAGTCCCTCCCACCTCTCAGTGCAGGCTTCAGTGCATATAGGTGGGAGGGTTTTGGGGCGTGGCGAGCAGTGAATATTAATTTCTCTTTAATGGCAGACACAGAGGTTACCTGCAGCAGCGGGCTTCTGCCTCCTGTGCCCTACTGCTCTGCCACTGCCGCTCCCCCATCTCCCCATGCACAGCCACTGCAGATACACCCAGACTATAAGACGTACTCCCCATTTTCCTCCATATTTTTGGAGGTAAAAAGTGCGTCTTATAGTTCAAAAAATAGGGTAATTATTTAAAAACCATACAATGTGATTTTCTGGTTTTTATTTTTAGATTCTGTCTCTCAAAGCTAAAGTGTACCTACGATAAAAATTACAGACCTCTCCATTCTTTATAGTTGGGAAAACTTACAAAATTGACAGTGAAAAAAACCTACTTTCCCCACTATATATTCCCCTAGACCCTTTACTCTAATTTTATGCACCAACCTTTAGTATGGCACTGTTTCAAATGCCAATGAAAATTCCATAATGACAATATCCACTGTGTTTCCCTGATTCAGAAACTTACTCCTTCATAGAACCTGATCAGATTAGTCTGACTGGACCAATCCATCATAAACCATGCTGATGTATGGTCATGAGGTTATTCTTATTGATATGCCCTAAGATATCATCTCTTAGAAATCTGCAAAGATTTTTCCAACAGTAGAAGGTAAGCGTACCGGCATACTATTTCAGCCTACAAGATGCACAACCATTTTATTAAACATTTTTTTTCCTATTTTCCTGCCAAATTTGAGGTGCGTCTTATGGTCCGGTTCATCTTATAGTCCACAAAATACGGTATCTTATGGATATCTATTTACCCCATATTTATCTATCTATCTGTCTATCTTTTTGCACAGCTTTAACATCTAAAAATCTGTCATATCTATTCTACATTCTATTCCGGTACATGTAAAACAGATGTCACACAGACGGCACATACGTATACATGGATGGCACTCGGGTAGAGGGCCAACAGAAAACTGCACAAACCGTAAATACGGACTGTCTCAAGTGTTTTTTAAGCAAACTTGTGAAGGCGGGTCTACGGCATAGGGTAGTTCACACAGTTTGCCAGATAACTGATATTGAACTTTCTTGTTAGTGGAGTTAAATGTCTTCATTGCACAATTTCTAGAGTTTACTTTCATCATTTTAGTATGAACTCATATGTTAGATATTAAGCTGATCGTGGAAAAACCAAAGCAGGCTCTCCTGTCACCGAAGAGCCCAAAACATCATCCTTGTTGACAAATTCAATTTCCAAAATATTTGACATCATCGTATCGGATGATGATTTGGATACTAAGCAAGCACAACTTTTCTGACTGAAAACTTCAATGAAAAGCAAATTGCAAACGTAAGCAAAGTTTCCAAAGTGATTAATGTGAGAAACAACCATGGCAAACATTGAACTAATAGTGTGTAGAATAAAGCACATTGCAAATATCAACAACCCTCCACCAACTCCTGCCAACAAAAATCTTCTATTTTATTTTTTTATTTTTCTTTAAGTCAATAATACTCACAGTTGTTTGATTGTGGTTGCCAAACTCTCAGTTTTTTGGATGAAGTCTGTAAAACAAATAATTTCACAAGTATGTCCTTAAATATGTGTTGAAAATTTTAATATAATTTTAAAATTTTAAGAATATCCTAAAAAAATAGATGTACAATCATGATCAATTAATTCTGTACAGTTCTTTCAAGTATTACACTGTTGGTTGATTAAAAAAATAATGTTTAAGTAACAAATAATTCAGTATCCATTAAATTATTTGTCCAGTGTCCTATACATAGTACTGCCACTAGATATGATCAAATTTTGTTCAATGGAATTGAATTTTACAAAAATATGTATTTTCTCAAATACGAATTTTCATCCTCCAGTTGCCACCATTTTACTGTACTGTAGAGGGTCGGCAAAAGTTGAAACCATCCACCAAAACTAATACCTCACTGTTCACCTGTCTTACCACCTCTGCTGCTCACTCTCCCTTATACAGTCCTTGGCATTCCTTCTTACCACCATATGCTGAGTCCCAGAGCTTTTTTACAATGGGCAGGAACTTCTTTCAAGCATGTGCATCATAAAGGTGCAACATCATGATGTCATGGCATACTCAGCAACATTCACTCTAGGTTGGAACTTCCGACCACAACTATGTCCCGGACATCCCTGTGTACATAGTAAGGTCGCAATGTCATTGTGCAGGGATGTCCTAGGCTTTGTTGTAGCTGGAAGTCCGGGTCTAGTGTGAAGAGGCTCAGTGTTTCAGCATACAGCATGCAGCAGTAGGATGAAGAGTAAAGCACTTTACGAGTGGCAGTGAGCATCAGGGGTGGCTGAAGAGGTGAATGGTGAAGTAATAGTTGTTTTTTTATTTATTATGCTCTGGGGTGTCTGTAGTTAATGATCAGGGCCATTCATTTAGAATCATAGAATGTTAGAGTTGGAAAGGAATTTCAGGGTCATGGTGTAGAACCCCCAGCTCAAAGCAGGATTCACTAAACCATCTCTGACAGATGTCTTTCCAACCTTTGTTTGAAGACATCCATTGAAGTAGAACTCACCATCTCTTGTGGCAGTATGTTCCACTCAGGGTCGGACTGGCCCACCAGAGTTGCAGGGATCCAATGCTGTCCTGCTTCCTGCCTGGTACTTCCTGTCTGACACAGCGCAGATGACGTCATCATTCCTGCGTGGCTGTTTCAGAGAGAAAGTTGCCAGGATGTGCTACAGCTGCGAGGAACGCGCGGAGAGGTGAGTGGCGCTGTGTGTGTCTGTCTGCGTGCATGCGTGTGTGTGTGCATGTGTATGTGGTGCGGTGCTATGTGTGTGTGTGTGAGAGGGAGAGTGGTGCTGTGTGTGTGTGTGTGGTGCTGTGTGTGTGAGTGGTGCTGTATCTGTGTATTGGAGATTGGCAATGATGTGGGTGATGGAGAGAGCAGTGATGGGGGTGGTGGAGGAGAAGGCAATGTTGTTGGTGGTGGAAAGGACGATGGGTGGTGGAAGGAAGCAATGATGGAGGTGGTGGAGTGGGCAATGATGGGTGGTGGGGAAGAAGGCAATGATGGTTGTGGAAAGAACAATGTTGGTGTGTGGTGGGTGCAGACAATGATTGAGGTGTTGGAATGGGCAATTATGTGATGGGGAGAAAGCAATGATTGTTGTGGTGGAAAGGACAATTTTGGTGGGGGAGGAGGCAATGATGGAGGTGGTGGAATGGGCAATGATGGAGGTGGTGGAATGGGCAATGATAGGGGTTGTGGGTGAGAAGGCAATGATGGAGGTGGTGATGAGGACAATGATGGGGAGGAGGGGATAACATTGATGGAGGTGGAGGGGGCCTAAGGCATTATACCTTATGAAGGGGATGCATTATATTTATGAGGGAACTACATTGTATTCTGTGGGGGGCTGCATTATATTCTGTGTGGGGGCTGCATTATTCTCTCAGGGGGCTACATCATACTATATGAGGGGGCTGCATTATGCCCTATCAGAGCGCTACAGTATATTCTATGGAGGGGCTGCCGAATGAGAGAGTTGCATTATACTCTGAGGGGGCTACATTATATTCTGTGGAGGGGCTGCATTATAGTATGTGAAGGGGGCTGCATTATACCATATGAGGGTGCTACATTATATTCTATGGGGGCTACATTATACTTTATGAGAGGGTTGCATTACATTTTTGGGGTGCTGCATTATACCCTATGAGGAGGGCTGCATTATATTCCATGAGGGAGGCTACTTTATATTCTATGAGGGGGCTACGTTATATTCTATGAAGGGGCTACTTTATATTCTATGAGGGGGCTACCCTAACCCCTGCTACATAATTAAGACGTGTACTACCTTTTATTGTACCCTGATATTAGCGTGTTTTACCACACAATTGGTGGTTTTGTATTTATTTCTATGTAGTTACATAGTGGGTCCCAAGAATGATTTTCTCTGATGGGCCCCAGGTGCTCCAGTCCGACGCAGGTTCCACTCATTGATCACTCTCACTGTCAAAAAGAATAAATTGGCTGTGAATCAAATTTTCCAGTAAAACAGTGTTATATGTTGAATTTGAATCTTGTCAGATTATCTCATCTCTAACTGGCACCAAATGATCAGTGATGTCACTAGCAATGTTGCGGATAGGTACAAGTGTTGTCAGTGACCATCCCTAGTGGCAAGTGTTATACTCAGAGTGCAGAACCTGGGGGTCATTGGTAATTCAAGCACTTTGCTGGCTGCATCTCAGTTGTGCAGTACCGTGCATGCTATTCGGTGTGCAAACAGCACCACAAGAGCAAAAAAATTGGCCTGCAGGGGTAAATGTGACCCCAAAAATAGCTAGGAAAACTGTCACTACTCTCTGACCTTATACAGCATGTACTGTAACTCTCCTGCCTGTCTCCCTGTACTACTACAGTCACCTACTACTAGAATAGCTCTCACACGAGGTTTTGTGTTTTTTTTAGATGATGTCTGGATGATTTCCAAAAGCACTACTCTCCCTAGCAGCTGCTCACACTCTCCCTACGCTAGCACTAGCTGTGCTCCAGATAGAATGTGAAGAAAATGGCGCCGGCAGGGCTTGTATAGAGCCTATGAGTCATAACCTACTATAATGACTCATCTATGACGCTGCGCAGCCAGCCAATCACAGTAATGCCGCCCACAACCAAGAAGGCTGTGGCATTACTGTGATTGGCTAATGCTGGGCGGGAGATACGAATATTGAGAAGTGAGTAGTGAAATACTCGCTAGGATTCAAGTACAGTGAGTACCACATTACTTGCTGAGTACTGAATCCTAATGAATATACTCGCTCATCCCTAACTAGGACCCTCCTTCAGGAGTCACCCTCTCTCTCTTCGTCCTACTCTCTTCTCTCTCTGTAGTTTGGTGACGAGCTCCTGGCTCTTTCAGTCCTCCCTCAGACTGTCCCTCAGGTCTCATAGACCACGGCACACCACTCTCTGACTCCTCCCCTTCTCACTTCCTCCACCCACACCCTCTACCCAGTCCCTCCCTGTGCCTGAGAGGTCTGGTGTTGGATGTAAATGTCCTGAGCAGTGCCCCCTCCTTACCTGAGAGCGGAGTACCACACCTCTGGCTGAGGTGCAGTACCTCTTTGGTGACTGAACCCTCGGGGGCGCCACATATACAGAGCTTGACACATTGCTGGAATCAGGATTTCTGTCCCTACTACATGATGCTCTTAGATGGCGTAGCAAAAAGCTAGTTTCATTTTCCCTTTCATGGTTTCGCTAGCTTTGTGTTTGGGATCTTACTGTTTTTGATGGCAAGAATAGCATAGCAGGATGTGGTATTCTTATCTTCAATGTTACTGAACCCTAATATATCAGGAATATTAACATAACCTGAAATATAGGGCTTCAAATTATCCGGAGGTCATAAAGTGCAAGTAACGGAATTTGAAGATGATGTTTTTTATTCATGAAGAGACAAAATTTCATGTTTAGAGAAGTCAGCTTACTGTCAAAGATTTTCTTTAATTTACTGCCAAATTCTTGTCTCTGCAGATGTTTAGGATAAATGGAAAATGCTGTAAATTTGTCCCATAATTAGTCAACAAGTAAAAATACTGTTGTTTTTTTCTCTGTTAGACTGTATACTCTACAAGATCAAGAGTATGTGGACACACAAACACTACAACCATATGTGTTTAGGGAACATCAACCCAGAGCACTGACATTAGTAGGTAGCTTCATTTTAGCTGGTTTGGATTGTTTTAATGTTTGGTCTGGATTACTTAGCTTAAATTCACCAAACTTAAAGGGTTGTCCACCATTTGGTGCATTTTTTTTACTTAAATGCAAGTATTTGTGGCTAGAAAGGTACAATTGGTTTTGATTACAATTTTTTTACAGGCTCTGTTTTTCCTGCACATTCAACTCAAATGTGGTCTGTGGCCAGAGAAGCTCTGAAAAAGACACAAAAGAGTCAGATATATTTCTTGTAGACTGTCAGAATGAGCTCACTTACTGATTCTCAGATTAAGAAATTTTTTTAGTTTGTGTCTTATCTGTATTTTTCTGAGCTCCTCTCTACTAATTTATGGCCACAGAACACATTAAATTAGAATGTGCCAGGAAATAAAGAGCCTGTAAAAGTCAAATGGTGCAAAATTCGTAATGAAACTCAGTTTACGGAAAAAGAAGAAAATGTCCCAAGAGGTGGCCAACCCCTTTAAGTAATTGCTGCTTATTTAACCATATCCTATAACTTACTTGAAAGTGTCAGTCAAAACCCCTCCCTATTATTTCTAGCCACAGTAATTAATGCTAACCATGTTACTCTAGTGGACACATGCATTGTACATGTCATGATTGTAAAGAAGTCCCTCCATATCTAAATTAGAGTGATGGCTGCTTTCTGACAACCTCAATTTTCAGTGTTATTAGGATATAGACAAGCTTTTTTATGTCCTATGGGTTGAAGGCCGCATAATATCTGTCACAAGGATGCTTTCTCAATCATCACCAACTAACATGGCGGTGGCGGTGGATTCCACAGATTCTTACATTCCTCCTTTTAACTCCATTGATAGCTATGATCAGCGCAGGGTGACTCGGGCATTGACTCTTAGAGCTGCAGCTCATAGGCAGGGTAGGAAGAGGTAATCTTTGCTGAGCTGAGGTTGTTGATTGCATTTGGTCACTTGTTGTGGGAGAACCAGTCATGTTTCCCTGAGAGAGTGCTGAGTGATTGTGTTCCGTTTTACTCTGTCTGTCTTTCTTGTATTCCCCGATACACTATACAGGAAGGATACTTAGGAGCATAGGAAGGAAAAAGACCCAGGCATCCCCACCTTCAGGAGTAATCCTGGGGACATGGATAGCCAAGGACCCCTGGCCTGAGGATCAGTATAGTTGCAAATCTTCTATCCCTCAGTCATACCTTGACATTATTGCTGGCCATACTTTTCTCTACACTCCATTATTGATCTGGCTATGGCTCTTGCGAGCCAAAAGTAGGCTGAATTTAAGGAGGCAGTTCAACAGCGAGCTCCGTCAGTCACACCCGATCAATTATCTCTAGAACCCAAACTACCTTTTCCAGAGAGATTTTTGGTGGAGCACAGTTGGTTTATTACTTTCAGAATGGCATGTAAGTTGTATTTTCATTTACAACTCCACTCCTATAGTTAAGAGGAACAGTGGGTGGGAATAATTATTTCTCTCTTAAGTGGGGACCCTCAGGCCTGGGCATTTGCTTTACCCTCTGTTTTTTCGATAGTGCACAGATTTTTCTCAGCTCTCGGGCTCATCTATAATGATCCTGAAAGAACATCATTGCCGGGTTTAAGATCTGTCCTCTGCAACAGGGGCACCAGGCGGCAGAGAATTATTGAGTTTCAGCTCTGGTCCACAGATACACAGTGAAATCACCCGATACTGAAAAGCCTGGTTTTGGAGTGCGCTATGTCTTTGGTGATACGTTTTGACAGGCATTTTCGGCAGCGGTCCCATGACCTGAAAACTTCTTGGGAGGATACTTTGATACTCATACTACCCTTTGAAACATCACCTGAGTCCGTGCAGTTAGGTGAATGTTCATTGGGAAGAGAACCCCTTTTCCAATCAAGAGGGGTGGAATTTGTTTTTTTGTGGTACACTTTTTCAGTACCTGTCCCTCGGTGCCCAAGGAGAGACAGCAACCAGGAAACTCATAGACCCAGATTGTTTGAGGGATCTTAACCTGGGTCTACGTATATCCTCCAATATGGCGTCTCAAGGTTTGATTCCTTCCAGGGTTAAAATTGTGGGTAAGGAGATTTCTATTTCCATATGTCTTGACAGTGGTTCAGGGGCAAATATGATTGATAAGCAGTTTGCTCGTTCTTCAGGGTTGGATTTGAAAAAATTATCCAATCCAGTTCAGCCATTAAAAGGTATCAACCACTAAGGACTCTCAATTCTAAATATTTTTCTATCTACTGGCTAACACGGTACGAAGATACACATCTTTCCTATACCAATCCAGTTCAGACATTTACCATTTATTTGTCACCTATAACTCAGGGGGGCTTTTCTGAGTGGATACAGTGGATACAGGAGCTGGAACTCCATATAGGGGTACTTCATTCAGAGAGCATATTGTGTCTGCACATGTAGTGTAGGGATTTTCTTGGTTGGCCCTACATAATTGTTGATTGTTAAACTCAGGAGATAACCAAATGGAGTTCATATTGTAAGTATCAATGTTTAGGAACCCATATTTCTGTGGTTATCACAAGCCTTCCTTGTCCTCTCTCTGATTTTTGTGACATATTCTCTCAGAAAGGATGTCAGGAGTTACCGCTCCATAGGTCCTATGACTGTACCATAAGGTTGATTCTGGGAACAAAATTTGCCAAGTGTAAACTTTACAATATAACTGGTCTTGAGAGGCTAGCTCTCAAGGAGTATATTACTGAGAGTCTAGCTAAAAGACACATTAGGTCGTTATTACCAAACACCTGCAGTATTCCAACATTTCATTAATTATGTTTTTTCTTATCTTTAAGGGAGGTTTGTTATTATTTACCTTGATGGCATCCTTATATGCTCATGGGATTATGAGTCTCATCAGGCAGATACTACGTATTCTCAGAGAGAATAGATTGTACATGTGACAGATTGCACAGGGGAAGGGGTGTTTCGACTTCACCCACCTCTGGGGAGGGGAGAGTAGGACCCAGCAGGGATTGGCTCTCTGGCACAACCACTTTCCCCAGGTCAGTCAGGGAACTGCACCGAGGGCAAATACTCACTGGACAGGCTTCGCTTATAGGTACGAGTTATTGAGGCTGTTATGATTTGGTAGCCAAGGAGGACAGTAGCCCAAATAGCCTAGGCAACCAGACACCCAGAGAGGTTGGTAACTAGAGGATTGCAGAACCCTAAACTGACAGCACAACTAGAAGCAGCCGTGGGACGTACCTACGGTGCCCTAGACGCCTCGACACAGTCGGAGAGTTAACTAAGCCTAAAGAGAGAAAAGGGAAAGCTAACTGCCCCAGAGTAGAGCCCCCAAAGGAATAGGTAACCCCCAAACATATTTTGGCAGTGAGACAAGATGAAATACAAACACAGGCAGAAAATAGAGCAAACAAACGCTGGGGCCCAAACTGTCTAGATAGAACAGGACAGGAAAGAATAGTGTCTGCAATCCAGCAAAAACTCTAAGAAAACCTCCACCATGTCTGGTATACAAAAATACTGAGACTACATGACTCTCCCCTGCTAGATCAGAACTCTGGTGTGAACTGGTAGCAGATCAGCAGATACTGAAATAACAGGGAACTGAAAATACATAAACTGAATCTGGTGTGAACTGGTAGCAAATCAGTAGATATTGAAATTACGGAACTGAAAATACATAAACAGTGGCAAAAGAGAGACAGAGTCCAGCGCAGGCCCCCACAGGGGAACCAGGCTGAACAAACTCCAGAAGGGCAGAAAACTGATATAGACAAAAACAAATGCAAAAGAAATAAACAGTAAATAGCTTATCTGAAAGTTGCAGGACAGAGCAGGAAGCAAGCTGACTTCCAAAAGGGACCATGAAGAAACAAATCACCGGCGAGGATCATGGGATGGTTTCTCACTTATATCTCCCCAGTCAGTCACACCTGATTGCCACTCATCGCCCCCAGGTGATAGACTTCTGTTAGCCAAAGCAGCTTCATTACTATTAGCAGCCAGCAGAGGGAGCCCAAACTCAGAAGTCAGATCCACAGTGTTCACAACATGAGGCGTACCCAGTGAGGGGGGTATACAGTATATCACCATTCCAAGATGGGGATATATACAAACCTCCCGGCCGCCACTGCCAGAGTTCCTCACTAACACAGTACGGTATGCTTCCACCAGTTCCTTGTTCGATATAAAGCCCCGTCCGACACCAGGCTTATATCGGGTCAAAACCAACCCTGCGGGTAGCATATAGTATAACCAACTGGGAATTCATGAATTGAGATAAAAGCACAGCCCAAGATTAATTTTATATTTAATCGCCGAAAATGTGCACTAAGAGTATACAGATATATATATATGCAAGAATAAATATATACAGTCAAGAGTGTAGTACAAGAGTAGGGTACAGATAGGTTACAATTACTGTGTTATGTAGCATGTGATCACAGGGAGGCGCTAATGGATCACATTTCCAAATCTTAGTTACAGGATTTCCTGGCTATGTCGGGTAACAGTCCTCCTGCCATTGGAAAAATTGAACTCCAAATGAGGAGCTGCCTCTTATCTCCTAGGCTGCTCCCTCCCACACTCTGCGCCCACCCCTGGGCTGGGATGCCTACCTCCTCCCTTATCTGAGAGTATGATTTTCCAGCCAGAACCGAGGATGACCCATAACTTTGAGTAGAAAAAAAACACAGATAATGTCAGCTTACCCCAATGTTCATGATGCACATAAATATCCTCACTCCTCGCACGGATGTGGCAGAGCAACCATAGCAAGCAAAGAAAAAGAAGAAAAATCCAGCGTGGAGCAGAGATGATTAAAAATAAAAAGTCTTTAATAAAGTTGACTAAAAATGAACAGCAATATCACGCAGTACAGACCCACAGAGATATGGCAGAACGATCTACGCGTTTCGACGTGTGTCTTTCTCAAAGCAAGACAGACACACGTCGAAACGCTGGATTTTTCTTCTTTTTCTTTGACCCATAACTTTCTCCCGTAGCTCCAAATGGGTCGACGGCGCCGCCACTGGGTTCCACTGCATTTTATTGTGCATAGAGACCAAATATGGCTATGATATTTAATTCCTAGTAGCTATGCTTTGTAACTCAATAACGCAGAGTGCTAGGGGTGACTGGATGTTATGGGCTCGTGGGGGAAGGAATGCAGAGTCCAATAATGTGCTCGGCTAGGCTCAGTGATATTGCATTCTGTTATTATAGGTCATTTTCCAGATTCAATACCTCAGAGCCTTGCTGTGACCTGTGGTGCTTGAGTTAGACAAAGGAATCAGTTTGGCTGGGCCTGTAGGAGCGTTCACACTGCTGTGATAATTGGTGGGGACCAGAGCTTCAAAGGGCTTGTTCCTGGAGTCAATTAAAGGAAAACATTGCATTGCTTTTTATGGCCTGGGGGAATGCAAGGGTGGGCGCACCTTCCAGGAGTGGACGGAGATCTACTTCATCCCTCACAGTATGATTATTATTATTTATGTATATAGCACCATTGATTCCATGGTGCTGTACATGAGAAGGGGTTACATACAAATTACAGATATCACTTACAGTAAACAAACTAACAATCACAGACTGATACAGAGGGGAGATGACCCTGCCCTTGCGGGCTTACATTCTACAGGATGGTGGGGAAGGAGACAGGTTGGGGGGTTGCAGGAGCTCTGGTGTTGGTGAGGCGGTAGCTCCGGTAGTGGTGAGGAGGCAGCAGGGTTATTGCAGACTGTAAGCTTTCCTGAAGAGGTGGGTTAACAGGTTCCGTCTGAAGGATTCGAAAGTGGTTGATAATCGGACGTGTTGGGGCAAAGAATTCCAGAAAATGGGGGATATTCGGGAGAAGTCTTGGAAACGATTAGGTGAGGAGTGAATTAGTGTGACAGGACCAGAGATTATGTGAGGGAAGATATCGGGAGATTAGTTCAGAAATATACAGAGGAGATAGATGGCCTTGTAGGTCAGTATTAGTCATTTGAACTGGATACACTGAGGGAATGGGAGCCAGTGAAGAGATTTGCAGAGGGGAGAAGTGGAGGAGTAGCGAGGAGAGAGATGAACTAGTCAGGTAGCAGAGTTAAGGATGGACTGGAGAGTTGCGAGGGTGTTAGCAGGGAGGCCACAGAAAAGGATGTTGCAGTAATCGAGTCGGGAGATGATAAGCGCATGCATAAGCATTTTAGTAGATTAAGGAAAGCACAGATTTTGGAACTATTTTTGAGCTGGAGGCGACAGGAGGTGGAAATAGCTTGGATGTGCGGTTTGAAGGACAGGCAGAGTCAAGGGTTACTCCGAGGCAGCGAACTTCCGGAACTGGGGAAAGCATGATGTTGCTAATTGTGATAGGTCAGGTAAGGAAGATCTGTGAGATGGAGGAAAGATGATGAGCTCAGATTTGTCCACATTGAGTTTGAGGAAGCGAGAGGAGAAGAAGGAGGATATGGCTGATAGACACTCTGGGATTCTGGACAGCAGAGAGGTGACATCTAGGCCAGAGAGGTAGATCTGAGTATCATCAGCATAAAGGTGGTACTGGAATCCATGGAACTTTATGAGTTGCCCCAGGCCAAGATGATAAACTGGAGAAGTATGTATTTGCTGTACAGGAACTTCCTTTTTTTGGGTTATCCGATTTCTGCCGCTGGCTTTCGGATGGATTCCACTAAATTACAGACTATAGTGAAATGGACTGTCCTGCAAACCTTAAGGCACTACAACAGTTTTTTGGGTTTTGCAAATTAGTACAGAAAATGTTTTAAAATAATTTCTGCCATAGCACGACCTCTTACCGACATGACTAAAAAGGGTCCGAATTTCTCAAGATGGTCTGAGGATGCTTTGCATGCTTTTAACCATCTTAAAGAATGCTTTTCATTGACACCTGTATTAATACAGCCTGATATGTCTCAGCCTTACAGTGGAGGTTGATGCATCTGAGGTGGGTGTGCGAGTGTTAGGGTCTCTGTCTTGGTAAACTGCTCTATGCACCCTTTTTTCTAAGAAATTCTTGTCAGCTCAAGACAATTATGATATTGGCAATAGGGAATTACTCATTATCAAACTAGCATTTGAGGAGTGGCAGCACTTTTTAGAGGGTGCTATCCACCCTGTGAGGCCGGGATCACACATGCGAGGAAATCGTCCGACACTCGCATGTGAAATCCCAGCTCTGGCGCCCGCACTTGGGAGTGGGGCTAGGATTTCACATGCGAGTGTCGGACGATTTCCTTGCATGTGTGATCCCGGCCTTACAGTGATAACAGACCATAAGAATCTCCTCTACCTTGAATCTGCAAAACTACTTACACGGAGACAAGATCCTTGGTCATTGTTTTTCAATAATTTTAATCCCTTTGTTAGCTCTCACCCTTGTTCTAAAAGCAATGAGGTCAATGCTTTGTTTAGGAGTTGTTTTTTTTTGGGGGGAAACCTGTGAAATAACTGTCCCTATCCTTCATAAGGGAGTGGTGGTGTCGGCACTTTTTACTGATGTGGAAGCATCTCCTCAGTGCAAGACATATGAAAGCCCGCATGGAGTTTGCTAAAAAACACATGAAGGACTCCCAGACTATGAGAAATAAGATTCTCTGGTCTGATGAGACGAAGATAGAACTTTTTGGTGATAATTCTAAGCGATATGTGTGGAGAAAACCAGGCACTGCTCATCACCTGCCCAATACAATCCCAACAGTGAAACATGGTGGTGGCAGCATCATGCTATGGGGGTGTTTTCAGCTGCAGGGACTGGACAACTGGTTGCAACTAAAGAAACATGAATGCGCCAAGTACAGAGATTTCCTGGATGAAAGCCTCTTCTAGAGTGCTCTGGACCTCAGACTTGGCCGAAGGTTCACCTTCTAACAAGACAATGGCCCTAAGCACACAGCTAAAATAACAAAGGAGCGGCTTCAGAACAACTCTGTGGCCATTCTTGACTGGCCCAGCCAGAGCCCTGACCTAAATGCAATTGAGCATCTCTGTAGAGACCTGAAAATGGCTGTCCACTTACATTCCCCATCTAACCTGACGGAACTGGAGAAGATCTGCAAGGAAAAATGGCAGAGGATCCCTAAATCCAGGTGTGAAAAACTTCATTCACAAAAAGACTCATGGCTGTACTAGCTCAATAGAATGCTTCTACTCAATACTGAGCAAAGGGTCTGAATACTTATGACCATGTGATATTTAAGTTTTTCTTTTTTAATAAATTTGTAAAAAATTCTACATTTCTGCTTTTTTCAGTCAAGATGGGGTACAAAGTGTACATTAATGAAAAAAATGAACTTTTTGAATTTACCAAATGGCTGCAATGAAAAAATAGATTGAAAAATGTAAAGGGGTCTGAATACTTTTTGTACCCACTGTAGGAATACACAGCAGCAGCTGCTAATGCTAACATGATAGGTATGATAACATGTACAATATCGGTGTGTGCCGGATGCACCATAAGCCACGATTCTGTTCCAACGTTAGAAACTTTTATTGAACATGAAGTAGCATGAGGTTTATTAAACATACGCAGTCTTTGTCTGATGCCACCGATAGGTCAAACGTGACCTCGGCTAAGTTGAAACCCTAGAAACAAAAGTGTTCTAGTTCCTCTTAAAGCGGGTCTGACTGACCCCGGTCCATTGACTCTTGGGACCCATTCACACATACTGACCCAATGGCCACCTAACACAAGTTTGCATAGTATTGACAATGCTTGCTCCTCGGGTAATCCTGCACAGCATCTCCCCTCCCTCCTTTTCTAGATTACGAGCCCAATAACACATTGGTGCGCTGCTTTTAATAGGGGAACAGTTCAGGGTTAAAAGAGTTCAGTCCTTATAGCAGCTACACGCACAGTCCATAGAAATCAACTCTCATAGGTTTTCAGCCCCGTAATCCAGCAGGGGATGCGCAACCGTGGACAAAGAAACTTGGAGGAGGGGGAAAACAAAGTCTTTCAATTGTGACCATATTGAACAGTCTCTGTCATCCAGCAAGTGCAATCGGCACAACATTTTAAAGAGGCCTCATCAATCTATACTCGGCCACTGATTGGTATAGTGGGCCGCATTTGGACCCTGCACCATGATAAAAGTGTGAGCCGAGGATCTGCTGTAGGACTCTCCGCTATTTCTCCTGCTCCGTGCCCCTTCCAGCAGCAGTCCCATTGCTCCTTGGATCTCGGGTTCCAGTGAATTAGTTGCGGACGCCTCATTCAGTCCAGGCACCGCTTTCTCCTGCTCAGCTGCAGGCACTATTACCGTTGCAGCTGGCCTTACATCATGGCTGTCTGCATGCTCCCGTTGATGTTCCGGGCTGGAGATCATCCAGACGGCCACTGTGTATGGCCACAGAGGACCCGACTCCTTAACAAACGATACCTGGTCCCATTTTTGTATGGGGCCCTTGCAATGAATGGATCCGGCATTCACATATACCTTCTCTCCAGTACCGGTCTCCAAAATGAATCTATAACCCTCGTGGAGTCAAAGTATCTAATAACGCCGCTGGTTACCCGGCCAGACATAGCTCCTCACCGGGGAGCTGCAATTCCTGTGCAATGCGGCATTCCCACCACTTCTTTTCCTGGATGACCCCCTGGATCAACCGGGCCTCCTCGGGAGAGGGCACTCTAGGCTCCTCCAGGTATATGCTGGACGATGCGCGGGAGTCGGCAATGATTGTCACCGGACTCAGAGGCGTGAGTAGGTCCCGCATCTGACCAGAGGGCTACACCTACTTTTCCTTCACTCCCGGCCCGGGGAGGTGAAGGGGAAAAAGTAGGTGTAGCCGTCTGGTCAGATGCGGGACCCTTACTCACCGCCTCTGAGTCCGGTGACAATTTCCTCCCTCGGCTGCTGGAGCCGGCAACTGCTGCCATAGTGACCTCCCTCAGTACAGCCTCCAAGGTCTTCTGGGCCTTTCGTGGTTCCGGTTCAGGTTGCTCCATTTCCTTGTCCTCAACAGCCTGTTGTCCCAGCGGCCGGAAAGGACGCTATTCCTCCAGCTCGTCCATCCACCAGGCTTTAAAGTGCAGGCCCGTCTCCGCCCGGACCACAGTTCGCCTGGAGTCCTGGCAGCTGATGCCACCGTGGAACGACATGCTGCACCTCTGCATAGTATTCAGCAATGGTGTCTCATCCCTTGTTACGCTGTCTCGTCCTGTCGGGCTCCTCCCGTTCGTGGGCGGAGTCTCTTCTGACTGCTCCACCCATTTCCTCACATTCTGCTGTACGTGCGGCAGCTTTTCCTTTGCCCGCACTCATTTCGGGCGGGCCTTGTTCACAGTGGGACATGCCTCGGCTCAGGCCACTGCTTCCATTTTTGCACCCTGTCTTTCTCAGGACGCCCATGATTGGAAGAACCATTCTCAATTTTCGCGCCACTGAACACCATCTTCATGTCAGCTTTCAACGTCATCTTGGACCACAACTCAGACACTCATTCAATCATCAGTCCACAAATCCCGGGAGTCTTTTCAATCCGTCTGGCAGCCACAGGGCTTCTGGATTCGATCCTGCCGACTACGCCAATGGCAACAAGGTGGCATGGGATGGTAGTCATGGGCAAGTCCACTAAGTGACAGTGAGCACCCTGGCCCCTTGCACATAGAAAGACAAAGTCCCAGTCCTGCGGCACAGTCATTTACCTCCATCACACAGTCACATTTAACACTGAGAATGCATCCTCCGGATGCACCACAAGCCACAATTCTGTTCCAACTTTAGAAACCTTTAATGAACATGAGGTAACGTGAGGTAAATAAAGTATTGCTTCCTGCACTTTCCCTGCCTCTTCTATGAGTTATACAGCATCCACAGCTCCCATCCGGATTTTGGGAAGCAACAGTCCATCTGCGGTCGCTCCCACAGAACCAGAGCCCGTCCACACAGCCCAAAAGTCTGTAGCAGCATCCATCCCCTGGACCAGGGTACCCTCCGTTCCCGACTGTGGAGAGCATCTTGCCCTGGGAAAGCATGCCCCAGCACTGCTCCAGGAACAGCAAATCCCTTCCCTGCAAGCCGGCTGGATCAGCCCCCTTCTTAAATCCTTCTGTACCTGAGCTAATTATATACGAAGGCAGATACATAGCGTATACAACACATTACATATTAATTCTAATACACAAATACGTTCTTATTAAAGTGAAAAAACTATGACACTACATGCCCATTTCAAAATAATCAAGATAAATATAACCAAAAATCCCTCGTCAGTGAACACCACAGGATAAAGGAGTGGAACAAAATGTATATTAAAAACTTATCAATTTTATTGAATCAAAGACAAAAATAAAATACCATATTAAAATTTAAGAAAGTACAGAAAAAGGAAACGAGGGACATAGGACTCCAAAAAATATGACATTTGCTGCCTGGTAAATGGCAAAATCAAAACCAAATTAGTTGTAAAAAAGGTCCTAATCAAGCAAGTTATGGGGAATTATGTGCTCAATGCTGCAACTCTTAAACTAATTAAATGGATTTTTAATAAATAAATAATACACCATCAGCATAAGAGTTAAAGGACATATATAACAATTTTTTGCCGAAAAATAAGATATATTATGTCTCAATACCACATTAATGTATCAATTAGATAGCACATACCCCAAATTATTGCTAGGAAATAGGAGCACACAACATAGCTCCAAATAGGAGCTCCACAAACGCTAAGTGTTTAAGCACAATACATGTTTACTAAGGGAAAGGTCATGATACCATTACCTAGATCCTAGCAGCGAAAAAAGGTAGATAGGGTGTCCCATCCCTCTGCCCCAACTAACACGCTTCGCCCTGCTTCTTCGGGGGGTATGTATGGGCAGAGGGTGTGAGTGGTTTAAATGTGAGCTATAGTCAATGGGAAATGGATTTGCAGGTCATGTGCACGCACGCCTCCGGGAATGACAAATAGCGCATGCGATGGCCGAGCGACGCTCCAATTAATAAGACAGACCAGCGCTTTCACAGTGGAATACCCACAATTCATTACAACAGTCTGGTTATGGAAATGTGTGGCACCAGCATATGAAACCGCGCTCAATATGTCATGAGCGTGCCCGTGCCCACGCATGCGCACCACACCACAAGAGGTGAAAGCATCCACAGACGCTACGGGCACAGCAACAAAGAGTATGGACACAAATCAAGGGACATGTATTATGGGCAAACTAAATAAGAAAAAATATATCCAAATACAAAAAGGATTTGGAAAATGTTATTTTGAGAATGGTTGCTATACACAGGAGGGAGGTTGAGAACTCAGCCTCTGCACTCACTGAGACTCTATATGCAGGTTTTCAGCTATTCCAGTGTCAGTATATGCAGGGCTAGGGAGTTAGATTAGGCTGCACTCCAAAGCAAGTGTTGCCAATCACCATGAGGGGAGAGATGGAGTATTGTAATTGTAGAGGCAGAAGGGTGCACTGAGCCCTTGGCCATGCTAGAGGTGCACTGAAGTCTCCTCATTTGCATATGTAATAAAGCTGTTTTTCTGTAAACATATTTACTAAAATGTACAATACAATAAAATTTAAAATTTATAGGGACTGATTCCCCTATATAACCCATTCTATTATAGAACCCATTCTACCGAGCACCTCAACGCATACAAGCAGTCCCTCGCCAGCTTCAAGTCCACGCTCTCTGCCGCAAAACAAACTTACTTCGCATCTCTCATATCCTCCCTGTCTCACAACCCTAAACAACTCTTCAACACTTTCAATTCTCTACTCCATCCCACAGCACCTCCTCCCTCTCCTCTCATTTCTGCCGAAGACTTTGCCTCCTTCTTTAAGCAAAAGATTGATACTATCAGAGAAGGCTTTGGCCCGCAGCCCCCAATGCCCCTCTTAGCCACTCAGCCCTGTTCTTCCAAAACCAGCTTCACCACCATGACAGAAGATCAGCTCTCCACTCTCCTGTCAAGATCACACCTCACCACTTGCGCACTTGACCCACTCCCGTCCCACCTCATCCCTAACTTTTGCCACAGTCTTCATCCCTACTCTCACACACCTCTTCAACCTTTCACTTACAAATGGTGTCTTTCCTTCATCCTTCAAACATGCTTCAATCACACCCATCCTCAAAAAGCCCTCCCTCGAACCATCCTCTGCGTCTAGCTATCGCCCGATATCTCTTCTCCCCTACGCCTCAAAACTACTGGAACAGCATGTATATCTTGAACTGTCCTCCCACCTTTCTTCCCTGTTCCCTCTTTGACTGGTTACAATCCGGCTTTCGACCGCATCACTCAACTGAAACTGCCCTAACTAAAGTCACTAACGACCTGCTAACCGCCAAGAGCAAGCGACACTACTCTGTCCTCCTTCTCCTGGACCTGTCTTCTGCCTTCAACACTGTGGACCATTCCCTCCTGCTACAGATTCTCTCATCTCTTGGCATTACAGACCTGGCCCTATCCTGGATCTCATCATACCTAACAGACCGAACATTTAGTGTCTCCCTCTCACACACCACCTCCTCACCTCCCCCCCTGTCTGTCCGTGTTCCTCAAGGCTCAGTCCTAGGACCCCTACTCTTCTCCATCTACACCTTCGGCCTGGGACAGCTCATAGAATCCCACGGCTTGCAGTATCACCTCTACGCCGATGACACGCAGATCTACCTATCTGGACCTGACCTCACCTCCCTACTGACCAAAATCCCACAGTGTCTGTCTGCTATCTCAGCCTTCTTTTCTGCTCGCTTTCTCAAACTTAACATGGACAAAACAGAATTCATCATCTTTCCCCCACCTCACTCTACCCCTCCACCAGACCTATCCATCAATGTCAATGGCTGCTCGCTTCCCCCAGTCCTACATGCTCGGTGCCTTGGGGTGATCATCGACTCTGCCCTCTCTTTCAAACCACATATCCAAGCCCTCGCCACCTCCTGCCGCCTCAAACTCAAAAATATTTCCTGGATCCGCTCATTCCTCAACCATGAAACCACAAAAACACTAGTGCACGCCCTTATCATCTCCCACCTCGAATACTGCAACCTCCTATGTCTGGCCTCCCCTCTAGCACTCTGGCACCACTCCAGTCCATCCTACACTCTGCTGCACGACTAATCCACCTGTCTCCCCGCTATTCCCCAGCCTCCTCCCTATGCCAGGCCCTTCACTGGCTCCTGTTGTGAATGGGTTTGAGATGAGTTCTGAGCAGAGGCTTCCTCTGGTGGTTACAAGCGGTGCTGGTCTGTCCAGTGAAGATTGTGAGGACTGGGAATCAGGTGTTACTGACTGGTCTTATATAAGGGAGTCACCTTCCCATCAGGGTTGTGATCAATTGTTCTGGTCTGAATCCTTCATTCCTGTTTCCCTTGTAGCCTGCTGTGTCGTGTCTGCATCTCCTGCTAACAGATAAGACATTTTCTTCTTTTTGTTTTTGTGCTATATTTTTGCATTTTGTCCTGCAATTCTGTGGGGGCCTTCAGGGTCCCCTCCGGGGGCTTTTGCCCTCTCAGTTTAGTTCAGCCACTGATGTTTGTACTTTTGCTTTTTCCAGTTTTTTCAGTGGCTGCTGTTTTGATTTTGTTACACCAGAGAACTAATTTAGGTGGTAGAGGTCGTGTGATCTCAGGTGTTTTTGAAATTAGTAGAGTTGGTGCTTTTCAGGGTTTTCTGGGATTGCAGTGAGTACCCTTCCTATCCTTTTCTATTTAGTTAGTTTGGGCCCCAGCGTTTGCTCATACTATTTTCTTTCTGTGTCAGTATTTCTTCTTGTCTAACCGCCATTACTTGTTTGGGGGCTTTCTATTATCTTTGGGGTTCTGCTCCGGGGCAGATAGCTTTCCTATTTCTATCTTTAGGTGTAGTTAGTTTCTCAGGCTGTGACGAGGCGTCTAGGACCAACGTAGGAACGCTCCACGGCTGCCTCTAGTTGTGGTGGTTAGTCAGGGTACTGCAATCTCATAGATTCCAACTGCTCTGGTGTATTGCCTTTTTTACCTGCACTCCTCAGCTACCGAAACATAACAGTATCACCGGCCCAAAAATTGAAAATTGTATGGTACTCACAGAAGGGAAAAAATATTGTGAAAGAAAAAAGGTTGTCAGAGTTGTCAGAGATATTTTTCTGTTTGTTGCATTTTTTTTTTTTCCCTCTGTATCTCTGGGTGCTGGGGAGGATCTTTTCTCTCAATGGAGTTTGCACGGTTGTCTGGCCGTGTGGATCAGCTTGCCACTGAGGTTCAGAGTATTGCTGCATATCTTGCTAGGTTGCCTGTTGTGGAACCTAGGATTCCCATGCCAGATTTGTTTTTAGGGGATCGAGCTAAGTTTCAGAATTTCAAAAATAATTGTAAATTGTTTTTTGCCTTAAAATCTAAGTCCTCAGGGAACGCAGCACAGCAGGTTCAAATTATCATCTCTCTCCTGCGCGGCTATCCTCAGGATTGGACTTTTTCCCTGACACCTGGGGATCCTGTTTTGAGTGATGTTGATGCATTTTTTCAGGCTTTGGGGTTATTGTACGATGAGCCTAATGTCACTGATCAAGCTGAAAAAGCCTTGTTGGCATTAAATCAGGGGCTTGAGGACGCTGAGTTATACTGTCAGAGATTCCGTAGGTGGGCAGTCCTGACCAAATGGAATGACGACGCTTTGGCAGCCCTTTTCCGGAAGGGTCTGTCAGATAATGTAAAGGATGTTATGGTGGGATTCCCTGTCCCCTCTGGTCTCGATGATTCTATGTCATTAGCGATTCAAATTGACAGACGTTTGCGTGAGCGGAGAAGTGTGCGTGGAATGGTGTTGCCTTGTGAACCAGCTTCTGAACCCATGCAGTGTGATAGAGTGGTGTCTGGGGCACAGCGTCATAAGTTTCGAAAGCGCAATGGGTTATGTTTCTACTGTGGTGATGCCTCTCATGCTATTTCAGTCTGCCCTAAGCGGGGAAGATGTTTTGCACGCTCAGTTGTCTTGGGTAGTGTTCAGACTAAGTTTTTATTAACTGTCACTCTGATATGCTCTCTGTCCTCATTTTCTGCTCAGGCTTTCGTTGATTCTGGAGCAGCTATTAACCTGATGGATTATGATTTTGCTAAACGTTGTGGGTTTCCCTTGATACCCCTACAGAAGTCTATTCCCCTACTGGGGATCGATTCTACCCCTTTGGCTGAGAATAAACCCCAGTTTTCTACTCAGGTGATAATGAGGGTTGAACTTGATCACCAGGAGTGCTGCAAATTTTTGGTTCTGTATAATCTGCATGACATTATCGTGCTGGGTTTCCATTGGTTACAGTCTCATAATCCTGTTTTGGATTGGAAATCTGTGTCTGTAACCAGTTGGGGCTGCCAATGTGTTAATACCAACACTCCTGTTTTTCTGCCTCCCCCAGGCTCAGGATGTTCCTGACTTTTTGATTGATTTTTCTGATGTGTTTAGCGAAAGTAAATCTGCATCCTTGCCTCCCCATAGGAGCTATGACTGCGCTATTGAATTAGTGCCGGGTAGTAAATTCCCTAAAGGTCGCCTTTTTAACTTGTCTGTACCTGAACATGACGCTATGTGGTCTTATATCAAGGAGTCATTGGAGAAGGGTCATATCAGACCATCCTCTTCACCCTTAGGTGCTGGTTTTTTCTTTGTGGCCAAAAAAGATGGTTCATTAAGGCCGTGTATTGATTATCGTCTCTTGAATAATATTACTGTGAAATATCAATACCCGTTACCCTTGATTTCTGACCTGTTTTCCAGGGTGAAAAACGCTACTTGGTTTACCAAGCTTGACCTCAGGGGGGCGTATAACCTTATTCGCATTAAGCACGGGGATGAATGGAAGACGGCATTCAATACCCCTGAAGGGCATTTTGAGTACCTAGTGATGCCCTTTGGGCTCACTAATGCTCCTTCCGTCTTCCAGTCCTTCATGAATGACATTTTCAGGGATTTTGTGGACAAATTTCTGATTGTTTATTTGGATGATATCTTGATTTTTTCTAATGACTGGGACTCTCATGTGAAACATGTTCGAACTGTATTCCAGATTTTGAGAGAGAATGCTCTGTATGTGAAGGGATCAAAGTGTCTTTTTGGCGTACAGAGGATCTCATTTCTGGGATTCATTTTGTCCCCATCTGTTATTGAAATGGACCCGGTCAAGGTTCAGGCCATCTGTGATTGGGTCCAACCTACTTCATTAAAGGCTCTTCAGAGATTTTTGGGTTTTGCCAATTTTTATCGTAAATTTATTGGTAATTTCTCGGTTATTGTTAAACCATTAACTGATTTGACCAGAAAGGGTTCTGATGTGGTGAATTGGCCTCCTGAGGCAGTCTCTGCATTTCAGGAACTTAAGCAGAGATTCACTTCTGCTCCTGTTCTACGGCAGCCTGATGTTTCTCTGCCATTTCAGGTGGAGGTTGATGCCTCTGAAATTGGGGCAGGTGCCGTTTTGTCCCAAAAAGATCCAGAGACCTCTAAAAGTAACCCTTGTGCCTTTTTCTCTCGAAAATTTTCTCCAACTGAACGTAATTATGACGTGGGTAATCGGGAGTTATTGGCCATGAAGTGGGCTTTTGAAGAGTGGAGACATTGGCTGGAGATAGCCAAACATCAGGTGGTGGTCCTTACGGACCATAAGAATCCGGTCTATCTGGAATCTGCCAAGCGACTCAATCCTAGACAGGCCAGGTGGGCCTTGTCCCGGACCAGTGGAAAAAGAGTGTGATGTCTGAGATTCATTGTTCCGCATTGGCTGGACATCCCGGAATTTTTGGTACCAGAGACTTGGTTAGTCGGTCCTTTTAGTGGCCTACCTTGTCTCGTGATGTCAGGGAATTTGTGCAGTCCTGCGGGACTTGCTCTCGCTCCAAGCCTTGCTCTCGCTCTAGTGGTTTGTTGATGCCATTGCCTGTGCCCAAGAGACCATGGACCCATATCTCTATGGATTTCATTTCCGATCTCCCTGTTTCTCAGAGAATGACTGTTATCTGGGTGATTTGTGATAGGTTTTCCAAGATGATACATCTTGTGCCATTACCTAAGTTGCCTTCCTCCTCTGAATTGGTGCCGTTGTTCCTTCAGCACGTGGTTCGTTTACACGGCATTCCTGAGAACATTGTGTCTGACAGAGGAGTCCAGTTTGTTTCCAGATTTTGGAGGACTTTTTGTTCTAAACTGGGTGTTCAATTGTCTTTCTCCTCGGCATTTCATCCTCAGACCAATGGTCAAACTGAGAGAACAAACCAGACATTGGAGACTTATCTAAGATGCTTTGTGTCTGCTGATCAGGATGACTGGGTCTCTTTTTTGCCTTTGGCTGAGTTTGCTCTTAATAATAGGGCTAGCTCTGCCACTTTGATGTCTCCGTTTTTCTGTTATTCTGGGTTTCACCCTCGATTTTCTTCAGGACAGATGGAGGCTTCTGTCTGTCCAGGTGTTGACTCTGTTGTGGAGCGTATGCAACAGATTTGGGACCAGGTAGTGGAGAGGTTGTCCCTCTCTCAGGAGAAGGCCCAGCGGTTTGCTAACCGGCATAGGACTGATTGTAATGTATGTAGTACAGTTCATATAGAGTCTTGTGCTTGGGTGCGATGAAAATACATGAGACACAGGTTTGATATAGAAAGTCTTGTATTACTTCATACAAGTTGGCAAAAATAGTCACACAGTTTGCAGACACAGAAGCAGGAGACACAGCAGGCCAGAGTAATCTAAGCTCAGCAATCACTCTCCACAACAGGTTCAGGATCTTCTTCTCTGTTACCGTAAGTCCATGCAAACGTGGGTCTTTCAAAGAGCAGGGTTCAGAGTCCACAAGTGCTTCAGAGTTCCTCAGTAGGAATAGCTGGAGTACAAGGTCCAAGGCTTTAGGAGTCAGGTCACAGGTTCACTGCAGGCTAGATTCTGAAGCACTGATTGCTCAGCTGTGGCTGCTTAAGAAGCAAAAGGAGAGAATCAGGGCAGGGAACATGCAAGCTGGAAACTCCATTTTGACTGAGGGCAAGATAGCTGCAGGAAGACAGAAAGTAAAATGGCTGACGAACAAACTGAGTTTCAGGAACATGTACACAGAACCTTACACTGATGGTCCTCGGTTTAAAGTGGGGGACTTGGTCTGGTTGTCCTCAAAGAATATTCCTATGAGAGTAGCATCTCCTAAATTTAAGCCTAGGTTCATTGGACCTTATAAGATCATGGAGATTATTAATCCTGTTTCTTTTCGTTTGCTTCTTCCAGGGACATTTAAGATCCATAACGTGTTCCACAAGTCCTTGTTGAAGAGGTTTGTTGAGCCAGTGGTTCCTGCTGCTGTGCCTCCTGACCCTGTTTTGGTTGAGGGCAATCTGGAGTATGTGGTTGAGAAAATATTAGATTCTCGTTTTTCTAGACGGAAACTCCAGTATTTGGTTAAATGGAGAGGTTATGGTCAGGAAGACAATTCTTGGGTGTTTGCTTCGGACATCCATGCTAGGAGACTTATCCGTGCGTATCATAGAACTCATCCTGACCGACCTGGTTGCTCAAATGAGGGTTCGGTGACCCCTCCTCAAGGGGGGGGTACTGTTGTGAATGGGTTTGAGATGAGTTCTGAGCAGAGGCTTCCTCTGGTGGTTACAAGCGGTGCTGGTCTGTCCAGTGAAGATTGTGAGGACTGGGAATCAGGTGTTACTGACTGGTCTTATATAAGGGAGTCACCTTCCCATCAGGGTTGCCGGTGATCAATTGTTCTGGTCTGAATCCTTCATTCCTGTTTCCCTTGTAGCCTGCTGTGTCGTGTCTGCATCTCCTGCTAACAGATTTGCTCATACTATTTTCTTTCTGTGTCAGTATTTCTTCTTGTCTAACCGCCATTACTTGTTTGGGGGCTTTCTATTATCTTTGGGGTTCTGCTCCGGGGCAGATAGCTTTCCTATTTCTATCTTTAGGTGTAGTTAGTTTCTCAGGCTGTGACGAGGCGTCTAGGACCAACGTAGGAACGCTCCACGGCTGCCTCTAGTGTGGTGGTTAGTCAGGGTACTGCAATCTCATAGATTCCAACTGCTCTGGTGTATTGCCTTTTTTACCTGCACTCCTCAGCTACCGAAACATAACAGGCTCCCTATTGCCAGAGGCTCCAGTTCAAAACCTTAACCATGACATACAAAGCCATCCACAACCTTTCTCCTCCATACATCTGTGACATGGTCTCCTGCTACCTACCTACACGCAACCTTCGATCCTCTCAAGATCTCCTTCTCGACTCCCACCTCATCTCTTCTTCCCACAACCGCATACAAGACTTCTCCCGGGCTTCCCCCATACTCTGGAACTCCCTGCCGCAAAACATCAGACTTTCACCAACAACGGAGACCTTCAAGAAAAACCTGAAGACCCACCTGTTCCGACAAGCCTACAACTTGCAATATCCTCAGTGTACTGAACCATCGTACGACCAGCTCTACCCTTTCCTAGTGTATTCTCACCCATCCCTGCAGACTGTGAGCCCTCGCGGGCAGGGTCCTCTCTCTTCTGTACTTGTGTGTCCCTTGTCCAGCACATGTTTATTGTACCTGTCTATATTTTTCCCCTTTTCATATGTAAAGCGCCATGGAATAAATGGCGCTATATAAATGTATAATATTAATAATAATAATATAAAGGTTTAAATAGTTCAATTTCAGTTCTGAGAGGTGACAGACTCCTTTTAAACACCAGTCTCTGTGAGTTCAGTGATTACTACTTCAATCCATCCCGCAGATCCACCAAATGTCTGTCCACCAAGGTTGCCCCGTTAGTATCAGGACGGCCCTATTCTGGGTACTGTCTCGTACCACATTCTTGCCTTGCTTCAATGACTTCTCTCTTAAGCTGACACTACTTGCTGTCTGCTGCTGGCTCTATGCATTATTCACAGTGAAAGAAGATTTGGCACTGGTTATGAAACAAAATATTACTTTATCACAACTAAAGTACAATACAAGACAACATGTCCTCTCCAGTCTTAACCAACATGACCAGTATGACATATACAAGGCATCAACCAGGCTCCAAATGTATAAAACAGCAGCAGGGGGTTTCGAGAAGCTGCAGGGAATCTCGGGAGTTAGCCTCCATTTGGCATTCTCTGTAGTTTTGACAGAAAAACAGCTGCAATATTCATCCCACCAATATTAGGGTAGCCACAGCAGAAGTGGACGAACCCCATTATAAGTCAATGAAGTCTGCCAAGCATTGGTGTTATGTTTTGAAAAAGAGATCCGGTGAAGCATCTTGGCATCTGTTATACATGGAAGCCTCGATGCCAGTGTAAACACGGCTTTAGTAATGAAAAGTAGTATAGAAGTAAAGCTGGACTGAAGGCAACTAAGAACAGCAATTCTTCGTAGAACAGACTATGTGATGTAAGGGGAAACTGATGTGCTGTGCAAGACATTATGAAGCAGGCAGGAGAATCGTGAAAAATTACTCACCTAAAAAATATTTGGTCTGTTCATCAAACACTGTTGTAATGCTATAAAAGCCCTGATAAAGCATTAGTGCGGGATCAAAGTATGGATGTTTGCCCTTTATCTCTTCTGCTGCCAGATGTGGCAGCTATGTTCTGGTGCAGCTGATAAAATACATGAGTATGGGTTCAATTAGGGACTGCAGCCCAGACACGAGGCTTACAATATTCCTCTGTATTTCATCGCCAGACTGTTTACTGCTGCAAATCTTTAAATTACTCTTTTGTTCCACCTGGAGAACATCTATGGCCATCATAAACTGTATTTTTATACATAAGAGGCTAAGTTAACATGAGTGTAAGGGTGAGTTTCCACGGTCAGGAAACGCTGCGTGTTTGGCGCTGTGCGCTGGCGCAGCGCCAAACACGCAGCGTCCAGATGTTACAGCATAGTGGAGGGGATTTCAAGAAATCCCGTCTCCACTATGCGTAACAATACGCAGGTGGCAGACCTGCGTAAACGGACATGCGGCGCGTCTTTTTAGACCGCAGCATGTCCTCGCGTATTGCGGCGACGGTGCGTCGCCGCAACAGAATTTAACACAGGGCTATGTAGCCCTGCGCTCTTTCCGGAGGTGTTCCGGAGGTGTCCTGAACACCTCCGGAAAGATCGCGCGTCATAAAGGGGGCGGGGCTTAGACAGAGCGGAATTTCTGCTCCGTCCAAAGCGCTGTGGTTCCGGACCGTGGAACCACAGCCTAAAAAACATTTGTCCCATGTTTATCCAGAAAAAAATGTACAATTTTTCATCTAAATTGTACACATAACACACGCTTCCGTATGGTATCTGTTTTTATACATCAGCGGACAATAAAATGAACAAATGCAGTTTACTATGTTAAGAATTGCAATTTAGTCGTCAATATCAGATGTTATGTGGTTGATCTGTACGGTACCCAATTTTTTTGTGTATCCATAGACTTGAATAGGTGAATCTCATCTGAAATACAGAAGAAAATAGATGATGGTGCAACTTTTTTCACGCTGATATTTGGTCTATGAAAAAAAAACATGATCATCTGAACAGTCCTATTAAAAAATATTGACCCTAGTAAGGTCCACAAGGTCGTTATTTCCATGGACAGCACCTGGGCCGACAATACGGTTGCGAACGTAGCCTGAGGGGGTTCATGCTCCTAGTGATCTTTCGTTGGTGCAGTAAAACTCAAGTAGTTCCTTGGAAAGCTTATTCCCTTAATGCAGACTTCTATTACTTTTAATATCTTAGGAGATGGCAAAAACTATCTCTTACAGAAAAATAATATCTTCTAGATTGCTACCTTCAGGTCTTGTTCCACCTTTGCTGGATCTTGAGAAGATAGTGTGAGCTTCTTAAACCACTAGAGACTGCCCTGTAGGCATATACGGTAAATTTATGAAACACGTATGCCACGCAAATACATTTCTATTCTGATAATCTCTTCAGTAGGAAATCTCAAGCCAACAATTATTGCACACATTGCTGTGATTGATGTGTGTGATGGCTACAAGAATTCCATTCCTCCTTTAAGTAAGCAGTGTGTACATTTTAAGGTCAGACTTTAAAAGACACATTTGATCTTATTATACAATGCAGCCTGCTGACAGAAATATATCTGAATGTCTGTACAAATGACGAGACAGCACATTTTGAGTCACACCATGGCATTTTTAATGAAGTGTATAAAATTGTCCTAATTCATGGCTCTAAATCAATCTTCCCTGCCATTAACACTTGCATTGCTGACACTATACATAAGGTTCACTGGAAATGTCCAGCAGGATCTTTTTGAGCATCGTAGTGTCCATAACCCAGTATATTGGATCATTGTTTCACTCTTTATTTCAGCTTTTTATTCTCATTAATATGAATACATTTTTGATATTCCATTGTTACATGCTATTTTTCAAATGAGGGAACCAGTAGCATGCAAACACTTCCAACTATACTGTACACGTGTATGGATTAATAATAACAACCAAAAAATCTTACAATTTTACTTGGAGTATTACAAATGAGTTTCTTTTTGGTACTGAGCAGCTATATCAACATTTCTACATACCTCTTCCGTATTTGACTGCAATCTGTCCCTGCTGCACTCTGTATCCCTTCTATCTATCGCTGCAGCAATCTAGTCCTTTTTCTTTCTTCATATTGCTGCACTCTGCTAAAATGCTACATAATACCAGTTCATGGACTAATTCTGATGATGTCATCAACAACAAGGCCTATCACTTAGATCCAATTGGGTCTCACACTCACTGCTTGGCCTCCTGAAGTAACGACCCAGCCTCCTGTAACCCTGCTCCACAGCCACCACCACTCCCGGTAAGCTACCGTTAAAAAGGACTATAAGACGCACCACCATTTTATTTAATACATTTTTTTCCTATTCTGCACCCCAAAATTTTGGGTACATCTTATGGACCAGTGCACTGTATAGTCCACAAAATACGGTATTTTAAAAATATCAATTGACAATTGTGATGTGCATTTATCTAGGTACTACCTGGCCTTACCTGAACAATGTACTAGAGATAGCTTGGTTCCCCCCTAAAAGTTTGTTTTTTCATAATTCCTGAACAAGGAGTGAAGGAGTCCATGACCCTCTTAGAAAAGTATATGCTGTTTACATACTTCTGGCCACAATCCGACTAGACTGTCTTTCCCTTTGCATTGAGCAAGGCTGCTACCATCTAGTTGGCACTTGCCGCATGTATGCAAATCAAAAACTTGGGGTCACATGCCTGCCGCTCCTGGCACTGGAAAAGCACGCAGTGCATACAATGTGAGGATGTGACGATACGCCTAAAGCCTCTAAGGTGGAAATTTAACCTATGAATCTTTTACTGTAATCATATAGCTATCCATAAATAATACTTCTTTATTTAATAATTGATCAACAAAATAGGGAACAATATTGCTGAGTGAAGGAAAGTTTCCACTATCAATAAAGGTAGTGATTCTTCATAGTATTCAAATTTTGGAAAGTGATCTCATCTGGTAACATTGCTAAAAAACAGAATAGGCAACTATTTT
>JARQOD010000001.1:210079228-210134166 GCA_033576555.1 Oophaga sylvatica
TTTGGGACAAACGGCACCTGCCCCAATTTCAGAGGCATCAACCTCCACCTGAAATGGCAGAGAAACATCAGGCTGCCGTAGAACAGGAGCAGAAGTGAATCTCTGCTTAAGTTCCTGAAACGCAGAGACTGCCTCAGGAGGCCAATTCACCACATCAGAACCCTTTTTGGTCAAATCAGTCAATGGTTTAACAATAACAGAGAAATTACCAATAAATTTTCAATAAAAATTGGCAAAACCCAAGAATCTCTGAAGAGCCTTTAATGAAGTAGGTTGGACCCAATCACAGATGGCCTGAACCTTGACCGGGTCCATTTCAATAACAGATGGGGACAAAATGAATCCCAGAAATGAGATCCTCTGTACGCCTAAAAGACACTTTGATCCCTTAACATACAGAGCATTCTCTCTCAAAATCTGGAACACAGTCCGAACATGTTTCACATGAGAGTCCCAGTCATTGAAAAAAATCAAGATATCATCCAAATAAACAATCAGAAATTTATCCACAAAATCCCTGAAAATGTCATTCATGAAGGACTGGAAGACGGAAGGAGCATTAGTGAGCCCAAAGGGCATCACTAGGTACTCAAAATGCCCCTCTGGGGTATTAAACGCTGTCTTCCATTCATCCCCGTGCTTAATGCGAATAAGGTTATACGCCCCCCTGAGGTCAAGCTTGGTAAACCAAGTAGCACTTTTCACCCTGGAAAACAGGTCAGAAATCAAGGGTAACGGATATTGATATTTCACAGTGATATTGTTCAAGAGACGATAATCAATACACGGCCTTAATGAACCATCCTTTTTGGCCACAAAGAAAAAACCGGCACCCAAGGGTGAAGAGGATGGTCTGATATGACCCTTCTCCAGTGACTCCTTGATATAAGACCGCATAGCGTCATGTTCAGGTACAGACAAGTTAAAAAGGCGACCTTTAGGGAATTTACTACCAGGCACTAATTCAATAGCGCAATCATAGCTCCTATGGGGGGGCAAGGATGCAGATTTACTTTAGCTAAACACATCAGAAAAATCAGTCAAAAAGTCAGGAACATCCTGAGCCTGGGGAGAGGCAGAAAAAACAGGAGTGTTGGCATTAACACATTGGCAGCCCCAACTGGTTACAGACACAGATTTCCAATCCAAAACAAGATTATGAGACTGTAACCAAGGGAAACCTAGTACAATAATGTCATGCAGATTATACAGCACCAAAAATTTGCAACTCTCCTGATGATCAGGTTCAACCCTCATTATCACCTGAGTAGAGAACTGGGGTTTATTCTCAGCCAAAGAGGTAGAATCAATTCCCAGTAGGGGAATAGACTTCCGTAGGGGTATCAAGGGAAACCCACAACGTTTAGCAAAATCAAAATCCATCAGGTTAATAGCTGCTCCCGAATCAACAAAAGCCTGAGCCGAAAATGTGGACAGGGAGCAAATCAGGGTAACAGTCAACAGAAATTTAGTCTGAACAGTACCCAAGACAACTGAGCGTGCAAAACGTCTTCCCCGCTTAGGGCAGACTGAAATAGCATGAGAGGCGTCACCACAGTAGAAACATAACCCATTGCGTTTTCGAAACTCATGACGCTGTGCCCCAGAAGCCACTCTATCACACTGTATGGGTTCAGAAGCTGGTTCACAAGGCAACAATATTCCACGCATACCTCTACGCTCACGCAAACGTCTGTCAATTTGAATCGCTAATGACATAGAATCATTGAGACCAGAGGGAGCAGGGAAACCCACCATAACATCTTTTACATTCTCTGACAAACCCTTCCGAAAAAGGGCTGCCAAAGCGTCATCATTCCATTTGGTCAGGACTGCCCACTTTCGGAATTTCTGACAGTACAACTCAGCGTCCTCAAGCCCCTGATTTAATGCCAACAAGGTTTTTTCAGCTTGATCAGTGACATTAGGTTCATCGTACAATAACCCCAGAGCCAGAAAAAATGCATCAACATTACTCAAAACAGGGTCCCCAGGTGTCAGGGAAAAAGCCCAATCCTGAGGATCGCCGCGCAGGAGAGAGATGACAATTTGAACCTGCTGTGCTGCGTTCCCTGAGGACTTAGGTTTTAAGGCAAAAAACAACTTACAGTTATTTTTGAAATTCAGAAATTTAGCTCGATCCCCCAAAATAAATCTGGCATGGGGATCCTAGGTTCCACAACCGGCAACCCTGCAAGATAGGTAGCAATACTCCGAACTTCAGTGGCAAGCTGATCCACACGGCCAGACAACTGTGCAAACTCCATTGAGAGAAAAAAAAAAATCCTCCTCAGCACCCAGAGAAAAAGAGGGAAAAAATGCAACAGAGAAAAAAAAAAATTTCTGACAACTTCCTTTTTTCTTTTTCCTTTTACTATTTTTCCCTTCTGTTGAGTACCATATAATTTTCAGTTTGTTCGGTGATACTGTTATGATTTGGTAGCTGAGGAGAGCAGGCAAAAACGGCAATACACCAGAGAGGTTGGAATCTACTGGATTGCAGTACCCTGACTAACCACCACAACTAAAGGCAGCCATGGAGCGTTCCTACGTTGGTCCTAGACGCCTCGTCACAGCCTGAGAGGTTAACTACACCTAAAGATAGAAAGAGGAAAGCTATCTGCCCCGGAGCAGATCCCCAAAGAACATAGGAAGCCCCCAAACATGTAATGGCGGTTAGACAAGAGGAAATACAGACACAGACAGAAAATAGTATGAGCAAACGTTGGGGCCCAATCTGCCTAGAAAGAAAAGGATAGGAAGGACACTTACTGCAATCCAAAAAACCCTAAAAATAAATACCAACTCTACTAATTGCAAAAACACCTGAGATCACACGACCTCTACCACCTAAATTAGTTCTCTGGTGTAACAAAACTAAGCCGCAGCCACTGAAAAAACTGGAAAAGGCAAATGAACAAATAACAGTGGCTCAGATAAACTGAGAGCACAAGCCCCCGGAGGGGACCTGGCTGACCTCCACAGAATTGCAGGGAACAATGCAAAAAGCAAGCACAAAAATAAAAGCAGAAAATATCTTATCTGATAGCAGAAGATGCAGGCAAGACTCAGCAAGCTTCCAAGTAAACCAGGAACCACAGTTGAGACAAGAACAATTGATCACCGGCAACCATGATGGGAGGGAACCTCCCTTATATAAGACCAGTCTGTAACTCCTGATTGCCAATCTTCATTGAATGGTTCAGTACTGTTTGTAACCACCAGAGGGAGCTTCTGCTCAGAATTCATTTCTAACACATTCACAACACTTTCTTTCTCACGCACATTAACCCCTGGCACACCGCGATCAAACATGATCACGGTGTACAGGGGGCACAGGGGAGCATCGCGCAGGGAGGGGGCTCCGTGCGCGCCCCCCTGAGACCCTCAGAGCAGCGCGATGTGATCACGCTGTTCTGACTCTGGCTTCCTCCCTCCCAGGACCCGGATCCAAGATGGCGCCGGGGTCCTGTAGGGAGGCGGCTTCCTCAGTGCCTGCTGAGAGCAGGCACTGAGAAGCCTGCAGCGCTGCCTGTGAGATTGCTGGTCTCACAGAGTGCTGTGCACACTGTGAGACCAGCGATCTGACATTTTACAGTGATGTCCCACCCTGGGACAAAGTAAAAAAGTAAAAAAAAATAAAAATGTTTAAAAAGAATTCCAAAATAAATTAAAAAAAAAAAAAATATTCCCCAATAAATTCATTTCTTCCTGTAAATAAAAAAAATAAAACAATAAAAGTACACATATTTGGTATTGCCGCGTCCGTAGCGACCCCCCTATAAAACTGTCCCACTAGTTAACCCCTTTTGTGAACCCCTTAAAAAAAAAAAAATGCAAAAAATCCGTGCTTTATCATCATACCGCCGAACAAAAAGTGGAATAACACGCGATCAAAAAGACGGATATAAATAAACATGGTACCGCTGAAAACGTCATCTTGTCCCGCAAAAAACGAGCCGCCAATCAGCATCATCAGCGAAAAACTAAAAAAACTTATAGCTCGCAGAATAAAGCGATGCAAAATAATAATTTTTTATATAAAATTGTTTTTATTCTATAAAAGCGCCAAAACAAAAAAAATGATATAAATGAGGTATCGCCGTAATCGTACTGACCCGAAGAATAAAACTGCTTTATCAATTTTACCATACGCGGAACGGTATAAACGCCCCCCCCAAAAGTAATTCATGAATTGCTGATTTTTGTTCATTCTAACCTCCCAAAAATCGAAATAAAAAGCGATCAAAAAATGTCACATGCTCAAAAATGGTACCAATAAAAACGTCAACTCGTACCGCAAAAAATAAGACCTCACATGACTCTGTGGGCCAAAATATGCAAAAATTATAGCTCTCAAAATGTGGCGATGCAAATAACTATTTTTTGCAATAAAAAGCGTCTTTTAGCGTGACAGCTGCCAATCATAAAAACCCGCTGTAAATAGTAAATCAAACCCCCCTTTATCACACCCTTAGTTAGAGAAAAATACTAAAATTAAAAAAATGTATTTATTTCCATTTTCCCATTAGGGTTAGGGTTAATGTTAGGGTTGCGGCTAAAGTTAGGGTTAGTATTAGGTGTTATGATTTGGTAGTTGAGGAGAGCAGGCAAAAAAAGCAATAAACCAGAGAGGTTGGAATCTACTGGATTGCAGTACCCTGACTAACCACCACAACTAAAGGCAGCCGTGGAGCGTACCTACGTTGGTCCTAGACGCCTCGTCACAGCCTGAGTAGCTAACTACACCTAAAGATAGAAAGAGGAAAACTATCTGCCCCGGAGCAGATCCCCAAAGAACATAGGAAGCCCCCAAACATTTAATGGCGGTTAGACAAGAGGAAATACAGACACAGACAGAAAATAGTATGAGCAAACAATGGGGCCCAATCTTCCTAGAAAGAAAAGGATAGGAAGGACACTTACTGCAATCCAAAAAAAAACCCCTAAAAAAATACCAACTCACTAATTGCAAAAACACCTGAGATCACACGACCTCTACCACCTAAATTAGTTCTCTGGTGTAACAAAACTAAGCCGCAGCCACTGAAAAAACTGGAAAAGGCAATGAACAAATAACAGTGGCTCCAACATAACTGAGAGGAGCACAAGCCCCCGGAGGGGACCTGGCTGACCTCCACAGAAGTGTAGGACAAAATGCAAAAAGCAAGCACAAAAATAAAAGCAGAAAATATCTTATCTGTTAGCAGAAGATGCAGGCAAGACACAGAGGAACCAAAGTTGAGACAAGAACAATTGATCACCGGCAACCCTGATGGGAGGGAACCTCCCTTATATAAGACCAGTCTGTAACACCTGATTGCCAATCTTCACAATCTTCATTGAATAGTTCAGTACTGTTTGTAACCACCAGAGGGAGCTTCTGCTCAGAATTCAGTTCTAACACATTCACAACAGTACCCCCCCTTGAGGAGGGGTCACAGAACCCTCATTTGGGCAACCAGGTCAGTCAGGATGAGCTCTGTGATACGCACGGATCAGTCTTCTAGCATGGATGTCCGAAGCAAACACCCAAGAATTGTCCTCCTGACCATAACCTCTCCACTTAACCAAATACTGGAGTTTCCGTCTAGAAAAACGAGAATCCAATATTTTCTCAACCACATACTCCAGATTGCCCTCAACCAAAACAGGGTCAGGAGGCGCAGCCATAGGAACCACTGGCTCGACAAACCTCTTCAATAAGGACTTGTGGAACACGTTACGGATCTTAAATGTCCCTGGAAGAAGTAAACGAAAGGAAACAGGATTAAGAATCTCCATGATCTTATAAGGTCCAATGAACCTAGGCTTAAACTTAGGAGATGCAACTCTCATAGGGATATTTCTTGAGGACAACCAGACCAAGTCCCCCACTTCAAACCGAGGACCATCAGTCCTATGCCGGTTGGCAAACCGCTGGGCCCTCTCCTGAGAGAGGGACAACCTCTCCACTACCTGGTCCCAAATCTGCTGCATACGCTCCACAACAGAGTCAACACCTGGACAGACAGAAGCCTCCGTCTGTCCCGAAGAAAATCGAGGGTGAAACCCAAAATTGCAGAAAAATGGAGACATCAAAGTGGCAGAGCTAGCCCTATTATTAAGAGCAAACTCAGCCAAAGGCAAAAAAGAGACCCAGTCATCCTGATCAGCAGACACAAAGCATCTCAGATAAGTCTCCAATGTCTGGTTTGTTCTCTCAGTTTGTCCATTGGTCTGAGGATGAAAAGCCGAGGAGAAAGACAATTGAACACCAAGTTTAGAACAAAAAGTCCTCCAAAATCTGGAAACAAACTGGACTCCTCTGTCAGACACAATGTTCTCAGGAATGCCGTGTAACCGAACCACGTGCTGAAGGAACAAAGGCACCAATTCGGAGGAGGAAGACAACTTAGGTAATGGCACAAGATGTATCATTTTGGAAAACCTATCACAAATCACCCAGATAACGGTCATACTCTGAGAAACAGGGAGGTCGGAAATGAAATCCATAGAGATATGGGTCCATGGTCTCTTGGGCACAGGCAATGGCATCAACAAACCACTAGAGTGAGAGCAAGGCTTGGAGCGAGAGCAAGTCCCGCAGGACTGCACAAATTCCCTGACGTCACGAGACAAAGTAGGCCACCAAAAGGACCGACTAACCAAGTCTCTGGTACCAAAAATTCCGGGATGACCGGCCAACGCGGAACAATGAATCTCAGACATCACACTCTTTTTCCACCGGTCTGGGACAAACAATTTCCCAATAGGGCAGCGCTCGGGTTTATCCTCCTGACACCCTTCCAGAGCCAGTCTCAAATTGGGCGAGATGGCGGAAAGAACTACACCCTCTTTCAAAATAACAGCAGGATCAGATAACTCAGGAGAGTCCGCAAGGAAACTCCTCGAGAGGGCATCCGCTTTAACATTCTTAGTGCCAGGAAGAAATTAAACCACAAAATTAAAACGTGTGAAAAACAAGGCCCACCTGGCCTGTCTAGGATTAAGTCGCTTGGCTGATTCCAGATAAACCAGATTCTTATGGTCCGAGAGGACCACCACCTGATGTTTGGCTCCCTCCAGCCAATGTCTCCACTCTTCAAAAGCCCACTTCATGGCCAATAACTCCCGATTACCCACGTCATAATTACGTTCAATTGGAGAAAATTTTCGAGAGAAAAAGGCACAAGGGTTACTTTTAGAGGTCTCTGGATCTCTTTGGGACAAAACGGCACCTGCCCCAATTTCAGAGGCATCAACCTCCACCTGAAATGGCAGAGAAACATCAGGCTGCCGTAGAACAGGAGCAGAAGTGAATCTCTGCTTAAGTTCCTGAAACGCAGAGACTGCCTCAGGAGGCCAATTCACCACATCAGAACCCTTCTTGGTCAAATCAGTCAATGGTTTAACAGTAACAGAGAAATTACCAATAAATTTACGATAAAAATTGGCAAAACCCAAGAATCTCTGAAGAGCCTTTAATGAAGTAGGTTGGACCCAATCACAGATGGCCTGAACCTTGACCGGGTCCATTTCAATAACAGATGGGGACAAAATGAATCCCAGAAATGAGATCCTCTGTACGCCAAAAAGACACTTTGATCCCTTCACATAAAGAGCATTCTCTCTCAAAATCTGGAACACAGTCCGAACATGTTTCACATGAGAGTCCCAGTCATTGGAGAAAATCAAGATATCATCCAAATAAACAATCAGAAATTTATCCACAAAATCCCTGAAAATGTCATTCATGAAGGACTGGAAGACAGAAGGAGCATTAGTGAGCCCAAAGGGCATCACTAGGTACTCAAAATGCCCCTCTGGGGTATTAAATGCCGTCTTCCATTCATCCTCGTGCTTAATGCGAATAAGGTTATACGCCCCCCTGAGGTCAAGCTTGGTAAACCAAGTAGCATTTTTCACCCTGGAAAACAGGTCAGAAATCAAGGGTAACGGATATTGATATTTCACAGTGATATTGTTCAAGAGACGATAATCAATACACGTCCTTAATGAACCATCCTTTTTGGCCACAAAGAAAAAACCGGCACCCAAGGGTGAAGAGGATGGTCTGATATGACCCTTCTCCAATGACTCTTTGATATAAGACCGCATAGCGTCATGTTCAGGTACAGACAAGTTAAAAAGGCGACCTTTGGGGAATTTACTACCAGGCACTAATTCAATAGCGCAGTCATAGCTCCTATGGGGGGGCAAGGATGCAGATTTACTTTCGCTAAACACATCAGAAAAATCAGTCAAAAAGTCAGGAACATCCTGAGCCTGGGGAGAGGCAGAAAAAACAGGAGTTTGGCATTAAAACATTGGCAGCCCCAACTGGTTACAGACACAGATTTCCAATCCAAAACAGGATTATGATACTGTAACCAAGGGAAACCTAGTACAATAATGTCATGCAGATTATACAGCACCAAAAATTTGCAACTCTCCTGATGATCAGGTTCAACCCTCATTATCACCTGAGTAGAGAACTGGGGTTTATTCTCAGCCAAAGGGGTAGAATCAATTCCCAGTAGGGGAATAGACTTCCTAGGGGTATCAAGGGAAACCCACAACGTTTAGCAAAATCAAAATCCATCAGGTTAATAGCTGCTCCCGAATCAACAAAAGCCTGAGCCGAAAATGTGGACAGGGAGCAAATCAGGGTAACAGTCAACAGAAATTTAGTCTGAACACTACCCAAGACAACTGAGCGTGCAAAACGTCTTCCCCGCTTAGGGCAGACTGAAATAGCATGAGAGGTGTCACCACAGTAGAAACATAACCCATTGCGTTTTCTAAACTCAGGACGATGTGCCCCAGAAGCCACTCTATCACACTGCATGGGTTCAGAAACTGGTTCACAAGGCAACACTATTCCACGCATACCTCTACGCTCACGCAAACGTCTGTCAATTTGAATCGCCAATGACATAGAATCATTGAGACCAGAGGGAGCAGGGAAACCCATCATAACATCTTTTACATTCTCTGAAGACCCTTCCGAAAAAGGGCTGCCAAAGCATCATCATTCCATTTGGTCAGAACTGCCCACCTTCGGAATCTCTGACAGTACAACTCAGCGTCCTCAAGCCCCTGATTTAATGCCAACAAGGCTTTTTCAGCTTGATCAGTGACATTAGGTTCATCGTACAATAACCCCAGAGACAGAAAAAATGCATCAACATTACTCAAAACAGGATCCCCAGGTGTCAGGGAAAAAGCCCAATCCTGAGGATCGCCGCGCAGGAGAGAGATGACAATTTGAACCTGCTGTGCTGCGTTCCCTGAGGACTTAGGTTTTAAGGCAAAAAACAACTTACAGTTATTTTTGAAATTCAGAAATTTAGCTCGATCCCCTAAAAACAAATCTGGCATGGGGATCCTAGGTTCCACAACCGGCAACCCTGCAAGATAGGTAGCAATACTCCGAACTTCAGTGGCAAGCTGATCCACACGGCCAGACAACTGTGCAAAATCCATTGAGAGAAAAAAAATAAAAAATCCTCAGCACCCAGAGAAAAAGACGGAAAGAAAAAAAAATATCTCTGCCTTTTTTTTTTACACTATCTTTCCCTTCTGTGAGTACCATATAATTTTCAGTTTGGCCGGTGATACTGTTATGATTTGGTAGCTGAGGAGAGCAGGCAAAAACGGCAATACACCAGAGAGGTTGGAATCTACTGGATTGCAGTACCCTGACTAACCACCACAACTAAAGGCAGCCGTGGAGCGTACCTACGTTGGTCCTAGACGCCTCGTCACAGCCTGAGAAGCTAACTACACCTAAAGATAGAAAGAGGAAAACTATCTGCCCCGGAGCAGATCCCCAAAGAACATAGGAAGCCCCCAAACATGTAATGGCGGTTAGACAAGAGGAAATACAGACACAGACAGAAAATAGTATGAGCAAACGTTGGGGCCCAATCTTCCTAGAAAGAAAAGGATAGGAAGGACACTTACTGCAATCCAAAAAAAAAACCCTAAAAAAAATACCAACTCACTAATTGCAAAAACACCTGAGATCACACGACCTCTACTACCTAAATTAGTTCTCTGGTGTAACAAAACTAAGCAGCAGCCACTGAAAAAACTGGAAAAGGCAAATGAACAAATAACAGTGGCTCCAACATAACTGAGAGGAGCACAAGCCCCTGGAGGGGACCTGGCTGACCTCCACAGAAGTGCAGGACAAAATGCAAAAAGCAAGCACAAAAATAAAAGCAGAAAATATCTTATCTGTTAGCAGAAGATGCAGGCAAGACACAGACAGCTTCCAAGTGAACCAGGAACCAAAGTTGAGACAAGAACAATTGATCACCGGCAACCCTGATGGGAGGGAACCTCCCTTATATAAGACCAGTCTGTAACACCTGATTGCCAATCTTCACAATCTTCATTGAATAGTTCAGTACTGTTTGTAACCACCAGAGGGAGCTTCTGCTCAGAATTCTTTTCTAACCCATTCACAACAATTAGGGTTATGGTTGGGATTAGTGTTAGGGGTTTGTTAGGGTTAGGTTTGTGGTTAGGGCTGGGACTAGGGTTAGGGGTGTGTTGGGGTTTAGGGTTGGAGTTAGAATTGGGGATTTCCGCTGTTTAGGCACATCAGGGGCTCTCCAAATGTGACATGGCATCTGATCTCAATTCCAGCCAATTCCGCGTTGAAAAAGTCAAACGGTGCTCCTTCACTTCTGAGCTCTGCCATGCGCCCAAACAGTAGTTTACCCCCACATATGGGGTTTCAGCGTACTCTGGAAACCAAGAGTTATTGTGCAATTTGTCCTATTTCTTCTGTTACCCTTGGGAAAATAAAAAACTGGGGGCAAAAATATCATTTTTTAAAAAAAAAAAGATTTTTTTTGTTTTTACGGCTGTACGTTATAAACTTCTGTGAAGCACTTGGGGCTTCATAGCGCTCACCACACATCTAGATAAGTTCCTTGTGGGGTCTATTTTCCAAAATGGGGTCACTTGTGGGGGGTTTCCACTGTTTAGGTACATCAGGGGCTCTCCAAATGCGACATGATGCCCTCAGACCATTCCAACAAAGTCTGCAATCCAAAACGTCACTACTTCCCTTCCGAGCCCCGACGTGTGCCCATACAGTAGTTTTTCTCCCACATATTGGGTATCAGCGTACTCAGGACAAATTGGACAACAACTTTTAGGGTCCAATTTCTCCTGTTACCCTTGTGAAAATAAAATATTGGGGGCGAAAAATCATTTTTGTAAAAAAAAAGATTTTTTATTTTTACGGCCGTACGTTATAAACTTCTGTGAAGCACTTCGGGGTTCAAAGTGCTCACCACACATCTAGATAAGTTCCTTGTGGGGTCTATTTTCCAAAATGGGGTCACTTGTGGGGGGTTTCCACTGTTTAGGCACATCAGGGGCTCTCCAAATGCGACATGACGCCCCCAGACCATTCCATCAAAGTCTACAATCCAAAACGTCACTACTTCCCTTCCGAGCCCCAACGTGTACCCATACAGTAGTTTTCTCCCACATATTGGGTATCCACGTACTCAGGACAAATTGGACAACAACTTTTGGGGTCCAATTTCTCCTGTTACCCTTGTGAAAATAAAATATTGGGGGCGAAAAAAATAATTTTTGTAAAAAAAAATATTTTTATTTTTACGGCTGTACATTATAAACTTCTGTGAAGCACTTCGGGGTTCAAAGTGCTCACCACACATCTATATAAGTTCCTTGTGGGGTCTATTTTCCAAAATGGGGTCACTTGTGGGGATTTCCACTGTTTAGGTGCATCAGGGGCTCTCCAAATGCGACATTACGCCCCTAGACCATTCCATCAAAGTCTGCAATCCAAAACGTCACTACTTCCCTTTTGAGCCCTAACGTGTACCCATACAGTAGTTTTCTCCCACATATTGGGTATCAGCGTACTCAGGACAAATTGGACAACAACTTTTGGGGTCCAATTTCTCCTGTTACCCTTGTGAAAATAAAATATGGGGACGAAAAAAATCATTTTTGTTAAAAAAAAATATTTTTTATTTTACGGCTGTACGTTCTAAACTTCTGTGAAGCACTTGGGGGTTCAAAGTGCTCACCACACATCTAGATAAGTTCCTTGAGGGGTCTAGTTTCCAAAATGGTGTCATTTGTCGGGGGTTTCCACTATTTAGGCAGATCAGGAGCTCTCCAAACACGATATTGCATCCAGCCAATTCTGCGTTGAACAGGTCAAACGGCGCTCCTTCCCTTCCAAACTCTGCCATGCACCCAAACAGTGGTTTACCCCCACATATGAGGTATCAGCGTACTCAGGACAAATTGCACAATAACGTTTGGAGTTTTGTTACCCTTGGGAAAATAAAAATTGGGGTGAAAAGATCATTTTTGTGGAAAAAATATGATTTTTTTAATTTTACGGCTCTACGTTATAAACTTGTGTGAAGCACTTCGGGGTTCAAAGTGCTCACCACACATCTAGATAAGTTCCTTGTGGGGTCTATTTTCCAAAATGGGTCACTTGTGGGGGGTTTCCACTGTTTAGGCACATCAGGGGCTCTCCAAATGCGACATGACGCCCCCAGACCATTCCATCAAAGTCTACAATCCAAAACGTCACTACTTCCCTTCCGAGCCCCAACGTGTACCCATACAGTAGTTTTCTCCCACATATTGGGTATCCACGTACTCAGGACAAATTGGACAACAACTTTTGGGGTCCAATTTCTCCTGTTACCCTTGTGAAAATAAAATATTGGGGGCGAAAAAAATAATTTTTGTAAAAAAAAAATATTTTTTATTTTTACGGCTGTACATTATAAACTTCTGTGAAGCACTTCGGGGTTCAAAGTGCTCACCACACATCTATATAAGTTCCTTGTGGGGTCTATTTTCCAAAATGGGGTCACTTGTGGGGATTTCCACTGTTTAGGTGCATCAGGGGCTCTCCAAATGCGACATTACGCCCCTAGACCATTCCATCAAAGTCTGCAATCCAAAACGTCACTACTTCCCTTTTGAGCCCTAACGTGTACCCATACAGTAGTTTTTCTCCCACATATTGGGTATCAGCGTACTCAGGACAAATTGGACAACAACTTTTGGGGTCCAATTTCTCCTGTTACCCTTGTGAAAATAAAATATTGGGGACGAAAAAAATCATTTTTGTTAAAAAAAAATATTTTTTATTTTACGGCTGTACGTTCTAAACTTCTGTGAAGCACTTGGGGGTTCAAAGTGCTCACCACACATCTAGATAAGTTCCTTGAGGGGTCTAGTTTCCAAAATGGTGTCATTTGTCGGGGGTTTCCACTATTTAGGCAGATCAGGAGCTCTCCAAACACGATATTGCATCCAGCCAATTCTGCGTTGAACAGGTCAAACGGCGCTCCTTCCCTTCCAAACTCTGCCATGCACCCAAACAGTGGTTTACCCCCACATATGAGGTATCAGCGTACTCAGGACAAATTGCACAATAACGTTTGGAGTTTTGTTACCCTTGGGAAAATAAAAATTGGGGTGAAAAGATCATTTTTGTGGAAAAAATATGATTTTTTAATTTTACGGCTCTACGTTATAAACTTGTGTGAAGCACTTCGGGGTTCAAAGTGCTCACCACACATCTAGATAAGTTCCTTGTGGGGTCTATTTTCCAAAATGGGGTCACTTGTGGGGGGTTTCCACTGTTTAGGCACATCAGGGGCTCTCCAAATGCGACATGACGCCCCCAGACCATTCCATCAAAGTCTACAATCCAAAACGTCACTACTTCCCTTCCGAGCCCCAACGTGTACCCATACAGTAGTTTTCTCCCACATATTGGGTATCCCGTACTCAGGACAAATTGGCAACAACTTTTGGGGTCCAATTTCTCCTGTTACCCTTGTGAAAATAAAATATTGGGGGCGAAAAAAATAATTTTTGTAAAAAAAAAATATTTTTTATTTTTACGGCTGTACATTATAAACTTCTGTGAAGCACTTCGGGGTTCAAAGTGCTCACCACACATCTATATAAGTTCCTTGTGGGGTCTATTTTCCAAAATGGGGTCACTTGTGGGGTTTCCACTGTTTAGGTGCATCAGGGGCTCTCCAAATGCGACATACGCCCCTAGACCATTCCATCAAAGTCTGCAATCCAAAACGTCACTACTTCCCTTTTGAGCCCTAACGTGTACCCATACAGTAGTTTTCTCCACATATTGGGTATCAGCGTACTCAGGACAAATTGGACAACAACTTTTGGGGTCCAATTTCTCCTGTTACCCTTGTGAAAATAAAATATTGGGGACGAAAAAAATCATTTTTGTTAAAAAAAAATATTTTTTATTTTACGGCTGTACGTTCTAAACTTCTGTGAAGCACTTGGGGGTTCAAAGTGCTCACCACACATCTAGATAAGTTCCTTGAGGGGTCTAGTTTCCAAAATGGTGTCATTTGTCGGGGGTTTCCACTATTTAGGCAGATCATGAGCTCTCCAAACACGATATTGCATCCAGCCAATTCTGCGTTGAACAGGTCAAACGGCGCTCCTTCCCTTCCAAACTCTGCCATGCACCCAAACAGTGGTTTACCCCCACATATGAGGTATCAGCGTACTCAAGACAAATTGCACAATAACGTTTGGAGTTTTGTTACCCTTGGGAAAATAAAAATTGGGGTGAAAAGATCATTTTTGTGGAAAAAATATGATTTTTTAATTTTACGGCTCTACGTTATAAACTTGTGTGAAGCACTTGGGGGTTCAAATTGCTCACCAAAGATCTAGATAAGATCAAATGCAACATGGCGTCCAATCTCAATTCCAGCCAATTTTGGTTGGAAAAAGTCACATGGTGCTCCTTCCATTCCGAGCTCTGTCGTGCGCCCAAACATTGGTTCCCCCCCACATATCGGGTATCAGCGTACTCAGGACAAATTGGACAACAACTTTTGTGGTCCAATTTCTCCTATTACTCTTGGGAAAATAAAAAATTAGTGACTAAAAATAATTTTTGTGGGAAAAAAATAGGATTTTTTATTTTCATGCCCGGGCATTATAAACTTGTGTGAAGCACTTGGGGTTCAAAGTGCTCACCAAAGCTCTAGATAAGTTCCTTAGGGGGTCTAGTTTCCAAAATGTGGTCACTTGTGGGGGGTTTCTACTGTTTAGGCTCATCTGGGGCACTGCAAACGGAACATGACCCCCATCAACGTCTGCATTCCAAAACGTTACTACTTCCTTTCCAAGCCCTGCCGTGCGCCCAAACAGTTTCCCCCCCTCCCACATATTGGGTATCAGCGTACTCAGGACAAATTGGACAACAACTTTTGTGGTCCAATTTCCTTGGGAAAAATAAAAAATTTGGGACTAAAAAATCATTTTTGTGGAAAATTGTTTATTTTTTTTTTCACACCCAGGCATTATAAACTTTTGTGAAACACTTGGGGTTCAAAGTGCTCACAACAGATCTAGATAAGTTCCTTAGGGGGTCTAGTTTCCAAAATGGTGTCACTTGTGGGGGGTTTCCACTGTTTAGGCGCATCAGGGGTCTCTCCAAACGCGACATGGCATCCAATCTCAATTCCAGCCAATTTTAATTTGAAAAAGTCAAACGGCGCTCCTTCCCTTATGAGCTCTGCTGTGCGCACAGACAGTGGTTTTCCCCCACTTATGGGGTATTGGCGTACTCAGGAGAAATTGCACAACAACTTTATCTGTCCATTTTCTTCTTTTACCCTTGTGAAAATAAAAAAAAAGTTTGTAAAAGATCATTTTTGTGGATAAAAAGTTAAATATTCATTTTTTCCTTCCACGTTGCTTCAGCTCCTGTGAAGCACCTGAAGGGTTAATAAACTTCTTGAATGTGGTTTTGAGTACCTTGATGGGTGCAGTTTTTAGAATAGTGTCACTTTTGGGTATTTTCTGCTATATAGACCCCTCAAAGTGACTTCAAATATGAGGTGGTCCCTAAAAAAAATGGCTTTGTAAATTTTGTTGTAAAAATGAGAAATCGCTGGTCAACTTTTAACCCTTATAATTTCCTAAGAAAAAAAAATTTTGATTCCAAAATTGTGCTGATGTAAAGTAGACATGTGGGAAATGTTATTTTTTAACTATTTTGTGTGACATATTTCTCTGTTTTAAGGGAATAAAAATTCAAAGTTTGAAAATTGCAAAATTTTCAAAATTTTAGCCATATTTGCATTTTTTTCAAAAATAAACGCAAGTTATATCGAAGAAATTTTACTACTAACGTGAAGTACAATATGTCACGAGAAAACAATCTCAGAATCGCGAAGATCTGTTGAAGCCTTCCGGAGTTATAACCTCATAAAGAGACAGTGGTTAGAATTGTAAAAATTGGCCTGGTCATTAACGTGCAAACCACCCTTGAGGGTGAAGGGGTTAATGTGACTGGCTTTGTCTGCCTGTAGACACGTCGCGCATCTACCGCCGGGATTGGCCGAATGGGCTGAATGATTCACTGCACAGGCGCAGTAAATCAGACCGGAGTCATCTTTGTGAAGACAGCGACGGTCACATTAAAACTGCGTATGTGCTTCTCCTGCACAAAGATGGCAGCGTTCAGTGCATCATTTGGCTGATCCCGACGGCGGCATGTTCGCGACTGTGTTCCGCTGGTGGGACCACACAAGAAACTGCGTATGGCGTATACAGTGTGTGTGGGTGTGTGTGTGGTGCGCACGGCATATACATAGTCTGTGTGGTGCATACGGCATATACAGAGTCTGTGTTGTGCGTACGGCTTATACAGTGTGTGTGGTGCGTATAAAGTGTGTGTGTGGTGCGTACGGCGTATAAAGTATGTGTGTATGACGTATACAGTGTGAGTGTGGTGCGTACGGCGTATACTGTATGTGTGTATGGCGTATACAGTGTGTGTGTGGTGTGTACAGCATATACAGTGTGTGTGGTGCGACGGTGTTCCGCTGGTGGTACCGCGACACAGCTGGATGGTACAGGATGTATATATTGGACTAGATGGAGGCCTGAAGCTATCGCATCAGGAGGGCGGTAATGTCACGATGGGGGTAGGCTTTACAGTATTGAGAATCTCTCCCCCACATGTGCTCACCCAAATATCCACTCTTTCTTTCCCCATGTGCTGACCTCCCGTCTGTGCTCTCTTCTTTGAGCTGTCTACCCCATGCTACCCCATGTGCTATCCCCCTTGTCTGGTGGTACCGCGCAAGAGGCTGCGTACGACGTATACAATGTGTGTGGTGCGTACGGCATATACAGAGTGTGTGTGTGTGTGCGTATGGTGTATACAGTGTGTGTGTGGTGTGTACGGCGTATACAGTGTGTGTGTGGTGCGTACGACGCATACAGTGTGTGTGTGTGTTGCGAACGGCGTATGCAGTGTGTGGTGCGTACGGCGTATACAGTGTGTGCTGCGTACGGCGTTTACAGTATGTGTGTGTGGTGCATACTGCGTTTACAGTGTGTGTGGTGCGATAGTGTTCCGCTGGTGGTACCGCGCAAGGGGCTGGTACCACCAGCAGTTTCCATATTGAGACACCCATCACTTGGGTGTCCCAATATGGCGGTTGGTGAACTTCCTCCGCTTGGAATTCTGGGATCCGGACACATCTGGATAGAACAGGATGTGAAGACATTACAAGGTAAGTATATATTAGATGGTGCGCGCACCACTTGCATGTGGTGCTACCCTCTACAACTTTGTAAATAAAGGTATTTTATCTTTATATACTTTCTTGTCCCGTATTGTCTTGATCATATGTTTGGTTTCCACAACTTCTCCGAATGGTCTACCATTCATCCACCCAGAAGATGTATACCACTCAGTCCATAGGCGACTGTATACGCCGATTTGTATAGTTGGATATGTATCTACTGCGGCGTCCAGTACCTGTTTTATACTGATTTGCTGCATACGTACATACAACTGGAAAAAAACTGTATGTTACACAGAATCTCCACTTTTAATAAAGAAAATTTCCATCTTTATTACATGGAGCATCCAAATTTATAAAAGGGAAGCTTTGACTTTTTAAAATTAATCTTCACCTTTTGATGAGTATGTGAACGTTAGTCGTTGCTTAAAAAAAGAAGCCAGATGACAAATATGAGAACTGTTAGGCTAAGTGCACACAACAGGAATTTTCACTTTTTTTTGTGTTTTTTCCCGCTGCAAAAACGTGAAAAAAACGCAAGCATTAAGCATCCTATTCATTTAAATGGATTCCGCAATTTTTGTGCACATGCAGCGTTTTTTTTCCGCGAAAAAACGCTTCACGGAAAAAAAAGCAACATGTTCATTAATTTTGCGTAATCACGCCGATTCCGCCGCCATAGGAATGAATTGAACCCCTTACTTTCCGCATGTGGCTATGCCCACCATGCGCAATGTAAGCGGTTCATGTGCAGATGGTACCCAGGGTCCGGAGGAGAGGAGACTCTCCTCCAGGCCCTGGGTACCATATCCCTGGTAAAACAATAATTAAAATAAAAAATAATGATATTCTCACCTTCCGGCGGCCCCCGCATCTTTCCCGCCTTTCAGCGACGCTACCGGCCAAACCCGTTTCCAGCAATGCATCACCCCAGAGAATCACCCCAGATGACGTAGCGGTCTCGCGTGATGCGTCATCTGGGGTCTGTCGCAATGCATCCTTGGGAACGGGAGTTGCCGGGAGCGTCGCTGAGGACCAGGAAGGCTGCGGGGGCCGCCGGAAGGTGAGAATATCACGATTTATTATTTTTTTTATTATTTTTACATTAGATCTCTTTACTATTGATGCGGCATAGGCGGCATCAATAGTAAAAAGTTGGTCACACGTGTCAAACACTATGTTTGACTCGTGTGACCAATCTGTCAATCAGTTTTCCAAGCGATGCTACAGGTCGCTAGGAAAACGCTAGCATTCTGCAAGCTAATTACGCTTGCAAAACACTAGTTTCTGGCGGGAATACGCATACCAAAAAAAATGCGTATTTCCCGCGGCAGAGAAGTGCGGGATTGCCGCGGCAATTTCTGCGGCAATTCCGCAACGTGTGAACTTAGCCTTATAGAAGAGGGTCTGTTTCTACCATTTTGTCAGAATGTCTGTTGTATTTAAAGAGGACCTGTCACCAGGTGGTGAAAAGTTACTCGTTTTTGCTTTTCTTTTATTCCCACTGCTTCCTTAAGTAATCAGGGTTTTTTTTAGATCCTCATTACACAATTCCAGAAATATGAGTATTTTGAGGACTTTATGGAGAAGATACTGAGCAGAATTTCTCAAAATTCTGCTGTAGCTGGCATTCATAGGAAACCGTGATTTTTGTTGTGGCACTGTATAGCACTGTGTAGCACTTCTATAGTACAAGCAATCGGATTATAGCAGGTTCAAGTCCCCTAAGGGGACTGAGAAATACAGTAAAAAATGAGAAAAAATGTTTTTAAAAGTTCAAATAACCCTTTTTTCTCTCATTAAAAATAAAATAATAAAAAATACACATATTTGGTATTACCGCTTTCAAAAAAATCTATCCAAATATAAAATTAATTAATCTGATCAATAAACAGCATAAAATGAAAAAAAAACAGAATTATGTTTTTTGCCCACTGCAATATTTCAATAAAATGCTACTAGAGGCGATTAAAACATTGTATTTACCCCAAAAATATATAAATAAAAATGTACCTCAGGGCGCACAAAGTAAGCCCTCACACAGCGTGAACATTGAAATTGTTATGGGTCTCAGTAAATGGTAACACATGCAAAAAAAAAAACATTTTTACATATTTCGTTGTGTTTTTTTTTTACCAATTAAGTAAATAAAAACTTTACATGTTTGGTGTGATGAAGGAACAGCCACCATCTTGGATATGGGACATAATGCTCGCTTCATGTCTGAGATTGGCCTGTACCAGCCTCCATTTTGTCTGAATTCATAGGGCCACAGGCAGCTGGCTGCACCAGGCCCCCATGGCCTGTGGGTATATTCAATACAACAGGGTTTAGTGTCCACTGTGAATAACCAGGTCCTTTTAGTATGCTAAATAGATCAGGCCAAAAACAGGACTTCAAAGCTTCAGTCTGGAGCCACACCAGCATGGGGTCTGGGGATGCCTGGGGGCTTCAATTAGATTATACCTGTCAACTAGACACTGAAAACACCTCCATTGTCTATCCCAGCCACTATGACTCCGTTCTAGGATTATGAATTATGAGCACGCCTTTCGAGGTACAGTCTCATAAAAAAATATCTGCGTGATCCTGCGGACCTCGGGCATCTGACAGTGCGACTCCCGAGTCGGTGATGGCTAGGGAACCTGAGATATAGAGATTGGGTCACCGTGGAGGGCCAAACAGGCCAGGTTTGATCGCCACATGACAGGCAAAACTAACTGCATCCACTGGTACCTCTCGTGTCCTGATCCAATGGTCCTGGAGAAAGTTAACCCCTTTCTTAGATATTGGGAATAAATTCTGCAGGGAGCTAAGGGTGGAGATTATTAGCCCACCTTCTGGCACCGAGGGGAGGGACCTAGCAGGTATAAGAACTGTGAGCGGATGGCAGACCCTAGCCATTCACACAGAAGAACAAGACGATGAAGATCTAAGAAGGAACATGGGACAGATCTGCCAAGGGAGCAGCGGCACACGTTTTGGGGACTGTCCGGCAACTAAGATTCGTACCTGTGGTTCCCAGAGCTCCCGGTGTCCACATGCAACCTACAGCCTGGTAACCTTGACCTTTAGCTAATACCTCTAAGCCTTGTACATTATTGTTGTATTTCACTCTGACTGCATATCCACTGTAATGCTGTTGTATAGCTTACTGTATATTTCTGTAATTATCTAGTGCGCCCTTAAGGCAATTAAACCATAAAATTAATTTTAGGCTGATGCTTTTACTCTGATCACGAATCTTAGAATACCCAGAGGGTAACAGTACATCCTCCCCGGCGGCCATTTGCTCTAGGTGCAGTTCCCTTACTGACCTGAGAGACAAAGGAGGCGCCGGAGAGCTGTGCCTGTGTAGTTACGTCACATTGGTGACGTGGGAGGAACCGGGGTTGTCCTCCACATTTGGTATCTGCATAATTACACAGACCTGGAGAATCACGTTGCCAGGTCAGGTTACCTTATAGTGAACATGGTAAATTAAACACAAAAAATTGTGGAATTTGACTTTTTTTTTGCAATTTCAACACACTTGGAATTTTTTTCCCGCTTTCCCGTGCATCACATTATAAAATGAACGGTGCTATTCAAGAGTAAAACTCAAAAGCAACCTCTAATACAGCTATATCGACAGAAAAATAAAAAAGTTATGGCTCTTCAAAGAAGGGGAGTCAAAAACAAAAATTATCAAATCAGTCATCATCTGCTGGGAAAGATGTAGGTTCTGCGTGCAAGCACGCATCAAAGTCAGGGAGCTGGCATATGACGTACCACTATGTTATATGTAGGTAAGAGCGTTATAAAGCCCAATTGCAAAAACTATTTTTAGCCCCAATTGCATGCTTTTAAGTAAGGAAAAAATTGTCCACAAAGGTGAATAAGCCCTTTAATATAGTTCATCAATATGAGATTGATGCGGATCCAACACCTGTCAACCTCGCTGATTAGCTGTTGTTATCGCTGACTGTGACCAGAGGTTAACATTGAACTGAGCTGCATTGTGTAGTGGACAAGAACTTATCCACAGTATAGCAGCCGCTACACACTGTAAGAGCGACAGTGCAGCTCATTTGAATATTTACATTTGTCCACCACTTTTTTTCACTTGGACAAAATATAAACACTGCAGCCAATCAGCAGATGCCCATTGGTTGCCATGCTCAGATGGTGCACCTGCCCGTGAATATTGATCCTAGAAGATCAGAGGAAACACAGCTCTGACTATGAAGGATCATTCTCAGATCAGTTCAATGTCAATTTTTATCACCTCCCTGAGCCCTTGGTAGTCCACTATTGGACAAACCCTTTAACAATTTCATTAATGGGGTTATCCAGGATTAGAATAAAACTCATTTTTGCTAATAATAACTCTAGTCTTTGGTTTGTATAATTCTGGGATGCAGTTACTGGCAGCTCAGCCATCCAATCTGGTACAGGGGCGTGCTGAAGCTGTCAGTGCCTTACTTTGATTGACAGCTCAGTCGTCCATTCTGGTGCAGGGGTGAGCTGAGCTGTGGGTGTGTTGATTGACAGCGCGGCCATCCAACCTGAGACTGTGAGGCGCTGGCTGTTTCCAGGTGTTCGTTGTCCCAGGTGATTGCCAGGCTACTTAAATGGGCTGTTTCTCTCATACATTCAGCTACTGTGTGGTTTGTTTGCTCTGTGCCTTGCGTTTTGTTTGTTGATCTTTCATTGCCTAATCTTGGACCTCATTCTGGCCATCCGTCTGTTTAACCCCTTCTGCTCTAGTCTGCTATCTCCTGGTATTCTGACTCCGGAACTTTACCTGACAACCCCTTTATCTCTTCCTTCTGTTTATGACGTACCCTCTTGGCTTCTGACCTTGGACTCTTTGACTATCCCATCTCACAGCTTGTCTGTAAGAGGTGACTCAGCGTAACAGTATTGCAAGTCTTTCATATTCAAGTTACTGGTGGGCTGTTTCACCATAAAAAGTCGTTGAGTGTGCCACTTCTAGAATAAAGAAGGCTTATTTCTCCTTCACCTCATTGGGGTACACAGGACTGTGGGTGTTATGCTGCTGCCACTAGGAGGCTGACACTAAGTAGACACAAAAAAGATTAGCTCCTCCTCTGCAATATACACCTCACACACTGGCTCCAGGCGAACCAGTTCAAGCTTAGTGTCAGTAGGAGGCATGTGTTCTTGAGAACACATCTCTAGCTTTATTATTTTATTCTCATTCTCAATTTTTTTCAAAGGATTACAGGGGGCGACGGATCCCTTAAGGGCTCTGATCTCCCCAAACCTACAACAGGCTGGAACGTGGAGTGTCGCCTCCACGTACCCCCTCCTGCATCGTTACTACGGTATATCTGAGATCTCTTTTTGGGGGCGACCGGTCCCTTCAGGGTACCGTTCTACCCAAACCAACAGATGGGAACATGGAGTGTCTCCTCCATGTACCTCCCTCTGCATCCAGGCTTATTACAGCCAGACCAGCCCTGTCCCATCCTGGGGGAGTTAACCCCTAGGATGTCCAGAGGCATTTATGGTGTCTGTGTACCCTCCACTGCATCACCACTGATAAACAGCGGCGATGGAAGGAGGCGGACGGTCCCTCTCCAACTCTCTGACAATGGGATGGTGGATGGAGGGTCCCTGTACCGTCCACGCTACAGCAGCTGACCTGTAAGCAGAGGCTCCCAGAGTGTTCACAGTCTGGGTCCTGAACTTCATCTCCAGCTGCGGTTCCATACCAGGATGTACAATGTTGGTAAGTGGGGACCTGGACACGAAATGGTTAGTAACCCCGGCGGAGGGCATCTGCAAAGGAAAACTATCCCCCACAACTCTCCCTTCCCGGGCGCATTCCGGCCGACGTCGGAAATTTAGGCCCCGGCTTCAGCCTATTCTCGGCGGCAACCCAGATGCTATGCCCATTTTCTGGCACCGGGCAGTGGCTCCGCCCACATGTTGGCACTCTGTAAGACATCCAAAAATGCTAACAAAACATAGTGTTTTTTACCTCATGTACCACCTGCCAGACTCTGCTTCCACAGGGACAGAGAACGCCACTCTGCAAGGCCATGTGATCCCGAATATGTTCAGGAGCCCTCTGTCACTACCGAACCCAGTGCACCTAGTCCCCCCAAGTGGGCTTCGTCACAGTCCATGGCTTCACTAGCCAAAGCGATTGAGTCCCTCCAAGATCCCTCCACAAGCCGGGGCATTTGTCTGCCTGTCTTAGGAGGTTCCTCTACCTCACTCGAACCGCTGGCCAGCAGGGGCCGTTCTCAGTCACAAACTTCACAGGAATCTAGGAAACGGACCCATAGCACATCTCCCAGGCCCTCTTGTGCCTCGGCATCCATGAGTTCCGTTTTACCCTCACCCGGGGTTCGCAATGACCAGGACTCTGAGTCCGATTCTGACATTTCCCTCGACCTAGACACGCCGGATTATCAGGCGACGGTGGATAGTCTCATTGAGGCCGTCAACCAGACTTTAAGGGTTGACGAAGACTCTATCTCTGCCCCGGATCACTCGGTGTCCTTCAAGAGGACTAAACGCCCTCACAGGGTTTTCTCCAACCATCCAGAGTTTCAGGACATAATTCGGCAGCATAGGGAGCGACCAGACATAATGCTTCTCAGGTCAGAAGCCTCTGGAGGCGAGATACCCTTTTTCACCAAATCTGCGAAAGAAATGGATCCTCGATTAAGGACCCCACGGACCGTCAGATAGAAAATCTTGCCAACTCAGTTTTTGAAGTCTCGGGTTCAGCAATCTCTCCCTCCTTTGCTGCGGCATGGGTTACTAAGGCTATGCTCTCTTGGGCAGATACCCTGACCAGATCCATTCAGAATAGTAGCCTTCTCCCGTAAGCAGCGGACGTGGACAATCAGATCTCCCTAGCCGGGGACTACTTAGTACACGCTTCTCTGGACGCGGCTAACTGTCCTGCACTTGCAGCTCCTAACGCCATCACCATCAGACGGGCACTGTGGCTGAGAGAATGGCGAGCGGACTCTGTGTCCAAAAAGGCCCTTATGTGTCTGCCTTACCAGAGTGGTCATTTATTTGGAGAGAAGCTGGATCAGCTTGTCTCTGACGCCACAGGAAAGAAAAGTAAATTCCTTCCCCAGCAGAAGACTAGGCAACCTTTTCGCCATCAGCAACAGACACGTTTCCGGTCCTTTCGCAGCAACTCTGACTGGCCCACTACGACCACCTCTTCCAGATCGGGGTGCTCTCCCCGTGGTGGCAGGGGTTCACAGGTTTCATATAAGGCCAACCAGCTGTGGAAGAGCCGATCCAAGCAATCCAGATGTAAGGGATCCAGGTCCCATAGATTCTCGGTTCAATGACTAGCGGCATTATCCAGTCGACACCAACAGAGTAGGCGGTCGCATACTCCTGTTTCGTCATGCCTGACTATCGGTCGTTCATGACAAATGGGTCAGAAAACTGGTGTCTTCCAGATACAAAATAGAATTTTCTTCCTGCCCTCCGGCACGGTTCTTCCCCTCTTGCCCCCCCCAAAACAGAGGCGTAGGCATGGCCTTTCTACCGAGCCATTGATTCGCTACGCCAAAATGGAGTCATTCTTCGCCTCCCAGAAAACGAGAGGTTCGAGGGGTTCTACTCAAACTTGTTCATGGTTCCGAAGAAGGACGGAACGGTGCGGCCCATTCTGGACCTTAAGCTTCTGAACAAGTTTGTCAAGGTCTGGCACTTCAGGATGGAGTAGCTCCGTTCTGTCACCACTTCGTTGGAAAAGGGTGAGTTCCTAGCATCAATCAACATCCAGGATGCTTACCTTCATATCCCGATTTTTTTTCCCCCTCACCAAAAGGTTCCTGCGCTTCGCCGACTGCGAGGAACATTTCCAGTTTACTGCTTTGCCCTTCGGCCTCTCCACCGCTCCCAGAGTGTTCATAAAGGTCATGGCGGGTGTGGTCATTTTGCCATACTTAGACGACCTCCTAGTCAAGGGCCCATCTTTCCAAACCTGCACAGAGTGCGTCCGTATCACTTTGGATACATTTTCCCGCCTGGGCTGGCTGATGAACATAAACAAGTCTTCTCCTGTCCCAGCTCAGCAGATTTCCTTTTTAGGAATGACTCTGGACACCTCCCGAGGGTTGGTGATTCTCCCTTGAGACAAGGTCTTAGCCCTTCAACATGGAGCCCGGGCACTTTGTCACCCATTCCCCCATGTCCTCACTCCATCCGATTCAGCATGGGGGTCCTGGGCAAGATGGTGGCAGCAATGGAAGCTGTTCCCTTCGCCTAGCTACATCTTCAGCCTCTACAGCATGCGCTTTTGGCAGACTGGGACAGGAGCCTGTTTTCTCTCAACCGGCTGTGCCGCTTGTCTACGAGGGTCAAGCAAGCGCAAGTGGAGGATGTTGCGGTCGTCCCTCACCCAGGGGAAATCCTTCCGGTTCAATGGCTGGTGGTCACCACCGACGCCAGTCTTCTCGGCTGGGGGGCTCTTTTGACATCACACTGCCCAGGAGCACTGGTCTCCTCGGGAGGCACTTCTCCATATCAACATTCTGAAAATCCGGGCGATTCGGTTGACCCTGCGGCGGTTCCATCTCCTACAATTGGACAGTGCCACTGCTGTGGCATATATCAACCATAAGGGTGGCATCCGCAGCAGGGCGGCAATGTGCGAGATTAGCCACTCAGTCATCTCTGCTGTTTACAGAAAAGTGGGTGGCAGACTTCCTCAGCCATCAAGGTCTCGCTTCGAGGGAGTGGTCTCTTCATCCGGAGATCTTCCAACAGATTTGTCATCTCTGGGAAACTCCAGACATGGACCTGATGGCATCAAGACTAAACGCCAAGGTGCCAGAGTTCATGGCTCAGTCCCAGGATCCAGAGACCATTTGGGTGGATGCACTGGTCCTTTCGTGGGGGCAATTTCGTCTTCCCTACGTGTTTCCCCCGCTTCCGTTAATCCCGAGGCTCATCAGGAGTTCTGGACTGGCCGCATCGGGAGTGGTTGGTGCAGCTCGTTGTCGATGTTCCTTGGCACTACCGGATCGACCCAATCTGCTCTCCCAGGGCCCGATTTGCTACCAGCACTCAGGGGCCCTGTGTTTAATGGCATGGCCATTGAATCCTGGGTCCTAACCCAAGCTGGGTGTAATGTATGTAGTACAGTTCATATAGCGTCTTGTGCTTGGGTGCGATGAAAACACAGGAGTCACAGGTTTGATATAGAAAAGTCCTGTATTACTTCATACAAGTTGGCAGAAATAGTCACACAGTTTGCAGACACAGAAACAGGAGACACAGCAGGCCAGAGTAATCCAAGCTCAGCAATCACTCTCCAATACAGATTCAGGATCTTCTTCTCTGTTACCGTAAGTCCATGCAAACGTGGGTCTTTCAAAGAGCAGGGTTCAGAGTCCACAAGTGCTTCAGAGTTCCTCAGTAGGAATAGCTGGAGTACAAGGTCCAAGGCTTACAGGAGTCAAGTCACAGGTTCACTGCAGGCTAGATTCTGAAGCACTGATTGCTCAGCTGTGGCTGCTTAAGAAGCAAAGGAGAGAATCAGGGCGGGAACATGCAAGCTGGAAACTCCATTTTGACTGAGGGCAAGATAGCTGCAGCAAGACAGAAAGTAAAATGGCTGACGAACAAACTGAGTTTCAGGAATATATACATAGAACCTTACATTACTCCCCCCTTAAGGACAACCTCCGGATGACCTCAGACCAGGCTTGTGTGGGTACCTCTGATGAAACTGACGGAGCAAGCGAGGAGCATTAACGTTATTGACCGGTTCCCATGAGTTGTCCTCCACTGGGTAGCCCTGCCATTTAATCAGATATTGTAACTGATTTCTATACAACCTGGAATCTAAAATCCTTTCCACCACATATTCTTCCTGACCATCGACTAGCACTGGGTCAGGGCAAGGAGAGGAACGTCCAGGAAACGTATTGGGTGTCGCAGCCTTTAGTAGGGATACATGAAAGACAGGGTGGATTCTCATAGTTCTGGGCAGTTGAAGACGACAAGCAACGGCACTTATAATTTTACTGATTTTATAGGGTCCAATGTACTTATGTCCCAACTTAGACGATGGAATCCTTAACTTAAGATTTCTGGTTGACAGCCAGACCAAGTCTCCTACCTTGAAAGCTGGTGCAGGTTTACAAAATTTATCTGCTGCTTTCTTGTACCTTTCTTGAGCCGATTCCAGATTTTCCTTTAGAAGATCCATATTCTTCTGTAAAGACGTGATTCTTTCAGCCACTGCTGGTAAAGGCGTTTCTATGGGAAATCGTGGTAGAATGTTAGGATGATAACCTAGATTAGAGTAAAAAGGAGACTGTTTAGTGGAGGCACTCTGAGAGTTGTTATACGAGAACTCAGCTAATGGAAGTAGATCCACCCAATCATCCTGTAGGTGGCAGATAAAGCAGCGGAGATACTGCTCCAGGGTTTGATTGGTTCGTTCGGTCTGTCCATTAGTCTGGGGATGAAAAGCAGAAGAAAGGTTTACTTTAATGTCCAATGCTGCACAGAAATTTTGCCAAAACCTAGAAGTGAATTGCACCCCTCGATCCGAAATAACCTCATCCGGTACTCCATGTAAGCGAAACACATCTTTAATCATCAAATCTGATGTCTGTTTTGCAGTGGGTAAGCCGACACAAGGGATAAAATGAGCTGCCTTTGTTAGACGGTCAACCACCAATAGAATGGTGTTCTTCCCCTGAGAGGTTGGTAACTCCACAATGAAGTCCATAGAAATGGATCCCCACGGGCGGGACGGGGTGGGAAGAGGCTGTAACAGACCAGTTGGTGAGGAGCGAGGTGTTTTGCATCTTGCACAGACCTCACATGAAGTGACATAATTCAAAACATCCTTCCTGCAAGTGGGCCACCAAAAGAAACGAGAAAGAAATTCCTGTGTCTTTAGAATTCCTCTATGCCCAGCTATCTTGGAATCGTGAATGAGTTGCAATACTCTTAATCTGACTGTTTCAGGAATATACAGACGTTGTCCCTGAATCCACACATCATTCTTAAAGACAAGACTTACGTCCCTTGGGGGTTGTGCCAAAAAGGAATCCGCATGGTATGCTTCCTTGATGTCCTTAAGTAGGTCTTGATTATGAATTACTCCTAGGAATCTAGAGTCAGGAAGAATAGTCTTAGGAGGAGTAATTGGACGTGTCTCTGCTGAGTAAATCCTAGAGAGTGCATCAGCCTTTCCATTGCGCGATCCTGGTCTATAAGAGATGATAAAATTAAATTGGTTTAAGAAAAGATTCCAGCGAGCCTGGCGAGGAGTCAGGCACTTAGCCGACCTGATAAACTCAAGGTTACGATGGTCTGTCAGGACGACTATTTGCTGTGCAGCTCCCTGAAGAAGGTGTCTCCATTCTTTGAAGGCGGCAATAATGGCCAACAACTCTCTATTGCCCACATCGTAGTTCCTCTCAGCTGAAAACAACTGCTGCGAAAAGAAGGCACAGGGATGCAAGACATTCTTCTCACCTGTTCTCTGAGAGAGTATAGCTCCAACGGCACAGTCTGAAGCATCCACCTCTATTATGAAGGCAAGCTCGGGGTTGGGATGTACTAGGATAGGTGCAGTGGTAAATTTATCTTTTAAACGGGAAAATGCTTCCTGGGCTTGGGAGTCCAGGAAAACCTAGACTCTTTCCGGGTAAGTTGAGTGATAGGTGACACTACCTCAGAGAAATTTCTAATGAAACGTCTATAGAAGTTGGCAAACCCGATGAAGCGCTGTACCTCCTTCACATTTCTAGGACTTGGCCAATCCTTGATGGCTTGGGTTTTGCTTCCATCCATACTAATTCCTTGTGTAGACAGTACATACCCAGAAATTGAATTTCGGTCCTATGGAATTCACACTTTTCCAGTTTGATGTAAAGATGATTTTGTCTTAGACGTTCCAAGACCATTCTCACATGTCCATGATGTTCCTCTGTGGAGTTAGAAAAAATTAGAATATCATCCAAATAAATTACCACGAATGTATCTAGGAGATCCCTGAAGATGTCATTCACCAAGTGTTGGAAAGTGGCTGGGGTGGTACTCAGACCAAAAGGCATAACTAGATATTCAAAGTGTCCATAGCGTGACCTGAATGCAGTCTTCCATTCATCCCCAGGTCTAATACGGACTAAGTTATAGGCCCCACGAAGATCTAGTTTAGAAAAAATTTTGGCATGTCGCACTCTCTCCAATAACTCAGGGATTAAAGGCAATGGATAACGGTTTCTAATAGTAACCTTATTGAGTTCCCTATAGTCTACGCATGGTCTCAGAGATCCATCTTTCTTCTTTACAAAGAAGATGGGTGCACCTGCAGGAGATGAAGAGGGGCGTATGAAGCCCTTGGCTAGATTTTCATCTATGTAATCCTTTAAAGCCTTTAGCTCGGGCCCCGCCAGGGGGTAGATCTTACCAAAAGGTATCTCTGCTCCAGGCAATAATTCAATTGGACAATCATATGGACGGTGAGGAGGAAGCTGGTCAGCATTCTTCTTGTCACATAAATCCACATAGTCCTGGTATACAGCTGGTAGTTCAGGGACTGACATGATTCCTTTAGGAACAGAGCAAGCTGAAACTTTTGGACTCATCTGTTTCTCTGGAAAGTGTAATTCCTTGGTCTCCCAGTTAATGGTAGGATTCTGAGCCTGCAGCCATGGTAGCCCTAGAATAATGGGAAAGTGGGGAGAAGAGATAAGCATAAAGGACAGTTTCTCTTGATGATCTTTACCCATAAGAACCCTCAAAGGCTCTGTTTCCTGATCCACTGGTCCAGAGGTCAGCAGGGAGCCATCCACAGTTTCCATCTGTACTGGAGTAGCCTTCTTCACTGAACGTATTCCCTGTTTCAGAGCAAAGGAGACATCCATAAAATTTCCACTTGCCCCTGAGTCGATCATAGCAGAGCTAGACACCGAAGCTGAGTCAACCCAGAGTTTGATGGAAAGAAAGCAATGAGAATTGTTTTTCTTACAACTCAGCTGGGACACCGCTGAGGAAACTTGAAAAATGGCAGCGTTTACACAGTCAACGTCCTCAGAGGTAACGGAGTTTAAGTCCGAGAAATCAAGATCTGTTGCTGCAGATCTCTCTGGAGCCTGAGGCTCGGACCTGACAGATCCCCTCTCGCAACACTCACAATGAATGAGTGCTGCAGTAGTCTTACGAGAACGGCTGGGGCAGTTTATAATGAAGTGCCCTGACTTACCACAATAGAAACATAGATTCTCCTTAAAACGATGTTCCTTGCGTGCATCACTAACCCGTCGTTGTAAAGAGTCTACCTGCATGGGTTCAGGTTCAGGTTCCCGTGTAATCCTACTCAAAGGTTCCTTAGCTGGAGAGGAAGGTAGGAAAAGGTTAGTACGATTGCTTTCGAACCATCTCTCTTGCCTGCGTTCAGTCAGACGAGTATCAATACGGATGCAGTAGTTAATAAAGTCACCTAACGCAGTGGGAGGGTCGGCACGAGCAAGTTCATCCTTAATCAGTGGAGACAACCCTTTCCGAAAAATAGATTTCTTAGCGGAAGTGTCCCAAGTGGTATCAAGAGCCCATCTCCTGAAATCCAGGGCATATTCGGCTACTGAACGCTTACCTTGGCGCAAAGTTAACATGGCTGCTTCAGCTGTTGCACCTCGATTGGGGTCATCAAACACCTGCCCCATGGCTGAAATAAAATCATCAAGGTGATTCAAACAATCATCCTCAGTCTCAATCAGAGGGTTTGCCCACATTAAAGCCTTGTTGGTAAGCAACATAATTATAGTAAGCACCTTAGATCGTTCAGTGGGAAATTGTGAAGCATATGCAGAAAAAAAAAGATTGCATTGATTAATAAATCCCCTGAATTTCTCACGTTCACCGCCAAAACGAAAAGGGGGCAACTTGGGAATCCCAGCACTCGGGGCTACGGCAGGAGCCTGGACTCGCCCCTCTAGAACCTCAATCCTGGCTCGCAAATCCTGGGTAGTCTGTCCAACCACTTGCAAATTGTGATTATTGAGGTCCTGTAGATTTGTAAAACGGGTCTTTATATTCTGCAAATCTGCAAGGATATTATCAGTCACTCCGCAAAGTTCCTTTATGCGGGCCTCCATTTTCCAGATCTTTTAAGACAGGATTACTGGAAGAAGAGGAGAGAAAAAAAAAAATAGTGTTCACCTGTGGCAACACTGCAGAGAGAAAAAAAATTAAGGGAACTGCTCACCTGGAATGGTTGTGAGAAGTCACAACCACTATCATCACAGAAAGTTTCAACCAGACATCTGATATCCAGAGTTACAGCAGACAAAAAAGAGAAAAGAAAGGAAAAAAAAAAAACAATAGTGTTTATCTGTGGTAACACTGCAAAAAGAAAAAACTTAAGAGAATTGCTCACCTGGAATGGTTGTGAGAAGTCACAACCACTGTCATCACAGAAAGTACAACCGGACGTCTGATATCCACAGTACAGCAGACACAGCCTTCCAGACCCAGCAGACACTAACGTTTTGGCTTCAGAATCTTGTAATGTATGTAGTACAGTTCATATAGCGTCTTGTGCTTGGGTGCGATGAAAACACAGGAGTCACAGGTTTGATATAGAAAAGTCCTGTATTACTTCATACAAGTTGGCAGAAATAGTCACACAGTTTGCAGACACAGAAACAGGAGACACAGCAGGCCAGAGTAATCCAAGCTCAGCAATCACTCTCCAATACAGATTCAGGATCTTCTTCTCTGTTACCGTAAGTCCATGCAAACGTGGGTCTTTCAAAGAGCAGGGTTCAGAGTCCACAAGTGCTTCAGAGTTCCTCAGTAGGAATAGCTGGAGTACAAGGTCCAAGGCTTACAGGAGTCAAGTCACAGGTTCACTGCAGGCTAGATTTTGAAGCACTGATTGCTCAGCTGTGGCTGCTTAAGAAGCAAAGGAGAGAATCAGGGCGGGAACATGCAAGCTGGAAACTCCATTTTGACTGAGGGCAAGATAGCTGCAGCAAGACAGAAAGTAAAATGGCTGACGAACAAACTGAGTTTCAGGAATATATACATAGAACCTTACACTGGGTTTCCTAGGAAGTGGTTTCCAAAATGATTACCGCTCGGAAACCTGCATCCGTGCGCATCAATCACCGTACCTGGAAAACATTTTTTGCATGGTGCAGGACCGCGGTCTTTCTCCTCTCGCCTTCTCCATCCCGTTCCTATAGATCCCCGTTGGATGCTTGGGACCTTAATTTGGTCCTAGGTTGTTGTGAATGGGTTTGAGATGAGTACTGAGCAGAGGCTCCCTCTGGTGGTTACAAGCGGTACTAGTGAAGATTGTGAGGACTGGGAATCAGGTGTTACTGACTGGTCTTATATAAGGGAGTCATTTTCCCATCAGGGTTGCCGGTGATCAATTGTTCTGGTCTGAATCCTTCATTCCAGTTTCCCTTGTAGCCTGCTGTGTCGTGTCTGCATCTCCTGCTACCAGATAAGATTTTTTCTTCTTTTGTGTTATTGCTATATTTTTGCATTTTTGTCTTGCACTTCTTTGGGGGCCTTCTGGGTCCCCTCCGGGGGCTTCTGCCTTCTCAGTTTAGTTCAGCCACTGAGTTTTGTTCTTTTGCTTTTTCCAGTTTTTTCAGTGGCTGCTGTTTTGATTTTGTTACACCAGAGAGCTAATTTAGGTGGTAGAGGTCGTGTGATCTCAGGTGATTTTGAAATTAGTAGAGTTGGTGTTTTTCAGGGTTTTCTGGATTGCAGTAAGTACCCTTCCTGTCCTTTTCTTTTTAGATAGTTTTGGGCCCCAGCGTTTGCTCTTACTATTTTCTTTCTGTGTCAGTATTTCCTCTTGTCTAACCGCCATTACATGTTTGGGGCTGCCAATGTGTTAATACCAACACTCCTGTTTTTTCTGCCTCCCCCCAGGCTCAGGATGTTCCTGACTTTTTGTTTGATTTTTCTGATGTGTTTAGCGAAAGTAAATCTGCATCCTTGCCTCCCCATAGGAGCTATGACTGCGCTATTGAATTAGTGCCGGGTAGTAAATTCCCTAAAGGTCGCCTTTTTAACTTGTCTGTACCTGAACATGACGCTATGCGGTCTTATATCAAGGAATCTTTGGAGAAGGGTCATATCAGACCATCCTCTTCACCCTTAGGTGCCGGTTTTTTCTTTGTGGCCAAAAAAGATGGTTCATTAAGGCCGTGTATTGATTATCGTCTCTTGAACAATATTACTGTGAAATATCAATACCCGTTACCCTTGATTTCTGACCTGTTTTCCAGGGTGAAAAACGCTACTTGGTTTACCAAGCTTGACCTCAGGGGGGCGTATAACCTTATTCGCATTAAGCACGGGGATGAATGGAAGACGGCATTCAATACCCCTGAAGGGCATTTTGAGTACCTAGTGATGCCCTTTGGGCTCACTAATGCTCCTTCCGTCTTCCAGTCCTTCATGAATGACATTTTCAGGGATTTTGTGGACAAATTTCTGATTGTTTATTTGGATGATATCTTGATTTTTTCTAATGACTGGGACTCTCATGTGAAACATGTTCGAACTGTGTTCCAGATTTTGAGAGAGAATGCTCTGTATGTGAAGGGATCAAAGTGTCTTTTTGGCGTACAGAGGATCTCATTTCTGGGATTCATTTTGTCCCCATCTGTTATTGAAATGGACCCGGTCAAGGTTCAGGCCATCTGTGATTGGGTCCAACCTACTTCATTAAAGGCTCTTCAGAGATTTTTGGGTTTTGCCAATTTTTATCGTAAATTTATTGGTAATTTCTCGGTTATTGTTAAACCATTAACTGATTTGACCAGAAAGGGTTCTGATGTGGTGAATTGGCCTCCTGAGGCAGTCTCTGCATTTCAGGAACTTAAGCAGAGATTCACTTCTGCTCCTGTTCTACGGCAGCCTGATGTTTCTCTGCCATTTCAGGTGGAGGTTGATGCCTCTGAAATTGGGGCAGGTGCCGTTTTGTCCCAAAAAGATCCAGAGACCTCTAAAAGTAACCCTTGTGCCTTTTTCTCTCGAAAATTTTCTCCTACTGAACGTAATTATGACGTGGGTAATCGGGAGTTATTGGCCATGAAGTGGGCTTTTGAAGAGTGGAGACATTGGCTGGAGGGAGCCAAACATCAGGTGGTGGTCCTTACGGACCATAAGAATCTGGTCTATCTGGAATCTGCCAAGCGACTCAATCCTAGACAGGCCAGGTGGGCCTTGTTTTTCACACGTTTTAATTTTGTGGTTTCCTTTCTTCCTGGCACTAAGAATGTTAAGGTGGATGCCCTCTCGAGGAGTTTCCTTGCGGACTCTCCTGAGTTGTCTGGTCCTTCTGTTATTTTGAAAGAGGGTGTAGTTCTTTCCGCCATCTCGCCCAATTTGAGACTTGCTCTGGAGGGGTGTCAGGAGGATAGGCCCGAGCGCTGCCCTGTTGGAAAATTGTTTGTCCCGGACCAATGGAAAAAGAGTGTGATGTCTGAGATTCATTGTTCCGCATTGGCTGGGCATCCCGGAATTTTTGGTACCAGAGACTTGGTTAGTCGGTCCTTTTGGTGGCCTACCTTGTCTCGTGATGTCAGGGAATTTGTGCAGTCCTGCGGGACTTGCTCTCGCTCCAAGCCTTGCTCTCGCTCTAGTGGTTTGTTGATGCCATTGCCTGTGCCCAAGAGACCATGGACCCATATCTCTATGGATTTCATTTCCGATCTTCCTGTTTCTCAGAGAATGACCACCATCTGGGTAATTTGTGATAGGTTTTCCAAAATGATACATCTTGTGCCATTACCTAAGTTGCCTTCCTCCTCTGAATTGGTGCCGTTGTTCCTTCAGCACGTGGTTCGTTTACAGGCATTCCTGAGAACATTGTGTCTGACAGAGGAGTCCAGTTTGTTTCCAAATTTTGGAGGACTTTTTGTTCTAAACTGGGTGTTCAATTGTCTTTCTCCTCGGCATTTCATCCTCAGACCAATGGTCAAACTGAGAGAACAAACCAGACATTGGAGACTTATCTTAGATGCTTTGTGTCTGCTGATCAGGATGACTGGGTCTCTTTTTTGCCTTTGGCTGAGTTTGCTCTTAATAATAGGGCTAGCTCTGCCACTTTGATGTCTCCGTTTTTCTGTAATTCTGGGTTTCACCCTCGATTTTCTTCAGGACAGACGGAGACTTCTGTCTGTCCAGGTGTTGACTCTGTTGTGGAGCGTATGCAACAGATTTGGGACCAGGTAGTGGAGAGGTTGTCCCTCTCTCAGGAGAAGGCCCAGCGGTTTGCTAACCGGCATAGGACTGATGGTCCTCGGTTTAAAGTGGGGACTTGGTCTGGTTGTCCTCAAAGAATATTCCTATGAGAGTAGCATCTCCTAAATTTAAGCCTAGGTTATTGGACCTTATAAGATCATGGAGATTATTAATCCTGTTTCTTTTCGTTTGCTTCTTCCAGGGACATTTAAGATCCATAACGTGTTCCACAAGTCCTTGTTGAAGAGGTTTGTTGAGCCAGTGGTTCCTGCTGCTGTGCCTCCTGACCCTGTTTTGGTTGAGGGCAATCTGGAGTATGTGGTTGAGAAAATATTGGATTCTCGTTTTTCTAGACGGAAACTCCAGTATTTGGTTAAATGGAGAGGTTATGGTCAGGAAGACAATTCTTGGGTGTTTGCTTCGGACATCCATGCTAGGAGACTTATCCGTGCGTATCATAGAACTCATCCTGACCGACCTGGTTGCTCAAATGAGGGTTCGGTGACCCCTCCTCAAGGGGGGGGTACTGTTGTGAATGGGTTTGAGATGAGTTCTGAGCAGAGGCTCCCTCTGGTGGTTACAAGCGGTACTAGTGAAGATTGTGAGGACTGGGAATCAGGTGTTACTGACTGGTCTTATATAAGGGAGTCATTTTCCCATCAGGGTTGCCGGTGATCAATTGTTCTGGTCTGAATCCTTCATTCCTTGTAGCCTGCTGTGTCGTGTCTGCATCTCCTGCTACCAGATAAGATTTTTTCTTCTTTTGTGTTATTGCTATATTTTTGCATTTTTGTCTTGCACTTCTTTGGGGCCTTCTGGGTCCCCTCCGGGGCTTCTGCCTTCTCAGTTTAGTTCAGCCACTGAGTTTTGTTCTTTTGCTTTTTCCAGTTTTTTCAGTGGCTGCTGTTTTGATTTTGTTACACCAGAGAGCTAATTTAGGTGGTAGAGGTCGTGTGATCTCAGGTGATTTTGAAATTAGTAGAGTTGGTGTTTTTCAGGGTTTTCTGGGATTGCAGTAAGTACCCTTCCTGTCCTTTTCTTTTTAGATAGTTTGGGCCCCAGCGTTTGCTCTTACTATTTTCTTTCTGTGTCAGTATTTCCTCTTGTCTAACCGCCATTACATGTTTGGGGCTTTCTATTATCTTTGGGGTTCTGCTCCGGGCAGATAGCTTTCCTATTTCTATCTTTAGGTGTAGTTAGTTTCTCAGGCTGTGACGAGGCGTCTAGGACCAACGTAGGAACGCTCCACGGCTGCCTCTAGTTGTGGTGGTTAGTCAGGGTACTGCAATCCCATAGATTCCAACTGCTCTGGTGTATTGCCTTTTTTTTTTACCTGCACTCCTCAGCTACCGAAACATAACACTAGGTGTTCTACATGAGTCTCCCTTTGAACCGCTGCAGGACGTCTCTCTGACCCACCTTTCATGGAAGGTCGCCTTTCTTGCTGTGTTGACGTCAGTCAGGCGGATATCAGAGCTAGCCGCCTTGTCCTATCGAGCTCCTTTCCTAATTGTTCACCAGGACAAGGTGGTTCTCAGACTGTCTCCGTCCTTCTTGCCCAAGGTGGTCGCTTCCTTTCACCTTAATGAGGACATTGTCCTGCTCTCGTTTTGCCGAGGACTCTAGGGCTCTTCACACTCTGGATCTGGTGAGGGCTCTCAGACGGTATGTTTCACGGACGGCGTCTTTCCAGAAAACGGACGCCTTATTTGTTCTTCCTGAGGGTCACAGGAAGGGATTCGCCGCTTCTAAGTCCACAATAGCCAGGTGGATTCGTTCGGCTATTCAAGAGTCAGAGGTAAGCCTATCCCAGTGGGGATTAAGGCACACTCCACTCGTTCGGTGAGAGCCTCCTGGGCCATTCGGCACCAGGCGTCGGCAGAACAGGTTTGTAAGGCCACGACTTGGTCCAGTCTGCACACTTTATCGAAACACTACAACATTTACACTCAGGCCTCAGCAGATGCGAACCTGGGAAGACGGATCTTGCAGGTGGTGGTAGCGCATCTCTAGGCAGCTGGTGTATGAGGTTTGATCTGTCCTATCGGTTCCCCACCCAGGGACTGCTTTAGGACGTCCCATGGTCCTGTGTCCCTCAATGAGGCGAAGGAGAAACAGGGATTTTTTGTGTACTCACCGTAAAATCCTTTTCTTCAAGCCACTCATTGGGGGACACAGCACCCACCCTGTTGGCCTGACGGCTTGACTATGTTCTTTGGTTTGACATTTGTATACTCTTATATAATGTTCTTGATTTCCTACTGCTTTGTCACAGAACTGGTTTGGCTGGAGCCAGTGTGCAGAGGAGGAGCTAATCTTTTTTTGCGTCTACTTAGTGTCAGCCTCCTAGTGGCAGCAGCATAACACCCATGGTCCTGTGTCCCCCAATGAGTGGCTGGGAGAAAAGGATTTTATGGTGAGTACACAGAAATCGCTGTTTTCTAATATCAGACATTAGGAAAACTTAAGATTGTAAATTAACTTTTCTTCTCACTGAAATTTTACCTTTCTTTCACAGTGACTTAAAGAACTGCCAGCAAATAATTAATAAGGATGGCCCTTCAGTTCTGGAAAATTATGATGAAAAAGGACACACACCAGTTCACTGGGCCGCACTGGCAGGATCTGTTGAGCTAATAGGGCTCTTTATAGATTGCAAAGGACCCGTGGATCTACCAAGTCAGTCTGAGACAGGGCAGCATCCCATTCATTGGGCTGCAGTCAATGGTTACATATGTGTCGTTGATCTGCTTGTGAAAGCAGGAGTATCGATAGACGTAGAAGATCAGAAAGGGTGTACACCATTAATCACCGCTGCTCAGTATGGACACACAGCCCTTTGTTGTTATCTTATTGGGAAAGGTGCCAAAGTCCACGTATGTGACCTGGAAGGAGATACCGCATTGCACTGGGCAGCTTTCAAAGGTTAGTACATCCGTTTGATATACATGTGAAGCTCATATGACTTTATCATAATAGACTGCAGCTTAAGCCATGGGTAATTGCAATTTGCCTGCAATCTGTCTGTAATTTTTTCACTTTTTCACAGCTAAATCACAAATGGAAAATAGTCACGTGACAGGAATTTGTAGATAAATTTCAATATGCAAATTGCCTCTTCAAACAAAGAGGACTTGTACTCTATAGCGCCACCTATTGGAAGTAGCGATCCTACAAGTCATAATCAACCCTTTAACGAGGACTCGTTAAAGAGTTGATTATGACTTGTAGGATCGCTACTTCCAATAGGTGGCGCTATAGAGTACAAGTCCTCTTTGTTTGAAGAGGCAATTTGCATATTAAAATTTCCCAGAGGAGCATTGCACGGCGAATAAGCCTCCTTACCTCGACACGCCAGAGCTGGTATGTCACTTTCCACAAGGAGAAACCTTACCCCCTAGACCTTAGATAAATTTCACAAATTTTTAGCTCACATCACCAAAGTTGCCATGTAGCCCCAAACTTATTTGCTCACCAGCCACAGGGTAATGGGACTAGGTCTGATTGCATTATTGATTGATAAAGCTTTGGTGGCATTACCAGTTAAAGAAATTTGTATGTCAATTAAACTAAGGTCCCAAATCATGAAAAACAGCTAAAAATGACCCTCCTACTATTTACAACAGTTTTATTTAGATACTTATAAAAAGGGTGGCTTATCACATTAGAGACACAGGTAGTCTAGCAGTGTTTAGGCATATAACTTCCCCTGCCGCAGTGGTTGGCACCCTAATATTGCAATATTGCGCCCCCGCTCACCTTTGGCTTACCCTTAATGACCCTGATACGCCTTAAATATAACATACCAATATACCGACATGATAAAGCTAAACATTTGTGAAAACACAAAGACAATATTTAACAAGTAATAAAAAGCCTTATCTATCCAATTCATTAGTTTAGAAAAACGAGCACCAAATAGAATATCCAATCACTGGTTTATGCAACAATGCATACATTGATATATCAAATTCATATATGGGATAATAAAAAACAGAGGTGCATAAATTGCTACATAGGGCAAATATCCATTCTTTAACACTCCACTTTAGCCCCTCCTCCTTTTTTGTACGTACACCTCAACTGTAAGAGAAAGAATCTAAAAATAAAAAAAAAAACAGAAAATCACATTGTATGATTTTTACATGATTAAATTGCATTTTATTGCATGAAATAAGTATTTGATCATCTACCAACCAGCAAGAATTCTGGCTCTCACCCTACTACTCTGCACTCATTACTTGTATTAACTGCACGTGTTTGAACTTCACCTGTAGAAAAGAGACCTATCCACACAATAAATCACACTCCAACCTCTCCACCACTACCAAGACCAAAGAGCTATCTAAGGATACCAGGGACAAAATTGTAGAACTGCGCCGGGCTAGAATGGGCTGCAGGACAATAGGTAAGCAGCTTGGTATGAAGGCAATTATTACAAAATGGAAGAAACACAAAATGACTGTCAGTCTTCCTCGGTCTGGGACTTCTTGCAAGATCTTGCCTCGTGGGATAAGAATAATTCTGAGAATGGTCAGGAATCAGCCCATAACTACATGGGAGGACATGGCCAATGACCTAAAGAGAGCTGGGACCACATTCTGAAACATTACTGTTGGAAACACACTATGCCGTCACGAATTAAAATCCTGCTTGACACGCAAGGTTCCCCTATTCATGCCAGCACATGTCCAGGCCCTTTTGAAGATCACCAATGACCATCTGGATGATCCAGAGGAGGCATAGGAGAAGGTCATGTGGTCAGATGAGGCCAAAATAAAACTTTTTGGTATCAACTTCAATCGCCGTGTTTGGAGGCAGAAGAAGGATGAGTACAACCTGAAGAACAATGTCTCAAACATGAAGCATGGTGGGGGAATCATCATACTTTGGGGGTGCTTGTTTGCAAAGGGGATAGGACAACTACACCATATTGAAGGGAGGGTGGATGGAGTCATGTATCGCAAGATTTTGGTCAACAGCCTCCTTCCCTCAGTAAGAGCATTGCAGATGGGTAGTGGCTAGGTCTTCCAGAATGACAATGACCTGAAAAACATCCAGGGCAACTAAGGAGTGGCTCCTTAAGAAGCATTTCAAGGTCTTGGAGTGACCTAGCCACATTATTTGTAGGTGGGAAAACTTGCAAAATCGGCAGTGTATCAAATATTTATTTTCCCCACGGTATATGCCCGCAGCTTCTTCTGTGATGTACATGCCCATAGCGTCTCCTGTGATGTGTCCGCAGTGTCCTTTGTGATTTATGTGCCCAACATGTCCTGTAATGTATCTGCCCCATTGTCTCCTGTGATGTATGTGTCCCAGCCCCTCCTGTACTGTATATGCCCCAGGCTCACTGTTTCCTGTGATGTATATGCCCAGCGTCTACTGTGATTTATATGCTCCAGTTCCAGTGTCTCCTATGTGATGTATATCTATCAGTTCCACATGAGCAGTGATGAATTTCCCACTATCAGGAGATCTGCAATGAAATATACACCTGTGTTCACAGCTTACTGCTCCCATCACATCAAGGGTGAGTTAATTAAAATTTTGAACAAATATAGCAGGATAAATTTCATGTTGATAATTTTGTTCGGCCAACGAATGATGGTGTAAATACAGGTGCTTCTCACAAAATTAGAATATCATCAAAAAGTTAATTTATTTCAGTTATTCAATACAAAAAGTGAAACTCATATAGAGTCATTACAAACAGAGTGATCTATTTCAAATGTTTATTTCTGTTAATGTTGATGATTATGGCTTACAGCCAATGAAAACCCAAAAAGTCAATATCTCAGTAAATTAGAAAACTTTATAACACTAGCTTGAAAAATTGTTTTGAAATCCGAAATGTTGGCCTACTGAAATGTATGTTCAGTAAATGCACTCAGTACTTGGGGCTCTGTTATGAATGTGCTAGAGATGGTTTCTGAGCAGAGGCTCCCTCTGGTGGTTACAGACAGTACTGAACCTTTCAGCGAGGAGTGGCAATCTGGGATCGCTGACTGGTCTGATATAAGGGAGGTTCCCTCCCATGATGGTTGCCGGTGATCAATTGTTCCCTGCACTTCTGTGGAGGTCAGCCAGGTCCCCTACAGGGGCTTGTGCTCCTCTCAGTTTATCTGAAGTCACTGTTATTTGTTCATTTGCTTTTTCCTGTTTTTTCAGTGGCTGCGGCTTAGTTTTGTTACACCAGAGATCTGATTGAGGTGGTAGAGATCGTGTGATCTCAGGTGCTTTTGCAATCAGAAGAGTTGTTATTTTTTAGGGGTTTTTTTGGATTGCAGTGAGTATCCTTTCCTGTACTTTTCTGTCTAGACCAGGGATGTCAAAGTCAAACACACCGAGGGCCAAAAAAACAAATTTGCTACAAGCCGAGGGCCGGACTGGTTCAATGTTTATTAAAACATATCGAAATGATTGCACATAGCCTATTGAACCAAGACCTAACACAGTGTACATTATTTAATGATTAAATGAATATGGCAATATTTTGATTTCACTTCTTATAATTACACGAGTGATATCTATTGTAAATTCTACAATAGCTCAGAAACTGCCGAATCCTCACAACACACAGTACAGACCGGACAGTATAGTCCTCCATACAATATTATTGGCCAAATATAATGCTCCATAAAGAATATTGGACCCCAAATAATGCTCCATACAGAATACTGGACCACATAAATTGCTCCATACAGGATACTGGTCCCCATATATTGCTCCATACAAAATATGGAGCTCTCCTCTGCACTGTGCTGCGCTCTGCACTGTTACGGCTCAGGAAAGGGCACTGTGGAAAGACGTCATCCCGCCCTCTGACCTGAGACATCACAGTGCAGAGCTGCAGAAGACACCGGAGCTGCGGAGGCACGGGGAGAGGTAAGTATTGTGCCGGCTGCCGGGGCCCTGAGCAAGCGGGGGGGCCCAGTGGCGGCGCTAACACCGCTCTCCTCCGCTAACAGGCGCCGGCAGAGGTGTATCTAGGTTTTCTGGCACCCAGGGCAAGAACTCAGTTTTGCGCCCCCCCTCCACACCCACCCCCTAACCCTAATCCCCCCTTCACACTGAATAATCTCCCCTTTACACTAATAATAAATCCCCCTCACACTGAATAATCCCCCAACACACAGAATAATCCCCCCTCTACACAAATACCCCCTCCACACTGAATAATACCCCCTCCACACAAATAATAAATCTCCTTCACATTGAATAATCCCCCAACACACAGAATAAGCCCCCTCCACACAAATAATAAATACCCCCTCCACACTGAATAATCCCCCCTCCACACAAATAATAAATACCGACTCCACACAGAATAATCCCCCCTCCACACAAATAATAAATACCCCCTCCACACAGAATAATCCCCCCTCCACACAAATAATAAATCCCCCCTCCACACTGAATAATCCCCCCTCCACACAAATAATAAATACCCCCTCCACACTGAATAATCCCCCAACACACAGAATAATCCCCCTCCACACAAATAATAAATACCCCCTCCACACTGAATAATCCCCCAACACACAGAATAATCCCCCTCCACACAAATAATAAATACCCCCTCCACACTGAATAATCCCCCTCCACACAAATAATAAATACCCCCTCCACACTGAATAATCCCCCCCACACAGAATAGATCCCCTCCACAAAGAAGGAATTCCACCCACACACAAGCAAACAATAAATCATCCCCCTTCTACGCTGAATCTGCAGCTCCACAGACACACGAGGCAGGAGCACTTACATCAGATCTTCTGCTCTCTTCTGCCTGCCGGAAAGTGACTTCAGCACTTGCCCGGGTGTGCCGGGTTCTGACGCCGGCCCTGCTACCGGTGCATTGTGGGAAATGTAGTGTTGGTGCGTGCAAAACACCAGCAGGCGGCTGTGGCCTGCGGGCCGGATCTAATAGTAATTAAATATCATCCAGGGGGCCATAGATAATCAATTCGCGGGCCGGATTTGGCCCGCGGGCCTTGACTTTGACATATGGGGTCTAGACAGATTGGGCCCCAGCGTTTGCTCATTCTATTTTCTGTCTGTGTCCGTGCTTCTTCTTGTCTAACTGCCATTAAATGTTTGGGGGCTTCCTATTTTCTTTGGGGATCTGCTCCGGGGCAGATAGCTTTCATCTTTCTGCCTTTAGGTGTAGTTATCTCTCAGGCTATGACGAGGCGTCTAGGATCAACGTAGGAACGCTCCACGGCTACCTCTAGTTGTGTGGTTAGTTCAGGTTACTGCAATCCAATAGGTTCCAGCCTCTCTGGTGTATTGCCGTTTTTGCTTATTCTCCTCAGCTACCATAACACAACAGTATCACCGGCCCAAAACTGAAAATTATATGGTACTCACAGAAGGGAAAAATAGTGTGGAAAGAAAAAAAAAAAAAGTCAGAGTTGTCAGAGATTTTTTTTTTTTTCCTGTTGCATTTTTTCCCTCTTTTTCTCTGGGTGCTGAGGAGGATTTTTTTTTCTCTCAATGGAGCTTACACAGTTGTCTGGCCGTGTGGATCAGATTGCCACTAGGGTTCGGAGTATTGCTACCTATCTTGCTAGGTTGCCGGTTGTGGAACCTAGGATTCCCATGGCAGATTTGTTTTTGGGGGATCGGGCTAAATTTCTGAATTTCAAAAATAACTGTATGTTGTTTTTTGCCTTAAAGCCTATGTCCTCAGGGAACGCAGCACAGCAGGTTCAAATTGTCATCTCTCTCCTGCGCGCAACCCTCAGGATTGGGTTTTTTCCCTGACACCTGGGATCCTGTTTTGAATGATATGATGTATTTTTTCTGGCTCTGGGGTTATTGTACGATGAACCTAATGTCACTGATCAAGCTGAAAAAACCTTGTTGGCATTAAAACAGGGTCTTGAAGACGCTGAGTTGTACTGTCAGAAATTCCGAAAGTGGGCAGTCCTGACCAAATGGAATGATGATGCTTTGGCAGCCCTTTTTCGGAAGGGGCTGTCAGAGAATGTAAAGGATGTTATGGTGGGATTCCCTGCTCTCTCTGGTCTCAATAATTCTATGTCATTGGCTATTCAAATTGACAGACGTTTGCGTGAGCGCAGAGGTATGCGTGAGATAGTGTTGCCTTGTGAGCCAGCTTCTGAGCCCATTCAGTGTGAGTGACTTCTGGGGCACAGCGTCATGAGTTTCGAAAGCGCAATGGGTTATGTTTCTACTGTGGTGACTCCTCTCATGCTATTTCAGTCTGCCCTAAGCGGGGAAGACGTTTTGCACGCTCAGTTGTCTTGGGTAGTGTTCAGACTAAATTTCTGTTGACTGTTACCCTGATTTGCTCCCTGTCCACATTTTCTGCTCAAGCTTTTGTTGATTCAGGAGCAGCTATTAACCTGATGGATTTTGACTTTGCCAAACGTTGTGGGTTTCCCATGATACCCCTGCGGAAGTCTATTCCCCTACTGGGCATTGATTCTACCCCTTTGGCGGAGAATAAACCCCAGTTTTCTACTCAGGTGATAATGAGGGTTGAACCAGATCATCAGGAGAGTTGCAAATTTCTGGTGCTGTATAATCTGCATGACATTATTGTACTAGGTTTCACTTGGTTACAGTCTCATAATCCTGTTTTGGATTGGAAATCTGTGTCTGTGACCAGTTGGGGCTGCCAATGTGTTAATGCCGAGATTCCTGTTTTTTCTGCCTCTCCTCAGTCTCAGGATGTTCCTGACTTTTTGACTGATTTTTTGGATGTATTTAGTGAAAGTAAATCTGCATCCTTGCCCCCTCACAGGAGCTATGATTGCGCTATTGAATTAGTGCCTGGTGGTAAATTTCCTAAAGGTCACCTTTTTAACTTGTTTGTACCTGAACACGATGCTATGCGATCTTATATCAAGGAGTCATTGGAGAAGGGTCATATCAGACCATCCTCTTCACCCTTGGGTGCTGGTTTTTTCTTTGTGGCCAAAAAGGTGTCACGACGTATAACAGATATATTCAAAGATAGCAACCTATATCTAATGTGACATCATTCTAAATTTCATATAATAGAGAAAATCAACATGTATACATAGTATCTGCCAGCAATGTCTTACCTGACATAATATCCTATGTATTGTGGGTCAATACTGTGTACGTGTCACGCTGTCTCTGGATAGAGGGACCGGGGTCTATGCTGACCCTGAACTGGGGTCCTGACTAGTCCCTTTACCTGGAGGTACTGTTAATGGTACAGAGGTCCAGGCCGCCAGCGTAACCCTGTCCCTGTAGATCCCTGACCACTGTAATCTAGTCCTGAGAAGGACCCTGATTACCACCACAGGGAATGGGCAGGTCACAGCTTACACACAGTCTAAGACAAACGAGACAGACAAGGGGTAAAGAAAACACAGCCTTGCACACAACACTTCCACTACAGAGGAACACAAAAGGTTAAGGAGATAAACAATAAGCGAGGAGAGGAAAAACCACAACAGGCACTCTTAGCTTAAGTCTTCTCAGAAACGATCCGCTCTGCTGGTCTGAATGAATGCTTTCACCGGCAACTTCCCCAGCAGACCAGCAGGTATATGAAGGAAGCTAATTAACAAAACATCAATCGCAGCTGGGCGAGGCTGGTCAGCCCAGCACCGAGAGAGAAAGAATTAACTCCCTCAGTGCCGAAAAACACCCAGCACCAGAAACTCAGCTGTGCGAAGTCAGGGTGTGCAATCGCGACGATCTCCGTCGCGACACACCCGTGACAGTACCCCCCCTTCTACGAGGGGCCTCTGGACCCTCAGGGCCTGGTCTATCTGGGTGAGTAGTGTGGAAGGCCCGAACCAAACGGTCTGCGTTAATATCCGACGCAGAAACCCACATCCTCTCCTCAGGACCATACCCCCTCCAATGAACAAGGTACTGAAGGGACCGGCGATTCAGACGTGAGTCAATGATCTTCGATACCTGAAACTCCAAATTACCATTGACCACCACTGGAGGAGGAGGTAGAGGTGACGGTATAACTGGTGCCACGTACCTCTTAAGCAACGATTTGTGGAACACATTGTGGATTTTAAATGTAGGAGGGAGGTCAAGACGGAAAGCCACCGGATTAACTATTGAACTGATCCTGTATGGCCCGATGAATCTGGGACCGAGTTTCCAGGAGGGAACCTTAAGTTTTATATTCTTGGTAGACAACCATACCAGATCGTTCACACTTAGGTCCGGACCAGACACTCTCCTCCTATCAGCCATACGTTTGTATCGGTTCCCCATAGTGCTCAGATTATTAAGCACTCCTCTCCACACTGAAGCAAGCGACGACGAAAATCGTTCCTCCTCAGGAACCCCAGAAGAGCCCCCCCATTGAAAGTATAAAACTGGGGGTGAAAACCATATGCCCCAAAAAACGGGGACTTACCAGTGGACTCGCTCCACCTATTGTTAAGAGCGAACTCTGCCAGAGGCAAGAAAGAAGACCAGTCCTCTTGGTTCTCTGAGACAAAACACCGGAGATATGTCTCTAAGCTCTGATTCAGACGCTCTGTCTGACCATTGGTCTGCGGATGAAAAGCCGAAGAAAATGACAACTGCATCCCCCGACGAGAACAAAATGCCTTCCAGAATTTGGACACAAACTGAGACCCCCGATCCGACACCACATCGGAAGGCAACCCGTGAAGTCTCACAATCTCCCCAATGAACACCTGCGCCAGAGTTTTAGCATTAGGAAGAGCAGGAAGAGCAATAAAATGTGCCATTTTGCTGAACCTGTCAACTACAACTAGTATGACAGTTTTACCTGAAGACGGAGGAAGGTCCGTAATGAAGTCCATAGACAGATGGGTCCATGGACGCTCCGGGATTTTCAACGGTAAAAGGACCCCAGACGGACGGGTATGTGGGGTCTTAGAGCACGCACATACCCCACAGGACGCGACAAAAGTTACCACCTCTTTATTTAAGTTAGGCCACCAAAACCGGCGAGAAACGAGATCTACAGTTGCTTTACTCCCTGGGTGTCCTGCCAAAGCAGAATTATGATGTGCCTCGATAACCTTTTGTCTTAACTGATCTGGAACAAACAGTTTCCCTGGAGGTCCTACAGGGGCGTCCCCCTGAGCCTCCAATACCTCCTCCTCAAGCTCAGAGCATACAGCCGACACCACAACTCCCTCCTGAAGAATAGGAACCGGGTCATCCGTCTTCCCGGCCCCCGGGAAACTACGAGATAAGGCATCAGCCTTTACATTTTTTGACCCAGGACGATATGTGACGACAAAATTAAACCTGGTAAAAAACAACGACCATCTAGCTTGTCTGGAATTCAGACGTTTTGCGGACTCTAAATACAGCAGGTTCTTGTGATCAGTAATGACGGTGACCGGGTGGACTGCCCCCTCCAAAAAGTGACGCCACTCTTCAAAAGCCAACTTAATGGCCAAGAGTTCCCTATTGCCGACATCATAATTCCTCTCGGCGGACGACAATTTTTTAGAGAAGAAAGCGCACGGATGCCATTTACCAGGGGACGGACCTTGAGATAATACCGCACCCACTCCTACGTCAGATGCGTCTACCTCCACAATGAACGGTTGTGATGCATCAGGTTGGATGAGTATGGGTGCTGAAGCAAAACATTTTTTCAAGGAGGAAAATGCTTGACAAGCTTTGTCAGACCACCTAGAAAAATCCGTCCCTTTTTTGTCATGTCAGTGAGAGGTTTGACAACAGATGAGAAATTACGAATAAATTTCCGGTAGTAGTTAGCAAACCCAAGGAAACGCTGCAGTGCTTTAAGATCCTCTGGCCGATCCCATTCAAGCACAGCCTTCACTTTCCCAGGGTCCATACGGAAACCGGAGGCTGACACCAAGAATCCTAAAAACTGAAGTTCTTGTACAGCGAATACACACTTCTCCCATTTGGCGTACAGTTTATTATCTCGCAAGATCTGCAACACTTGTCTCACATGCTCCTGATGAGACACAAGATCCGGCGAGTAAATTAAGATGTCATCTAGATAAATGACAACAAACTGTCCCACTAGGTGGCGAAAGATGTCATTAACAAAATGTTGAAACACCGCCGGGGCAGTAGTCAGACCGAAAGGCATGACAAGGTTCTCATAATGTCCCTCCGGAGTGTTAAACGCCATCTTCCAATCATCCCCCTCCTTTATCCTAATCAGATTATACGCCCCCCTGAGATCCAACTTAGAGAACCATTTGGCGCCCACAATCTGATTGAAGAGATCAGGAATAAGTGGGAGCGGATACGGATCTCGGACCGTAATCCGATTAAGCTCACGGAAATCCAGGCAAGGGCGTAGGCCTCCATCTTTTTTCTTCACAAAGAAGAACCCCGCGGCCACTGGGGAAGATGAAGGTCTAATATGCCCCTTGGCCAGACTTTCCGAAATGTAATCCTTCATAGCTTGCCTCTCAGGACCAGAAAGGTTATATAACCTAGATTTTGGTAACTTAGCATCAGGAAGCAATTTTATAGCACAGTCATATGCGCGATGAGGAGGTAATTCTTGACACCCTTCCTCTGAAAACACATCCTCAAAGTCCTCCAGAAAAGGAGGTAAGGTTCTAGGCACGACCGTACCGATGACAGTGTTCATGCAGTTACTATTGCAAAATTCACCCCACTGGCTTATCTCTCTGGATTGCCAATTAATAACTGGGTTATGTTTAGTTAACCAAGGAAGTCCCAACACAATAGGAGTGGGAAGGCCCTCCAACACATAACAAGACAATAGTTCTTTATGTATTGCCCCCACTCGAAGGTCTATGTTATGCACGGCTTGCATAAAGCTACCTTGACCGAGAGGCTTGGCGTCAATAGAGAATATAGGGATAGGTTTGGCCAATACACTCAGTTGCATACCTTGCACCTGGGCAAACCGAGCGTCCACCAGATTAGCCGCGGCCCCACTATCCAGAAGAACAGAAATCCTCTCAGTTCTCGTACCTACCACCACCTCCGCTGGTACGAGAAACTGAGACGGACTTGGGGACGAAATACATACTCCCAGATTGTCGTCCACCACACAACCTGGGATTAATAGTTTTCCGGCGACTTCTTGCTCAGTACAGTTCGGGATGGACACCCCTCAATAAAATGTCCCTCTCTCCCGCAGAAGAAACACCTTCTTGTTTTGCGGCGCACCGCCGATCCCCTCCCTCGGAATGATGTCCCTCCCAACTGCATAGGTTCCTCGGAACAAACCAGGGGAACCTCAATATTAGGGACTTTAGAAGGAGGTGGAGTCATCACAGGGGGCGGAGTTACCCCACACCTCTCCCGAAGCCGTCTATCAATGCGAATAGCAAGAGCCATAGCGGCCTCCAGTGACGGGGGAGAATCATACTGAGCCAACACATCTTTTAATTTGTCAGATAAACCTTGACAAAACTGGCTCTTAAGAGCCGGGTCATTCCACTGAGTATCCGTGGTCCACCTACGGAACTCTGAAGAAAATTCCTCCGCCGGACGATCTCCCTGCTGTATCCTACGTAACTTCATTTCAGCAAGGGAGACCCGATCCGGGTCATCATATACCAGACCCAGGGCTGTAAAAAATCGGTCCACTGACTGGAGAGCCGGGGAGCCCGGGGGGAGAGAGAACGCCCAGGATTGAGGGTCCCCTTGTAAGAGCGAGATGACAATTCCCACCCTCTGATCCTCACTCCCCGACGACTGCGGCCGCAGCCGAAAATACAATTTACATGCTTCCCGGAAAGTAAAAAACTTGTCCCGCCCACCAGTGAACCTGTCCGGGAGAGCTACTTTAGGTTCAAATCTAGTTTGCTCCCGGGGGTACAAAACCTTGGATTTAACGTCCGTCAGCTCCATGGACAAACTCTGCAACTGCTGAGCTAAATGGGCTACTGGATCCATGGTGGCTGGGGAGAATCTTTAGAGGGCCGGTGAAAATGTCACGACGTATAACAGATATATTCAAAGATAGCAACCTATATCTAATGTGACATCATTCTAAATTTCATATAATAGAGAAAATCAACATGTATACATAGTATCTGCCAGCAATGTCTTACCTGACATAATATCCTATGTATTGTGGGTCAATACTGTGTACGTGTCACGCTGTCTCTGGATAGAGGTGGACCGGGGTCTATGCTGACCCTGAACTGGGGTCGTGACTAGTCCCTCTACCTGGAGGTACTGTTAATGGTACAGAGGTCCAGGCCGCCAGCGTAACCCTGTCTCCTGTAGATCCCTGACCACTGTAATCTAGTCCTGAGAAGGACCCTGATTACCACCACAGGGAATGGGCAGGTCACAGCTTACACACAGTCTAAGACAAACGAGACAGACAAGGGGTAAAGAAAACACAGCCTTGCATACAACACTTCCACTACAGAGGAACACAAAAGGTTAAGGAGATAAACAATAAGCGAGGAGAGGAAAAACCACAACAGGCACTCTTAGCTTAAGTCTTCTCAGAAACGATCCGCTCTGCTGGTCTGAATGAATGCTTTCACCGGCAACTTCCCCAGCAGACCAGCAGGTATATGAAGGAAGCTAATTAACAAAACATCAATCGCAGCTGGGCGAGGCTGGTCAGCCCAGCACCGAGAGAGAAAGAATTAACTCCCTCAGTGCCGAAAAATACCCAGCACCAGAAACTCAGCTGTGCGAAGTCAGGGTGTGCAATCGCGACGATCTCCGTCGCGACACACCCGTGACAAAAGGATGGTTCATTGAGGCCGTGTATTGATTATCGTCTCTTGAATAAGATCACTGTGAAGTATCAATGTCCGTTACCCTTGATTTCTGACCTGTTTTCCAGGGTGAAAAGTGCTAGTTGGTTTACCAAGCTTGACCTCAGGGGTCGTATAACCTTATTCGCATTAAGCACGGGGATGAATGGAAGACGGCGTTTAATACCCCAGGGGGTATTTTGAGTACCTAGTGATGCCCTTTGGGCTCACTAATGCTCCTTCCGTCTTCCAATCCTTCATGAATTATATTTTCAGGGATTTTGTGGATAAATTTCTGATTGTTTATTTGGATGATATCTTGATTTTTTCCAATGACTGGGACTCTCATGTGAAACATGTTCGGACTGTGTTCCAGATTTTGAGAGAGAATGCACTGTATGTGAAGGGATCAAAGTGTCTTTTTGGCGTACAGAAGGTCTCATTTCTAGGATTCATTTTGTCTCCGTCTGTTATTAAAATGGACCCGGTCAAGGTTCAGGCCATCTGTGATTGGGTCCAACCTACTTCATTAAAGGCTCTTCAGAGATTTTTGGGTTTTGCCAATTTTTATCGTAAATTTATTGGTAATTTCTCCGGTATTGTTAAACCATTGACTGATTTGACCAAAAAGGGTTCTGATGTGGTGAATTGGCCTCCTGAGGCAGTCTCTGCGTTTCAGGAACTTAAGCAGAGATTCACTTCTGCTCCTGTTCTACGGCAGCCTGATGTTTCTCTACCATTTCAGGTGGAGGTTGATGCCTCTGAAATTGGGGCAGGTGCCGTTTTGTCCCAAAGAGATCCAGAGACCTCTAAAAGTAACCCTTGTGCCTTTTTCTCTCGAAAATTTTCTCCAACTGAACGTAATTATGACGTGGGTAATCGGTTGTTATTGGCCATGAAGTGGGCCTTTGAAGAGTGGAGACATTGACTGGAAGGAGCCAAACATCAGGTGGTGGTCCTCATGGACCATAAGAATCTGGTTTATCTTGAATCAGCCAAGCGACTTAATCCTAGACAGGCCAGGTGGGCCTTGTTTTTCACACGTTTTAATTTTGTGGTTTCTTTTCTTCCTGGCACTAAGAATGTTAAGGCGGATGCCCTCTCGAGGAGTTTCTTTGCGGACTCTCCTGAGTTATCTGATCCTACTGTTATTTTGAAAGAGGGTGTAGTTCTTTCCGCCATCTCGCCCAATTTGAGACTGGCTCTGGAAGAGTGTCAGGAGGATAAACCTGAGCGCTGCCCTATTGGGAAATTGTTTGTCCCAGACCAGTGGAAGAAGAGTGTGATGTCTGAGATTCATTGTTCTGCGTTGGCTGGTCATCCCGGAATTTTTGGTACCAGAGACTTGGTGAGTCGGTCCTTTTGGTGGCCTACTTTGTCTCGTGACATCAGGAAATTTGTGCAGTCCTGTGGGACTTGCTCTCGCTCCAAGCCTTGCTCTCGCTCTAGTGGTTTGTTAATGCCATTACCTGTGCCCAAGAGGCCATGGAGCCATATCTCTATGGATTTTATTTCCGACCTCCCTGTTTCTCAGAGAATGACCGTTATCTGGGTAATCTGTGATAGGTTTTCCAAGATGATACATCTTGTGCCATTACCTAAGTTACCTTCCTCCTCCGAATTGGTGCCTTTGTTCCTTCAGCACGTGGTTCGGTTACATGGCATTCCGGAGAACATTGTGTCTGACAGAGGAGTCCAGTTTGTTTCCAGATTTTGGAGGACATTTTGTTCTAAACTTGGTGTTCAATTATCTTTCTCCTCTGCTTTTCATCCTCAGACCAATGGACAAACCAAGAGAAACCAGACCTTGGAGACTTATTTGAGATGTTTTGTGTCTGCTGACCAAGATGACTGAGTCTCTTTTTTGCCTTTGGCTGAGTTTGCTCTTAATAATAGGGCTAGCTCTGCCACCTTGATGTCTCCATTTTTCTGCAATTTTGGGTTTCACCCTCGATTTTCTTCGGGACAGGCGGAGTCTTCTGTCTGTCCGGGTGTTGACTCTGTTGTGGAGCGAATGCAGCAGATTTGGGACCAGGTAGTGGAGAGGTTGTCTCTCTCTCAGGAGAAGGCCCAACGGTTTGCCAACCGGCATAGGACTGATGGTCCTCGGTTTAAAGTGGGGGACTTGGTTTGGTTGTCCTCAAGAAATATCCCTATGAGGGTTGCATCTCCAAAGTTTAAGCCTAGGTTCATTGGACCTTATAAGATCATGGAGATTCTTAATCCTGTTTCCTTCCGTTTGCTTCTTCCAGTGACATTTAAGATCCATAACGTGTTACACAAGTCCTTATTGAAGAGGTTTGTTGAGCCAGTGGTTCCTATGGCTGCGCCTCCTGACCCTGTTTTGGTTGAGGGCTATCTGGAGTATGTGGTTGAGAAAATATTGGATTCTCGTTTTTCTAGACAGAAACTCCAGTATTTGGTTAAGTGGAGAGGTTATGGTCAGGAGGACAATTCTTGGGTGTTTGCTTCGGACATCCATGCTAGGAGACTGATCCGTGCCTATCACCGAGCTCATCCTGATCGGCCTGGTTGCACAAGTGAGGGTTCGGTGACTCCTCCTCAAGGGGGGGTACTGTTATGAATGTGCTAGAGATGGTTTCTGAGCAGAGGCTCCCTCTGGTGGTTACAGACAGTACTGAACCTTTCAGCGAGGAGTGGCAATCTGGGATCGCTGACTGGTCTGATATAAGGGAGGTTCCCTCCCATGATGGTTGCCGGTGATCAATTGTTGTTGTCTCAGTTGTGGTTCCTGGTTCATTTGGAAGTTTGCTGAGTCTTGCCTGCATCTTCTGCTATCAGATAAGTTATTTTCTGCTTTTATTTTTGTGCTTGCTTTTTGCATTGTTCCCTGCACTTCTGTGGAGGTCAGCCAGGTCCCCTCTGGGGGCTTGTGCTCCTCTCAGTTTATCTGAAGTCACTGTTATTTGTTCATTTGCTTTTTCCTGTTTTTTCAGTGGCTGCGGCTTAGTTTTGTTACACCAGAGATCTGATTGAGGTGGTAGAGATTGTGTGATCTCAGGTGTTTTTGCAATCAGAAGAGTTGGTATTTTTTAGGGGTTTTTTTGGATTGCAGTGAGTATCCTTTCGTGTTCTTTTCTGTCTAGACAGATTGGGCCCCAGCGTTTGCTCATTCTATTTTCTGTCTGTGTCCGTGCTTCTTCTTGTCTAACCGCCATTACATGTGTGGGGGCTTCCTATTTTCTTTGGGGATCTGCTCCGGGGCAGATAGCTTTCATCTTTCTGCCTTTAGGTGTATTTATCTCTCAGGCTGTGGCGAGGCGTCTAGGATCAACGTAGGAACGCTCCACGGCTACCTCTAGTTGTGTGGTTAGTTCAGGTTACTGCAATCCAATAGGTTCCAGCCTCTTTGGTGTATTGCCGTTTTTGCTTATTCTCC
>JARQOD010000001.1:210134266-210207195 GCA_033576555.1 Oophaga sylvatica
TCAGCTACCATAACACAATAGGGCTCCTTTTGCATCAATTAATTACTGCATCAATGCGGCGTGGCATGGAGGCAATTAGACTGTGGCACTGCTGAGGTGTTATGGAAGTCCAGGTTACTTTGATAGTAGCCTTCATCTCGTCTGCATTTTTGGGTCTGGTGTCTCTCATCTTCCTCTTGACAATACCCCATAGATTCTCTATGTGGTTAAGGTCAGGCGAGCTTGCTGGCCAATCAAGCACAGTGACACTGTTGTTTTTAAACCAGGTATTGGTACTTTCGGCAGTGTGGACAGGTGCCAAGTCCTGCTGGAGAATGAAATTTCCATCTCCAAAAATCTTGTCAGCAGAGGGAAGCATGAAGTGCTCTAGAATTTCCTGGTAGACGGCTGCTCCAACTTTGATCTTGATAAAACACAGTGGACCTACACCAGCAGATGACATGGCTCCCCAAACTATCACTGATTGTGGAAACTTCACACTAGAAGTCAAGCAGCTTGGATTGTGTGCCTCTCCACTCTTCCTTCAGACTTTGGAATCTTGATTTCCAAGTGAAATGCAAAATTTACTCTCATCTGAAGACACTGAGCAACAGTCCAGTTTTTTTTCTCCTTGGCCCAAGTAAGACGCTTTTGGCGTTGTCTATTGGGCATGAGTGGCTTGACACAAGGAATGCGACACTTGTAACCCATATCCTGGATACGTCTGTGTGTGGTGGCTCTTGAAGCATTGACTCCAGCAGCAGTTCACTCCTTTTGAATCTCCCCCAAATTTTAGAATGGCCTTTCCTTAACAATCCTTTAAGGCTACTGTTATTTCAGTTGCTTGTGCACATTTTTTTCTATCACACTTCTTCCTTTCACTCAACTTTCCATTAATATACTTGGATACATCACTCTGTGAGCAGCCAGCCTCTTTAACAATGACCTTTTGTGGCTTACCCTCCTTGTGGAGGGTGTCAATGACTGCCTTCTAGACATCTGTCAAGTCAGCAGTCTTCCCCATGATTGTGGAGCCTATTGAAACAGACTAAGGGACCTTTTTAAACGCTTGGAAAACCTTTGCATGTGTTTTTTGTTAATTATTCTAATTTACTGAGATAATGAGTTTTGGGTTTTCATTGGCTGTAAGTCATAATCATCAACATTAACAGAAATAAACACTTGAAATAGATCACTCTGTAATAACTCTATATAATATATGAGTTTCACTTTTTGTATTGAAGAACTGAAATAAATTAACTTTGATTTTCTAATTTTGTGAGAAGCACATGTATCTAAATTGCCCCTGGCAGAAAAAAAGGTCCCCTCCCCTCAATTAAAGGAACTCTGTCAGCACAGAAAATGGTTCATACCAATTACAGGTGCTTGTGCACCCTTGGCATGGCTCAACATTTAAGGCCTCTTTCACACATCCGTTTTGCGCCTAACGGCGCCCCCGGCATTTTGCCGGATCGCCGCATCCGGCAACTAGTATGTAAAACCGGATGAGACGCATCGGGTTTTTCACCGGATCTGTTTCTGTCCTCCGGAAAAAAAACGGATCTGTCTCATCCGGTGTATCCGGTTTTGCATCCGTTTTCGACGGAATGCGCCGGATCCGGTTTTTAAAAACGCCCTTTTTTGGGGTTCCAAACATGATTGGCTACTGTAATCCTATATATACACTGTTCCTACAGCCCATCTTTGACAGGTTGTAGAGAAGCAAGGTGCAGGTTGGAGAGAAGAGCAAGTAGCAAGTCATTGGCGAACATGGATGTCATTATCGGCAATATCTTCAAGAATCTTGTTGATTTTACTGCGGAGGCGAATCGCTTGAGGTTTATAGTTATGGAGAAGGAGCGAAAGATTGAGCAGCTCATTATGCGTCAGCGCCAGCAAAGACGACGCCGTATGTGGATCCACCCCATCACAGCACAGAGATTAACTCGTGGTGTGTATTCTACACTGAACATGGAGCTGCGAGAAAATCCTGAGAAATTTTTTGCCTATCTGCGCATGAATAAAGAAAATTTTGACTATTTGCTGGAGCGTGTTGGAGACCAAATAAAAAAATCGGACACCTATTGTCGGTTCTCGATTTCTCCGGCGGAGCGTCTCATGGTCACTATAAGGTAAGCTATATGTATTGGATCTGCTTGCTTGAGCACACTTGTAATTTTAGAATTTTTTTAACATCACAGGACAACAAGGGAACCATATAACTACACAAAAACTTTTTCCAAAACAGTGTTTTTCATTGTTTTTATTATTTTTGGTATCTCCAATAGTTATAGCTGAGTTCTGGTATGTAATGCTGTGTTTGTGAAATAATTTGTATTTTCTATTTTGTTTTCAGATTTCTGGCAACTGGCGAAACTCTGTCATCGCTCCATTTTCAGTATCGCCTGGGAATATCAACGCTATCTGGGATAATAAAGTATACTTGTCGTGCTCTGTGGGACTGTTTGGTTGGAGAATTTCTTTCAGAGCCAACTACAGACCGGTGGCTTGAAATAGCGGACCAGTTTCTATGTATCTGCCAGTTCCCCAATTGCCTGGGCACTGTTAATGGCAAACATATCCGCATTCAAAAGCCTTCAGGAACCGGATCAGAATTCTACAACTACAAAAAATATTTTTCGGTCGTCCTGATGGCTATTGCAAGTTTATTGCGGTGGACATTGGGTCTTATGGACGTTCCAACGACTCTCAAGTTTTTAAACTTTCTGCTATGGGCCGTAAACTGTACGGAAACACTTTTCAGTTTCCACCCCCTAGGCCACTGCCTCAAACCTCAGGCCCACCAATGCCATTCGTTTGTGTAGGTGATGAGGCATTCCAGCTGTCCGAACACCTCTTGAAGCCGTACGCCAGCAGAAGATTAACACATACAAAGAGAATTTTCAACTACCGCCTCACAAGAGCCAGACGGATGGTGGAGTGTGCGTTTGGGATTATGACAGCCAAATGGCGTGTCCTTTTGACTGCGATAAACTTAAAGACCGAGACTGTGGATGATGTTGTTAAAGCGTGCGTGGTCCTACATAATTTTGTCCTAACCAAGGAACCGATTTCTATGGAGGACCACAATCAAGAAACAACTTTGCACGACTACAGCAACATTACCACTCGCAGTACAGTGGCGGTTTCAAGAATGAGGGACCACTTTGCCCAATACTTTGTGTCACCAGAAGGTAGAGTTGACTGGCAGGATGAAAGAGTGTGTTAAATTTATTTGTTGTTTTAAAACTTTCTGTACCCACAATAAACCTTTAAAAGTTAACTTGTCTACCTTCTTGTGTGTTTTCTACTGTCTGTAACCTTTTTGCCATAGTTGTGTCCCTGGCTGTTTTTTTTAACAAAAGTATTTCACCTTTTGTCCAAAAAAGTGTACCTTGTAGGGCAGGGTTCCCCAACTCCAGTCCTCAAGGCCCACCAACAGGTCATGTTTTCAGGATTTCCTTTGTATTGCTCAGGTGATAATTGCCTCACCTGTGCAATAGAAAGGAAATCCTCAAAACCTGATCTGTTGGTGGGCCTTGAGGACTGGAGTTGGGGAACCCTCTTGTAGGGTATAACCTAACAAAGTACACAATTTTTGGAAAAAGGTAATATACTTTGCATACTACACAACCCGGGACACAACTTTGGCAAAAAGGTTAAATTTGTGAACCTTTTAGCCAAAGTTAGGTGTTTTTTACTAATGGTGTTTGTGTAACCAAATAGGTTTACCTGTTTTACAAAATTTAAAACTTAACATCCTATAAAGAAAAGACAGACCACAATGTTAAACCAATGCAAAATTTATTTTAATAATTATTTTTTAATATAATTTTTAGAAAATTAGGCCTTTTTGCCAAATGTTTCACATTTAAATAAACGTTATTTTTGTATTAAACTTTTTTTTTTATTAAACTTTATTTTTTTTTTTAAACTTTATTATTTTTTAATAGAAATAACAAATATACTGGAAATACTGCTGGAGGGGCTGCGGGACACTTCGACCGTGGGAGTGTGGAGGGATGACCGGGATGGTGGTGGTGAAGGAACAGGAAGAGGTGAAGGGGTGGAAAGAGTAAAAGAATGGGAAGGCAAGGCAGAACAGGTGGGTGGTGGTGGAGTGGAGGGTTGGGCAGGAGGAGCAGGTGACATGGTAGGGAATTGGAAGCGTGAAGGAAATCTGTAAGAGGTAGGAGTGTGGTACGGGGTAGGTGGCTGGTAGTGGGTAGGTTGCTGGTACTGCGGAGGTGACTGCAGTTGGGGAGGTGGGTGGTACTGGGGAGGTTGTTGTAATTGGGGAGGTTGATGGAGCTGGGGAGGTGGCTGGTATTGAATAGGAGGGGGAGGAGGGACGGTGGCTGGAGGGGGGGAAGATGTACGTGTCAGGGACACCGCACTGCACTTGCTCACTGAGCCAGTGCGTGTGTCCTGAGTGAACAAACTGTGCCCAAAGATACCTGTATAGTAGAACCGCAGCAGGGAAGACGTGTGTTTCTGAGGAACAGGACCTTCCGCAGCATGTGACTGCCAAGGGGCAGAGCCAGCCACACGTCTCTCAGAGGCAGCAGTATCAGGTAGAGAATGTTTCAGGCCGAAGGACCTGCAGGCACGTGACTGCCTAGGGGCGTGGCCTAAGCTCCAGAGAGCTATCAGGTAAAGGAAAACTCCTAGAAGGGTAACTACGAAATAAAGTTACCAAGGGGCATAGACAGAATGGATGGTCAGGATATCCAGGTCATAAACATAGAGGGCGACGAAGTACAAAAGGAGCAGGCAGAGAATAACCAGAACACAACCAAGGAGTCATACACAGACGAGCAACGCAGTACAAAAGGGACAGGCAAAACTCGTAACAGGGACACAGCCAAATCAGAACCAGACAGACAAAACGAAGCACAGGCACAACGCACTGGCACAAGCACAGGGTCAGACACACTCAGCCAAAGGTCAGAGTATAAACGACAAAGGCTGGCTTCACAGTGAGGCTATAAAAAGCCTCCCAGGACCCAGAAAGAGGCCAACCAAGTTAACCCCGCGACTACCTGATCCAAGAACCCAGTAAACCATGACAGTACGGCGGCTGGAGGGGGGGGAGGTGGAGGAACAACTGAGGTGGATGGAGGAGGATGTGAGATAGCCTGCACTACAGCAGCGTGGCAGGTATGCATTACATACATCTGCTGGTCAAGAGATAGCGTATCTATGCGCTCCGCAACAGACCTAAAAAAGCTGTGGTTTGGTGATGCTCTTGCTTCTGACTTCATGGTTTGCAGAAGTGTCTTTACCTCACCAACTGTGGAGGTTATCTGATTAATGCCTGCGGCAAGTTGTTCAGATAATACTTTAAGACAGTTCTGGAAAGATGCATTCATATGCAAGAACTCGGGCGCATAGTTCCTTTCCTGACCCCTCTGACGCTGCCGCCCAGTACCCGCAGCTGTACTAGAGGTGGCAGGGTCAGAAGGGTGGGGTAAAGGGAAAGCTATATCCTCACCAGCAGATTCATGTAATGCAGGCGGCCACGATGCTGCAGCGCTGGTGGAGGGGACTGCGGGATCTAATGTGTGAAGGTGCAGATGTACCGGGGCGGTCGAAGTGTCCCTCGGTGTCGGTCTCCTGAGGGATCGCTCTAGAAGGCGCCAACTCTGCGGGCGCCCGAGTGCTGGTCACCGTGCTGTGGAAGAAAGAAAAAACATACAATGAATATAAAGATGTGGAATGGCCCTGGCTGCAAAAAAACATTGGATAGATGTTAACATTTTATGGTAATATTTACCTTCTGGTGACCATTGTTTCACGCAGGAACGCCAGGGCTCGTGCATATTTGTATTTGCTCTGGCATCCTGAAGAACCACTTGGGGCCCGCATCTCCTTGTTGAACTACTTCTTAAAACGATCCCTCACAGACCGCCACCGCTTCACAATTCTCTCCCCTGAAACGAGAAAGCACACATTGGTTACTATACAACATCAGTGTTTCCCAGTCTTCATTCCTCGTGTCCCCCAGAGGTCATGTTTTCAGTATTTCCATAGTGCTGCACAAAAGGAAATCCTGAAAACATGAACCGTGGGGGACATGAGGACTGAAGTTTGGGAAACACAGCTTACAGTCAGCAACCGGAACTCTACTTACGGTGTTTAGTCTGGGACCTAACATCGAGGTCCTCCCAGCGGTCCACAATTGCCGATGCCACTTCCTCCCAGAGTCGTCGGGTCACAATTTGATCAGAATGCCGGCGGTCCCCATGTTCCACAGCGGCTCCCTTTCTCGGACCAGATCAATCATTAGCTCAATGTCTATCCCCTCCTCACTGTCCGAGTCGGGAGCACGCTGTGAAGCCTGTGAAATTAAAAAAGAAAAAAAAAACATTACCATACACATTAGCATGTGAAAATGAAAAAATTATACATGTTAAACTATAAGAAATTAATAAAAAAATATATAGATATCAAATGTTTTGTAAAAAAAATTTAAAAAATTTTATGAAATGTTAACAAAAAAGGTAAATAGTCAAAAAATTGTAATCAAACCTAAAAATTCAAATTTAAAAATGCACCCCAACAAATAAAAAAATTTTGGGAAAAAAAAAAATATCACATTGGAATCAAAAAACAAAAAAACTTACACGTTGGGAACCGCCGACAGTCTCACGACGACGACTCTGGGAGGCGCTATGAGGACCCCTTTGTTGGCTCCCAGATCCAAGAGACTAAAAAGACAAAAAAATTTAGGATAGTGCCATGTTTTGGCCGCTGTGTTAAGTATGTACTAAATGGTTTTCTATGTGTTGTGTGTAGTGTGATGTTGTGTTTATGCGATTGATGCAGGATACTTACGAATTGTGAGCCCACTCCGGGTATCTCTCCACCCCGTCCTTCTTCCTCTGGGAGCTCCTCGTCATCTTGCGATTCCTGTTATTAAAAAAAGACAATCAATACATATATCCCACAGATGGATTGTGGAGAGAAAAAAAATTAAGATATTTTTACCGCCAATTGCTGACGATGGGTAGGAGGGCTCCCAGAAGAAGATGTCTCAGGATCAGCTGGCTGAAGTGGCTGGGAGGGAGGAGATGCTGCTGCTGCTGCCGCCGCTTCCTCAGCTAAAGCCGCCAGTGCGGCAGCTGCTGCAGCTGTTTGACGCTCTCTGCTGTGGAAGACACAAAAAGGCCCAGTGAATATATTTGTATATTCCTTGTCCGTGGCTGAAAGAGAAAAACAAACATGTAATTTTTAGGGAATGGGGGATGTCATATTTACTTTCTGCTGGCTGTTCTCTCTGCCCGTCTCTCCCCCTCTCGGCTTGCTGCCTCCACCGCCGCCTGTCTTTGCCATCTTTTGCTGTGGAGTAAAAAGGGACAGTGAATATACTATTCCTTGGCCCTGGCTGAAAGAAAAACAAACATGTAATTTTGAGCGAAATGGGGGATGTCATAGTTACTTTCTGCTGGCTATCCTCCGAGCTTGGAGGATGTCCTCTCCCCTTTCTGCTGCTGCTTCTGCAGCCGCCGCCTCTCGTTCACGTCTTCTGCTGTTGAGTAAGGACAAAAAAAGGGACAGTGAATATATGTTTATTCCTTGTCCCTGGCTGAAAGAGAAAAACAAACATGTAATTTTTAGGGACATGGGGGATGTCATATTTACTTTCTGCTGGCTGTCCTCCTAGCTTCCATGATGTTCAATCCCCTTTCAGCTGCCGCTTCTGCTGCTGCCGCCTCCTCCCTTTCAAATCTTCTGCTGTGGAATAAACAGACAAAAAGGGACTGTAAATATATGTACTCATTGTCCATGTTTTCAAAAATAACATTCAAACATGAACAGGAGTGAGCTTTATGGTGTACGGAACACAACATCCCGTCATTAATTGGACCCATAAACAGTACCAGGGGTACCCACCCTATCACTGGAAAAAATGCACACTTGATACAGTACCAGGGGGAACAACTTCATCACTTGGAAACCATGGTGACGCACAACATCACTTGCAAAACATGCACACATTACCAGGGGATACAGTTCAACCTAGTGGAAACATGCACATTTCATACAGTACCAGGGGGAACAACTTCATCACTTGGAAACCATGGTGATGCACAACATCACTTGCAAAACATGCACACATTACCAGGGGATACAGTTCAACCTAGTGGAAACATGCACATTTCATACAGTACCAGGGGGAACAACTTCATCACTTGGAAACCATGGTGACGCACAACATCACTTGCAAAACATGCACACATTACCAGGGGATACAGTTCAACCTAGTGGAAACATGCACATTTCATACAGTACCAGGGGGAACAACCCCATCACAGCCAAAAAAAAAAAAAATACAGTAGATCAACATTATGATTGAAAAACATGCACATTTCATACAGTACCAGTGGGAACAACCCCATCACAGCCAAAAAAAATTTTAAAAAAAAACACTAGATCAACATTATGATTGAAAAACATGCACATTTCATATAGTAGCAGGAGGACCATTTCATACAGTACCAGGGGGAACAACCCCATCACAGCCAAAAAATAATTAAAAAAAAAATAGATCAACATTATGATTGAAAAACATGCACATTTCATATAGTAGCAGGAGGACCAACCCTATCACAGCCAAAAAAAAAAAAATACAGTAGATCAACATTATGATTGAAAAACATGCACATTTCATATAGTAGCAGGAAAACCAACCCCATCACAGCCAAAAAAAGTAAAAAAAAATACAGTAGATCAACATTATGATTGAAAAACATGCACATTTCATACAGTACCAGTGGGAACAACCCCATCACAGCCAAAAAAAATTAAAAAAAACACCTAGATCAACATTATGATTGAAAAACATGCACATTTCATATAGTAGCAGGAGGACCATTTCATACAGTACCAGGGGAACAACCCCATCACAGCCAAAAAATAATTAAAAAAAAAAATAGATCAACATTATGATTGAAAAACATGCACATTTCATATAGTAGCAGGAGGACCAACCCTATCACAGCCAAAAAAAAAAAAAATACAGTAGATCAACATTATGATTGAAAAACATGCACATTTCATATAGTAGCAGGAAAACCAACCCCATCACAGCCAAAAAAGTAAAAAAAAATACAGTAGATAAAAATTATGATTGAAAAACATGCACATTTCATATAGTAGCAGGAGGACCAACCCCATCACAGCCAAAAAAAATAAAAAAAAGTACAGTAGATCAACATTATGATTGAAAAAACATGCACATTTCATATAGTAGCAGGAGGACCAACCCCATCACAGCCAAAAAAAAATAAAAAATACAGTAGATCAACAATATGATTGAAAAACATGCACATTTCATATAGTAGCAGGAGGACCAACCCCATCACAGCCAAAAAAAATTAAAAAAAATACAGCAGATCAACATTATGATTGAAAAACATGCACATTTCATATAGTAGCAGGAGGACCAACCCCATCACAGCAAAAAAAAAAAAATACAGTAGGTCAACATTATGATTAAAAACATGCACATTTCATATAGTAGCAGGAGGACCAACACCATTACAGCCAAAAAAAATTTAAAAAAAATAGAGTAGATCAACATTATGATTGAAAACATGCACATTTCATACAGTACCAGGGGGAACAACCCCATCACACCCAAAAAAAAAAAAAAAAAAAAAACACTAGATCAACATTATGATTGAAAAACATGCACCTTTCATATAGTAGCAGGAGGACCAACCCCATCACAGTACCAGTAAATCCACATTATCAATGAAACACATGCACTACAGGAGCAGGGGATACACATTTTACATTTAAAAAAATGCACATTATTTTGTACCAGGGGATACACAATATCACTTGAAAAACATGCATATTTGAAACACTACCAGGGGGACCAACCCCATCAGTGGAAAAATATTAACATTTCATACAGTACCAGGGAACCAACCCCATCACAGCAAAAACATGAATTTGAAAATGTACCAGGGTGCAAAAAAAATGCAGTAGCTCAGGCAGCATTGGTGACAGATGCGTGGTAAAATTTGGGGTGGGGGATGTGATACTTACCGTCTGTTGTCCTGGCGCTCCATTGCCCGGGTGCGGAACCTGGTGCTGGCTGCGGAAACTGGTGCTGGCTGCGGAACCTGGTGCTGGCTGCGGAACCTGGTGCTGTGGCTGTGGCTGTGGTCCTCTTTCTCTTGAGCTCTTGTGCATGGTATGTCTGATGTCCCACTGCATGGTTTTTTATATGTTTGCTGTGGGCTGGTATCTCAATTAAAAAACTGGATCCGGCCACCGGATCCGGCTTTTGCCGGATCCGCCGCATTGCGGCGTTCATAGACTTTCATTGTAACAAAAGCCGGAAGCGCCAGATCCGGCGCTTCCGGCTTTTTCGCCGGAGACAAAAAACGTGACATGCAACGTTTTTGCCAGACGCCGGACTGCGACCAGACACCGGATCCGGCAAAAACCGGACGCGGCGCAGGGACATGCGGCGCCATCCGGCAATAATGTTAGTCTATGGGGAAAAAAAACGGATCCGGCATTACATTTCGCCGGATGCGTTTTTTATGGACAAAAAAATGCCGGAGCGCGCCATCAGGCGCAAAACGGATGTGTGAAAGAGGCCTAAGTCTACCTTCCCACCTCCAAGTTTTCCATCTATTTCCTCCCTTCTCTGCCTCTTTGAAGCCAGAGCGTCATAACACAATTATACAAAGCAAATGAAAAAAAAAACTTGAAACATAAAACTATATGGACTAGGGCCAAAAGTCTCTAAAGCAAGTTTGCAATAAAACACCTCTTTGTTAACATTGGCAAATTGTGTAAATGATCTAAACATGTTACTACAGAAAATATTTACAGTTCTTAATTCTGTAATTATTGTGGGATCTTTCTGTAAATATGTCCCACTATTGTTCAGAAACCTCCTAGACAAGTTTCATATACAGCCCCTAGTGTGTGGCATCATCACAATGCAGAACTTGAGACTTGTATTTTGCAATAACACATGAACATATGGTAGTCATCTGCTCACGTGGATTACTGACATGTCTGAAAGTGATCCAGTCCTTGGACACATTCTCGTAGTTTAAGAAATACCATGTGTATGTATATGTGCCAACTTTTCTGTATTTTATGGTAAAACGAGTCCATCTTATATATAACATATTGAATTCATATATTCTAACATAACTCTGTGTATTAGTATTACTAGTAGAAAAATATGAAATGCTGAACATGGTCAGATTTCTTCATCTACATGCGTTACACTTTAATATCTCACATGCTTGTGCTTATGAAAATTGCCATGATTGTACAGAATAGCAGAACATAACATTTTCAAAGGCAACACAGAGGAATAATCCAGGAACACCGTAGACAGGAAGTATTAAACAATCTATAATAAAAGGCCATAATAACAGAAGACTGGAGAGTTACCGTAATTCACCAATCAAAAAAATCAATGTAAACTTCTTGCTCGCATTCAGTCATACACTTTTCTGGCTTGATGCCATTGATTGTAAATGTGAAAATAATTCCTGGTACCAGGAAAAGGCTTTTTCACACTGGGGTGTTCTCTACGTTATTCTGTCCTGTTGTTTTTGCAGAAAAATGTAAAAACACGAGGCCATTAATGGCCCCTGAGACTTCAGTGTGATTTTATAAATGCCTTCTGCTAACATTCAGTGGAATCCATTCTGTCAGATCTTCTTTCTGGTGGCTTGAATAGCATAGTTTTCTAGTAGGGAGGGAACAAATATTTTTGTTACACCACTTTTGTTACAATTACAAGTTGCCTCCTGACAAATTTTCATATATAATTTATAGACCCTCATGAGTTTGACTAGCTGAAATTACCATTGTTGTGATTAAGTTTACAGAAGGCACCTATATTTACCATCTAAACCCCCTATACAGCACTAATTTAAGGCCCCGTATACATTAGATGGTTTAAGACCAAATGATGCGCCAGTTGATCATTCAACCAACACCTGTCTGAGTGGACACTTTCATATACAGGAGCGCTCGTTCAGCCAAGCACGCTGGCAATAGGACATGCGCGATTGACATCTTTCCCGACTATCAGTCATCTGGCACCCTCATACACATTAGACCTTTGTCTGAAGCCGTTCGATATCAGATTCAGCTGACATTAGTTAAATGTGTATGGGGTGTTAAATCTAGACGTTTGTATACTGACTTGTATGGAATAAGCTGTGTATAGTTTACAACAGACTGGGTCGACTCACCTCCTGGTCATGTATGTGCTGTGTGGTTCTATACACCTCTTCTTCATCCCTTCCTTCTTTTTTTTGAAACTGGACAAAAGAGAAGGTACAATTGTAGCCTTTCTGCTTTATTGCAAAGAACTGCTAAATTATATAAACTTAATTCTAAGTCCCAAAATCATGATAAACAGGTAGCTACACCTTTTATAGAAAAATAATGCTGAAAGTAAGAAATAACAAGAAGCAGGAAAGCAATAAAAAGAGCATAAAAGGGACTAGAATTCTGCCTGTTCATCAGGTTAGGACCATTTTTAAATACACTCATGGTCGAAAGTGTTGACGCCCTTGAAATTGTTCCAGAAAATGAAGTATTCCTCTCTGAAAATTATTGCAATTACATATGTTTTGTTATTCACATGTTTATTTCCTTAGTATGTATTGGAACAACACAAGAAAAAAAAGCAAATTGGACATATTTTCACACAAAACCCCAAAAATGTGCTGGACAAAATAGTTGCCACCTCTCCAAAATTGTGGGTAAACAACTTTGTTTCAAGCATGTGATGTTCGTTCAAATTCACCTGTGGCAAGTGTGGGGGGTTTACACACTCGACTGCTTGCAAAAGTAGACACAGGAACACTTCTTGTGTAAGTCACCTGTTGGTTTATTATAGCACAGCATAAACCATGGCAAGGATTAACAGAATAAACATGGCCTTTCTGGCAAAACAAAATATAAAGTGTAGCAATACAGGTGAGACTTAAGCCCGGGTCTCACATAGCGATACACCAGCGATCCCAACAACGATCAGGATCGCTGGTGTATCGCTACATTATTGCTGCTGAGCTGCCAAACAGGCAGCTCAGGCAGCGATCAGGACAGTGACACTGCGGGTAAACATCGCTTAGTTACCCGCAGTGTACGTTGGATACCAGCGCCCTGATGCAGGGAGCTGGTAACCAAGGTACACATGGGGTTTCCAAGCGCTGCGCGGTGCCTGGAAACCCGCTGTGTACCTTGGTTACCAGCTCCCTGCATCAGGGCGCTGGTATCCAAGGTACACAGCGGGTTTCTAGGCACAGCCCCGCACCTGGAAACCCGCTGTGTACCTTGGTTACCAGCGGATCGCTGGTCTCCCGCCTGTCCAGGACATTCAGCGACGATCAGCGATACCCGGCAAACTAGTGACTCAGCAGCGATCTCGCTAGCGAGATCGCTGTGTGAGACGGGGGCTTAAAATAGAGCTTTTTGATAAAGCAAGTCATTTTACTGTTTACTAAAAACAGGATGAGGCCCACAAAGAAAAGAACACCGTACCTACAGTCAAATATGGTGGAGATTCAAAGATGTTTTGAGCTTGTTTTGCTGCTTCTGGCACGTGGTGCCTTGACTGTGTGCAAGGCATCATGAAATTTGAAGATTACCAATGAATTTTGGGTCACAATATAGTGCCTAGTGTCAGAAAGCTGGGTATATAACCTTTATTATTATTATGCTTTATTTGTTTTTTTCTTGTAAAACTTATTTATTGTTATTATTTTTCCAGATTCAAGGAATGTGAATCTAGTATTAATGTTTGCCTGAAGAATGTTAAGTCCTTGGCACTAAAGGATAACTGGCACTTAAAATAGCATCCGATCTGTATTATTATTATTTCCACTTTACTAGCTGAAAACAAATATTTAAAGCATGCATTTTTAATGAAAGCAGAGCGAACAGACTGAAGGGCAAATACTGCAATTGTCCTTTGTCATCACTGAGTAATCTGTATCTTTTCTGTTCATGTATGAAATGGCATACAGTTACATCAGGAGAAACAATAGGATATGCGGTTTATTTATATTTCTAGAGCCCATTGCATTCTATGAAAGCCAATTGCTGGAGAGTGAAAACATTAAATCTGATGACCTAAGCAAGCTTTCACTGTTTTAACCTTTATGTGCCTCAGGGAAAACATGTTGTGCAATGCATTGTTAAATTGGCAAAAGACCAAACTGTATAGCATATTTATAATATTTAGCTAAACATGTGTAATTTACCGAAGGAAACTATGACTACTTTAGAATAAGGGTAATGCCCAAATTTAAAGGATTTGTCTAACGACACAAGTCTAATAGATGCAGGGAAAAGCTCCTATCTCCAGAATGGGTGCCACCAATCCCTTGTTCAACTACATTGGCAGGAGATATGTTCATGCATGTGCTGGTAATAAATACACTGGAATGGGAGTTCTGAATAGAGTCGAGTACACTTGCAAGTTCTCACTAGTACCTTTCAGAATGAGGAATCAGAGACCCCCATTCTGAAAATATGGGTGTGCCCCAGAGATGGGATGCACATTTATCAAACATATTGTGACACTAGTCACTTCTCAAGGTCAAACCGTGAGTCAAAATGGTTAAGGAGTCCATGGTCAGAAGCCAGGAGGGTATGCCATAAACAGAAAGAAGAGACAAAAGCGTGGTTAGGTAAGGTTCCGAGGTCAGACTACTGGGAGGATAACGGATCAGAGCTGAAGGTGTTAAACAGACAGATGGTCAGAATGAAGTCCAAAGTCAGGCAACAAAAGATCAAGCATACAGAACTCAAAGGACAGGAACCCATACCTCACAAGCTGAATGTATGTCTGGCAGAGGTCTGGGAGAAACAGCTCAGTCAAGAAGCATGGCAATCACCCAAAATAATGAACACTTGGAGACAGTCGACACCTCCTGGTTTCAGATTGGATAGTCGAGCTGTCAATCAACACACTGACAGCTCAGCATGCCCCTGTACCAGATTGGATGGCCAAGCTGTCAAAGTACTAACAGCTTCAGCACGCCCCTGTACCGGATTGGACGGTCGAGCTGTCAGTCACTGCATCCCAGACACACTGAGGGGTGGAACCGTGACACATATACAGTACAGTATATCCTGTGGATATGATATGAAGGTCTGTTGAGACAGCGCCTTTGAAGTATAATTAGGTGCTAACAAGAAGTCCTCCAATGCCCACATGACAGTAGGCGGCAATCACAAACAGCCTGGGCCTGCATGCGGATCTAAAAGGAAAGAATTAAAAGGGATATTACTAAAAAAAAAAGGGAGTTTGATTATCTCTTATCTGGGAAATGGAGCAAAAAATTGAGGCAGCACACCAGTCGTCTTTTGGGATTTTAAGGTGATTTAACAGCCCATGATAAGTGCCATCATCATGGGCTATTAAATCACCTTAAAATCCCAGAAGACGACTGGTGTGCTGCCTCATTTTTTTATTTTTTTTATTGAGGTTTGGTAATTGCCTAGAGGCTTGGCACCCTAACAAACAGGAGTTGGTTTGTGGTGCTTTGATTTTTTCTTTTTTTATCTGGGAAATGGCTGGCTACTTATATAATTGTTTGTTTTGCTTAAAAACACGACTCGAAGATAAATCTAAAATTTATACCAGTCAGTTTTACTTAGAAGAGCTACAAGTGAATTACTAGCAGAGTGCCTGTCCAAACTTGATTTTACATGAATGCTGTTGAAAAGCTATCTTTATCAGAAATAAATATAGCAGCATGTCCATACTGCAGTGATAGATTCATCAGTCAGTCTCAGTTAGCATTACACATTTTCATTTTTTTTCTGTAACATTTCCATTTTTAGTCTAAATGGAGTCAAATCACCTTCAGGAAATCATTTTGTGCAGGATTATAAAGGCCACATTTATTAAAAATAGTGTAATTTACATCAAATCTTTAGTGAGCTTCAACTCCGCCACTACATATTTATCAAATGTTAATACCCCTCCTCCCAACATATGACATAACTAAACATCATGATTGGCAAGGCGTTCCCGCAAATTGACGTACCATTATGTCATTGTGATTATGTAGGCACATAAGCTGTACACGCACAATTGCCACCGGCTGCTTGGCTTAACTTGCTTTTCTGTTCGCATTTGCTATACCCTTGTACTGTTCCCGAGTCAATATGACCCGACCTATTAATTCTTGATTTTTAGCTACTCTGAGGCTAAGTGCACACGATCAGGAATAATTGCGTTTTTTTCGCGGTTTTTCCGCGGTTTTCCGCAGTAAAAACGCGATAAAAACGCAAGCATTAAGCATCCTATACATGTTAATTGATTCCGCATGTTTTGGCCACATGTTGCGTTTTTTTCCGCGAAAAAAACGCTTCGCGGAAAAAATAGCAACATGTTCATTAATTTTGCGGAATGTAAGTGGTTCATGTGCGGTGGTACCCAGGGTCTGGAGGAGAGGAGACTCTCCTCCAGGCCCTGGGTACCATATCCCTGGTAAAACAATAATTAAAATAAAAAATAATGATATTCTCACCTTCCGGCGGCCCCCGCAGCCTTCCCGCGGCCCCCGCAGCCTTCCCGCCTTCAGCGATGCTCCCGGCAACTTCCGGTCCCAGGAGTGCTTTGCGAGAATCACCCAGATGGCATAGCGGTCTCGCGAGATGTACGTCATCGGTGTGATTTGTCGCAAAGCACTCCTGGGACCGGAGTTGCCGGGAGCGTCACTGAGAGGCGGGAAGGCTGCGGGGGCCGCCGGAAGGTGAGAATATCATTATTTATTATTTTTTTTATTATTTTTACATTAGATCTTTTTACTATTGATGCGGCATAGGCGGCATCAATAGTAAAAAGTTGGTCACACGTGTCAAACACTATGTGTGACTCGTGTGACCAACCTGTCAATCAGTTTTCTAAGCGATGCTACAGATCGCTAGGAAAACGCTAGCATTCTGCAAGCTAATTACGCTTGCAAAACGCTATTATTCTGGCGGGAATCAGCATACAAAAAACGTGCGTATTTCCTGTGGGAGAAGTGCGGGATTGCCGCGGAAATTTCCGCGGCAATTCCGCAACGTGTGAACTTAGCCTTAGTGTTTTATTTGAATACTTTTTTCATTATTATACTGTATGTGAACATGGTTGATCATAAACAAATGAAAAATTTAAATTCAAACTTAATAATTTATTTTTTTTCATAAAAAGGTTACACAGGCTTTTTACAATTATCTTTGATTGTTGGCATTCTGCACACAAATAACAAAGAAGCTTTACATTACTAAAACATGAAATTTAACTTTTTGAAAACAATATTTATAAATCAACAAATGAAAAATCATAAAAACTTCAACCTTTTTAGAAAGAAAAAAAAAAAAAACTGAACATGTTCATGCGTTTTTACACTGAACACAATAATAAGACACATGTCCTTTACACAGATATTTAGAACATCCAGCACATGTCAGATTAGTCTTATTGTCACAGGAAGATGGACAGAAGCTACATCTCTTCCTTTTTTTGCTGGTAGCTGTGCTGGCGGAGGCCGTGGATGTGGAGTCTCTTTCTTGAGTACTGCAGAAATTTCATGAAACCTTTCACGACACATTGTAGCTCTAAAAATGTGGCGACCGGTTTCGCAATTCCACAAACTTTTAGTTGATTCACCATAAGATTTGTATACTCCCGCTAAAAGAAGTAAACCAATATAAGCATTTAGAGCTGTCACATCTAATTTTTTCCATTTATCACCATAAACTACTTGTCCCTCAATGTTTGTCATTTGTATTATAATATTTAGGATAGTCATATTTAGGAACAATGCGAATGCTGATCCTATATCAGATATTCTTGATGTAGCGTACCTTGTAGGACCAGGAGTAGCTTTTATGATATTTTCAGAGGACAATCTACCAGCCTGACTAGGCTGCAAGTTCGAAATTACACACTTGTTTTTAGAAGGGATTTCTTGCATCCGGCTAGTTGTCTGGGTATCATGTTCCTCTTCATACTCCACTTCAGAATTCGAATTTTCAACATTGCTTTCCATCTCGCTTATGTGGTCCTCCTCTTCGGACATTATTTCCTGTGGGACATCATCTTCTGAATCAGAGGCGTTGACAAGCTCTTCCAATTCAGCGTCAGTCAATATCCTTTTTCGAAACATTTTAATCTAAGTTTGGAAAAGAAAAGAATAGTTGTAAAGATATGTATTCACAGCGTCAGTCAATAGACATTTTAGAAACATTTTTATCCAAGTTTTGAAAAAAAAAAAATACCTGTAAAGATGTGTATTCACAGCTCAGTGCTCTCTCTCTCACAGATTCCAGTGTCTCTTTCACAGGACTTAGCTTCAGGGTGTAAGTCAAATGACTGGTGTCCAATTTATAAGACAACAGTGTCTTCTCTCACAAACTGAAAATGCATTTGACTAAATAAGTACTTGATTACTGATAACAGTGAAACCCCCTGCCTTTGAATGATAGACAACCAGTCTCCTCTGTTATGTTTTGGTAGCTGAGGAGAGCAGGCAAAAACGGCAATACACCAGAGAGGTTGGAATCTACTGGATTGCAGTACCCTGACTAACCACCACAACTAAAGGCAGACGTGGAGCGTTCCTATGTTGGTCCTAGACGCCTCGTCACAGCCTGAGAGGTTAACTACACCTAAAGATAGAAAGAAGAAAGCTATCTGCCCCGGAGCAGATCCCCAAAGAACATAGGAAGCCCCCAAACATGTAATGGCGGTTAGACAAGAGGAAATACAGACACAGACAGAAAAAAACGCTGGGGCCCAATCTGCCTAGACAGAAATGGATAGGAAGGATACTTGCTGCAATCCAAAAAAAACCCTAAAAAAAGTCAACGCTACAAATTGCAAAAACACCTGAGATCACACGACCTCTACCACCTAAATTAGTTCTCTGGTGTAACAAAACTAAGCCGCAGCCACTGAAAAAACTGGAAAAGGCAAATGAACAAACAACAGTGGCTCCAGAGGAACCGAGAGGAGCCCAAGCCCCCCGGGGAGGGGAACCTGGCCAACCTCACAGAAATGCAGAGAAAAATGCAAATGGCAAGCACAAAAACAAAAAACAGAAAATATCTTATCTGAGAGCAGGAGAAGAGGCAAGACTCAGCAAGCTTCCAAGTGAACCAGGAAACAACGTTGAGACAAAAACAATTGATCACCGGCAACCATGATGGGAGGGAACCTCCCTTATATCCAGCCAGTCTGTGATTCCTGATTGCCAATCCTCATTGAATGGTTCAGTACTGTTTGTAACCACCAGAGGGAGCTTCTGCTCAGAATTAATTTCTAAAACATTCACAACAGTACCCCCCCTTGAGGAGGGGTCACCGAACCCTCATTTGTGCAACCAGGTCGGTCAGGATGAGCTCTGTGATATGCACGGATCAGTCTCCTAGCATGGATGTCCGAAGCAAACACCCAAGAATTGTCCTCCTGACCATAACCTCTCCACTTAACCAAATACTGGAGTTTCCGTCTAGAAAAACGAGAATCCAATATTTTCTCAACCACATACTCCAGATTGCCCTCAACCAAAACAGGATCAGGAGGTGCAGCCATAGGAATCACTGGCTCGACAAACCTCTTCAATAAGGACTTGTGGAACACGTTATGGATCTTAAATGTCCCTGGAAGAAGTAAACGAAAGGAAACAGGATTAAGAATCTCCATGATCTTATAAGGTCCAATGAACCTAGGCTTAAACTTAGGAGATGCAACTCTAATAGGGATATTTCTTGAGGACAACCAGACCAAGTCTCCCACTTTAAACCGAGGACCATCAGTCCTATGCCGGTTGGCAAACTGCTGGGCCTTCTCCTGAGAGAGGGACAACCTCTCCACTACCTGGTCCCAAATCTGCTGTATACGCTCCACAACAGAGTCAACACCCGGACAGACAGAAGCCTCCGTCTGTCCCGAAGAAAATCGAGGGTGAAACCCAAAATTGCAGAAAAATGGAGACATCAAAGTGGCAGAGCTTGCCCTATTATTAAGAGCAAACTCAGCCAAAGGCAAAAAAGAGACCCAGTCATCTTGATCAGCAGACACAAAGCATCTCAGATAAGTCTCCAATGTCTGGTTTGTTCTCTCAGTTTGTCCATTGGTCTGAGGATGAAAAGCAGAGGAGAAAGACAATTGAACACCAAGTTTAGAACAAAAAGTCCTCCAAAATCTGGAAACAAACTGGACTCCTCTGTCAGACACAATGTTATCAGGAATGCCATGTAACCGAACCACGTGCTGAAGGAACAAAGGCACCAATTCGGAGGAGGAAGGCAACTTAAGTAATGGCACAAGATGTGTCATCCTGGAAAACCTATCACAAATCACCCAGATAACGGTCATTCTCTGAGAAACAGGGAGGTCGGAAATAAAATCCATAGAGATATGGGTCCATGGTCTCTTGGGCACAGGCAATGGCATCAACAAACCACTAGAGCGAGAGCAAGGCTTGGAGCGAGAGCAAGTCCCACAGGACTGCACAAACTCCCTGACATCACGAGACAAAGTAGGCCACCAAAAGGACCGACTCACCAAGTCTCTGGTACCAAAAATTCCGGGATGACCGGCCAACGCGGAACAATGAATCTCAGACATCACACTCTTCTTCCACTGGTCTGGGACAAACAATTTCCCAACAGGGCAGCGCTCGGGTTTATCCTCCTGACACCCTTACACAGCCAGTCTCAAATTGGGTGAGATGGCGGAAAGAACTACACCCTCTTTCAAAATAACAGCAGGATCAGATAACTCAGGAGAGTCCGCAAGGAAACTCCTCGAGAGGGCATCCGCTTTAACATTCTTAGTGCCAGGAAGAAAGGAAACCACAAAATTAAAACGTGTGAAAAACAAGGCCCACCTTGTCTAGGATTAAGTCGCTTGGCTGATTCCAGATAAACCAGATTCTTATGGTCCGTGAGGACTACCACCTGATGTTTGGCTCCCTCCAGCCAATGTCTCCACTCTTCAAAAGCCCACTTCATGGCCAATAACTCCCGATTACCCACGTCATAATTACGTTCAGTTGGAGAAAATTTTCGAGAGAAAAAAGCACAAGGGTTACTTTTAGAGGTCTCAGGATCTCTTTGGGACAAAACGGCACCTGCCCCAATTTCAGAGGCATCAACCTCCACCTGAAATGGCAGAGAAACATCAGGCTGCCGCAGAACAGGAGCAGAAGTGAATCTCTGTTTAAGTTCCTGAAACGCAGAGACTGCCTCAGGAGGCCAATTCACCACATCAGAACCCTTTTTGGTCAAATCAGTCAATGGTTTAACAATAATAGAGAAATTACCAATAAATTTACGATAAAAATTGGCAAAACCCAAGAATCTCTGAAGAGCCTTTAATGAAGTAGGTTGGACCCAATCACAGATGGCCTGAACCTTGACCGGGTCCATTTCAATAACAGATGGAGACAAAATGAATCCGAGAAATTAGATCCTCTGTACGCCAAAAAGACACTTTGATCCCTTCACATACAGAGCATTCTCTCTCAAAATCTGGAACACAGTCCGAACATGTTTCACATGAGAGTCCCAGTCATTAGAAAAAATCAAGATATCATCCAAATAAACATCAGAAATGTATCCACAAAATCCCTGAAAATGTCATTCATTCATCACTAGATACTCAAAATGCCCCTCTGGGGTATTAAACGCCGTCTTCCATTCAACCCCGTGCTTAATGCGAATAAGGTTATACGCCCCCCTGAGGTCAAGCTTGGTAAACCAAGTAGCACTTTTCACCCTGGAAAACAGGTCAGAAATCAAGAGTAATGGATATTGATATTTCACAGTGATATTGTTCAAGAGACGATAATCAATACACGGCCTTAATGAACCATCCTTTTTGGCCACAAAGAAAAAACCGGCACCCAAGGGTGAAGAGGATGGTCTGATATGACCCTTCTCCAATGACTCCTTGATATAAGACCGCATAGCGTCATGTTCAGGTACAGACAAGTTAAAAAGGCGACCTTTAGGGAATTTACTACCAGGCACTAATTCAATAGCGCAGTCATAGCTCCTATGGGGCGGCAAGGATGCAGATTTACTTTCGCTAAACACATCAGAAAAATCAGTCAAAAAGTCAGGAACATCTTGAGCCTGGGGAGAGGCAGAAAAAACAGGAGTGTTGGCATTAACACATTGGCAGCCCCAACTGGTTACAGACACAGATTTCCAATTCAAAACAGGATTATGAGACTGTAACCAAGGGAAACCTAGTACAATAATGTCATGCAGATTATACAGCACCAAAAATTTGCAACTCTCCTGATGATCAGGTTCAACCCTCATTATCACCTGAGTAGAGAACTGGGGTTTATTCTCAGCCAAAGGGGTAGAATCAATCCCCAGTAGGGGAATAGACTTCCGTAGGGGTATCAAGGGAAACCAACAACGTTTAGCAAAATCAAAATCCATCAGGTTAATAGCTGCTCCCGAATCAACAAAAGCCTGAGCAGAAAATGTGGACAGGGAGCAAATCAGGGTAACAGTCAACAGAAATTTAGTCTGAACACTACCCAAGACAACTGAGCGTGCAAAACGTCTTCCCCGCTTAGGGCAGACTGAAATAGCATGAGAGGCATCACCACAGTAGAAACATAACCCATTGCGTTTTCGAAACTCATGACACTGTGCCCCAGAAGCCACTCTATCACACTGCATGGGTTCAGAAGCTGGTTCACAAGGCAACACTATTCCACGCATACTTCTACGCTCACGCAAACGTCTGTCAATTTGAATCGCTAATGACATAGAATCATTGAGAACAGAGGGAGCAGGGAAACCCACCATAACATCTTTTACATTCTCTCACAGACCCTTCCGAAAAAGGGCTGCCAAAGCATCATCATTCCATTTGGTCAGGACTGCCCACTTTCGGAATTTCTGACAGTACAACTCAGCGTCCTCAAGAAGCCCTGATTTAATGCCAACAAGGTTTTTTCAGCTTGATCAGTGACATTATGTTCTTCATACAATAACCCCAGAGCCAGAAAAAATGCATCAACATTACTCAAAACAGGGTCCCCAGGTGTCAGGGAAAAAGCCCAATCCTGAGGATCGCCGCGCAGGAGAGAGATGACAATTTGAACCTGCCGTGCTGCGTTCCCTGAGGGATCCTGGGTTCCACAACTGGCAACCTAGCAAGATAGCTAGCAATACTCCGAACCTCAGTGGCAAGCTGATCCACACAGCCAGACAACTGTGCAAACTCCATTGAGAAAAAAAATCCTCCTCAGCACCCAGAGAAAAAGAGGGAAAAAATGCAACAAACAGAAAAAAAAAAAATCTCTTGACAACCTTTTTTCTTTCCACACTATTTTTCCCTTCTGTGAGTACCATATAATTTTCAGTTTGGGCTGGTGATACTGTTATGTTTTGGTAGCTGAGGAGAGCAGGCAAAAACGGCAATACACCAGAGAGGTTGGAATCTACTGGATTGCAGTACCCTGACTAACCACCACAACTAAAGGCAGCCGTGGAGCTTTCCTACGTTGGTCCTAGACGCCTCGTCACAGCCTGAGAGGTTAACTACACCTAAAGATAGGAAGAGGAAAGCTATCTGCCCCAGAGCAGATCCCCAAAGAACATAGGAAGCCCCCAAACATGTAATGGTGATTAGACAAGAGGAAATACAGACACAGACAGAAAATAGTATGAGCAAACGCTGGGGCCCAATCTGCCTAGACAGAAAAGGATAGGAAGGATACTTACTGCAATCCAAAAAAACCCTAAAAAAAGCCAACGCTACTAATTGCAAAAACACCTGAGATCACACGACCTCTACCACCTAAATTGGTTCTCTGGTGTAACAAAACTAAGCCGCAGCCACTGAAAAAACTGGAAAAGGCAAATGAACAAACAACAGTGGCTCCAGAGGAACCGAGAGGAGCCCAAGCCCCCCCGGGGAGGGGAACCTGGCCAACCTCACAGAAATGCAGAGAAAAATGCAAATGGCAAGCACAAAAACAAAAAACAGAAAATATCTTATCTGAGAGCAGGAGAAGAGGCAAGACTCAGCAAGCTTCCAAGTGAACCAGGAAACAACGTTGAGACAAGAACAATTGATCACCGGCAACCATGATGGGAGGGAACCTCCCTTATATCCAGCCAGTCTGTGATTCCTGATTGCCAATCCTCATTGAATGGTTCAGTACTGTTTGTAACCACCAGAGGGAGCTTCTGCTCAGAATTCCTTTCTAAAACATTCGCAACACTCCTCTCTCACAAACAGAAAATGGATAATACTAGATTACTTGCTTACTGGTAAGAACAGTGAAACCACCACCATTTTGAGATGAAGTACACATAAAAAAACATAACTTTTGCAGTCAGAAATAATCAGAGACCTGTAGAGCAGTATAAAATGCTATCGGGTCATATTGACCCGAACAGTACAAGTGTAACAATCAGCGTGTAGCAAAAAGTAAACAAAAAAAAAATATAGAGCTCCACAAATGAGGAGAAGTCAAGATACCGCTAGTTTCAAATCCTCATATAAAAAAATCTACAGGGTCTCAAAAATAATTTCGAGTCATATTGACCCGAACAGTACAGCAGGGTTAAGTGATGGCCAAGTACAGGATGTCACAGCCAAGTCCCGGTATACACACCTCCCCTGGCTGTTTAACCCTCTTAATGCCATGATCAATAGGGATTGCAGGATTTATAACTGATCAGCCCCTGTAACACGATCAAGGGGATCCAATCGTTGTCATGGCAGCAGGAGGTCAAATAATGACCTTTGGGTCTACTAGCTACTGTGGCTTCTTAGACCATGCCAATAGTATAGATTAAGAGGCATTGTGCCAGTGTCAGACAAGTAAAAGTTGACACACCTCTGGTTTAAATATGCTCCCTGTATCACTATTTATATTTACTGAGGGGTGCAGTTGTAAAATTAGGTCACTCAAAGAGGTTCCTGCTGTTCTGGCATCTCAGAGGCTTTGCCAATGTAACATGACACCCGCAAATCATGCCAGCAAAACCTGAACTCCAAAATGGGTCTCCTTTCCTTCTGGGCTTTGCACTGCGCCTAAATAATAGTTTCTAACCACATATAAGGTGGCGGTGTACTTAGCAGACATTGCATAACTAATTATGTGGTCCATTTTCTCCTATTAGCCCTTTTGAAAGTGAAAAACTTGAGGCTAAAACAACATTATACTGGAAAAATATGTAATTTTTCATTTCCATTGCCCAAAAGTAAACAATTCTGTGAATCATATGTGAGTTTAAAATGCTCACAGCATCCCTAGATAAATTCCACAAGAGGTGTAGTTTAGAAAATGTGGTAATTTGTGGGGGTTTCTGCTGTTTTGTCACCTCAGCCTCTCTTCAAATGGCATCCACAGTCTATTCCTGAGAATTCTGCATTTGAAAAGTCAAATAGAGCTCCTTCCCTTCCGAGCACAGTCGTGTGCCCAAGCAGTAATTATTCCCAACATTTGAGGCATTCGCGTACTTAGGATAAATTACACAACAAATCGAGTTGTCCATTTTCTCCTGTTACCCTTGAGAAAATTAAAAATTTGGAGCTAAAGCAAAATTTTGGGGGAAAAATGTAATTCCAATGGCATTTTGGGTCAAATGTTTTAAAATTCTGTGAAACATCTCTGGGCTCAAGATGCTTACCACACCCCTAGATAAATTCCTTAAGGGGTTTAGTTTTCAAAATGGGTTCACTTGTGTGAGATTTATGCTGTTTCAGCAGCAGATGGAAGGAAGGGAGACACAGACATTACTAGTGGGTAGGCGGAGCCCACACAGGATAGAACACCTCAGATTAAAAAAGTGTTGACCGGCCCCTTCAGCTTGGGCTCCTCCTACTCCAGCTCTCCAGTCTAAAATTTGAGGTCACAGAGGATAGTCGCTGCTGAAGCAGCTCCTCAGAAGATTTTTTATTTTTATCGGACAGAGACTTGGACTCCAGCGGTCTTGAGGTCTCAGGGGTCTCAGCGCTGCTGGACCCCCACCCTCCCTTGGCGGATCTGTATTACCCTTTAAGGTGGTCCCTGCAGAACCCTGCCGGCCCTGGGGGATGAGGGTTGCTTCCCTGGCGGGGACGCAAACCGCGCTTCTGGGGTCACTGCGTTCCCCGCCCTGGGGGGGAAGCTATGGGCATAGTGCCACAAATCCCTGGGGGTCCCTGTGGCGCTCAGCTGGGTGAGTACTCTGCATTTTTAATGTGTGTGAGTGCTCCAGCGACTGCTGCGGCAGCCGCTGCTACATTTATCATGTTGGTGACTGGTGTTTTTTGTCCGCAGGTGGATGCCTGCAGGACATGGGAACGGGGCAGGAGCGGAGAGCGGAGAAGTTCGCGCGCCTTTTTTTGAAGCCGGCGGGGGGCGTGGCTTCGCGCTTTCCCGGTCTTCTCGGGCAGGAAGCGCTCTGAGCGCGTGATTTTTCCTGCCTCTTCTCTTCCGGCTTCTCTCCTCACAGCGCGGCGGCCATTACTGAGGCTTCCTCGGGCTCCTCACTCTCCTCTCCTCCCGACAGACCGAGGAACACAGCACCGCAGCCAGCTGGGTGAGTCGCTTCTGCCTGTCAGGGCAGAAGCTTAACTCCCTCACCCCCACAGCGCAGGGCACCTTTCTGATTAACAATTAGGTGGCAGATTGCGCTGTCCTGCAGCGGCGGCCTCATATAGAGGCCTTTTTTTGTCTGGGGCTCGCACACCTTTTTCATTTAAAAGAGGTTGTGGGGAGTCTGCGACATTAACCCCTAATAAGCGGTTAACCCTTAATTCAAGGGACAGCTGGGGTAGCTCTCCCTTTAAGAGCTTTAACCCTTCAGCGTTCTTTTTCGTCCCCTTAAGAAACCACACTGTTCTAGTTACTGACAGGTTGTCAGTATTCCGGGTTTTCTAGGTAACTTTGTCAATGATTTTGCCCTTTGTTAAAATGGAGTTTGCTGTTTTCTGTGCCCTACTTCCTGTTCGTTTGTTTAAAACCCGGCTCAGGTGCTGGCTTCACTGCTGGAATATTCTGCTTCCGTTTCCCTGCAACCCAGCTGCTTGTTCCTCACAGATCGTTGTGTATTTACCAGGGAAGTGCATAACCAGGTTATCTTCAGGTGTTTCTCTGCCACAGCAGTTTCTACCCATGGCTCTGGACATTCTCTGCATATGTAAGTTGCACATACTGTGTTGTCACTAAACTGTTGACTTGGGAATTTAACCCTTGGTTCACTCCATCTGATAAGAACTGTGTTTCTGAACTGTTGCTGTTTAACCCTTTGTGCATTACCTCTGGTGAGAGCTGTTGGAACTATTACTGGAACCTTACTGACTTATGAACTTGTTGTTGGACTTCACTGAATTAAGCCACAACTGAGATTAACTTGTTCCTGGACCTCCCTGTGTTTTCTGCATACCTGGATCTGACTCTTCACACACCAGCAGTGTGTAAATCCAGCCACGTAACCTATGCATCAGACTTACCTTGTGGTCACATTTGTGTGAGGACTCCGTCGTAGGAACTTTGCCACCCTCGCTATAGAGGTTCAAGGACTTATATATCCGGATTCATATGACTGGACTTGTGTATATATATATGGACTCATTGCATGTCACTGCGGGTTGTTTGAATATTGTTTTTGGGGGTTTTGCTGTTTCACAAATACATTATTTGCATTCAAAGAAACCCGTCTCTGATTGTTCATTGCCCCACGCTATCAGAATCCTCGAGTTCCTACAATAGTATTACAGGATATTCCAGCCTAAAAAAGAGGATTCTGCTGGGGCAATGACGGAGACACGGGCAGACAAACTGTTCACCATAGTTAACTCCTTGCAGCAGGAGGTGGCGGCTGCACTCAATCAGATTAGAGACTTGGAGTCTCGGGTTAATCATAATGCACAGGGGTTTGGTCAGGCTCTCCAAGATCTACGTTCTAGGTTAGGAGTCCTGGAGGACTTACCTACTGAGCCTACCTCATCCACCAGTATGCCCAAATTGCCTCCATTCCGTTTTAATGGTGACCGAAGTCAATTCCGTGGGTTTGTTAATCAATGTATATTATTTTTTGATGTACATGCCTCTTACTACCGGTCTGATAGATCTAAGGTTCTATGTATTATTATGTTGTTGACATCACGTGCACTGGCTTGGGCAAATCCTATGGTTGAAAGTCATGATACCCGTCTAAATAATTTGGACAATTTTCTGGCAGCCATGGCGCAAATGTTCGACGATCCCAACCGCCGTGCTACCGCTGAATCTGCCTTGCTTTCCTTACGCCAGGGGAAACGGTCAGTCATAGAATATGTTACTGAATTTAAAAGGTTAGTGGTGGACACCCAGTGGGAAAACAATGCTTTATTACCAATCTTTAGAAAAGGTTTGTCAAATGTAATCAAGGATGAGCTAGCTCGTTCAGAGTCTCCACAGGAGTTTGAATTGTTTATACAGCACTGTGTACGTATTGATATCCGTTTAACTGAACGCAGACAAGAAAAATGGGCCGCTGTAAATCGCATTACTAATTACTCTCTTCCGTCCAGGGAAACCACAGGCAAAAACCCGCGAGAGGCTGAGGAGGTGCCTATGCAGGTGGACTCACTGCAGAGACGTGAGAATAATGAACGCCGCGAACACCGTTTCCGTGAGCGCTTATGTTTCTATTGTGGTCAATCGGATCATTTCCTCATCAATTGTCCTAAATGTCCTAGGCGACCCAACAAGGTGTTGGCGGTAGTAGGGGATTATGATAACACAGACGCTGAGTCTGAAGTTTCGGAAACCAGTCTACATCTAGATGCGGTTTTTCCCCCAATACTGATGCCGACTTCCCTAAAGATCAAGGGGAGAAATATTCACATTGTTCTCTTCCTATACAGATTCAGTGGGAGGAACAGTGGATATCAAGTTCTGCCATGATAGACTCTGGAGCAGGTGGGAATTTCATGGATTCTTCTTTTGCAGAGGAACATGGTATAAAGACACAACTAAGAGCTTCACCAATCACTATGGAAACGGTGGATGGTTCCCCATTAGTTTCTGGACCAGTAGATCGGGAGACAGTGCCTCTGGAGTGTAAGATGGAACCAGACCATCAAGAAACACTTTCATTCATGTTAATATCTTCTCCTCATTTTCCTGTAATTTTAGGAATTCCCTGGTTACGGTCACAAAATCCAATCATCAATTGGGAAACCAAGGAGATAACCTTTCTCCCGAAGTGCAGTTCTACCATCAGTCCAACTGTAGCGGCTCCAGTTACCCAGAACTTGGAAGAGGTGATACAGGTACCTACTCTCCCTCTGATTTATCAGGAATTCTCAGACATTTGTGATAAAAGGAAGGCAGATCAACTTCCCCCACATAGACCGTATGACTGCCCCATAGAATTGCTTCCTGGAGCAGCGATTCCTTTCGGCCATGTTTACCCGTTGGCGGCTCCGGAATTAAAATCTTTACGAGAGTATATAGATGAGAATTTAGCCAAGGGGTTTATCCGACCATCTTCTTCACCAGCGGGAGCTCCAATATTCTTTGTAAAGAAGAAGGATGGTACTCTAAGACCCTGCATTGACTACCGGGAGTTAAATAAGGTAACCATTCGTAACAGGTACCCGTTGCCCCTAATTCCAGAATTGTTGGAAAGAGTTCGCCAGGCCAAAGTATTTACCAAATTAGATCTTCGTGGGGCATATAATCTACTCCGTATACGGCCCGGAGACGAATGGAAGACAGCTTTTAGATGCCGGTATGGACATTTTGAATATTTGGTGATGCCATTCGGACTCTGTAACGCTCCTGCTGCTTTTCAACATTTAGCCAACGACATTTTCAGGGATTTATTGGACCAATATGTGGTAATTTACCTTGATGACATCTTAATCTTTTCTGACTCCTTACAGGAACATCAGGAACATGTCAAGACCGTACTTAGACGTTTGAGAGATAATCATTTGTACATCAAACTCGAAAAGTGTGAGTTCCATTGTTCTGAAATTCAATTTTTGGGCTATGTTATCTCGCCTCAGGGATTGAATATGGAGTCCAGCAAGATCCAGGCAATCTTGGACTGGCCGGTACCAGGAAACATTAAGGAGGTACAACGATTCATTGGCTTTGCTAACTTTTATAGACGGTTTATCTGAAATTTTTCAGAAATTGTCCGTCCCATCACTCTCCTCACCAAGAAGGGGAAGAAGTTTGAATGGTCTTCGCAAGCTCAGGAAGCCTTTGATCGCCTGAAGGGTTGTTTTACCACAGCTCCAATATTGATGCATCCGGATCCTGCACAGCCTTTTATCGTGGAGGTGGACGCGTCTGACTGTGCATTGGGAGCTATCCTCTCACAACGTACCGGAGACAAAGGTTTGCTGCACCCGTGTGCCTTCTTCTCTCGTAGGTTATCTTCTGCAGAACTGAACTATGATGTGGCAGATAAGGAACTTTTGGCAATTATTTCTGCCTTTAAGGAATGGAGACACCATTTGCAGGGGGCAACTCAGCAGGTAGTAGTACTCACGGATCATCGCAATTTGGAATTCCTTAAGTCTGCCAGGTGTCTTTCTCCTCGACAAGCTAGGTGGAGTTTGTTCTTGAACCAGTTTAATTTTATTATTTCGTACCGCCCAGGTTCACGTAATGGGAAAGCTGACGCATTATCCCGAATCCATACCGTGGATTCCGTGCCTGGGACCCGTCGAAGACCATCTTGTCGGAGGCCAATTTCGTTGGAGTGCTCCGGAACCGGGACTTGTGGCAGGAGATCAAGCTGGCCTATGACGGTGACGTATTTCTTGCAGCTCCACCTGACAATGTGAATCTTGTCCTTCGGAATGGTGTGTGGCTTAGAGATCGATGTATTTATGTCCCAGAGGCTGTAAGACTTCGAGTTCTCAGATTGGTCCACGACTCTAAATTGGCTGGTCATAGGGGGGTACAGAAGACGCAGGAATTGTTAACTCGTTTTTTTTTGGTGGCCTACCTGCTTGAAGGATGTGAATGACTATGTCCGCTCTTGTGAAGTTTGTGCCCGGTACAAGGTTCCTCGTGTCTCACCTACTGGTCTTCTTAAACCGCTACCTGTACCGTCTCGCCCTTGGGGGTCTATTTCGATGGACTTTATTGTGGAGTTACCCACCTCTGGTGGTAAAAATACTATTTTGGTGGTAGTAGATCGTTTAACAAAAGCTGCTCATTTCATTCCGTGCGCTGGTCTTCCCTCAGCTACAGAGACAGTAGATCTAGTTATCCAGAACATTTTCCGGCTGCATGGGGTACCAGATGACATCATTTCTGACCGGGGAATACAATTTACCTCTAGATTTTGGAAAGGATTTTGTTCTGCGCTCCACATTAATGTTTGCTTGTCTTCTGCATACCATCCTCAGACCAACGGGCAGACCGAACGGACAAATCAAACTTTGGAGCAATATCTACGCTGTTACGTCAGTCATTTGCAGGACGATTGGCTGAAGCTACTTCCTCTAGCGGAATTTTCGTACAACAACTCCCAAAGCAGTTCTACGAAGGTAACGCCTTTTTTTGCCAACCTGGGTTATCATCCAAATATTTTGCCTAGGTCTCCGGTTACGATTTCGGTACCAGCGGTTGAAGACAGAGTGACGGCGTTGCAACGTAATCTTGAAGTTTTGAAGGACTCCCTGACCACAGCACAGGAGCGTTACAAAAAGTCGGCCGATAGATTCCGGAAACCAGCACCTATGTATAAGGTAGGAGACTCAGTTTGGTTGTCCACCAAGAATCTAAAATTGGGTGTTCCTTCGCAGAAACTGGGACAGAAATTCATCGGTCCATTCAAGATCACGGGGATTGTGAGCTCTGTTGCCTGTCGGTTGAAGCTACCACGGACTTTAAAGGTACACCCAGTATTTCATGTTTCCTTATTAAAACCAGTCTCTCCTAACACATTTCAGGGACGTATCGTACCTCCCCCTCCACCAGTGTTGGTTGATGGCGAAGAACAATTCGTGGTACAGGATATTGTTAATTCGAGACTTCATAGAAACCGGCTTCAGTATCTAGTTAGATGGCAAGGTTACTCTCCTGAAAATGATTCTTGGGAACCAGTAAGTAACATCAATGCGCCTCTGAAGATTGCTCAGTTTCATCGGAGATACCCGGACAGGCCTGGTCCAGGACCGTCCGGAGGCCGTCTTTAGGGGGGGGAGTAATGTCAGTATTCCGGGTTTTCTAGGTAACTTTGTCAATGATTTTGCCCTTTGTTAAAATGGAGTTTGCTGTTTTCTGTGCCCTACTTCCTGTTCGTTTGTTTAAAACCCGGCTCAGGTGCTGGCTTCACTGCTGGAATATTCTGCTTCCGTTTCCCTGCAACCCAGCTGCTTGTTCCTCACAGATCGTTGTGTATTTACCAGGGAAGTGCATAACCAGGTTATCTTCAGGTGTTTCTCTGCCACAGCAGTTTCTACCCATGGCTCTGGACATTCTCTGCATATGTAAGTTGCACATACTGTGTTGTCACTAAACTGTTGACTTGGGAATTTAACCCTTGGTTCACTCCATCTGATAAGAACTGTGTTTCTGAACTGTTGCTGTTTAACCCTTTGTGCATTACCTCTGGTGAGAGCTGTTGGAACTATTACTGGAACCTTACTGACTTATGAACTTGTTGTTGGACTTCACTGAATTAAGCCACAACTGAGATTAACTTGTTCCTGGACCTCCCTGTGTTTTCTGCATACCTGGATCTGACTCTTCACACACCAGCAGTGTGTAAATCCAGCCACGTAACCTATGCATCAGACTTACCTTGTGGTCACATTTGTGTGAGGACTCCGTCGTAGGAACTTTGCCACCCTCGCTATAGAGGTTCAAGGACTTATATATCCGGATTCATATGACTGGACTTGTGTATATATATATGGACTCATTGCATGTCACTGCGGGTTGTTTGAATATTGTTTTTGGGGGTTTTGCTGTTTCACAAATACATTATTTGCATTCAAAGAAACCCGTCTCTGATTGTTCATTGCCCCACGCTATCAGAATCCTCGAGTTCCTACAATAGTATTACACAGGTTTAACCTGCCATATACTGTGTGAGGGCATGTCAGATCAGGGTCCAGGAGGTGCGGACCGTCTCCCAGATCCACTACAGGATCAGTCTCGCGTATCTGACACGCAGACCTCGACGGCGTCAAGCGCAGCGGTCGGAGGTTTCAGTGATGTCAAAATGGAGGCCCTCACTCGTTCTATTGATGGCCTGTCTGACCTTCTAGGTTATTGGGTGTCAGCTAGATCCTCTCATGGCAGGAAGCGACACAGGCCGGTGCCATCCTTCCCGCGTAGCGACTCGGAGATCTCTGGTATGGAGGGTTCCCCTTCAAGCTCGGATGGGGAGATGTCCGATTCGGATAAGGAGGATCGGCAGGGACACTCTGCCTCTCTTTTGGGCCGTACAGAGGCTTTTATTGGAGCCATGAGGGAGGCGTTACAGTTACCGGAGGAGGTAACTAGACATCCTGGTAAGTCGGCCCGGATGTTTCAGGAGTCGCATAGGTCGCGATCAGCATTACCATCTCTGGATGAGCTTAATGGGGCAGTGGACAAGGAACGCCTGTGTCCAGATAAACGTTTTCAGGGGACACGGTTTTTTGAGACGCTGTATCCGTGTTCGACGGAGTTGATTGATAGTTGGATTCCTTCTCCTGAAGTGGATGTCCCTTTATCCCAGCTTAGCAAATCCTCATTACTTCCTGTTAAAGGGAAGGCGAGTCTGCAGGATCCGCTGGACAGAAAAACGGAGATGGCGGCAAAATCCATCTACGAGGCCGCGGGTCATGGATTCAGAGCAGTACTAGGGTCCATGTGTGCTTGTAAAGCTTCTCTGAGCTGGTTAGACCGTCTACGGACGGCGTGGCAAGATGGATCCCCACTATCCGAGGTAGATGGGCTTTTCAAGTTGTTGGAGGATGCAGCCCGATATGGCAGTGATGCAGGTTTGGATACTGCGTCACTGCTGTCCAGGGCACAATCCTCGGCGGTCACAGTCAGAAGAGCACTGTGGCTTAGACAGTGGACCGGGGATGCGGTTTCCAAGCAAGGTTTGCTATCTTTAGCTTACAAGGGTGGTCAGCTATTTGGATCTGACCTCACGGAGCTGATTGCCAAGGCAAAGGCAAAAGAAATGGCTTTACCGCAGCGAAGAGCTGTGACTTCTGCGTCTGGCAGGCCTAGTGCCGGTAGTAGTCGGCGGTCCTTTCTGTCCAGGGGACGGTTCGGTCAGCCCTCGTGGGGATCGGGTCGTCCCTCTTTTTCAGAAAAAAAGAACTCTCAGAAATCCCGCATTCCCTGGAAACAGAGCTTCCGTCAAGACAAGCGGGAAGCTGACAAAAAGCCCGCTAAGGCGGACTGACGCCAGGGTCTCACTCGAGGGCTCTCGAGTGGGGGGTCGTTTACTCCAATTCGAACCGACTTGGGCTTCCCGCGTGTCGGACGCCTGGGTGACGCGGGTTGTGTCGGCAGGCTACTTCATAGAGTTTCTTTCTCGACCCCCAGACAGTTTTTGTCAATTTCGCATTCCGTCAGAGCCCGAGCTTTTTGCCGCTCTACTGCGGGAGGTAGATTCCCTTCTGCAGAAGGGTGTGGTGGTACCGGTCCCGCCGGAGGACCGGGGAAGAGGGTTTTATTCCAATCTCTTTGTGGTCCCCAAAAAGGAGGACAAATTTCGCCCCATTCTGGATCTCAAAAGATTGAATCGGCATGTCCGCACCCGGAAATTCCGCATGGAGTCGCTTCGCTCGGTTGTGGCGGCCCTGTCGCAGTACGACTTTTTGGTGTCAGTCGACATTCGCGACGTTTATTTGCATGTTCCCGACGGAAGGGCCCACCAACGCTTTCTTCGTTTTGCCATAGGTCAGGACCATTACCAGTTTGTGGCCCTGCCATTCGGATTGGCCTCAGCGCCCAGAGTTTTTACGAAAATTCTGGCACCTCTCATGGCGATCCTTCAAAGACAGGGGGTTACGATTCTTCCCTATCTGGACGACCTTTTGATTGTGGCGTCCTCAAGGGAGGAGGCGGTGACGGCTCGCAATCTATCCCTTTAGCTCCTGGAGGACTTCGGGTGGCTGGTCAATTGGGAGAAGTCGTCTCTGGAACCGTCGCAGTCAATCCTGTTTTTGGGGATGCATTTCGACACGGTACGAGCAGTGGTGTCCCTGCCTCCAGACAAGCAAGCAAGTCTTCTTCGACATGTACAGGTTATGAAGTCTTCGACAGCAATGTCCCTTCGAAGGTGTATGCGCCTTCTGGGTTTGACGGTGGCGTCGATGGAGGCACTTCCGTTTGCCCAATTTCATTCCAGGGCTCTCCAAATGCTCATTTTGAACCGTTGGGATCGATCGCAGGCTTCACTGGATTGCAGTGTCATCATCTCCCACAGGGTGCGAGAGTCTCTAGGATGGTGGTTACGTCCGGAAGCGTTATCCCTGGGGAAGTCCTTCCTCCCTCCGAGGTGGGTCGTTCATAACCACCGATGCCAGCCTGATGGGCTGGGGGGGTGTCTGGAACGATCTCTGGATTCAGGGAGTATGGTCGTCGGAAGAGTCTGTCCTGCCGATCAACATACTGGAATTGAGGGCAATTTTCCTTTGCCTCCAACACTGGACGGTCCCTTTAAGCGGTTTACCAGTCCGAGTGCAGACAGACAACGCGACGGCGGTCGCGTATATCAACATCAAGGTGGGACGAGGAGCTTCAAACTCATGATGGAGGTGTCTCGGATCCTGGTATGGGCCGAGACCAGGGTGCCAGCCATCTCTGCGATTCACATTCCAGGAGTCCAGAATATCACGGCGGACTTCCTCAGTCGCGAAAGGATGGATCCCGGAGAATGGAGTCTTCATCCGGAAATTTTTGCACTGCTGCGCTCCCGTTGGGGAACTCCCCAAGTGGATTTGATGGCATCCAGGTTCAATGCCAAGTTACCGACGTTCATGTCCAGGTACAAGGACCCGAGGGCTGTGGCGGTGGATGCTCTGGTGGCTCCGTGGGACCAATTCGAGCTAATTTATGTGTTTCCACCTATATCCTTACTTCCTCTGGTGTTGCGTCGGATCAGACTGGAGAGAGTCCCGGCTATGTTGGTAGCCCCAGATTGGCCAAGGAGGACGTGGTTCTCGACGCCGGTGTCACTTCTGGCAGCGCCTCCACTTCCACTTCCTCTTCGCCCGGACCTGTTAACCCAAGGGCCCTTTCGTCATCCGGACCTGAAGTCTCTGCGTTTGACGGCGTGGCTCTTGAGACCGAAATCTTGACCCGTCAAGGTTTTTCACCCGAAGTCATTGCCACTCTGCGAGCTGCCAGAGGTCCGGCTACTACTAGGATTTATCACAAGACTTGGGAAGCCTTCTTTTCGTGGTGTTCGGGTTCTTCAAGGAACCCGAGGATTTTTTTCCATTCCCAATTTGTTGGCCTTTTTGCAGTACGGGCTGGACAAGGGTTTGGCAGTTAGCACTCTGAAGGGTCAGGTTTCTGCTCTGTCCTTGCTGTTTCGGAAGGCTATCGCCTCGCGTAGGGACGTACGTTCCTTTTTTCGCGGAGTAACCCGTCAGTTTCCGCCGCGGAAGGCACTTGTGTCTCCTTGGCGGCTCAATCTTGTCTTGGAAGCTCTTCAACATGGGCCTTTTGAGCCTATGGACTCTGTTAGCCTTTCTTTGCTCTCTTGGAAGGTTGCCTTCCTAGTGGCGGTCACTTCTTTGAGAAGGGTTTCTGAGTTGGCGGCTCTTTCTTGCTCGCCTCCTTTTCTGGAGTTTCACCCGGATCGCGTAGTGCTTCGCACGCGGGGCGACTTTCTTCCTAAGGTGGTGTCACAATTTCATGTTAACCAGGATATTGTGTTGCCCTCGCTCTGTCCGGAGCCGAGGAATGCGAAGGAACGGGCCTTGCACACATTGGATTTAGTGCGGGCTTTGAAGTTCTATTTATCTATTACTCAAAGTTTTCGGAAGTCGGACTCTCTGTTTGTGATTCCAGCAGGTCGTCGGCATGGTCAACGAGCTTCCAAGGACTCTATAGCTCGTTGGATTCGGTCGGCCATTTTAGAGGCTTACCGACTTAAGGGCGAACCTTGCCCGATTAAGATTCTAGCTCACTCCACGAGGGCTGTGGGTTCATCGTGGGCCTTTCATCAAGGGGCCTCGGCAGCTCAGCTCTGCCGGGCAGCGACCTGGCGCTCCGTCCACACGTTTACAAAATTTTATAAGGTGGACGTCAGTGCTTCCGCTGATGCGGCCTTAGGACGTAGGGTCCTGCAGGCGGCGGTGGTTTAAAGTTCTCGTTAACTTGTATTTAGCACTAGTTGCACATTTTTCTAGGTTGTTGGGAATCTGCCTTTGTTGGTTTTTTTGCCCACCCTTAATTTCTGGACTGCTTTGGGACGTCCCACTAGTAATGTCTGTGTCTCCCTTCCTTCCATCTGCTGCTGAAAGACGGATTTTGGTAAGACCTTACCTGTAAAATCCTTTTCAGCGAAGGAAGGAAGGGAGACACAGCTCCCTCCCATGGCAGAAGTGTGTTGTTGTGTTTTCAGATGCAGTGTGACCCTTCTCTGATAGCGATTATCTGGGCTGAGGTCGGCGCGCTAAGGCTCTGTTTCAGCATTGCCAGCTCATCGCAGTGGTCAGGTTCAGTGAGTAGTACCTGGGACTCTGTGTTTTTTTCTGTTATATGCATAACCTGTCTTCTTGTATTTTTCTCTGAAGTTCTTCAGAAGGGGTTATGTTGCTCCGCTGGTGATTTTTGCTCTTCCTTAGCTTGTGTACGGACTGGAGAGCTGGAGTAGGAGGAGCCCAAGCTGAAGGGGCCGGTCAACACTTTTTTAATCTGAGGTGTTCTATCCTGTGTGGGCTCCGCCTACCCACTAGTAATGTCTGTGTCTCCCTTCCTTCCTTCGCTGAAAAGGATTTTACAGGTAAGGTCTTACCAAAATCCGTCTTTTAGCACCTCAGTGTCTCTTCAAATGTGACATAGCATCCGCAGACTACTCTGACCAAATCTGTGCTGGAAAAGTCAAATACAGCTCTTTCCAAGTCATCCTATGTGCCCAAACAATAGTTTTCCCCCACATATGGGACATCATCATATTCAAGGGAAATTGCACAAAAAATTGGATGGTCTGTTTTCTCAAGTTACCCTTGTGAAATTAAAGAAATATGGGCCTAAAGCAACATTTTAGTGAAAAATACTTAATTTTTCATTATTTTCTTCCACTTTGCTATCATTCTTGTAAAGCAACTGAGGGGCAATCAAACTTCCTAAAAGCAGTTTTGAATACCATGAAGGGTACCGATTTTACAATGGCAACTTGTTTGGGGGTTCTCACATAGGATTCTCAAAGTTACTTCAAAAGTGAAGTGGTTCCTAGTAAAAAAAAAAGTGGACTTGTAAATTCTGTTGAAAAAAGGAAAAATTACTGCTAAACTTTTAACCCCTCTAACTTCTTAAAAATAAAAAAAAGTCTCAAAAATTATGCTGACAAAGTAGATATGAGGAAAATATTTTTGTTATTATATTGTGTGATATGACTATTTGTTTTGGGGATATAACAATTCAAAGTTCAAATTTGTCAAATTTCTAATATTTTCTTAAACACAAATCATAGAAAAAGAAAGGATTTGATCTGGCACAACCATCTAGCTAAAATTGAATCCTTCCTCTTTCTACTGTAGCTGTGGTCACCATCGGCACCCAACAATGGTATTTCCACCTCAGTCTATCCAGGACGCAACGTGAAAAGCTCCCCACTCTCCCTCAAACACAAATCATATCGACCTAAATTCACAAATAACATGAAGTACAATGTGTCATAAAAAAAAAATCATTCACAGAATCATTCAAATATGTTGAAGCGTTTCAGAGTTATTACCACATAAAGTAACATACAGTAAAAAATTTGGCCTGGTCAGGTGAAAACCGGCTTTAATGAGAAGGGATTAATAGTGAATTTGGTACAAATGACTGGAGATGTTTCAATGTTCGGATTACAATCGCAGAATTTGCAGTATTCACCAATTTATTCGTCGAATATTTGCTGAATACAGCCGAACACCATTGAAGTCAATGGGAGGCAAAAACAAACGCATACTTAACATCTTAAAACGGGTCCAAAAGCTGCCAAAAAACATCAAATTAGTAGCAAACTCCAAGAAAGTGGCCTCAGTTCACCACAGTACAAATTTTAGAATGGCAAGGCAGCAATCAGCCATGCGTGAGGTATCAGGTTCTGGGCCAGCATTTACAGCTTTGAATTGAACTTCAAATTAAGACGAGGTGAGTGAGGGGTCATTATAGGCCTGCTGTGCTGGGAGCCCTGATACCACATGCAACAGCTCCATATGCTTTGATGCTCAGCCACACTCAGGTGGCACAAATATCAGTTTTGTAGACTACAAAAAATGTAAGGATAGTAACACGGTAGTTGACTGAAAGGATGTGGAGGCCTGCTGGTCTCAGAGGCCTACTGCTACAGGCAACACACATGAAGGAGACACAACAAAGAGTCCACACATTTCCAAAAATTAGTGGCAGACACCACCAAAGTGGCATCAATTTCAACACAGTAGAAATAGTATAATAGGGACCAACACATCTTCCACTCCAGCCAACCCGGCAGATGGAGAGACACAAGCAGAAGTGTTCACATTTCAAACAATTATTGGCAGACATCACCAAACTGGCATCAATTTAAGTACAATAGAACTAGAAAAATGAGGACTGACACCTCCTCCACTACAGACAACCCATCAGATGGAGACTCAACACGGAGTGTACTTATTTCAAGGATAGACAACAACAAAGTGGCATCAATTTCAATACAGTAGAACTAGAACAATGGGGACCGATACCTCTTCCACTACAGTCAACCCAGCAGATGGACACCCAACCAGGAGTGTTCACATTTCCAACATTTATTGGTAGACACCACCAAAGTGGCATCAATTTCACCACAGTAGAAATAATATAATGGGGAGTGACATCTTTTCCAAAATAGCCAACCCAGCATATGGACACCCACCCAGGAGTGTTCACATTTAAAAAAACGAAGGCCTGACACCACCAAAGTGGCATCAATTTCATGAGAGTAGAAATAGTATAAAAGGGACCAATACATCTGCCACTACAGCCAACCCAGCAGATGGAAACCAACCATGACTGTTCAGATTTCCACAAATTTGTATTATCATCAACAGCAGGCACAGAAGCCATACTAAAGACATCACTGACTGCAATTATGCGAGATCAATGCAGCACACTAAATTCTTCAACATTGCATACACTGTACAGTCTGCGATTTGGGTGCAAAAGTCCTTGGAGATCCATGACTTGTTCATCTTGATGAAAGATAGGCAGTCTACACTTTCAGAGGACAGCTGGCTGCGCTTAACCGTCAAGACACCACCAGCAGCGCTGAAGACACGTTCTGAGAGCACTCTGGCTGCTGGGCTTGATAAAACCTCCAAGGCGTAAGAGGCGAGCTCAGGCCACTCATCCATTTTTGAAGACCAAAATGTAAAAGGGTCCAAACCCTCCCTGATGGTATTGATATTCAGTTCTAGATACTCCTGCACTATCCTATCTATTCGCTCACCACGTGTCACACTTGGACTCAGCTGTGCTGGTGCACGAGCTGGTCTAAAATATGTGTCAAAGGACTTCCAGAAATTGCTTCTGCCACTTACACTACTGCTGCTGCTAATGTTTTGGTGTTGACAAATTGATGTGCCGGAGTTTGGAAGTCTAGAGCTGCGATGATTAGTCACATGCGTAGTAACTGTGTTAAGGCCGCTTACTACTCATGTCCACTAATTAACATATGAAGAGTTCCTGTGTCACAGAAGGAAGTACGTGACACAGGAACTTCCGGATGCCCACATCTGTGCTTACCGGTACAGATTCCCCGGTAGTCTCCTGGAATGGATATATCGCGGCCAGCTGATCGTACAGCTGACCGGCAATTACCCGGTCCCTGGCGGTAACGTGCTCACGGCCAGCTTATCGCGATAAGTTCGTGACTGCTGGGGACTGGGTAATCTCCGGCCAGCTGTACTCTCACAATCAGCTGGCCATGAGAAATCCATTCGACGTGACCGCCGGGGAATCTCCTCCAGTAAGCAGCTCTGCTGTGTCTGGATGTCAGGCTGAGCCTGGCATCCAGATGTAGCAGAGCTGGATTCGGCGTGGGACATTCGTTATTTTGGACTACGTCGGACAGGGAGTCTTTGTGTTGGTTTGTTATTTTTGTTTTTTTACAGGAGATCGATGGCTTCGCAGGAATGAGAGTGCAATAAAAAATACGTAAAACTGTGTTGTGTATTATTTTATTAAAAGACTTTATTCTGGCTGTGTATTTTTTTAAACATTTACAAACTTTATGATTAATAATGGATCGGTGTCTTATTGACGCCTCTCCATTATTAACCGGGCTTAAAGTCACCGTTCAATCAAAGGTGACATTAACCCCTTATTACCTCACTTACCACCGCTACTGGGCAGTGGGAAGAGCCGGGTAAAGTGCCACAATTGGCGCACCTTTGGATGCGCCAATTGTGGGGCTGCTGCAGGCTGGTATTTTTAGGCTGTTGAGGGCCAAAATTCATGGGCCTTGACAGTCTTTTAATACCAGGCCGCAGCAGTCAGCTTTTTACTTGGCTTTTTAACAAAATTAGGGGGACCCCACGCCATTTTTTTTTTTTTTCGAGGGGTTCCCCTTTTTTTGCTAACCAACCAAGATAGACTGCTGTGGCCTGGTATTATCAGGCTTGCAAGGTCATGGATATTGGATCCTTAACAGCCTTAAATACCAGGCCTCAGTAGTCTGCTTCATCTGGCTGGTTAACAAAATACGGGGGACCCCACGCCATTTTTTTTTTCGAGAGGATCCCCTATTTTTGATAACCAACCAAGATAAGCAGACTGCTGTGGCCTGGTATTATCAGGCTTGGAAGGTTCATGGATATTGGATCCTTAACAGCCTTAAATACCAGTCCCAGTAGTCTGCTTCATCTGGCTGGTTAACAAAAATACGGGGACCCCACGCCACTTTATTTAAAGCCAATCTGTCACCTCCTTTTTCTATATAAGATACGGCCACCACCATTACGTGCTTATCTACAGTATTCTATAATGCTGTACATAAGCCCTGATGTAACTTGAAAGATGCGAAAAGTTATATTTTACTCACCGGGGGGGCGGTGCGGTCCGGTCCGATGTGCATCGCAGGTCCGGGTCCCGCGCCTCCCATCTTCTAGCGATGACGTCCTCCTCCTTGAGGGCACAGCAAACTACTGCAGTTCCCAGGCACCGGGAACGGTTAGAGAGGAGGATGTCATCGCATGAAGATGGTAGGCACCGACCCCAAACCTGCGACACCCATCGGACCGGTCCCTCGGGTGGGTATAATCTAACTAGATTTCCTTATCGTTCAAAATTGGACCCATTGCAGCAAAATAGGTATTGGCAAACAGGAAATATTTTTTTTTTGTCCTTCCCATAAGGCAACTTTCAATTAGCTTTATTTCAAGTGACAAGAAAAACGCTGGACAGGAAAAACGTATGCATAAAAAACGCATCAAAAACTCAGGTGACCTGCCAGTGACCTCAGATGCATATTTTGTGCAGAATTTACTGACCTAAAATCCTGAGCAAATACTGAGCCAATCCTGACCATGGAAACATACCCTTAGATTAATCAATTGAGAGGTGTAGTTTGTAAAATGGGGTCACTTATGCGGGGTTCTGCTGTTCAGGCACCTCATGGGCTCTCCCAGTGGGTCATGGCACCCGCAAACCATAAAAGTAAAATGCCAGAGTAAAAAAAAAAAAAACAGAAATTATGGCACCAGACTATTAGCAATAATCTGAATGACTCCTTAGTTTTGGGTAAAAAATAAGCCTGGTGATGCATGAAAAAATGTTTAAAACAAGAATGTTTCAGAAATATTTGAGAAAAAGACAGCACTCACCATTACTTAAAAAAATGAATGTCCTTTATTCCATGTGGCGGAACAATCCTTAGAAAAGCAGGGGGATTGAAGGAGGACAACAGCCGTTTCACGCCTATCCCAGCACTTTTGCGGGTTCAAACATACACAGACGAACAACCAGTTCCCTTTTATCAGGTGTGCATGTGGTATACGTCATGTTATAATTTAGTTAACTTAAAAACATATTAAACAATTTTGTAAAAACATAGACGAATCATCACACCTGTCATTTAGCCCCATTGGGCCATCCATTGGCATTTGTTCTCATTATCCATTTTGCCTTTCTTTGCAGGAGCTATTTATTATGATTTCTATCTCTTTCTGGATAGTTAACCTGTTCAATGTCTGCAAACTGCAAGGATTTTGGATCAGCATTATGCCATTCCACTACATGTTTGATTAATCTATGTGAACGTTTTTTAGTTACGAGTGAGTGCAAACGGAAAAAAATAGGACTGTTTTTCCTATATAACAGTAACCACAGGGGCAAAAGAAGATGTTTAATCTTTATTTTCTGTTTTTGAGTTAATGATATGCTCATGCTCCGGGGCGGCCTGTGGCGGGTCTTCATGTGGTTCTCTGCTTAGGTAGTCATATTGAAGACTGCTGACAGGTCACTGATCCTTCAGTGACCTGCTCCGTAGTTTACATCATGAATATTATAAATACATATTGAAAAAAAATACCCTTCTGCAGGCTGGCACTAGCTGTGGCACCTGCGCTGCAGCATAATCGCATGTGTACTGTGTTTATAATTAATGTGGTTGAGGTTATCCTGATATTAAAAAAAATAAACAATCCATTTGAAAATGGTGCCTGCGCAGTAGCAGCAATAGGTGTATATAGTCGTGATCCAATAGCTGCTACTGCGCACCAACGGCACCATCTTGCTAGAGAAAAAACATTTCCTCCTCCAACATGGCGTCGCCTGCGTAATAGCAGCTATCAGCGATCGCCAATAGCTGCTATTATGCAGGCGCCGGCGGCGCCATCTTGCTGGAGAAGTAAATAATCTTGCTAAAGAACAAAAAAAGGTTCACGTAGATTAATCAAACATGTAGTGGAACAGCATAATGCTGACCCAATGGGGCTAAATGACAGGTGTGATTTGTCTACGTTTTTATAAAATTTTATAATATGTTTTTATGTTAATTAAATTGTAACATGACGTATACCACATGCACACCTCATAAGAGGGAAGTGGTTCATCTGTGTATGTTTGGACCCTTAGAAGCACTTTGATGGGCGCGAAATGGCTGTTGTCCTCCTTCGCTTCCCCGCTCCCCCTGCTTTTCAAAGGATTATCCCGCCACATGGAATAAAGGACATTCATTTTTTTAAGCAATGGTGAGTGCTGTCTTTTTCTCATATATTCCATACAGTAAACTCTGCACTCTAATATTGTGCTCCTTCCCTTCTGAGCTTTGCACTAATGCCTCAAAAGTAGTTCCCGATTCCGTGTAAGTTATTGGCGCACTCAGGAGAAATTGCACAACAAACTGTGATGTTCAATTTTATCCCTTATAAAATTTTAAAATTTGGGACTAAAACAACATTTTAGAGGTAAAAATATAATAATTTTTGATTTACCGCCCAATGGAATAAATTTCTGTAAGGCACATGTAGTATCATCATGCTCATTACACCCCTAGATGATTGATAGATGTAGTTTGTAAAATAACATCACTTATAAGGGGCTTTGCCAATGTGACATGGCATCCTCAAACCATTACAGCCAAATCTGAGCTTTTCACTGTGCCTCCAAAGTAGTTTTTGGTCAGATATGGGGTATCGGTGTACTCAGGAGAAACTGCACAATAAATTGTGTTGTGCATTTTCTCCTGTTACCCATGTAAAAATGCAAAATTTGGAGCGAAAACTAAATGTTTGTGAAAAAAATATGATTTTTCATTTTCTCGGCTCAATGTTATAAACTTCTGTGAAGCACCTGGGGGTTCAAAGTGCTCATCAAACATCTAGATAAATTCCTTGAAGGGTCTAGTTTCCAAATTGGGGTCACTTGTGGGGTAGTTTCCACTGATTAAGCACATCAGGGGCTCTCCAAACACAACATGGCGCCAGCTAGTGATTCCAGCCAATTTTGCTCTGCAAAAGTCAAATGGGCACTCATTCCCTTCCAAGGGCTGCGTGCACCCAAACAGTAGTTTTTTTCCACATATGGGGTAAATGCGTACTCAGGAGAATTTGCACAAAAAATTTTGCTGTCAATCGTCTCCTGTTACCCTTGTGAAAATAAAAAATTGGGGGCTAAAGTAAAATTTTTGTGAAAAAAGGAAAATGTTAATTTTTTCCTTCCACATTTCATTAATTCCTGTGAAGCACCTGAAGGGTTAATATGCTTTTTGACTGTGGTTTTAAAGACTTTGAGGGGTGCAGTTTTTAGAATAGTGTCACTTTTGGGTATTTCCTGTTACATAGCCCCCCAAAGTCACTTCAGATGTAATATGGTCCCTAAAAAAATGGTTTTGTAAATTTTGTAGAAATTGCTGATCAACTTTTAACCTTTCTAACCCTTCTAACATCCTAGCAAAAAAAAAAATATGTTTAAAAAATGATACAGATATAAAGTGGACATGTTTCATCCCACACACAAAACAAACTAGTGAGTGCTGCAATTTTTTTGTATTGTTCCATTGAATAACATGTGTCTGATTTCAGACCCTTTTTTTTACATACAGCAGTTAGACTGAAAATATGGTGTGAGAATGAGCTCATATTTAGTCATCAATTCATCAATACATCATGCAGGAAGGTAATTTTTAAGTTTTGATTTAGATGCTAAACAATGTTGTATTTGATACATTTGGCACATGCATCTATAATTAACAAATGTCGCAAATTGTGTACAATTTTGAATTAAAAAACAATGATAAGTGATAGATAACTGATATATATTCTCAGATTTTGGAACATAGAGTATGTTAAAATTCCTAATATGTTAAAGGGGTATTCCCATCTCGAAGATCTTGTCCCAATATCTAGTAGGTATGATAATAATAATAGTAATACTAGCAAATACCTCCAATTAGAAATGTAGTATAGTTCTTCTGGTTTGCTATGTCACCCCATTTGCAGGCACTGCAGTAGCTTAAAGGGAACCTGTCAGCAACAAGGAGCCGGTGGCGGCGCTTGCACAGTAGCATCTATCGGAACTATGGCGCCATATTGATGGTGATTTTTTCTTTCTTTTAAATACAGGAAGATAATACCCGCTAACCAATAAGAGAAAGTGTGCAGGCGCTGCCATTTTGATTAAGTGACATGCTTTTTTTCAAAAGCACACATTAGTATATTCATTATGCAAACTAGGGGGCAGGTCAGTGCGGGATCAGTGACCAGTCAGCAGTCTGCAATATGAATATATGATCAGATCACCACATACATGAACCCTGACTTAGGGCACGAGCATATCATTAGCACAAAACTGAAAATAAAGGTTAAAAAACGACAAGATGGATTTCATCAACCGAGGTATCATTTTATTCAGTTTAACGGCGCCGACCTGACATTGCGTGTAGGTTACGATGCACAATCCTGCTGACAGGTTCCCTTTAAGTATCCATGGTTATGACCACTCATATAGTGACAGCTGTTAGTGGTTGTAACCATGGATACATAAAAAGCTACTGCAGTGCCTGCACATGGGGTAAGCAATATAGCGAACCAGAAGAACTATACTACATTTCTAATTGAGATTATTTTTCACCTACTACATATTGGTATAGGATCTTGGAGCTGGGAATACCCATTTAAGTTCCTAATAGATTACTAACCATGGTCATGTTAATGCTTTTGCTTATCTGTACTTCCTAAGTGTGGAGATCAGTGACAGCGGCTGTGGGTAGGGACAAGATAATTTCCTCATATAAATTTCTTTTATGATAATCTAATTTGATGTTTTTTTGGTGGTTAAAAGTGTATAGAGATATTGCATATTTTAGTAGAAATATAGTGCTTTCTGGTAATGTGTATATTTCATATTCTACAGGTCACTGCGAATTGACCCATTTGTTAATATACTCAGGTTCCAACCCAAGGAGTACTGACAATTTTGGTCAGGTAAGCCACAAAGTATTGTTTGTAAGATCCACTTGTTTCATCTGGTTTAGTAAATTAGGGATATAAAAAACTGTATATTAAACTATAAAAACTATTTTGAGTATTTTTACTTGAGCCTTATTACCTCTTGTACTTGGGTGAAAATAGGATATTAAGGCCACATTCACACATTCAGTATTGGTTGGCAAGTGAAAAATTCAGAAGTGGTGACATGTTTCTATCATACTTTCCTCTGATTGTTCCACTCTTGGTTTTGGCTACAAATACTGATGTAACATACTGACCAAATACTGAATGTTGCCCATCACCTGTATTTGTATGTAATATTGAGCTCACAATGGGGCATTTTTGTTATTTAATTCTTCAGAGAGTGCTCCACCTCAACAACAATCACTGTCCTAGCATTTCATTTGCCGTGCCTACAATCATATACTGGTAAATGGGGGCCTAACAAGAGTCTAAAGGTGTGCGCAGGGTCCAGCAGGCTGTCATATGTATTTGGACAGGCAATTCTCTAATGACACAAAGTGTGACGTGATGTCCTCTACATGACTCTCCTACAACCATGAAGCATCGTTTGTTATGATGTTTCAGTTACTAAGAGTATGGGCTTGGATGCATAGGACCGCTTTATCATTAGGATATCGGTATCCATACCCTCTATAATACACATCCTCAGTGTATAATTGATTTTTAATGCCGTATTTTTCTGACTGGAAAGTGACTGCCGTTATTGTTTAGACATAATAATGGTACTTTGACAAAAGGCAGGCTTCTTGGCAGAAATGGACATGCTCTAATCAGTTTTAGCTAGTAAGAGGAATAACTTGCATGATGTCTTTATGTGAAGCGCCGTACATCAAGAAATTCTTATACAGTGTATGAAAAATGTATTACCATGGGAGTCTGCTGTGTCAGGAAAACAAAAACAAAAGTTCAGACTGGTTTCTAACCACAGGAATGTCAATTTTTTTGTTTTCTTTAAAAATGTTCACAAAAATACAGCAAAAAGCAGGAGTCACACTACATTGGATTTCTTTCTGCCGCATTTGTCCAGAATATATGGATTATTTACATATGCATAATATAGTGAATATACATTGAGCAGCGAAAACCAGGTGAATGCATATGCTGTTTACTGGTACTACAGCAGTTATAGGCTCTCATAGATATTCAGGTTCTCACAAAATTAAAATATCAAAAAGTTAATTTATTTCAGTTCTTCAATACAAAACGTGAAACTCATATATTATACAAGGTATAGAGACATTACAAACAGAGTGATCTATTTCAAGTGTTTATTTCTGTTAATATTGATGATTATGGCTTACAGTCAATGAAAACCCAAGAGTAGAGTTGAGCGATACTTTCCGATATCCAAAAGTATCGGAATCGGAATGGTATCGCCGATACCCAAAAAATATCGGCGATACCCGATACCGATACCGGAAATCCAATGTAAGTCTATGGGAACAAAATATCGGAATTAAAAAAAACCCATTCTTGCCTTGTTGGTTAATTGTACATGAAGGAAAACAACAAAGAGTAATGTAGAATGTATTGGGGAAGGTTGAGGAGACATTAAAGGCATAGATGTTTAACCCAATCAAATGGAATAGCATAAATATTTTTTTTTTTAAAGATGTTCGGATTGACGAAGAAATTGACAATGTTGTTCACGTTTTTTCTATTTTGGCAAATATGTATATTTCACAACTTCCATGCTCTTCACCTTTTTAACTTTTGACACACTTTCTCCTTCATAATCTTCAGCAGCATCATCTTTTTCATCAAATTATTCTTCATCTTCACCTTCTTTATCTTCTTCTTAAACTTCTTGCTATTCATCTTTTTGTTAACATTACTCATATTCTTCTTATTAAACTATTATTCTTATTCATATTCTACTTCATCTTCTTCATCATATTCTTATTTGTGACAGAGAATCCTGTACTTGTAATCTGTCAAAGTATGAATTTTTCATTCTTCCGTTCTTGCTGTCACAAAAGATTTAAATTACAACAGTATTTGTCCGTGTTCAGTTTAGCCTGCAGCAGCAGCAGGCATTTTCCAGGGGCACCACGATGAGGAACGGACTCACCCCCATACACTGCTTAGTCTTCTTCTGCTTATAATTTAGAGCATATATTTTTAGATCTTCTGCTTATTGTTCTTGTGTCTCTTGTTCTGTATCTTGTATTTTTAGCACAACCTTGTACCAGCTGATGTTACTGGGACACGGTTACTAAGCAGGAGGTACCTGTGCTTCAAAGCACTACCAAGGACCAGCAGACGTTGCAGGAACTCGGATACCGAGATGGAGGCACCTAGGCCAAAGGCACTGCGGAGAACCAGTTGACGGTACTGGAACCCGGACGGGTAGCAGAAGGTACAAGAGCCAATGCAAGTAACGAGGACCAGCTGACTGTGCTGGAACCCGGAGGGGCAGCAGAAGGAAAAGAGCCAATGGCACAACCAAGGACCAGCTGACGTTACTGGGACACGGTTACTAAGCAGGAGGTACCTGTGCTCCAAAGCACTACCAAGGACCAGCAGACGTTGCTGGAACTCGGATACCGAGATGGAGGCACCTAGGGCAAAGGCACTGCGGAGAACCAGCTGACGGTACTGGAACCCGGACGGGTAGCAGAAGGTACCCATGGAAATTTAAGTTGACAGGCCGCGAGCCGGCCCCAGTTACCGAATCCCACAGTACTACAGTGGGTGATTGTCCTATTGTCACAACGGAAACAGCCTTTATTTGCATATCCCGCAGCACACATAGGAAGCTCCTAAACTCCAAGCACCATAGAGTCGGCTAACCCGACCGCAACACGACAGGACAACTTATTGGAGGCTAAGTGACGTTTACACTGACAGGAAACAGATGGCGTGCTGTAACCAGTCTGGGCAGGAGTGAGTACCCGTGCCAATGACACTTCCGAGCAACAACTGGCGGTGTTGAAGCCCAGGGATGAGAAGACAACAGGGTGGAGGCAGCATGACTTTTTGCCGTTCACACAGCAGGGGAACAGCTGACATTACTGAACGCCAGTAACACTATAGCTTGTGTATTGGTCTGTGGACACGACACTTCTGAGCAGCAACTGCCAGTGTTGTAGCCCAGGGAGTAGAGTTCAGGTGGTAGAAAGATGAACATAACAGGAGACATGGATAACGTTGCGAACCAGTTATTTAATCTGAAAACGGACAGACAAATTCTGGCGAGATCCATGCCTTGTTAATTTTCAGAAAAGTAAGCCGGTCTACATTATTGGAGGATAGTCGCATGCGACGGTCTGTTAGTACACCACCTGCAGCACTAAAGACGCGCTCCGATAATACACTGGCAGCAGGGCAAGCCAGCACCTCCAATGCATACTGGCTAAGCTCTGGCCATGTATCCAGCTTAGAGACCCAAAACTTGAATGGGGAAGAGCCATCTGGGAGTACACTTAGAGGGAAAGACATGTAGTCTGTCACCATCTTACGGAAACGTTGCCTCCTGCTGACTGGAGCCGTCTCGGATGGTGTAGACATTTGTGGCGCTGCCGCAAAACTTCGCAACATTTGGAACATACTGGTCTTGCCCTGTGCAGAGGCGCTGCTTGTGCTCCCTCTTGTTGCAGAGCTGTCTCCACTGCCTCGACGCACAGAGCTGCTTTGTAAAGAAGTAGCAGCAGCAGTGCTCTCGGCTGGAATGGAGAACATTATGGATTGCACCAGTGTGTCTTGGTACTCCCGGTTCAACGGTGTGATGAGGCTTTGTAAGTTGTCCCGGTAGCGAGGGTCTAGGAGGGTGTACACCCAATAATCAGACGTGGTGAGAATGTGGGCGATGCGGCGGTCGTTTCTCAGGCACTGCAGCATGAAATCAACCATGTGCTGCAGACTCCCAACTGGCCAACAAACGCTGTCCCCTGCAAGAGGCGTCATCTCTGCCTGCTCTGCATCACCCCACCCTCGCTCTACATACTGACTAGAGCGTTGTGTACCTCCCTCTGGAGCGATGTCTTCCTCCTCCATTGACTCCTCCTCCTCCTCATCCTCCTCACAAAATGAGCCCTGCCCAGCCCTTTGTGAGGAACCACGTTGCGCTGACTGTCCAGAAGGTGATGGAATTAGTGACTCCTCATCCTCCACCTCTTCCAAAACCTCATCCCTTAGTGTTTGAATTTTTTTTTGAAGCAGGCAGATAAGGGGGACAGTCAGGCTGACTAGTGCATCATCTGCACTCGCCATCCGCGTTGACTCATCAAACGGACGCAAAACGTGGCAGATGTCCTTCATAGAGGCCCACTCAGTAGTGGTGAAGTGTGAACGGCGCAAATTGCGAGTTGATTGCGCCTGATGCAGCTGATACTCCATTACTGCTGGCTGCTGCTCACACAACCGCTCCAACATATGTAACGTGGAATTCCACCTGGTGGGTACGTCACATATGATGCGATGTTCAGGAAGGCGAAATCTGCGTTGCAGAGCTGCAATGCGCGATCTGGCCATGCTGGAACGTCGCAAGTGAGCGCACTCTAGGCGGACCTTGTGCAGCAGTGCATCAAGATCCGGATAGTCCCTCAAAAAACTCTGCACGACCAAGTTGAGCACATGTGCCAGACATGGTATGTGAGTGAGGTTGCCAAGGCCCAGAGCTGCCACCAGATTTCGGCCATTGTCACACACTACCAAGCCTGGCTGGAGATTCGCTGGCAAAAACCACACGTCGCTCTCCTGCTTGATGGCATTCCAGAGCTCCTGCGCTGTGTGGCTTCGATTCCCCATGGAAATTAATTTCAGGACGGCCTGTTGACGTTTGGCCACGGCTGTGCTCATATCGGTCGCATCAGGTAAGCGTTCACGGGTCCATGTGGAGGTAGACCGTGACGGCTCCTGCAGCGATGATTCTGAGGAACTGGAGTAGGAGGAGGAGTCAATGTGGACAGACTTGATTCCTGCAATCCTTGGAGTTGGCAGAACACGTACAGCGCCACTCGCAAGATCTGTACCCGGCTCCACAACATTGACTCAATGGGCAGTGAGGGAAAGGTATCGTCCCTGGCCATGGGTACTGGTCCAGGCATCGGTGGTCAGGTGGACCTTGCTACTGACGGCGTTTAGCAGCGCATGTTTAATTTTTCCCTCAACATGCTTTTGCAGAGCAGGGACGGCTTGCCTGCTGAAATAAAATCGGCTGGGCACATTGTATTGTGGGACTGCCAATGCCATTAAGTTACGGAAACTGTCAGTCTCCACCAGCCTGAATGACAGCATTTCAAGGGACAGGAGTTTTGCAATGCCAGCATTCAGAGCCTGTGCTCGTGGATGGTTTGCCGAGTATGGCCGTCTTTTATCCCATGCCTGTGCTACCGATGGCTGTTTTGTGGCCTGGGAGTGTGAGGATGACAGGGAACTTGCAGCTGTGGGTGGAATAACACTGGGTCTCTGGACAACAGTGACAGAGGTTCTTCCATGGCGATCCTGTGAGGAAGCAGAACCAGCTGTGTGTGAGCTGGAGGAAGAGGCCCCAACACGAGCTGAAGATGTAGGTGCTGCTGTAGGTTGGCCTACATCTCCAGTGTGTCTTTGGAACTCAACCACGTGCTTTGACCGCACATGTTTCCACATATTTGTGGTATTAAGGTTACTGACATTTTTACCTCTTTTTACTTTTTGATTACACAGCTTGCATTTGACATAGCAAATATCATCTGCAAGTGTGTCAAAAAAGGACCACGCAGTGCAAGTCCTGGGAGCGCCCGTTTTTGCTGTTGGAAGAGAACTGCTACGAACGGGTGCCAAACTGGAGGCTACAGGCAACCGAGTCTGCAGCCTAACTCTCCCTACTGTTTGGACCGCTGGGGCAATCTCTTCCTCAGAGCTGCTACCACCACCTTCCTGTTCCTCACGCCATGTTGGGTCTTGGACCTCATCATCTCCACTACCCTCTTCCAACACCTGCTGCTGTTGGGTGGTCTGGCCAGCACCATGCTCAACAGAAAATGGCACCTGAGTCTCATCATCATCAGATGCGTTCTGCGGTGTGCTGACCATCGGCACTGGCTAACCCGCCTCTTCACATTCAGAGAGACACAGCTGTTGCGCATCACTGCATACTGCCTCTTCTTCACATTCCAGAATGCTGCTTGGCTGGGCCCCTGTTTGCAAGCCAACAGATTCTGAGAACAGAAGCAGAGACTCAGCTGGCTCCAGTTCAGAACTCTCTGACTGCCTGGGCAATTTGGCAGGCGGTGAAGAGACAGATGGTTGTTCAACAGTGCTGTGGTCCTGAGAGGAGGTGGAAGGAATTGAAGTCGATGCATTGGCTGCCATCCAACCAACAACGGCTTCAATTTGTTCTTCCCGCAGCAGGGGGGTACTGTCATGTGTGCATTGCCACGAAGATCGTCGCGGTTGCACATTTTGACTTCTCACAGCTGAGCTGCTGTTTCTTTGTGTTTGGCAGCTAGGGAGTTAATTCTGTCTGTGCTCGGTTCTGGGACTGGGTGCAGTTTCTCCCGGCTGCAATTGATTATTTGTTGATTGGTTTCCTTTAAATTCCTGGTTGTCTGCTTGGGGAGTTGCCAGTGAAACCTTCATGCAGACCACAGATAGGAATGAATCTGTATAGACTTTAGTTGTGAGCTCCTTAGTTGTTCTAAGCTCAACTTGGTTAGAGTTTATTTCCCAGACCATTTATTTTCCTTTGGTGTTTGAGTGTGTATGCAAGCGAGTGTTATCCTGTCTGTCTTATATGTCTAATCTGTGTATTTAGCTAAGATCAGCCCATATCCCTTTGGTGGTAGTCAGGATCCTTCTTAGGACTGATTACAGGGTTCAGGGTCTGATAGGAGACAGGGTTAGGTTGGAGACTTGGACCTCTGAACCATTATCAGTACCTCCAAGGTGAGGGATTAGTTAGGACCCCAGTTTAGGGTCAGGTTAGATCCCGGTCCACCTCTTTCCTGTTTCAGCTCATCAAGTCCTCAAGATTAACCCTGAGTTCAGCAGATATCGTGTCAGGTAAATCTATTCTATACTTACATGCTGATGTTGCTATACTAGTTGTTGTATAGAGTGTTGTTCCTGTATTAATAGTTTACGGACATTGTATACATATCATTAGACAGCGTGACATTTTCACTGGCCATAAAAATTATCTCCAGTTACCATGGATCCACTAGCCCAGCTGGCTCTGCAGTTGCAGGGATTATCCATGGAGCTGACGGACATTAAGTCCAAAGTTTTGTCTCCCCTGGAGCAAACCAGAGTTGAACCTAAGGTTGCTTTCCCGGACAGGTTCACTGGTGGGCGAGACAAATTTTTCACCTTCTGGGAGGCATGTAAATTGTATTTTCGGCTTCGGCCTCGATCATCAGGGAGTGAGGAGCAGAGAGTGGGAATTGTTATCTCACTTCTGCAAGGGGACCCTCAATCCTGGGCATTTTCCCTTCCTCCGGGATCCCCGGCTCTACTATCTGTAGATCAATTTTTTACTGCCCTGGGATTGGTATATGATGACCCAGATCGGGTCTCTCTTGCTGAGACAAAATTACGTAAGATACAGCAGGGAGATCGTCCGGCAGAGGAATTTGCTTCTGAGTTTCGTAGATGGGCCACAGATACTCAGTGGAATGACCCAGCTCTTAGGAGCCAGTTTTGTCATGGGCTTTCTGATAAATTAAAAGACGTTTTGGCTCAGTATGAGTCTCCTCCTTCTCTGGAGGCTGCTATGGCCTTAGCTATCCGTACTGATAGACGGCTTCGGGAGAGGGGTGAGGTAACCCCACTCCCTGTTGTTTCTCCACCTACCACTAAAGTCCCTTATGTTGAGGTTCCCCTTGTCTGTTCGGATGAGCCTATGCAGTTGGGAGGGACATCATTTCGTAGGAGGGGATTGGCGGTACGCCGCAGGACTAGAAGATGTTTTTTCTGCGGGAAAGAGGGACATTTTGTTGGAGAATGTCCATCCCGTGCCTTGTTGAGCCAAAAGTCGCCGGAAAACTGTTAATCCCAGGTTGTTTGGTGGACGACAACCTGGGAGTATGTATTTCATCCGCCAGTTCTTCTCAGTTCCTTGTACCAGTGGAGGTGGTAGTTGGTACGAGAGTGGAGAGATTGTCTGTTCTTCTTGATAGTGGTTCCGGGGCTAATCTGGTTGACGCTCAGTTTGCTCAGGCTCAAGGTATGCATCTGAGTGTATTGGTCAAACCGATCCCTATATTCTCCATTGACGCCAGGCCTCTCGGCCAAGGTAGCTTTGTTCATGAGGTTCATAACATTGACCTTCGGGTAGGGGCAATACATAGGGAACAATTATCTTGTTATGTGTTGGAGGGTCTACCTACTCCCATTGTGTTGGGACTTCCTTGGTTGGTTAAACATAACCCTGTAATTAATTGGCAGTCCAGAGAAATAAGCCAATGGGGTGAGTTTTGCAAAAGCAACTGCATGAACACAGTCATCAGTGCGGTCGTGCCTAGTACATTGCCTCCTTTTTTGGAGGATTTTGGGGATGTTTTCTCTGAGGAGGGGTGTCAGGAGTTGCCTCCTCATCGCGTGTATGACTACCCTATTAATCTCCTTCCTGATGCTAAGTTGCCTAAAGCTAGGTTGTATAATCTTTCTGGTCCTGAGAGGCAGGCTATGAAAGATTATATTTCTGAAAGTCTGGCCAAAGGGCATATTAGACCTTCATCTTCCCCAGTAGCCGCGGGGTTCTTCTTTGTGAAGAAGAAAGATGGAGGCCTACGCCCTTGCTTGGATTTCCGAGAACTTAATCGGATTACTGTTCGAGATCCGTATCCACTCCCTCTTATTCCTGATCTCTTCAATCAAATTGTTGGCGCCAAATGGTTTTCTAAATTGGATCTCAGGGGGGCGTATAATCTGATTAGGATAAAAGAGGGGGATGAGTGGAAAACGGCGTTTAACACGCCGGAGGGACATTATGAGAACCTAGTCATGCCTTTTGGTCTGACTACTGCACCAGCAGTATTCCAACATTTTGTTAATGACATTTTTCGTCACCTTGTGGGGCTGTTTGTGGTTGTATATTTGGACGACATTTTAATTTACTCGCCAGATCTTGTGTCTCATCAGGAGCATGTGAGACAGGTGTTGCAGATCTTGCGAGACAATAAATTATACGCCAAACTGGAGAAGTGTGTATTTGCCGTACAGGAACTTCAGTTTTTGGGTTTTTTGGTGTCAGCCTCCGGTTTCCGTATGGACCCTGAAAAGGTGAGAGCAGTGCTTGAATGGGATCAGCCAGGGGATCTTAAGGCTCTGCAGCGTTTTTTGGGGTTTGCTAACTACTACCGGAAATTTATTTGTAATTTCTCATCTGTCGTCAAACCTCTCACTGACATGACAAGAAAAGGGACGGATTTTTCTAAATGGTCGGACAAAGCTTGCCAAGCCTTTTCCTCTTTGAAGAAATGTTTTGCTTCGGCACCCGTTCTCATCCAACCAGATGCATCTCAGCCGTTCATTGTGGAGGTGGATGCGTCTGACGTAGGGGTGGGTGCTATATTGTCCCAGGGTCCGTCCCCTGGTAAATGGCATCCGTGCGCTTTCTTTTCTAAGAAATTGTCGTCCGCCGAAAGGAATTATGATATCGGCAATAGGGAACTTTTGGCCATTAAGTTAGCTTTTGAAGAATGGCGTCACTTTTTGGAGGGGGCAGTCCACCCGGTTACCGTTATTACTGATCACAAGAACCTGTTGTATTTGGAATCCGCTAAGCGTCTGAATTCCAGACAAGCTCGATGGTCATTGTTTTTTACCAGGTTTAATTTTGTCGTCACTTATCGCCCGGGGTCTAAGAATGTAAAGGCTGATGCCTTGTCTCGCAGTTTCCCAGGGGCCGGGAAAACGGATGACCCGAGTCCTATCCTTCAGGAGGGGGTGGTAGTGTCGGCTGTATTTTCTGAGCTTGAGGAGGAGGTGTTAGAGGCTCAGGGGGACGCCCCTGCAGGACCTCCAGGGAGACTGTTTGTCCCAAATCTGTTGAGACAAAAGGTTATTGAGGCACATCATAATTCTGCTCTAGCAGGACATCCAGGGAGTAAGGCTACTTTAGATCTCCTTTCTCGCCGGTTTTGGTGGCCTAATGCTAATAAAGATGTTATAACTTTTGTCGCGTCATGTGGGGTGTGTGCTCGCTCTAAAACCCCTCATACCCGTCCGTCTGGGACCCTTTTACCCTTGAAACTTCCGGAGCGTCCATGGACTCATTTATCTATGGACTTCATTACGGACCTTCCTCCGTCGTCAGGGAATACTGTCATACTGGTGGTTGTTGACAGGTTCAGTAAGATGGCACATTTCGTTGCTCTTCCTGCACTCCCTAATGCTAAAACTCTGGCGCAGGTGTTCATTAGGGAGATCGTTAGACTTCATGGGTTGCCTTCTGATGTGGTGTCAGATAGGGGGTCTCAGTTTGTGTCCAAATTTTGGAGGGCATTTTGTTTACGTCGGGGGATGCAATTGTCATTTTCCTCGGCTTTTCATCCGCAGACCAATGGTCAGACAGAGCGTCTGAATCAGAGCTTAGAGACATATCTCCGGTGTTTTGTCTCAGAGAACCAAGAGGACTGGTCTTCTTTCTTGCCTCTGGCAGAGTTCGCTCTTAACAACAGGCGGAGCGAGTCCATTGGTAAGTCCCCGTTTTTTGGGGCATATGGTTTTCATCCCCAGTTTTGTACTTTCAATGGGGGGGGCCCTTCTGGGGTTCCTGAGGAGGAGCGTTTCTCGTCGTCACTTGCTTCTGTGTGGAGAGGTGTATTGAATAATCTGAGTGCGATGGGGAACCGTTACAAACGTATGGCTGATAGGAGGAGAGTTTCTGGTCCAGATCTGAATGTGAACGATCTGGTATGGTTGTCTACCAAGAATATAAAACTTAAAGTGCCCTCCTGGAAACTGGGTCCCAGATTCATCGGGCCGTACAGGATCAGTTCCATAATTAATCCTGTGGCATTTCGTCTGGACCTCCCTCCTACGTTTAAAATTCATAATGTGTTCCACAAGTCATTACTTAAAAGGTATGTGGCACCAGTCATACCGTCACCTCTACCTCCTCCTCCTGTGTTGGTCAATGGTAACTTGGAATTTCAAGTATCAAAGATCATTGACTCACGTCTGAATCGCCGGTCCCTTCAGTACTTGGTGCATTGGAAGGGGTATGGTCCAGAGGAGAGGACGTGGGTCCCTGCGTCTGATGTTAACGCAGATCGTTTGGTTCGGACCTTCCACAGAACTCACCCGGGCAGGCCTGGCCCTGAGGGTCCGGAGGCCCCTCGTAGAAGGGGGGGTACTGTCATGTGTGCATTGCCACGAAGATCGTCGTGGTTGCACATTTTGACTTCTCACAGCTGAGCTGCTGTTTCTTTGGTTTTGGCAGCTAGGGAGTTAATTCTGTCTGTGCTCGGTTCTGGGACTGGGTGCAGTTTCTCCCGGCTGCAATTGATTATTTGTTGATTGGTTTCCTTTAAATTCCTGGTTGTCTGCTTGGGGAGTTGCCAGTGAAACCTTCATGCAGACCACAGATAGGAATGAATCTGTATAGACTTTAGTTGTGAGCTCCTTAGTTGTTCTAAGCTCAACTTGGTTAGAGTTTATTTCCCAGACCATTTATGTTCCTTTGGTGTTTGAGTGTGTATGCAAGCGTGTGTTATCCTGTCTGTCTTATATGTCTAATCTGTGTATTTAGCTAAGATCAGCCCATATCCCTTTGGTGGTAGTCAGGATCCTTCTTAGGACTGATTACAGGGTTCAGGGTCTGATAGGAGACAGGGTTAGGTTGGTGACTTGGACCTCTGAACCATTATCAGTACCTCCAAGGTGAGGGATTAGTTAGGACCCCAGTTTAGGGTCAGGTTAGATCCTGGTCCACCTCTTTCCTGTTTCAGCTCATCAAGTCCTCAAGATTAACCCTGGGTTCAGCAGATATCGTGTCAGGTAAATCTATTCTATACTTACATGCTGATGTTGCTATACTAGTTGTTGTATAGAGTGTTGTTCCTGTATTAATAGTTTACTGACATTGTATACATATCATTAGACAGCGTGACACTCTCGCTGTTGAATCAGTTGAATATAACTCTTAACATTCTCCCCTGCTCACTTTGATCGCCTGCAGAGAAAGGGAGAATTATGAGAGCCGTCTTCCACGCCAGGCGCTGGAGAATAGCACTTACTGTACCGCTACTTCCCAGGCGATACGTTTGGTACTGATGCGGCACACGGTTACCACACGTGTACCGCAACTATTAGGGTATGTTTCCACATTCCGTATTGGCAGCGCTTTGGACGCAGCACATGCCCACTCCGTCCCAAGCACTGTCGGCTTTTGTACGCGCGGTGAATCTACATGTGTTCATGTGTTCACCGCATCCTATACATAGGACGGTGATATTTATCTTGCGGAGACTGAGCGTCTCCGCAAGATAAATAGACATGCTGCGGTCTAGAAAGACGCGTCTGCCACCTGCGTCTTTGAACGCATAGTGGACATGGGATTTCATAAAATTCCATCCACTATGCTGTAACATCTGGCCGCTGCGGATTGTACGCAGCGTCCAATCTGCAGCATATGCTGAACGTGTAAACATACTCTTACACACACGGACACTGATATCTCCGTTACTAGTTTTTCCGGTACCGGAAATGTCAGATCGTGTGAAACTGGCCTTAATGTCACCGGACTCTCAACCCAAATATATGTATTTATTTATTTGAAGAAGTAGTAACGAGCAGTGATTCAATAATTCTTACTAAGCTCAGACAGAAAAAACAGCAGATTTAGAGAGTAAAACTCCAACTTGTTCGTTTTACATAGACATAACACTGCAAACACAAAATAATATTTGGGTGCTAGTGCTTCATCCCCTTAATTTGCAAAATCAATGGAGGTCTTAATGACCGCACCGCCAGTAAGCATAAGGTGGGGGAGTTTTTTTAAATGTCAGTATTCAAATGCGAGAAAGTCTTGTGAGATATATTCAACAAGGTTTTAACAATCGGGGTTAGAATAGGACTCTTGTATCATACTATAAATTTTTGTATGACTTGAATTTCCCCCATGTTAATATTATGTATTTTTACTATATTTATTACTTAACATATCCGACCCACCCCACCCCAAATGCATGAAATACCACTGGGGGCCATTATAATTTATTATTTAAGGTACTGCAGTCTACAATGAAAGATAAGTTAACACTGAATAATTTATTTTACCTTTATGGTTTATATGACTAGAATATAGCAGTATTTTAGATGCTAATTGTCTAAACCAGGCATGAACTGACCAGCGATGTATATCTGAGCTGATTGATGTAAGGGGATAGTCGGAAGTGAATTTGCAGACTGATGACATTTGCTTCTAACCTTTACTAAATAAAGAACAAATGGAACATCTTGTGAAGTCCTTATATCAGGAAGTTGGCTGTGTGCCTGCTGCCCCTGGCAGATAGCATGAGAGAGGTATTCCATGCTGCATGCTTCTCAGTACTCTGCTTTTCTGACACAGGTGGAAAATAGATTTAAAAAGCCAACTTCCTTAGTATTGATATTTGCTGCAGAAACTTGAAGCTCGAATGTGTTTCTGCAGACCGTAACCTTTTGTTAGAAATAGGGCTACTTGCATGTAGTTGTGAAACTCCCAAAAATGTTACAAACCAGGTAACATTGTGAGTTGGGCTGCTCAGTCCATAGTGACTGTCAACCATATGGGACAGTCGTAATGTATGGGAATATAGGGTTTTTTCTCCTTCCCCCATAACAGCATCACAGAGAGCGGGGATCCGCTCTTCAAGGACAGGAAACCTACAGATAAAAAGGGCAGTACCTCTCCCTGGCATCAGTTGGTTTCCTGTCCTTGACGGGGAATCTTCAGTTTAGTTTAGTACCTGAAGAAGTGAAGTTAGAAGATGGAAGTCATTCCAGGCCTGACCAGACTGGTACAGGCAGGTAGGGGTGATCCTTCCTCGGATGGTGCAGTGTCCTGAAGCCGCCACCACACCCTGGGCCTTTCGGGGTGTGCAGGGGGAGTGCAGTCATCGCACCATTCTACCGGTGCCGGCATCCTGCTCTGCTCACGCGCGGGGATGCGCCGGAGTCGCTCCCTGATTATGCAGCCAGCAGGGTCACATGACCGGAAGTGACACGGGGACACCGGAGGCTGCTTGCCTTTAAAAGGCAGTTTAGCACGGTAAGTGATGCTCCCAGCAGCTTAGGTGGTCCCCTGTAGTTATTGAGGTCCTGGAGGAAGAACCACCACAGCAGCAGCAGCCGAAGCAGCAGCAGCAACCAAGGAGACAAAGGCATAAAGAGGTGCGGCAGCACAAAGCTTCATCCCGGCACAGTGGACATTCCGGCAGCAGATCTATCCAGCATAGCAGGAGCTCCCGCGTGATGGACGAATCTCTGGCCTCATCAGTAGATTTGATCCCTCCTTCTAAACCGGTACCCACGGCTGCGTCTGATTGGTAAGTGATCTTCGTGTAAGTTCTCTTTGTAATTGGGGTCCAATGGGGACATTTAGAAGGACAGATGACTCTGTCTTCAAGAACTTTTAATTCCCTGGGTTGGTGGCATAAAACAAAAAATTTGGCCAAAGGGGTTCCTTGGTGTGGGTGCTGTGTGGCGGCCATTGTTGCTGTGGTTTTGTGCTGGTGGAGCGGTGCGGTCTGGAGTCATGGGGACTCAGTCTTGCAGCATGAGCTCTGTGAGGCACCAGGTCGTCTGCCCTGCCTGTGCATTGTAGTCCCCAGCTGCCTATTCTGGAGCTTAATCAGTTCTGGAGGTTAATCAGTTTACAGCCGGAGCTCTGCTAATAATAATAATAATAATCTTTATTTTTATATAGCGCTAACATATTCCGCAGCGCTTCACAGTTTCCACACATTGTCGTCGCTGTCCCCGATGGGGCTCACAATCTAGATTCCCTATCAGTATGTTTTTGGAGTGTGGGAGGAAACCGGAGTACCCGGAGGAAACCCACTCAAACACAGGGAGAACTTACAAACTCCATGCAAATGTTGTCCTTGGTGGGATTCGAACCCAGGACTCCAGCACTGCAAGGCTGCAGTGCTATCCACTGAGCCACTGTGCTGCTAATGCAGTGCTCTGGCTGAAAACTACTGGGGAATGAATGTGAGCAGCGAGCAGAGAGTCAGTGACGTCACCTCTCTTCACTGAGCCTCTGCGCGCTGCTCCCCAGTTATTCCCCAGTGCTTTACAGCCAGAGTGGCTGCATTAGCAGAGCTATCCCACAAAATCATTGCAAATATACATGTTATATGCATATTTATTTCCTTTGTATGTATTGGGGCAACACAAAAAAAGCAAAGCAAAAAAGACAAATTGGACATCATTTCACACAAAACCCCAAACCTCATGTTCAACTTGTAGTACAGCAAATCCACTTAGTATCTAAATGAAAAAAATAACATTGAGCAAGTCTTTCTATGAATCTGTCTGTTAGTAAATTCCAGCAGAAGCTCAAGACTGGTATGTCGAGTTCAGCTTTCAGCCATGATGATTTAATGCTGTGACCTTTATTAATTGTCCATTTTATTTCTCTACAGACCCCACTACATTTAGCAGTATTAAGTGGAAATCTCCCTACAGTTCAGCTTTTATGTGAACAAGTAAGTAATGCCTTTTTTTTGCATCCATGTGTCTAACTACAATGTTAAGTTATAAAATGTATACACTCCTCAACATTGAAATTGCAACATCAGAAAGAAAAAAGTAATGGAATTATGGAAATCACAGGATGGATAGAAACATTAATAACATACAAATGATAAAAATGGAAATGGCCATTGGAACATGAAGCGGCCTTCATGAGGGATGTCACATGATTCCAAATCATGGGATTATGGTGTGGGGTGGCATAATGTAGGATAGTCTTCAATCCAGCTACAATAACAACTCGTCATTACATTGATTTGGTCGTGGAATTATTGATACGTCTGATTTCAAAGTGTGCCATTTTTCAATACGACAATCCAGTTGCATATTGCTCGTGCTACTGTGAGCTGCCTGTGTGGCCTAAACTTGCAACTATGACCTGCAGCATCGCTGGACTTTTATTCCATTGAGAACATCTGGGCATCAATTACAAAGAGAGCTGCCAACAGCGGATCTGGATGATTTGCATGCCCAAGTGCATTCATTGTGGCAGAACATTCCTGAGACAACATTAATAGCGTCATTGATAGCATCCAAGTCATGTAAGTGCATAGATTCCTGTGTGTCACGCTCACATACGATACTGAATAAATGGAGATGTTTTAAAAATTGTCCTTTTCCATTATTTGCATATCATTAACATGTCTATCCATCCTGGGATTTCAATGTTGAGGAGTGTATAAATGCATAAATTAGAGATAATAATATGTTTTTTAAATCAGTTCCCCAATTTTTCAAAATTTTGCCCAGAATTTCAATTCACAGCAAATCAATTTGAATCCAAAGTACTCCAAAGTCCCAAACTGCCTTGAAAAGACACATATGACACTCTGAAGTCTCCTAGAACTGTATACAACCCTTTTCAAGCTATTTAACATAAATGCAGCCTTAGTAATGTCAAAACAAACTCAACATATATGGCTGTGGGTAAACTGATTGTAATTAGTGATGGGCATACCCTTGGATGTTCAGGTCTGGTGGGTGTTAGGGTTCGAGTTCCCAATGCTGCACAAGGGGAATCTCGAGCCATTCCCGTTGCGGTCCCCCATCCGTCTCCGGCCGCAGTTGAGCCTGCTCAGCAGAGACGTCGGTCCCAGCATCTTGCCCATTCCAATACTGTGCAGTGACTTGCTGCTGCTCCTCCTGGATCTTCTATTATAGTGCTGGAGCAGACGTCTTTAGGATGAAGTCCTGCGTTTCCCCTTCTGAGCATGCCCAGGGTAAGATCTCTCATTGGAGATCAGGGGTCACATGTTCAGGTACTGCAGCAGCTCCTATTGGTCTGCCAGGAAGGTCCTGAAACTACATGTGTTTTGGAACAGTTTCTCATTGGTCCTTTTTCTGGCAGGTCCTGTAGCTGTTACTATAAAAGGGTGGCATGGCTGGGCCGCCATGCGCTAGTATCAAATCTGTTACGTGTTTGCGCCAGTGAGGTCATGTATGCATGTGGTTAGGTCTGGCAGAAATAAGCCCCTAGAATACCGGCACCTCCGGTGAGGAGATTGTATGCACGTGTTCAGGGCTCGGCTGAAAACGCCATTAGAATACCAGCTACTCCGGTGAGGAGATTGTTGCTTGTGTTCTGACTGCATGACCTCAGACTGCAATCGGCTTAGCAGTCATCTGTGTTCCCTGTGAGTCTAACAGGACACAGTCTTTTTCTCAGCGGCTCTGTGACGCAACAGGGTTCGCTTTATAACGCTGGTTCAGCGCCCTAGCGTTTTACTTTGCGGCTCACTGAAGCTAAGTGAGTTCGTACTTATCACCATATAGCGCTGTGGCATTCCCGTTAGCGGCTCTGGAGATTACCAGAGTTCGTACTAACTGCCACAGCACGCTACGGCGTTTATTTTAGCGACTCTGCGGGATAAGAGTTTGCTACTTTCGCCATCTTACTAGCAGCGAGCTTTGCCTGCACGGTGGACCCCGGGCTGCGAACGCACCTCTCTACAATATCTATTAGGTGCGTTCCGCAGACCCTAACAGTGGGTTCGGCTGAAAATAAAAGAAAGTATTGGTTAGGGTACGAGAACAGTACTTGAACCCGGACCCCATTCAGATGAATGGGGGCCCGAACATCCATTTTTGCCACGCTGTCTTCTGCATGTAAGGCGGTAAAATTATTACCGCTGGTCAGAGAGCTGCAGTTCCCACGCTGTCAGATGACAGCGTGAGCCAGCAGCCGTGACCGGCAGTAAAAAGTTTACCTCCTGTCACAGGCATCAGCTGATGTGAGAGTACTACTCCCATCAGCCTATGTATTCTGTCGCTGAAAACAGTGATAGCAGGCACTGCTTATGGGTACATTCATCAGCCGGTGCCAGCACTATAAATAAATTTAAAAAATGACTTGAGGTCTTTTCTATTTTTGATAACCAGCATGGGAAAACTGACAGTTGTTAGCTTTTATCATGGCTGGTTATCAAGAATCCACACGCTGTTTTTTTAAATGATTTAAATAGCTAACTTTTAAAAACAGTGTGGGGTCCTGCCCCATTTTTGACCACCAGCAAAGCTAAAGCAGAAAGCTGGGGGCTGGTATTCCCAGGCTGGTAAGGGGTCATGATATCGCCTCCCTCTCAGCCTAAAAATAGCAGCTCGTTACGCAGGGTACACTGCTTGGACATCATACGAATAGCCTGATGACAAAGGCCCTATTGATGCTACCAGGCAACCCACTACCACCAATATATTAACTTACGTACTTACCTTCTCATCGTAAGCTCACTGCCATTTACGAGGTACCAGTTCATCTCCAGCTTATCTCTACTACTTCTCACACTTGAGAATTTGAGAAAGACCAGGGCTCAGGTCGAAACGTTAAGAAATCGCTTGGATAAAAAAAAATTCTGTCATTTATCACTGTGGTGAACTTGTGGGCAGGATAATTAACAAGTATATATTTTGAAGGAACCCTCATGAGTGCGACTGTGTATTATATGCCTTAGTACTTGTGTCTGATCCCAGTCTAGCCAGCACCGCTACCTATTTTTTGAGAGCCCGCAGATGCCCCAGAAAAGTCACATCAATTAGATACACGAATACTGGTGCTTTGCTCAACTCTTCCCACTTGCCCTGTTATGAATGTTTTAGAAATGAATTCTGAGCAGAGGCTCCCTCTGGTGGTTGCAGACAGTACTGGACCATTCAATGAGGATTGGCAATCTGGAATTACAGACTGGCTGGATATAAGGAGGTTTTCCCCCCATCATGGTTGCCGGTGATCAATTGTTCTTGTCTCAACTTTGTTTCCTGGTTCACTTGGTAGCTTGCTGAGTCTTGCCTCTTCTCCTGCTCTCAGATAAGATATTTTCTGTTTTTTGTTTTTGTGCTTGCCATTTGCATTTTTCTCTGCATTTCTGTGAGGTTGGCCAGGTTCCCCTCCCCGGGGGGCTTGGGCTCCTCTCAGTTCCTCTGGAGCCACTGTTGTTTGTTCATTTGCCTTTTCCAGTTTTTTCTGTGGCTGCGGCTTAGTTTTGTTACACCAGAGAACTAATTTAGGTGGTAGAGGTCGTGTGATCTCAGGTGTTTTTGCAATTAGTAGCGTTGGCTTTTTTTTAGGGTTTTTTGGAATTGCAGTAAGTATCCTTCCTATCCTTTTCTGTCTAGACAGATTGGGCCCCAGCGTTTGCTCATACTATTATCTGTCTGTGTCTGTATTTTCCTCTTGTCTAACCGCCATTACATGTTTGGGGGCTTCCTATGTTCTTTGGGGATCTGCTCTGGGGCAGATAGCTTTCCTCTTTCTATCTTTAGGTGTAGTTAGCCTCTCAGGCTGTGACGAGGCGTCTAGGACCAACGTAGGAACGCTCCACGGCTGCCTTTAGTTGTGGTTAGTCAGGGTACTGCAATCCAGTAGATTCCAACCTCTCTGGTGTATTGCCCTTTTTGCCTGCTCTCCTCAGCTACCAAAACATAACAGTATCACCGGCCCAAATTGAAAATTATATGGTACTCACAGCAGGGAAAAATAGTGTGGAAAGAAAAAAGTTGTCAGAGTTGTCAGAGATTTTTTTTTTTCTGCATTTTTTTCCCTCTTTTTCTCTGGGTGCTGAGAAGGATTGTTTATTTTTTTTCTCTCAATGGAGTTTGCACAGTTGTCTGGCCATGTGAATCAGCTTGCCACTGAAGTTCGGAGTATTGCTACCTATCTTGCAGGGTTGCCGGTTGTGGAACCTAGGATCCCCATGCCAGATTTGTTTTTGGGGGATCGAGCTAAATTTCTGAATTTAAAAAATAACTGTAAGTTGTTTTTTGCCTTAAAACCTAAGTCCTCAGGGAGCGCAGCACAGCAGATTCAAATTGTCATCTCTCTCCTGCGCGGCGATCCTCAGGATTGGGCTTTTTCCCTGACAACTGGGGACCCTGTTTTGAGTAATGTTGATGCATTTTTTCTGGCTCTGGGGTTATTGTACGATGAACCTAATGTCACTGATCAAGCTGAAAAAACCTTGTTGGCATTAAATCAGGGGCTTGAGGACGCTGAGTTGTACTGTCAGAAATTCCGAAAGTGGGCAGTTCTGACCAAATGGAATGATGATGCTTTGGCAGCCCTTTTTCGGAAGGGTCTGTGAGAGAATGTAAAAGATGTTATGGTGGGTTTCCCTGCTCCCTCTGGTCTCAATGATTCTATGTCATTGGCGATTCAAGTTGACAGACGTTTGCGTGAGCGTAGAGGTATGCGTGGAATATTGTTGCCTTGTGAACCAGCTTCTGAACCCATGCAGTGTGATAGAGTGGCTTCTGGGGCACAGCGTCATGAGTTTCGAAAACGCAATGGGTTGTTTCTACTGTGGTGATGCCTCTCATGCTATTTCAGTCTGCCCTAATCGGGGAAGACGTTTTGCACGCTCAGTTGTCTTGGGTAGTGTTCAGACTAAATTTCTGTTGACTGTTACCCTGATTTGCTCCCTGTCCACATTTTCTGCTCAGGCTTTTGTTGATTCGGGAGCAGCTATTAACCTGATGGATTTTGATTTTTCTAAACGTTGTGGGTTTCCCTTGATACCCCTACGGAAGTCTATTCCCCTACTGGGGATTGATTCTACCCCTTTGGCTGAGAATAAACCCCAGTTCTCTACTCAGGTGATAATGAGGGTTGAACCTGATCATCAGGAGAGTTGCAAATTTTTGGTGCTGTATAATCTGCATGACATTATTGTACTTGGTTTCCATTGGTTGCAGTCTCATAATCCTGTTTTGGATTGGAAATCTGTGTCTGTAACCAGTTGGGGCTGCCAATGTGTTAATGCCAACACTCCTGTTTTTTCTGCCTCTCCCCAGGCTCAAGATGTGCCTGACTTTTTGACTGATTTTTCTGATGTGTTTACCAAAAGTAAATCTGCATCCTTGCCCCCCTATAGGAGCTATGACTGTGCTATTGAATTAGTGCCTGGTAGTAAATTCCCTAAAGGTCGCCTTTTTAACTTGTCTGTACCTGAACATGACGCTATGCGGTCTTATATCAAGGAGTCATTGGAGAAGGGTCATATCAGACCATCCTCTTCACCCTTGGGTGCTGGTTTTTTCTTTGTGGCCAAAAAGGATGGTTCATTAAGGCCGTGTATTGATTATCGTCTCTTGAACAATATCACTGTGAAATATCAATATCCATTACCCTTGATTTCTGACCTGTTTTCCAGGGTGAAAAGTGCTACTTGGTTTACCAAGCTTGACCTCAGGGGGGCGTATAACCTTATTCGCATTAAGCACTGGGATGAATGGAAGACGGCGTTTAATACCCCAGAGGGGCATTTTGAGTACCTAGTGATGCCCTTTGGGCTCACTAATGCTCCTTCCGTCTGCCAGTCCTTCATGAATGACATTTTCAGGGATTTTGTGGATAAATTTCTGATTGTTTATTTGGATGATATCTTGATTTTTTCCAATGACTGGGACTCTCATGTGAAACATGTTCGGACTGTGTTCCAGATTTTGAGAGAGAATGCTCTGTATGTGAAGGGATCAAAGTATCTTTCAGCTGCAGATGAAGGAAGAGAGCCACAGTAATTCATTACTGATGGGTAGGCGGAGCCCCAGATCAGGATGTTACCTCAGATCAAAAGAGTGATGACTGGCTGGCCCCTCCAGCTCGGGCTCCTCCTACTCAGCTCCAGTCTAAGATTTGAGGTCCAGAGGATGGTCGCTGCTAATGCAGCTCCTCAGAAAATTTTATTATTTTAATATTCGGACAGGAGACTTGGATCACTAGTTGGTCTAGAGGTCTCAGGGGTATCAGCGCTGCTGTACCCCAACCTCTCCCTTGGCGGATCTGTATTTACTCAAAGTCCCTGCAGAATCCTTGCCGGCCCTGGGGGATGAGGAGAGCTTCTCTGGCGGGAACGCAAACCACACGTGCGGTCACTGCGTTTTTCGCCCTGGAGGGAAGCATGGGCACTGCGCCAGAAACCCCTGAGGGTCCCTGTGGCGCCTTGGCTGGTGAGTACTCCACACAAATTTTAATAATAATTATGTGTGAGTGCTTTAGCGTCTGAATGAGCAGCGCTATTACTAATGTCAGCGTTACTATGTCAGTATGCGTCAGCGCTGCTGTGACAGCGCTAATACATGTAATGTCAGTATGCTTCAGCGCTACTGTGACAGCGCTACTACATGTAATGTCAGTATGCTTCAACGCTGCTGTGACAGCGCTACTACATGTAAAGTCAGTATGCTTCAGCGCTACTGTGACAGCGCTAATACATGTAATGTCAGTAAGCTTCAGCGCTGCTGTGACAGCGCTACTACATGTAAAGTCAGTATGCTTCAGCGCTGCTGTGACAGCGCTACTACATGAAGATGTGGTGATTTTTTGTCCGCAGGCAGATAGCTGCAGGACAGAGAGGGAGCAGGAGCGGGGAGAGTTCGCGCTCATTATTTGAGCTAGCAGGGGGCGTGGCCTAGCGATCCCGGTCTTTTGAGCAGGAAGACGCGCGCTCTGGCTTTTCTCCTGCGACCCCCTCACTGTGGCGGCCATTACTCAGGCTCCTGGGCTCCTCGGACCGCTCCCCTCCTCATATAGACACCACGGCCAGCTGGGTGAGTGTGGATTCCTCACCCCGCAGCGCAGCGATCGCTATCCTGCAGCTGCAGTCTCATCAGAGACATAAAAATTGGCTGGGACTCACAAATATATATTTTGGTGAGTTTGCAATATTAACCCCTTTGAGGGTTATTTCTACCTGCTAAATTTGCTGACTGAATACCGCTGGGGTAACTCTGCTTGGTGGAGCGTTAACCCTTCAGCGTTTGAAAAAAAAAAAAAAAAAAAAAAAAAAAACCGCATAGTTTTTTGCTGGTATTACCGCTTTGACCTGCTCATACAGGCGAGACATGTCTGAACAGAGTTCAGATGCCGCGGATCACGTCCCAGTGCCATTGCGGCAATCAGATACGCAGACCTCCACAGCGTCTAGCGCTGCGGTCGACAGCGGTGGAAAATTGGATGATATCGCTCGATCGATTAATAACTTATCTGACCTTTTAGGTCAATATGTGTCTGCTAATGCCTCTCAGAGGAAGCGACGCAGGCCGTTACCGGCCTCTACACGGAGCGAGTCAGAGGTATCTGATATTGGGCAGAGTTCCCCTTTATATTCGGATGGAGAAATATCCGATTCAGATGCGGACGAGCCGCAGGGGCGTTCCTCTATGACGAAGCGTACGGAGGCATTAATTGAAGCCATGAGAGATATACTACAGTTACCGGAGGAGGTAACTAGTCGTCCTGGTAAATCAGCACGCATGTTCCAGGAGTCCCGTGCTTCGCGTACAACATTGCCAGCTCTGGATGAGCTTAATAGTGTAATAGAGGAGGAACGTCTGTGTCCAGATAAGCGTTTTCATGGAACGCATTTCTTTGATACACTTTATCCTTGCTCTACGGAGTTAAAGGCTAATTGGACCTCTGCTCCTGAAGTGGATGTGTCTTTATCTCAGCTTAATAAATCCTCACTACTCCCTATTAAGGGAAAAGCGAGCTTACAGGAGCCTTTGGATAGAAAGGCAGAATTGGCGGCAAAAGCAAGCTATGAGGCTGCGGGTCATGGATTTCGAGCAGTGCTAGGATCCATGTGTGCTGCTAGAGCTTCTCTAAGCTGGTTGGCACGTCTGAAGACGGAGTTGCAAAATGAATCTCCGTTATCTGAGATACGGGAAACTTGTGAATGGTTAGAAACGGCAGCCTGTTATATCTTTGATGCCGGTCTGGATACGGCATCTCTGCTGGCCAAAGCGCAAGCTTCAGCGGTCACAGTCAGAAGAGCTTTATGGCTCAGACAGTGGGCCGGGGACGCAGTTTCCAACAAGGGTTGTTGGCATTACCTTACAAGGGTGGCCATCTTTTTGGATCCGACCTCACAGAGCTGATTTCCAAGGCTAAGGCAAAGGAATCAGCATTACCACAGCGAAGGGCCATGGCCTCGGTGTCCAGTAAGCCTGGTGTTTATAGTGGTCGGCGGTCCTTTCGGGGCCGAGGACGATCTAGTCACTCCTCGTGGGGATCGGGTCGTCCTTCTTTCTCAGGAAAGAAATCCTCTCAGAAAACTCGTACTCCCTGGAAGCAGAGTTTCCGCCAGAACAAGCGGGAACTTGACAAGAAAACCGCAAAGTCGGATTGACGCCAGGGGTCCACTCGAGGATTCTCGAGTGGGGGGTCGCCTGCTCCTTTTCAAGGAGACTTGGATGGCTCGCGTTCCAGATTCCTGGGTAACGCGGATAGTGTCGGCAGGCTATTTCATAGAGTTTGCTTCTCAACCCCCAAATGTTTTTTGTCAATCTCGCGTTCCGTCGGAACCCGAGCTTGTTGTCGCTCTACAGCGAGAGGTCGAATCGCTACTACAAAAGGGTGTAGTGATACCGGTTCCGTCAGAGGACCGAGGGAAAGGTTTTTATTCCAACCTTTTTATAGTTCCCAAAAAGGAGAACAAATTTCGCCCGATTCTGGATCTCAAGCGATTAAACCGGCATGTCCATGCCCGGAAATTTCGCATGGAGTCGCTTCGTTCCGTTGTGGCAGCTCTGTCACAGAACGATTTTCTGGTGTCAATCGACATTCGCGACGCCTATTTGCATATTCCCATCGGAAAGGCTCATCAGCGCTTTCTTCGATTTGCCATAGGTCAGAATCATTACCAGTTCGTGGCTCTGCCGTTCGGCTTAGCCTCAGCGCCAAAGGTCTTTACAAAAGTTCTGGCGCCCCTCATGGCACTCCTTCGAAGACAGGGGATTACGATTCTCCCTTATCTGGACGATCTTTTGATCGTGGCTTCCTCGGAGGAGGAGGCATTGACGGCTCGGGATTTGTCTCTTCAGTTTCTGAAAGACTTCGGTTGGCTGGTCAATTGGGAGAAGTCGTCCCTGGAACCATCGAGGACAATTCTCTTTTTGGGAATGCATCTCGACACGTTTCGGTCGGTAGTTTCCCTACCACCAGACAAACAGTCATGTCTTCTTCGACATGTACAGATTATGACATCCTCAATGGCAATGTCCCTACGGAAGTGTATGCGTCTTCTGGGACTGATGGTGGCGTCCATGGAGGCAATTCCTTTTGCCCAGTTCCACTCCAGGACTCTTCAAAGGTTCATCCTGAGTCGATGGAACCAGTCGCAATCGCTGGATTGCAGTGTCACCATTTCTCGCGCGGTGCGGGATTCTCTAGAATGGTGGTTACGTCCAGGGGCATTCTCCCTGGGGAAGTCTTTCCTCCCTCTGAAGTGGTCAGTCATAACCACCGATGCCAGCCTGACGGGCTGGGGGGGTGTTTGGAACAATCTCTGGATTCAGGGGGTATGGTCACCGGAAGAGTCTGTGCTTCCGATCAACATCCTGGAATTGAGGGCGATTTTTCTTTGCCTCCAACATTGGACGGTCCCTTTGAGCGGTCTGCCAGTCCGTGTGCAGACAGACAATGCGACGGCTGTCGCGTATATCAATCACCAAGGTGGGACAAGGAGTTCCAGACTCATGGTAGAGGTGTCCCGAATTCTGATTTGGGCAGAGGCCAATGTACCAGCCATTTCGGCGATTCACATTCCAGGGGTTCAGAATATTACAGCGGACTTTCTCAGCCGCAGAAGGATGGATCCCGGGGAATGGAGCCTTCACCCGGAAGTCTTTGCACTACTGTGCTCTCGCTGGGGAA
>JARQOD010000001.1:210207295-210285379 GCA_033576555.1 Oophaga sylvatica
CTAAAATATCATGTTGCCAAGTTATTATTCCTGCAGAATGGATTCTGTATAAACAAACTCAAGTTTGTTTCCTTGTGTGCTTTGCCTCGGCAAGTGGCCAAGCACATTAAGAGCTCGCTCACACTTGCGCATAAATCAGATGAGTTCGATCCGATAAAAAGCCCAAAATATAGTGGTTTAATGCCTTTTTTTTAAAAAAAATAAGTTATTAAAAAAGTTCCACACTTGGAGCTAAACGTCGCCCTGACATGATGGGTCAATAAACCACTATATTTTGGAGTGCTCCCTTCCTTTTTTGGAGATATATATATATATATATATATACATTTATATATATATATATATGGTATGTGTGTGTGTGTGTGTGTGTGTGTGTGTGTGTGTGTGTGTGTGTGTGTGTGTGTAAAACAATAGGTACAGTACACTGTGCGCACCGATATACTGTATTTTTTGGATTATAAGATGCACTTTTTTTCCCCAAAATTTGGGAGGAAAATGAGGGTGCGTCTTATAATCCAAATGTAGCTTATCGGCTGCATTGCTTCTGCTAGAAGCTTTAGCGGCTTCAGAAGTGGGGTGCTGCTCCGGGTCTCAGGCTAGTAGGGGTGGGTTTGACATTGAGATCTCATCTCCTGAAATCTCAGTTGTGCATGCGCCGCCTCAGGTGGCCATTTCCCCGGAGTCACCGCACTGCCAAACAATCCCTCCAACCAGCCTGGGGCCCGCAGCATTGTCCCACTCCTACCTCCACCGAACACCACCTCCTGTCAGCCTGGGGTCTGCAGCATCTCCTGCCGCAGCCAGCTTCCTGCAGCAGTGACCCTGGGACCCCGCTCCACCCCCACCCCAGGGAAGCTAGCATGAAAGCGGGTTATAAATTGCACCACCATTTTATTTAAAAAAAAATCCTATTTTTAATCTGGTGCGTTTTATAATATGCAAAATACAGTATATGCAAACACTGAATATATAAAATGTAAATTGCATTACAACCATATAGAATATATTTATATAATGTAGATAGTTAATGATCAAATTGGTTAATTATTTTATTAACACACTGTATTAAATTTGGAATGTTTGTTCATACAGTGTTATTTTTTTTATTATCTGCTTTGTTGTGTGAGATATTTTAATTTGTAAAACCAGAAAACTTTCTTTTCACCTCTAGGATGGCGTTGACCTGGAAAGTGAAGATAACAATAGAAATACTCCATTGCGCCTTGCTAAGGCACGGAAATCAAAGCAAATCATTTCTTTTCTACAAAACTCTGTTATTCACTCAAAAAATCTACATGCAACCTTTAACTGGAGGTGATTGATATTTTGTATTACATCTTTCAATGTCCTACTGTTTCTGACAGTTGTTTTAAATAATTGCACACTTTAGGTACCGTAGTTGTCAGCAAAAAAATGAAAGTAAATTGTTGGAATTTTAAAAGTGAGAAAAAGATTATTAGTTTACAATAAGATTATCTATTTACTAATGAAAATTTGTCAATGATTGTTCTGTGGATTTTCTGTTAAATTACCATGCCAGTTAAAAGGAGTTTATCACAACCAAAATGAAACTAATTAAACATTGGTATGGGGGACCTAGCCTATATAAAAATGATACAAGCAGTGTACATTTTAGTGGCAGAGAAATAAACTTTTATTTCATATACAAAAGAGGGTGCTTTGGTTCACCCGTGTAATGACCAAGGCCTCAGTGTATCATTAAGTCCTCCAGTTCACATACCGAGCACTTTCCTTAATCTTGATTGACAGCACTCACTTTGTATTCCTACAAGTAATCAGTAACTCTAGTGGAGCCTAGGAAGCGCGCACAGTGTGAGTGCAAGAGTCCTAATATTCCTGGCTCCTATTTGCAGCCATCGCTCGCAAGACTAATACATCCAGAAGTGTAGTGAATGAGCAATTTCAGAGAGGGCAGGAGTCAGGAATCGGACCGCTCACACACCAACACTGTGTGTGCATTAATGTGGATTGAGTTCAGGCAGTGCTCGCACTAGACAAGTGAGCATTGTCAGGGTGTAACGGTGCACTGAGCCCTTGGTCAAGTCAAGAGTGCTCCAAATCACACACATTTACATATACATAAGTTGATTTCTCTGCCGCTAAAACACTAATTTTAAAAATCAGCCCTAGTGTATTCAATATATGCAATACTTGTAATGATAAAAATATGCATATCGTTGTGGCAATAATTTAAGTAAAGACTGTTACTTAGGCTTCTGTCATAAAGATAAGCTCCCAAAATCGTTTATATGGAAATGTAGCTATTTGAAAAGGAAAATTATCAGCAATTGGATTTTCCAGAACCCATGACAGCACCATTGCACCTTTGAAAGAGGGAGTTATGTCCCAGAGCTGGACAGGAGGACTAGAACAGACGAAAATACAACAACGCCTCCTTCAGTGGATTACTGGGCAGGTGCCTGAGGAACTTACCATATCATTATACCCAAAATAGATTTCTGTTACGCTTCGGTAGCTGAGGAGGACAGGAACAACAGCAGGGCAGCCGAACACCTGAGATGTTGGTAACTGATGGGTTGCAGATTCCTAAACTAACGACACAACTAGAGGTAGCCGTGGAGCGTTCCTACGTTGATCCTAGACGCCTCATCACAGCCTGAGAGGCTAACTACACCTAAAGATAGAAAGATGAAAGCTATCTGCCCCGGAGCAGATCCCCAAAGAAAATAGCAAGCCCCCAAACATATAATGGCGGTTAGACAAGATGAAAATACAAACATAGGCAGAAAATAGACTGAGCAAACGCTGGGGCCACAAGCTGACTAAATAGGATAGGACAGGAGAGATTACTTTCTGCAACCCAGAAAACCCTACAAAAATCCAACAATTCTGATTACAAAAATACTGAGATCACACGATCTCGCCACCTGCTAAATCAGATCTCAGTGTGAACAAAAACCAAGCCGCAGCCGCTGAAAAAACAGGAAAAAGCAAAAGAGCAAATAACAGTCGCTGCAGATAGACTGTGAGGAGCTCAGGCCCCAGGAGGGGACCTGGCTGACCACCACAAAAGTGCAGAAAACAATGCAAAAAGCAAGCACAAAAAGAAAAGCAAAAAATATCTTATCTGAAAGCAGGAGATGCAGGCAAGACTCCAGCAAACTTCCAAATGAACCAGGAACCACAATTGAGACAAGAACAATTGATCACCGGCAACCATCATGGGAGGGAACCTCCCTTATATCAGACCAGTCAGTGAACCCAGATTGCCACTCCTCGCTGAAAGGTTTAGTACTGTCTGTAACCGCCAGAGGGAGCCTCTGCTCAGAAACCATCTCTAGCACATTCATAACAGTACCCCCCCTTGAGGAGGGGTCACCGAACCCTCACCTGTGCAACCAGGCCGATCAGGATGAGCTCGGTGATAGGCACGGATCAGTCTCCTAGCATGGATGTCCAAAGCAAACACCCAAGAATTGTCCTCCTGACCATAACCTCTCCACTTAACCAAATACTGGAGTTTCTGTCTAGAAAAACGAGAATCCAATATTTTCTCAACCACATACTCCAGATTGCCCTCAACCAAAACAGGGTCAGGAGGCGCAGCCATAGGAACTACTGGCTGGACAAACCTCTTCAATAAGGACTTGTGGAACACGTTATGGATCTTAAATGTCCCTGGAAGAAGCAAACGGAAGGAAACAGGATTAAGAATCTCCATGATCTTATAAGGTCCAATGAACCTGGGCTTAAACTTTGGAGATGCAACCCTCATAGGGATATTTCTTGAGGACAACCAAACCAAGTCCCCCACTTTAAACCGAGGACCATCAGTCCTATGCCGGTTGGCAAACCGTTGGGCCTTCTCCTGAGAGAGAGACAACCTCTCCACTACCTGGTCCCAAATCTGCTCCATTCGCTCCACAACAAAGTCAACACCCAAACAGACAGAAGCCTCCACCTGTCCCGAAGAAAATCGAGGGTGAAACCCAAAATTGCAGAAAAATGGAGACATCAAGGTGGCAGAGCTAGCCCTATTATTAAGAGCAAACTCAGCCAAAGGCAAAAAAGAGACCCAGTCATCTTGATCAGCAGATACTAAACATCTCAAATAAGTCTCCAAGGTCTGGTTTGTTCTCTCGGTTTGTCCATTGGTCTGAGGATGAAAAGCAGAGGAGAAAGATATTTGAACACCAAGTTTAGAACAAAATGTCCTCCAAAATCTGGAAACAAACTGGACTCCTCTGTCAGACACAATGTTCTCCGGAATGCCATGTAACCGAACCACGTGCTGAAGGAACAAAGGCACCAATTCGGAGGAGGAAGGCAACTTAGGTAATGGCACAAGATGTATCATCTTGGAAAACCTATCACAGATTACCCAGATAATGGTCATTCTCTGAGAAACAGGGAGGTCGGAAATAAAATCCATAGAGATATGGGTCCATGGCCTCTTGGGCACAGGTAATGGCATTAACAAACCACTAGAGCGAGAGCAAGGCTTGGAGCGAGAGCAAGTCCCACAGGACTGCACAAATTCCCTGACGTCATGAGACAAAGTAGGCCACCAAAAGGACCGACTCACCAAGTCTCTGGTACCAAAAATCCCGGGATGACCAGCCAACACGGAACAATGAATCTCAGACATCACACTCTTCTTCCACTGGTCTGGGACAAACAATTTCCCAATAGGGCAGCGCTCAAGTTTATCCTCCTGACACCCTTCTAAGGCCAGTCTCAAATTGGGCAAGATGGCGGAAAGAACTACACACTCTTTCAAAATAACAGTAGGATCAGATAACTCAGGAGAGTCCGCAAAGAAACTCCTCGAGAGGGCATCCGCCTTAACATTCTTAGTGCCAGGAAGAAAAGAAGCCACAAAATTAAAACGTGTGAAAAACAAGGCCCACCTGGCCTGTTTAGGATTAAGTTGCTTGGCTGATTCGAGATAAACCAGATTCTTATGGTCCGTGAGGACCACCACCTGATGTTTGAAGAGTGGAGACATTGGCTGGAAGGAGCCAAAGGCCCACTTCATGGCCAACAACTCCCGATTACCCACGTCATAATTACGTTCAGTTGGAGAAAATTTTCGAGAGAAAAAGGCACAAGGGTTACTCTTAGAGGTCTCTGGATCTCTTTGGGACAAAACGGCACCTGCCCCAATTTCAGAGGCATCAACCGCCACCTGAAACGGTAGAGAAACATCAGGCTGCCGTAGAACAGGAGCAGAAGTGAATCTCTGCTTAAGTTCCTGAAACGCAGAGACTGCCTCAGGAGGCCAATTCACCACATCAGAACCCTTTTTGGTCAAATCAGTCAATGGTTTAACAGTATCGGAGAAATTACCAATAAATTTGCGATAAAAATTGGCAAAACCCAAAAATCTCTGAAGAGCCTTTAATGAAGTAGGATGGACCCAATCACAGATGGCTTGAACCTTGACAGGGTTCATTTCAATAACAGACGGAGACAAAATGAATCCTAGAAATGAGACCTTCTGTACGCCAAAAAGACACTTTGATCCCTTCACATACAGTGCATTCTCTCTCAAAATCTGGAACACATTCCGAACATGTTTCACATGAGAGTCCCAGTCATTAAAAAAAATCAAGATATCATCCAAATAAACAATCAGAAATTTATCCACAAAATCCCTGAAAATATCATTCATGAAGGATTGGAAGACGGAAGGAGCATTAGTGAGCCCAAAGGGCATCACTAGGTACTCAAAATGCCCCTCTGGGGTATTAGATGCCGTCTTCCATTCATCCCGTGCTTAATGCGAATAAGGTTATACGCCCCCCTGAGGTCAAGCTTGGTAAACCAAGTAGCACTTTTCACCCTGGAAAACAGGTCAGAAATCAAGGGTAACGGATATTGATACTTCACAGTGATCTTTGTTGTGAATAGGCTGGAGATGAGTTCTGAGCAGAAGCTCCCTCTGGTGGTTACAAACGGTACTGGACTGTCCAGTGAAGATTGTGAGGATTGGGAATCAGGTGTTACTGACTGGTCTTATATAAGGGAGTCGCCTTCCCATCAGGGTTGCCGGTGATCAATTGTTCTGGTCTCAATCCTTGATTCCTGTTTCCTTGGTAGCCTGCTGTGTCGTGTCTGAATCTCCTGCTTACAGATAAGACATTTTCTTCTTTTTGTTTTTGTGCTTGATTTTTGCATTTTGTCCTGCACTTCGGTGGGGGCCTTCAGGGTCCCCTCTGGGGGCTTTTGCCTCTCAGTTCAGTTCAGCCACTGATGTTTGTACATTTGCTTTTTCCAGTTTTTTCAGTGGCTGCTGTTTTGTTTTTGGTTACACCAGAGAACTAATTTAGGTGGTAGAGGTCGTGTGATCTCAGGTGTTTTTGAAATTAGTAGAGTTGGTGCTTTTCAGGGTTTTTTGAGATTGCAGTAAGTGCCCTTCCTATCCTTTTCTATTTAGTAAGTTTGGGCCCCAACGTTTGCTCATACTATTTTCTGTCTGTGTCAGTATTTCTTCTTGTCTAACCGCCATTACATGTTTGGGGGCTTTCTATGTTCTTTGGGGATCTGCTCCGGGGCAGATAGCTTTCCTCTTTCTATCTTTAGGTGTAGTTAGTTTCTCAGGCTGTGACGAGGCGTCTAGGACCAACGTAGGAACGCTCCACGGCTGCCTCTAGTTGTGGTGGTTAGTCAGGGTACTGCAATCTCATAGTTTCCAACTGCTCTGGTGTATTTCCTTTTTTGCCTGCTCTCCTCAGCTACCAAATCATAACAGATCTTATTCAAGAGACGATAATCAATACACGGCCTCAATGAACCATACTTTTTGGCCACAAAGAAAAAAACGGCACCCAAGGGTGAAGAGGATGGTCTGATATGACCCTTCTCCAATGACTCCTTGATATAAGAGCGCATAGTATCGTGTTCAGGTACAGACAAGTTAAAAAGGCGACCTTTAGGAAATTTACCACCAGGCACTAATTCAATAGCGCAATCGTAGCTCCTATGAGGGGGCAAAGATGCAGATTTACTTTCACTAAATACATCTGAAAAATCTGTCAAAAAGTCAGGAACATCCTGAGACTTGGGAGAGGCAGAAAAAACAGGAGTGTCGGCATTAACACATTGGCAGCTCCAACTGGTCACAGACACAGATTTCCAATCCATAACAGGATTATGAGACTGTAACCAAGGGAAACCTAGTACAATAATGTCATGCAGATTATACAGCACCAGAAATTTGCAACTCTCCTGATGATCTGGTTCAACCCTCATTATCACCTGAGTAGAAAACTGGAGTTATTCTCCGCCAAAGGGGTGGAATCAATGCCCAGTAGGGGAATAGACTTACGCAGGGGTACCATGGGAAACCCACAACGTTTGGCAAAGTCAAAGTCCATCAGCTTAATAGCTGCTCCTGAATCAACAAAAGCCTGAGCAGAAAATGTGGATAGGGAGCAAATCAGGGTAACAGTCAACAGAAATTTAGTCTGAACACTACCCAAACAACTGAGCGTGCAAAACGTCTTCCCCGCTTAGGGCAGACTGAAATAGCATGAGAGGCATCACCACAGTAGAAACATAACCCATTGCGCTTTCGAAACTCATGACGCTGAGCCCCAGAAGTCACGCTATCACACTGCATGGGCTCAGAAGCTGGCTCACAAGGCAACACTATCTCACGCATACCTCGGCGCTCACGCAAATGTCTGTCAATTTGAATAGCCAATGACATAGAATCATTGAGACCAGAGGGAGCAGGGAATCCCACCATAACATCTGTAAGCTTTCAACTCACTCAGCTGCTTCAGAGGCAATCAGGAGACACTTTTCTTATCCAAAAAGTCATCAGGTTTATTACGTCATAAACCTCACAGCCACATGCAATACAAGTCTTCAGTACTTCAGCTCCTGCCTGGAGCCTAACTCCTCAGACACAGAGACCTCTCTGTAATGTCCCGCCTGGACACAGAGAAGTCTGTCCACACTGGCAGACTCCCACAACACTCTCTCAGGTGCCAAACACACTTCTGTTACATAGCCGTAACCCCACCCACAGGTGAGGTCAGGAATCAGGATCACATAGTTAGGTCACATGGTCATGACCTCACCACAGGTCCTTTAGATACACACAACCACATACAGGTTTTATCTTGGGTATTCAGACACATACCCCTTGGGTGGGTTTGTAGGTGACTGGACCCACCCAGCTCTCCAAGTCACCTGGAAGTCTCCCAATGTATAGCACAACTCTCAGCAGTAGATCTGCTGAGCAAAACATGCCCAGGCTTCCATCACAGGGCCACCCACCTCTGCGATACATACCGTTCATCCATCACATGCCTCCATGCATATCCCGAGGAGCATACACAGTGCCCCCTAGCTGCATCAGGGGTCATTACACCACATACCTCCCCCCTCTGTTCAAACTTGTGGGGTTGAACACTTGTTACCCGACCAGAGATCCTTCTCGGTCGTCTCTGCCAGTCAAACCGTCTCTCTAAGTCGGACCCTGCTACTGATCTCTTTGGTAGGCGTCTGTCCTCCGATTCTGTCACATATTTTGCTGACGAGGCCCCCCTGTCAGACCCCCCGCATCCCCAGCGGTCAGTACGGCGTCGCAATTCACTTGCACCCATACGTCCTGTCTGGTCTGAGTCCTTTTCATTTTGTCTATTACAGGTTCTCCTGCTTAGGTCACTCATCACTGAGCTAACTGAGGCATCACTACTTCTACCTCTTCCATCAGGCGACCTATTTCCTGTATTAGCTCCAGCTTGAGTACTTGTAGTCCTAAGCGAACCTCTTCGCCTCTCAATACCACGGGTTGAAGGTGGTGGCCATCTTCTTTCCATTTCCTGTAGGTTTCTGTTGACCTGCTCCCTCTCAAGTCGTAGCTGCTTTACTTCTCTCAGGTACGACACACGATACTCCAGGAGCATCCGGATATTCCCAAGGCTCTCCATGGATCCGACAGTGAGGAACGGAACCATCCCATCTTCACCCACGACCTGGACTTCGTCATCAGCTGGAATCCTGACTCTTGTCACACCGGACTTATTCACCATCTCCTGCATCACTTTCCCAAGTCTTCCGATGACTTTCTTCACCAGATCTCTGGGCACTTGAATGATGTCTTCCATCAATCCAAGCTGACTTTGAGCATTTCTTGCTTGCTCCAAACGTTGAGTGGCTTCGTGATTTCTCAACAGGATCATTTGCTTTGTGCGGAGACAATGTAGGTGCATCTCCCTCAGGATAGCCACCCGCTTCATTGTGACTTCCCTAGTCGACAGTATGACCAACTGCTTCTTCTTTGGCACCCAGTTCACACTACATGCTTCTACCGCTTTTCTAAAGGCCTCATGTACATCCTCACTGGCACAAGCTTCTTCCATGTCTTCAGGTACCTCTATTATACACTTGAAAAGCGATGTCTCCTTTTCCTGAACATGCGGTTGGACCTCCTCATCCTGAGCATCAGCGCAGTTTTCCAAGACCTCGTCATTTCTTGTGTGGCCATCTGCGTGGCACTTCGCTTGCTGTATTTCTTCTCCCGTGGGTTTCTGGAGCTGGGCATTAGTCTCTTTCTCTATCTTGAGCTTACGGAGAACTTTATCTCGCTCCTCTGTCAAGCAGCAACACTCATCCTCCCTCCGGAGAAGCTCCTGCTGATGCTTCGCTTGGGCCTCTCTGAGCACCTCCATATCTTTCCATAGAGCCTTGTTCATACTATGACACGCTGACAGATGATCTCTGAGCTTAGAGACTTCCTTCTCCAGCTCCTCCATTCTGTGCTCAATTATTTGTCTCAGGACCCTTTCTTGCTCGACTGCCTCTTTCACTGTTTCTTTAAACAGCTCTATCTCCTGGTCCTGCTCTCTTTTAGCCAGCAGATGTCGCACCATCACTTCTTTAATTACAATTTCAGATGGGCACTCTTGCCCCCTCACACTCTGACTCTTCAGAGTTCCGCCCGTTCCTTCATCCGCAGCTTCAACTGTCTCACGACTCTCGGTAACTTCAGAGAGCTCCAGCTCTGCCTCCGGTACCCTGGAGCCTTCATCATACTGAGCCATTTCACCGTTTCTGGGCATTGCAGATGTGGGCCTACTACAGGTCTGTTCTAACTCCAGCCCTACCTCTGTGCTGGGATTTGTCAGAGATAACGTGGCCTCCTTATCAAGGACAGTAACCTGACCTGTACCTGACCTGACTCTTCCTCATCATTTCTCTTCTTATAGGATGTAGCCTGTCCCGCCTTTCCGCGGCCCCTGCGGCGAGAGGAAGCCCTGCCATTTTTACTCGGCTCCACCTTACTGCACTCGCTTTCCCTTGCGGTCGAGTCACAGTCTGCACAGGAGTCACTCTCGGGGACCCTCCAGTTACCCTCTAACCGGTGGTCCGTTCCAGAGGTCTTATCTACCACATCGTCATCGGTTCTTCTGTCATACATTTCAGGGGACATCGTGTCAGTAAGTTGGGCAGACGCATCCTTTCCTCCTGTGTCACTGTCTGACTCGTCAGTTTTGGGAGGCGTCACTGTCCCAATGTCTGCCACCCCAACAGTAGACAGGCCTCCCTCCTGCTGTAGAGGAACTCCCCTGTCCCACAAGCCAGAGAACAGTTTAGAGTCCCGACCTATGACCACTGGACACGACAAATTAGGGACTATAGCGACATCCTGTCCCGCAATGTCCCAGCCTGTCTCAAAGATTACCCTGGCCACTGAATAATCCTTAGTGTCCCCATGGATACAGGTGACCCCGATCTTTCTTCCAAATATTTGAAACCCCTCAGGTGCAACCCTCACTAGAGTCACCGGACTCCACGAGTCGAACAGACCCACCACGTCTTCATTGTTTATCTGCAGTGCACACCCCCGTAGTAGTGTGCCGGGTGGATAGTTCATAAGGCAGACTGGACACACATAACATATTTGCCCCGGGCAACAGTTCGTCTGCACCTCCCCTTTAACGTTGGGATACTCCACCCCCTTTTTGCCAACCATCCCTTTTTGGGTTGCCGCCCCCTTTTGGGATTCCGCCCCCTTTTGTGCCACCATCCCCTTTTTGGGTTGCCACCCCCTTTTTGGACTCCGCCCCCTTTTGGGCCACCATCCCCTTTTGGGTTGCCACCCCCTTTTGGGACTCCGGCCCCTTTTGGGCCACCATCCTAATTTAGGTTACTGCCCCCTTTTGGGACTCCACCCCTTTTTAGGGACACCACCCCTCCTTGGGTTATACACCGTGGACTCCCCCACGGCTCTACCAGACCCCAGTTCGCACAGACCCTTATGTCTCTTTGGGCTGGTACTGTTCCTTTAAGAGGTCACCCACTCTGGACCTCTGATGTCCTTATAGTACCTCACCAGCTCTGACTGACACCAGTCCTGCAACAACCCGCCAGCACCTCCGGCTGCCGCGCACAAGCCGCTGCTGCCAATGCAGCTCTTGCTGCTGCAGAACCTCTTGCTGTCCTTGCCACTGCCGCAAGTCCCTGCACCGCAGTCTTCGTGGAGCCGCCGATCCACAGCCAGCCGCTTGTCACCTTCGTGGACCCACCGATCCACAGCACACACCTCACACGTGTTCCAGAAAAAAAAAAACAGTTTCTCACTGACTCGTCAGCACAACACAGACTCCTGTCTGTCAAACTCTCGGCCACAGAGATTTCCGGACACCTCCTCTCTCAGAGGCATCCCACAAAGGAAAAACAGTCTTTCACTGACCCGTCAGCACACCACAGACTCCTGTCTGTTGCCTGTTGGTCACGCAGGTTTCCGGACACCTCCTCTGAGGTATCCTATCAGCATGCTCTTTTATCTCAATGACCCCGGTCAGCACAACACAGACTCCTGTCTGTCACCATTGGCTTAACCGCATCTTCAGATACCTCATATCTTCAGAGGCACCACATATAAACATCAATGCACAGTTTATTCGTGACCACTGGTCACACTCACGGTTTTCACAGACCGTCCGTTCCTCCTCTGGTTCCTGATTCCCAGTCCTGCAATATGTGGTCCTTGGGTCGCTGTCAGCATTCCATCCACCAATTGTAAGGTTTACACTCACTCAGCTGCTTCAGAGGCAATCAGGAGACACTTTTCTTATCCAAAAAGTCATCAGGTTTATTACGTCATAAACCTCACAGCCACATGCAATACAAGTCTTCAGTACTTCAGCTCCTGCCTGGAGCCTAACTCCTCAGACACAGAGACCTCTCTGTAATGTCCCGCCTGGACACAGAGAAGTCTGTCCACACTGGCAGACTCCCACAACACTCTCTCAGGTGGCAAACACACTTCTGTTACATAGCCGTAACCCCACCCACAGGTGACGTCAGGAATCAGGATCACATGGTTAGGTCACATGGTCATGACCTCACCATAGGTCCTTTAGATACACACAACCACATACAGGTTTTATCTTGGGTATTGAGACACATACCCCTTGGGTGGGTTTGTAGGTGACTGGACCCACCCAGCTCTCCAAGTCACCTGGAAGCCTCCCAATGTATAGCAAACTCTCAGCAATAGATCTGCTGAGCAAAACATGCCCAGGCTTCCATCACAGGGCCACCCACCTCTGCGATACATACCATCCATCCATCACATGCCTCCATGCATATCCCGAGGAGCATACACAGTGCCCCCTAGCTGCATCAGGGGTCACTACACCACACATCATTTACATTCTCTGACAGCCCCTTCCAAAAAAGGGCTGCCAAAGCATCATCATTCCATTTGGTCAGGACTGCCCACTTTCGGAATTTCTGACAGTACAACTCAGAGTCTTCAAGACCCTGATTTAATGCCAACAAGGTTTTTTCAGCTTGATCAGTGACATTAGGTTCATCGTACAATAACCCCAGAGCCAGAAAAAATGCATCAATATCATTCAAAACAGGATCCCCAGGTGTCAGGGAAAAAGCCCAATCCTGAGGATCACCGCACAGGAGAGAGATGACAATTTGAACTTGCTGTGCTGCGTTACCTGAGGACTTAGGCTTTAAGGTAAAAAACAACTTACAGTTATTTTTGAAATTCAGAAATTTAGCCCGATCCCCCAAAAACAAATCTGGCATGGGAATCCTAGGTTCCACAACCGGCAAACCCAGCAAGATAGGCAGCAATACTCCGAACCTCAGTGGCAAGCTGATCCACACGGCCAGACAACTGTGCAAACTCCATTGAGAGAGAAAAAAAAATCCTCCTCAGCACCCAGAGAAAAAGAGGGAAAAAATGCAACAGACAGAAAAAAAAAAAAATCTCTGACAACTCTGACAACTTTTTTCTTTCCACACTATTTTTCCCTTCTGTGAGTACCATATAATTTTCAGTTATGGCCGGTGATACTGTTATGTTTCGGTAGCTGAGGAGGACAGGAACAACAGCAGGGCAGCCGAACACCTGAGATGTTGGTAACTGATGGGTTGCAGATTCCTAAACTAACGACACAACTAGAGGTAGTCCTGGAGCGTTACTACGTTGATCCTAGACGCCTCGTCACAGCCCGAGAGATAACTACACCTAAGGGCAGAAAGATGAAAGCTATCTGCCCTGTAGCAGATCCCCAAAGAAAATAGGAAGCCCCCAAACATATAATGGCGGTTAGACAAGATGAAAATACAAACATAGGCAGAAAATAGACTGAGCAAACGCTGGGGCCACAAGCTGACTAAATAGGATAGGACAGGAGAGATTACTTTCTGCAACCCAGAAAACCCTACAAAAATCCAACAATTCTGATTACAAAAATACTGAGATCACACGATCTCGCCACCCGCTAAATCAGATCTCAGTGTGAACAAAAACCAAGCCGCAGCCGCTGAAAAAACAGGAAAAAGCAAAAGAGCAAATAACAGTGGCTGCAGATAAACTGTGAGGAGCTCAGGCCCCAGGAGGGGACCTGGCTGACCTCCACAAAAGTGCAGAAAACAATGCAAAAAGCAAGCACAAAAAGAAAAGCAAAAAATATCTGAAAGCAGGAGATGCAGGCAAGACTCCAGAAAACTTCCAAATAAACCAGGAACCACAATTGAGACAAGAACAATTGATCACCGGCAACCATCATGGGAGGGAACCTCCCTTATATCAGACCAGTCAGTGAACCCAGATTGCCACTCCTCGCTGAAAGGTTCAGTACTGTCTGTAACCACCAGAGGGAGCATCTGCTCAGAATCCATCTCTAGCACATTCATAATAGATTTCATTATCATCAATATAAATGTTTTAGCCAAACCTTAACAAATAAGGCAAGATGAAAACCCCAGACCAACCACAAGCCAAAAGGAAGGAATTTGAAGGGTGCACTAATGGGCTTTGGAAAATCAAATTACTGGTAAATAATTATGCTTTTTTCCTTCACCCATGACAGCATCAGACAGAGATTTACAGAGAAAAGGCACACTTAGAGAGTAACCACAACTTGTGATAATTTGTTGAAAGCAAAGATCTGTAAAAAACTGTAGTCCACTACATAGTGTTTAAGGAAAACTAGGGTGAAGAATAAGAAGCAGTTCTACAGTCTACTCAAACAAAACAATGGCTATTTCTAAACGGGAAGGACCCAGAACTATGGTGGTAGATATCTTTAATTTTACCTGAGGAACCTTATCTGTAGAATTATAAGCTGGGGCAAAATATATCTCGGTCCACCTAACAAGGGATATCAACATAAGAAGTCAACTTCCTCAATTTTGAGGTGAGATGACAATTATATACATAAATAGGAACATACATGTATAGACTGAGAATTGTTTACTCACATTTTTCAACTCCAAGCTGTATAAGCATGAATTCTTATTGGATGAAGCAGATCGGGTGATGTGTATTTGTGTAATGAGGGAGAGTATGGCCTAAAGATCAACACCCATTCTCAAGATGTGCATAATTATTATGCAGCTTGTTTTCCTCATGGAAAAAATGGGCCAAAAAAGAGATTTATCGGACTCTGAAAAGTCAAAAATTGTTAAGTCTTACAGAGGGATGCAGCACTTTTGAAATTGTTAAGATATTAGTGAGTGATCACAGAACGAGCAAAAGTTTTGTGGCAAATAGTCAACAGGGATACATAAAAATGTGTTGAGAAGAAAAAAAGCACATTAACTGACAGATTTGAGAACAATGAAACATGAAGTGACCAGGAAGCCATTATCCTCCAGTACTGCAGAAGAAGACAGAATTTTCAAAGTTTTTATGGACTGATAAGATGATAGTGAAACAGTACAACTCATACAATGTAATAACTAGAGATGAGCGAATTTGGTCAGGTCTTATTCAGCAAGCTATAGGGCTTACCGAATAAGCTGCAGAGGGAACCCGGCTTCCTGGATCGCTCCGGCTTTTTAGCTCTTCGGCTCTGCAGCTGCATGTGTCACGGCCTGTTTGTTGGGCTCACCATGCATGTGTTGTGACTGTCACACAGCCGCGACACATGTAGCTGCGCTGCGGAGCTGATCAGCTGGAGTGATCCAGGAAGCCGGGTTCCCACTGCAGCTTATTCGGTAAGCGCTATAGCTTGCCGAATAAGCCCTGACCCAATCAAATTCATTCATCTCTAGTAATAACATCCAAACAAGTCAGTAATATATAATCCAGACAAAGTAAATCAGGATTTGGAAACGTTAGAAGATAAAAAATCTTTAGCCGTGTCCCTGGATCCCAGTTTTAGTTTTGTTGAAGTTTCATCGAAAGGAAGGAAGATGAGAGAGGGCAAAAGGAGGGGAGAGGGGGAAAGCAAAATAAAAACACTAATTAAAGCTGGTCAGGAAACAGAAGTCAATATATGAATACATTGTACATTTGAGCCTAATTGTCTCTTGTGACCAAATAAAAGAGTTTTGAATCTTGGTGATAGTTTTAAAGAAGGCGGAGGGAATTCTGCATTTAAAACCGTGAAAGTAGATTTGAAACATCTATCATAAACCGCTCAGATAGTTATAAAGCTCATTAATATTGGTAATGAAGAGAGACTTATTCTTAAATAACTTAAAACTTCAGAAGACTTTCTTAAACTAAAGGAACTCTTCAGATCATTTACAAGAGAGGATTGGAGGTTTCTGTCTTAGAAATGCTTCAGACTCAAAGTTTGAAATTTGAGACTATATCTGAAATTCACACATGATATTAGGGAGAAAAATTCTTGGTTTAGATACAAAAAGCAGCAAATCACCTACATAGGCGGCTATTTTATGTGTAAAATGTTGAATTTTAATACATGTCTTTGTCAGTAATTACATACCTGAGGAAGGGCTCAGTAGTTAAAATGAAAATCAAGGGCTAAAGAGGGCAACCTTGATAGGAACTATTACCAATATTGATAGAGATTCCGACAGGATGCCGTTCACCCAGATCCTAGCAGAAGAGGATGAATATAAACATAAAATTCATTAAAGCATCTTGTTTTCAAAGCCTAAATGTGTTAGTTTCCTCTAGGAAAGTCCAGTTAACCCTATAGAATGCTTTCTCAGCAACTGTGGACAAAAGCATCAGAGGCATATTGGCTGACTTTGCTTTATAAATTAGATTAATTGCTTTGGTGATGATATACCAAGCCTCACATCCTGCCTTGAAACTAGGTTGGTCCAAGTGAACAACATCCTGCAGCAAAGGGAATAATCTGGAGATGAGAATTTTAGCAAAGTGTTTAAAGAAAAACCTGTCAACAGGATTGTGCTGAGCAGCCTGCAGACTCTGTAAGGTTGGCGCCGTTATACTGATTAAAATGATACCTGGTGATGAAATCCATCTTGTGGTTGTTGTTTTATCTCTATTTTCAGTTTTGAGTTAATGATATGCTCGTGCTTCGGGGCGGCCTGTGGGGGGGGTCTTCATGTGGTGCTCTGCTTAGGTATTCATCTGTATGGCTTATGACAGCTGACTAATCCCTCACTGTCCTGCCCCCTATTTTACATAGTGAACATGAATAATATTAATGAATATTGAGAAAAAAAATCACCAGCAGGCTGGCGCCTGCACTGCAGCATGATCGCATGTGTAATGTGCAGTTAATTTGATGGTATAAATAAATTATTTAAAAAAGTGTCTCAAAATGGCGCCTGTCGCGTCTGCGCAGTAACAGCTATTGGCAATCTGATAGCTGCTACTGCGCAGGCACTGGCGGCACCATCTTCCTAGAGAAACAAAAATGTGCCTCCTCCAAAATGGCGTCAATTTTGGAGGAGGCAATCTGAAAATAAAGATTAAACAACAACCACAAGACAGATTTAATCAACCAAGGTATCATTTTAATCAGTATAATGGTGCCAACCTGACACTGTCTGTAGGTTACTCAGCACAGTCCTGCTGACAGGTTCCCTTTAATATCCATGTTTAAAAGGGAGATGGGTCAGTAGTAGCTAGAGCTCTGTGATTGGTCTTTCCCAGGTTTGTGAATTACAGGAATATGGGCCCTAATGGTATCCCTTGGAGGTGGAGAGTCATTTGATAAAGAGTTGAAGAAGAACAATAAATGAGGAACAAGTTTACCCTCGGTTTTATAATATAGTAAAGGGAGACCGTCCGGCCCTAGTGATTTACCAGTTTTGGAACAAGAGATTGCAAGAGCAACTTTATGTTTGGAGATAGGTTCTTCAAAGATAGTGGTATCCTTACAATTAGAGATGAGCAAATTTGATTGGGTCAGGGCTTATTTGGCAAGCTATAGCGCTTACCAAATAAGCTGCAGAGGGAACCCTGCTTCCTGGATCACTCCGGCTAATCAACTGTTCGGCTCCGTCCGCAGCTGCATGTTTCTTGTCTGTGTGACAGTCACGACACATGCATGGAGAGCCTGTTCATTGCTTGCATGTGCCGTGACTGTCACACAGCCGCGACACATGCAGCTACGGAGCCGAAAAACTGATCAGCCGGAGCGATCCAGGAAGCCGGGTTCCCTTTGCAGCTTATTCGGTAAGCACTATAGCTTGCCGAATAAGCCCTGACCCAATCAAATTCGCTCATCTCTACTCAGAATGAAGGGTGGGAAGAACCTAGGCATTGATGTAGTTTTAAATCCATAAGCGATTATCGGCAGAGAAAGGCAGGATTTTTACTAGCAGCAGTTTACTACATTTGTTGACATTCATAATAGTGTCTTTTACATCTGGCAAGAAACACTTTCGCATTTTTGTAAAGAAGAGCACTAATGTTTCTCAAAGTCTAAGAACCAAATTTTCCAGGTCATCTGTAGGGGTTTGTTTATTGCGGTTGTCAAGGTTCTATTAATGGAGACTGAAAGGAAGAAGTCTCCATTTGTCTCTCTTTCTTCAGTCTGGCCCCATGTTTTATAAAGACACCTTTAATTACACAATTGTGTGCTTCGCAAATTGTAGACAATGATGTGTCAGCAATGTTAGTGACTCTTGATGGACCAGATAGATGAGCCCATGGCTAGATCCGTAATAACCACAGACATCTACTTCAACTCAGACAGCAGCAAGGTGGAGATAGGGTACTGCTTAAGGCTGGTATTATTAAAGGTGAGCTAGTTGGACCTGTTTTGGAGTTGAAGATGGACGTAAAATTAACTTCCAGACCTACTGCCGTCTTTCGGAAGACACATTCTTCAAGCAGTGGTACAAGAAAAACTCTGCATCTTTCAAGGAAACCATTTTTATGCTGGACAATGCTCCATCGCATGCATTGAAGTACTCCACTTCTTGACTAGCTAGTAAAGACCTTTAAATATGAAACATTATAGAGTACAAATTGCCTAATAATTATATAAACAGTGTAGAGGTCTATCGAGGCTAGACCCTCTTCAGTCAGAAATTGTTGCCATGTGGTAGATAGCAACAGTAGAAATCCTTACTGCAGCATGTATGTATACTAAAGCTGGGTACACACAAAATCTTCAACAGAAAATTAACAGAAATATCCCTTTATACATTTAGAGATAATTAAGAGACTATATTTTATGGTTTAATAGATCTAATTTATTACTTTAACACCATTCAGTCATGGAAATTGGCAGACAAATCCAAACTCATATCCAATTAATTCCCTGGAAAAAGATGGCGAAAATCCAACTGGATGACGATTATACATAACATTTAATATGCAGACCCAATAAGAAAGAAACTGGACAAATGACTATATGTACAAGCGTACCTTTAGTATACTCCTTACACAAGCATGTAACACAGAGAGACAACCTTATTTTGGAATATTTATATTAAAAGTCCCAAATTGTAGTATAAAAGTAAAGTAAAAGAAACACCTAATGGATTTCTCATCTTATTCTTGCGTAACGGTTAGAACAGTCTTCAGTTTTTCCAAAAGTTATTTATCTTACCAAGGATAACCTTCACAGAAAGTGCTTGACTATAAGAAGTTTTAATTCACTCATTGATTCCTACACTCCTCAGAATTAGAGCAGACTAGCACGTTCTCTGGCTCCAAATTAAGAACATAAACTGCTCTCTCCAGATTTTGTTTCAGTTTGCTCATTGACAGGAGTTTGACAGACTTAAGCATATTTTCCTATCCCATTTCCCATACAAATATTTCATGGACAGACAATAGCAAACAAATTAACCCATATTGAAGGGTATAGATTGGTTGGGTCACTCCTTAATGTGTGATTGTGCTACATCAGTCTCATGCAATCCTTCATGATCCAGGGATGAAAACTAATGTCCCAACACACAAGACATTGACCCAAAGGCATGAGGCAGCAGACTAAGCCATTGGGCAGCAGGCCAAGCCTAGGCATGAGGCAACAGGACAAGTCTAGCTAGGAGGACAAGGCAGCTGGCCAAGGCCTTATTCTGCTTGACTGATGGCTCACTGATTTAAGTACATAACTTGGCATGGTATAGAGCAGGGAAGACAGAGGCTAAGGAAGAGCTCCGTTCATGCACATTCAAGAGTAGTTCAGCCTCACTTGCATATAGAGCAACACTTGGTTTTATTTTTTTGTTTAATAAAAGGATCAAATTAGCTAATCTTTCCAAGAGCTGCATGATCATATAAGGAGGTTTTTTTGGAAGGTGTAGAGTTGATTATCATGACAGATTATCATGAAAGATTCGCTTTAATAAAGATAATTGACTTTTCTTTGCAGTTCATGGCTTTGTGGTCGTCCAGGCAAATCGAAAGCCCCCATACTATTCTTTTATGGTAATCTATTCCTTTGGGGCTACCCTACATACATTTTTAAGGTAATGTTATTTGAACAGATGTGCCCTATAGTTTCTATATTGTGTTTTAACCACTCATTAACATAGACTGACATACAGTTACATAGCATCTACCCCAAAGTGGTATCAATAAAAACGTCAGCTCAGGGCGCAAATAATAAACCCCATACCCTGAAACTTTAAATTGTTACTGGTCTCGGAAAAAGGCTACACAAGCCTTTACAATTTTTTTAATTTTTGTCACCACTTAAGTAAAACTATGTATGTTTGGTATCTCCCTAATCATACTGACCTGTAGAATTATATTGCTATGTCATTTTTACCATATAGTGAACATCGTAAAATAAAAAAAAAACAATTGTATAATTGCACATTTTTTGCAATTTTGCTGCACTTGGAATTTGTCTCCAGCTTTCCAGTATATCACATGATAAAATGAATGGTGTTATTCAAAAGTACAACTCATCCTGCAAAAAACTAGCCCTCATATAGATACATCAATCGAAAAATAAAAAAATGTATGGCTCTTGGAAGAAGACGAAAAAACAAGAACGCAAAAACAAAAAATGGCCATGTCAAGAAGGAGTCAAAATAATTTAGAATTAAAGGTAAATAAAAATCATAATCATTTATCTTAAAAATTCACAAATATACTATTCTTGATTGTGATGTACAGTTAAAACCAGATGTTTATATCTATAATATAACGCTGGGAGCGTCACTCTGTCCGAAGCCTTTATAGACTGCGCAAGCGCGACACGCCTGCGCAGTCTGGCTCCAGACAGAAGACGACATCCAGCGGTGAGGATTGTGTATGGCACCGGAGATTGCGGTGCGCGTAGACACTGGATGCATACTGCGATCTCCGGCGCCATACTTACCTGACCGGGTTGCTGCATTAACTCATTAACTCATTCTAACTGTCAATATAAGCTATTGTTACTCATATGTTTGCAATTACAGTCATGTCCAAAAGTTTTGAGAATGACACAAATATTATATTTTCACATGATCTGCTGCCCTCTGGTTTTTATGTGTGTTTGACAGATGTTTTTATCACAGACAGAAATATAATAATTGCAAACATATGAGTAACAAAAGCTTATATTGACAGTTAGAATGAGTTAATGCAGCAAGTCAATATTTGCAGTGTTGACCCTTCTTCTTCTGGACCTCTGCAATTCTCCCTGGCATGCTCTCAATCAACTTCTGGACCAAATCCTGACTGATAGCAGTCCATTCTTGCACAATCAATGCTTTCATTTTGTCAGAATTTTTAGGTTTTTGTTTGTCCACCCGTCTCTTGATGATTGACCACAAGTTCTCAATGGGATTAAGATCTGGGGAGTTTCCAGGCCATGGACCCAAAATCTCTATGTTTTGTTCCCTGAGCCATTTAGTTATCACCTTTGCTTTATGGCAAGGTGCTCCATCATGCTGGAAAAGGCATTGTTGATCGCCAAACTGCTCTTGGAGGGTTGGGAGAAGTTGCTCTTGGAGGACATTCTGGGACCATTCTTTATTCATGGCTGTGTTTTTAGGCAAGACTGTGAGAGCCGATTCCCTTGGCTGAGAAGCAACCCCACCTATGAATGGTTTCAGGATGCTTAACAGTTGGCATGAGACAAGACTGGTGGTAGTGCTCACCTTGTCTTCTCCGAATGAGGCGTTTTCCTGATGTCCCAAACAATCGAAAAGGGGATTCATCAGAGAAAATAACTTTACCCCAGTGCTCAGCAGTCCACTGCCTGTACCTTTTGCAGAATATCAGTCTGTCCATGATGTTTTTTTTGGAGAGAAGTGGCTTCTTTGCTGCCCTCCTTGAGACCAGGCCTTGCTCCAAGAGTTTCCGCTCACAGTGCGTGCAGATGCACTCACACCTGCCTGCTGCCATTCCTGAGCAAGCTCTGCACTGCTGGTAGCCCGATCCTGCAGCTGAAACACTTTTAAGAGACGGTCCTGGCGCTTGCTGGTCTTTCTTGGGCGCCCTGGAGCCTTTTTGGCAACAATGGAACCTCTCTCCTTGAAGTTATTGATGATGCGATAGATTGTTGACTGAGGTGCAATCTTTCTAGCTGCGATACTCTTCCCTGTTAGGCCATTTTTGTGCATTGCAATGATGACCGTATGTGTTTCTTTAGAGATAACCATGGTTAACAGAAGAGAAACAATGATGCCAAGCACCAGCCTCCTTTTAAAGTGTCCAGTGGTGTCATTCTTACTTAATCATGACAGATTGATCTCCAGCCATGTCCTCATCAACACCCACACCTGTGTTAATGGAGCAATCACTGAAAAGAGGTTAGCTGGTCCTTTTAAGGCAGGGCTGCAATGATGTTGAAATGTGTTTTGGGGATAAAGTTCATTTGCTAGCCAAATATTGACTTTGCAAGTAATTGCTGTTAAGCTGATCACTCTTTATAACATTCTGGAGTATATGCAAATTGCCATTAGAAAAAGTGAAGCAGTAGACTTTGTAAAAATTAATATTTGTGTCATTCTCAAAACTTTTGGCCATGACTGTATATTTCTGTCTGTGATAAAAACATCTGTCAAACACACACATAAAAACCAGAGGGCAGCAGATCATGTGAAAATATAATATTTGTGTCATTCTCAAAACTTTTGGCCATGACTGTATGTAAGGGCTTGTTTTTTGTGCCTCAAGACAATGTTTTTATGTATATCAATTTGGGGTAGATACAATGTTTTGATTGACTTTTCTTACATTTTTGTTGTTGTTGCAAAGGCCGATAAACCTCAATTTTGGCATTTTTGATTTGTTTTCTCATTACGCAGTTTACTGCTCAGATTAATTTATTTTATATTTTGATAGATTGGAATTTTACGTACACAGCGATACTAAATATGTGTATTTTTTTATCGCCTCAATTTTAATGGGAGAAAAGGGATTGATTTGAACTTTTGTGGTTTATTTTTTTCATAACTTTCTTTTACTTTTTACTTATTTGTTAGTCCTCTTAGGGGACTTGAACCTGCGCTCCTCTGATCACTTGTGCTATACACAACTCCGTTACACCCTTAGCTGCTATCACAGCCATCATCTGCCAGCCTGCGAGCTCACATCAAAGACAGGAAGCTGGCATATGACGTACCCAGTATGTCATATGTCGTTAAGGGGTTAATATTGCCATCATCAGCTATGTGTGGAGGGAATTCAGCTCCTGAGCGCCCTCCACATGTGGTCACCGCAGCGCCGAATATACAGTTGCATCCATAGGGGGTAATCGGTTCAAATCATACCAAGGACAACATCTGCAACTAGTTTGTATGTTCTCCCCGTGTTTGCCTGGGTTTCCTCCGGGTACTCCGGTTTCTTCCCACACTTCAAAGATATACTGACACGGAATCTAGATTGTGAGCCCCATCGGGGATAGTGCCAATAATGTCCGTAAAGCGCTGTGGAATTAATGGCGCTATATAAGTGAGTAAAATAAATACAGTGGGTTCGTAAAATATTCAGACCCCTTTAAATTTTTTACTCTTTGTTTCATTGCAGGTATTTGGTAAATGCAAAAAAGTTCTTTTTTTCTCATTAATGCACACTCTGCACTCCATCTTGACTGATAAAAACCAGAAATGTAGAAATTTTTGCAAATTTATTATAAAAGAAAAACTGAAATATCACATGGTCATAACTGTACATGTTAGACTTAATAATGGTACAGTATATAATTGGAAAATTCATGTCAGAATGGCTGTATAAACCTTTATAAAAGTGTAACTTATTATCTGCCCACTTAGCTTGATTAACAGCTCCTCAATGTCCCTCTAGCTGCTGACATCTTACATTGCTTAGTACAAGCTGCAAAGGCTTTTGCCAAGTTAAAATAATAAACTCAGGTATTATTCACCCTCCCTAGGTCTAGAGCTGCTTCTCTGGCACTGCCCCTGTCTTTGCTGACAGTCTGCTGTCCCTACAGCACCCATTACTGTAGTTTCAAAGTTCCTGTCACCATTGGGCTTCACAGTGGGCAGTTTCTGATTTATGCTTGAAGGCGCAGCATCTGTGACCCCACTAAAAGCTTAAAGGAATTCTGTCACATTTGACCTATCCAAACTATTAATATGGGCATACAGGTTATAGACTGCTGAGGGAAGTGATAACTGTATGCCTCATAGATGCCTTGTTGTGGATCTATAGAATAGGGGCTTACTTGGTGATCATTAGGTGTCCAACCAATGGGATTCATTGCCAATAAGACTTCCAGAAATAACCAAAAGCTGTGCTTACTCCAGCAATCCCATTGACAATGACTGGACCTGAGTCTGGACTCTTTGGCTAAATTCAATTTGACGGTCTACAGAGCCCCAATCTCGATGTTGCGACACCTGCTTTCAGGATCATTGGGATCCTAAGTAATAGGAAAATTAGAAGATATCTTGCCAAATATATGCACTATCTATACCTTTGCAAAGATGAAGAGTCCTAATTGACAACCTTTTTTCCCTTTCTGAGAAATATTGCACAATGACAGGTAAATGAGCTTTAGGCCACGTTCACACGGTCAATATTTGGTCAGTATTTCGTATCAGTATTTCAAAGCCACAACCAGAAGTAGAACAATCGGAGGAAATGTATTACAGAAGCACATCACCACGTCTGCATTTATCACCCACTCCTGGTTTTGGCTTACAAATACGGAGATAAACGTGGTCTTATTATGGGTGCACTTTGACAGAAGCTCCTTGTATCAAATAGGACTTTGTGGATATGAGAATCTGAGATTGGGGTTTATTGTCGTTAAACCTGAATTTTGGAATGTTCACAGGCATTAGGCTATGAGGACGGCCAGTTTCACACATCCATTTTTTTCCTCATGCTTAAAAAAAATTGTTTGTTGTTACTTTTGGGTGCGCTAGTCTCATTTTCAATCTGTGTTTTCGATTTTACAGTCCTTGTTGCATCCATTTTGTAGAATTAAAAAAAATGTTTAGATTTTCCCCAATAAAAGGTAAAATATGGACATTACACAGATTGTATCCATGCGCTGTCCATTTTGTAATTACTGATTTGCACTAGCAAGTTTGATCCCCAAAATGGACAAACAATCCACGAAAAGAAGGACATGGGAAAAGGCACATTCATTGTAAGTAGTCCATGATGTATCTGGAAATATAACAGATAGCACAGTACACGTACCAAAATAACTCGTGTACAAGAGCACTAAGGAGTTTTAATAATTTTCTTATATTACTGCGTCTCGACATCAAAATGAAACGTATGTATGTATACACACTATGCGTCAGCACACTGCAATAAATGAATGCAGAAATCCCAGTATTTCTTCACACTTTAAAAACGTAAAGTACTTAACATTTTTTGGTAAAAAAAAATTAAAGTTATATGTGTAAGGATGTAGAAAATAATTAATTTAGCCTCTTCCCGACATAACCAGTTTCCATATTTGTGTTTTTATTTTTTCACTTCATCCAAGTGCCATTCCTTTTTTTTATTTTTTTTCCGTGCACATAGATGTTTGGGGGCTCGTGTTTTGTACTTTTGAATGACACCATATATTTTACCATATACTGTACTGGAAAATGGAAAACCAATTCTGAGAAATTTTTTAAAAAATTTCAATTCTGACTTAGTTTTTTGGAAATTGCTTTAATGGCATATATTTTATGGTAAAACTGACCTGGCAGTACGATTACACTCATCGGTATCATTAAAGCGATACCAAACTTGTAGAGATTTTGTTTATTATTTTAGTGGTAAAAAAAAGAAATGTCAAAAAAGATTTTTTTTTTATTGTGTCACTATTTTCCCAGACCCATAAAGTTTTCATTTTCTTGTCAATGGAGCTTGTTATTTGCTGGGTGAGACAAGGTTTTTATTGATACGTGTTTATATTTTGATGTAAACATGACAAATTGTTAGCTTCTTACAGCTTTTTTCTTGTCGTGTTGTGGCAACTAAAAAAATCCCAATTTTGGTGTTTTTATTTTTTTTCTGTTTACAGTATTTACCCATCAGGTTAATTATTTTATATTTTGACTGACTTTTATATTTGACTTTTCTGGATGTGGCGACATACAAATATGTGTATTTATTTTAGCTTTTTTGTAAAAATAGAATCATAGAATGGTAGAGTTGGAAGGGACCTCCTGGGTCATCTGGTCCAACCCCCTGCTCAAAGCAGGATTGAGGGAAAAGGAGGAGATTCAAACTTTAATGGGGGGGGGGGTTTCAACTTTTTTTTTTACTTTATACTGTGTTTGTTAATCCAGTAACCTTAGGGGACTTGAACCTGTGATCGTCTATTCACTTGTACTATATACAGCAATATGACAGAGAATTGTTTGTATATAGCAAAAACAAAGGTCTCCTTTCAAGCGCAGCCACAGGCTGGATTTCTAAGGAGCTCAATGTTAAGAGACACGGAGGTCTTCAACAGACCCAGAAAATTTCCCATGGTGCTCACGCTGACATCATAAAGATGAAGATAGTTCATTGGCTGGGAACTCGCATGACCTGTCTGATGGCACCGCGAGCAGGGGGAGAATTAGCTATTTGATCCCGGGGGGATTTTGTGATCCCATAGAACAGCCTCAAAATCTTAATGATTTAGTGATAATCTGCAAAGAGGAGTGGACCAAAATTCCTCCTGATATGTGCGCAAACCTCATCATCAACTGCAAAAAACGTCTGACTGCTGTGCTTGCCAACAAGGGTTTTCCCACCAAGTATTAAGTCTTGTTTGCCAGAGGGATCAAATACTTATTTCTAACTGCAAAATGCAAATAAATTTATACAATTGATGCAATGTGATTTTCTGGATTTTATTTTTGATATTCTATCTCTCAATGTTAAAATTAACCTACCCTTAAAATTATAGACTGTTCATGTCTTTGTCAGTGGGCAAACTTACAAAATCAGCAAGGGATAATTTTTTCCTTAACTTATATACACACACCGTGTTTTTCGGACCATAAGACGCACTTTTTTTCCTCCAAATCTGGGAGGAAAGTGTGGGTGCGTCTTATGGTCGGAATGAAATGTGGTGAGGGGGCAGGTGGCAGCGGTGGAGTGGGATCGCAGGAGGCAGGAAAATATCCCTCTGCTGCAGGAAATGGGAGCTGGGGAAACCACTGGTCCCGATGCTTAAGTGCAGTGAATATTCATTAGCCGCTTCCCCGCCCACCTGTCAGCTGAGCAGTGAGATGGGAGCAGCAAATGACAGAGCCACAAGGTTTCTCCAGCGCCTGATTCCTGCAGCAGCTGGAAAGATCTGTGTCCAGTGGAGGAGGCAGCAGGAGCAGAGTGCAGCAGGAGGAATCGCATACCTGACAGCCTGGGGGCTGTGCTCATGTCCTGCTGAATACTCCTGTGGAGGACCTGTGATGAGGTCATGAAGAGGGCGGGCTGGAGCATCACATGTCCTGCAGACACACTGTACAAGAAAGAATTAATTAAAAGGTTAGTAATTACAGCACATAAAAAAGCACTCTGCCATCCTGTGGTGGACTGTAACTCCCAGCATGCCATAGGATCTGCAGGACATGCTGGGAGTTATAGTTCTCCCATGGGATCTTAAAGCAGCACTCCAGTGTTATTTTTCAGTGCTGGAGTGGTGCTTTAAATATAAGCCCCGTGCCCCATTCTTATACTCACCCTCCAGCGTCTTCACATAGTACTTTACAGACACCACACTGGTCCCACAGCACCAACTTCTGCCCATAGCTTCCAACATAATAACATAATATTATATAGAATAACACCACATATAATAGTATGTTATTAAATATTTTACCACATTTTTTGCTTCAAATATATTTATCCCTATTTTCCACCTCTAAAACCTGGGTGCGTCTTATAGTCTGGTGCGTCTTATAGTCCGAAAAATACGGTGTGTGTATATATATATATATATATATATAATATAATGTATGTAATATATATATGTATGTGTGAGTGTTGACGAATATTTCCTTTTGAAAACGATGTGTAAATGACAGAGAATTGCTCTAGGTAAAATCTCATGTTAAAATCGCATTGCAATCTGATAGCAATCGCACTGCATTCGGAGGTTAAATCAGATGCTAGGTGTGACAAATCGGATTGTTCTCGCATGACACTCGCATTACACTTGTGTGACTCTCGGCAGGGAGACTGGGACTGATTTTTCATACGTTTAGTGTGACTCCGGCCTTTACATTCTGCTCAGGGGCGGAACTATCGTGGAAGCAGGGGAAGCAGCTGCCATAGGGCCCGGGCTAGCAGGGGGCCCGTCCCTGCTGCAGCTGTCTCCCCTGCGGCTGTGTTCCGCCGCCCATGGCCTGAGAGTCGGCGGTTCCCTGTGCTGGCTGTCATGCTGACAGCCGGCGCAGAGAAGCTGCTGCGTGCCGTCTCCCAGGAATCAATTGCACTGGTGTCTATACAGACGCCAGTACAATTGAAGCTCTGACCGCCGGGTCAGAGCGACGTCTGCAGCGTGATCATGTCATGTGATCACGCTGCTGACGTCACTCGTCGGCGGCGCCCAGAAGGGTGAAGACTGGTGGTGAGTGTGCTCCACTGTGGAGCTGAAGATACCACCGAAGATTAACGGGGGCACATACTGTGTGAGTGATAACTCTGCATTCTTGGCTGCATTACTACTTGAGGGGCACATTACTACTGATGGGAGAATAAGAGGGCTTATTACTAGTTATGGGGGCATAATGTGCCTGCATTAATAGTTATGCGGGACATGGTTACTAGTAATGGTAGCATAAGGGGGCTGCATTGCTACCAGTCCATTATATTATATTGTGTTTCCATAATGTCTGCTTTAAATACAGCTCTGATTTGGGCAAAAAGCTGGCCGTTATGAGACTGAAGAGTATTTTTTGGGCCTAGAGAATTGCTGTGATTTGCTCCGCCCACTGCTATTGGCTCCGCCCACTATCAGAACCCCGCCCCCCCCCCGCCGCCCGTTTGGGAGAGGGGGCCCCGTTCAAAATTTTGCTGTGGGGCCCCGCCATTTCTAGTTACGCCACTGATTCTGCTGTTTTCAGATTAGGCAGCTAAAACCTGGTGACAGATTTCCTTTAAACAAATGTACCCTGATACAGTTGCAGTTGAGTTTTCTCCTAATTATGTAGCATATCACATGTGTTTTTAGAGATTAATGTATTTCAGAATAATGCCGAATAAACACTGTTTCTTTTTCTCTGCCTGTGTACAGATTCTGCCTGTCTTATACAATGCGTTCTGGGAGTGGCATATCATGTTCTTGTCCAGCAATTTATTGATGTGGATCTTTTTCTTAAAAGCTTCCTTGATGGATCCTGGCTTCCTTCCTCAGGACACTGAAGAGTATCACTATGCTGTCAGGCAGGTGCTGTATTATTGGTCTATACCACTGGGGGAACACAGATAAATATAATAAACTAATCCATGATGAAAGGTATTGCATGGGAATGATTCATTTATTCGTTGATAACCTTACTTTTACAAGCTGGGAGGCATATAATAAAAGGCTTGGCTAAGCAGAGAAAGCACCCTTCCAAAATGCAGCTGTTGGGGCAATTAGCTGTTTGTCCTGGGTCCAGCGCTTAGCACCCTTGCCTTGTAATATGTACAATGGCCGCAGCTGCTTCTACAGAGTGACTTTATGTTCTGGCACATAGAACTCCGAGCAGGACACATTAATCAACACTGGTGAACTTGAGTCCTTTTAATGCACTGATTGAATAACCATAATGTACTTTAATATATACCTTGCAACACATGAATTTATGTAAGGTATGAATTTCAATTTTTTGGATACCAGAAAATTACTGAGTAAACATTGATGGTAAGGCCGGTGTCACACTTGCGTGTGTGATGTGAGAAACTCGTACGAGTCTTTCGCATCAATACCCGACACTGCCGCCGGCACTCCGTACCGAGGCGTTCAGCCGCATAGAAATACATGCAGCCGCACACTCTGGTCCCGAGTGCCGGCGGCAGTGCCGGGTGTTGATGCGAGAGACTCGTGCGAGTTTCTCACATCACACACGCAAGTGTGACCCCGGCCTAAAAAGGACATACTGACTAAACACTGATGGAAGACTAAAATTTTTCATATACACGGTAAAAATAAAAACGGACATTTGAATAAGCTTTTGGCACGAAGGTCACACATGTTCAATGGGCATGTAGCACATGTTCAAGGTGCTATGCCACTTTCTAATTGTCACAGCGGCTTTTCACTGTATTCTTATAAATTATTTGGCTTACATATCATTAATGACCCCAATATTTTGCTATTATCAATTATCAAGCCATTAGCAAATTAACTTCTAATGGTGCAACAGAAAGCCACTGCAAAAATTAGGAAGCGTCATCTCTGGAGAGGTTCCCCAGACATGTGCAACATATGCACTGAACGCTATGGGTGACCCAATCTTATTCGCATAAAAAATCAAATAAAAAAAAGTTTTTGAAAAGACATATTCATTGTAATGGGTCCATGATCTATCCACAAAAATAACGAATAGCACACATACCAAAAAAAAAACCTGATGTGGGAAACCAGCCTAATGGTTGCACAAGCACGTAACAGCAGCTTGTGGTGGTTACACCTACTGTGTATACTGAGGCACAGATCTAGCAATTGCATAATAACAAGAGCAGTCTGCAAGTTTGACTGTTATGCTACTTGAAGGCACGAAAAATAAAACCTCCACTAAATCAACATGCCATCTTTGTGTATGCATTCCTGGGAATGTAGCCCACTATTCCTCCAAATTTCAGGTAGCAGGACCGGCGTTAGGATGGAGGAGAAGGAAAACTGGGCAATTGCCTAAGGGTTGTCCAGAATTTACAGCATAAACTACATTGATAATGTAGTTTTCAGGATGTATACAGATATCTTGGACAGCATTCACCTTTCAAGAGATTACACTCACTCAAGAGCATCAGTTCAGTGCTTAGTCATAGTAAGGGCTCATTCACACATCAGTTTTTTCACCTACCAGTGCTATCCATTTTTTTCACAGCTATCACATGTACTTAAGACAGTAAATGAGGCTGTTCACGTGCTAGATTTTTTTTTTTTGTTTTACACTTGCACATCACAAAACATCAGATAACTGTTTTAGTAAAGAATAATGTATCCATTTGAAAAAAAAGAAATTTATCTTGCACCAATGTGACATTCAATGTTAGGAATTAACTGATGATAATTAATAACGCATAATGTTTTCTTTTAGGCTATCAATTTTAATGACTGGAGAAATGGTAAAAACCCTCTAAGCAGACTGTGTCATACCTGTCATCTTGTGAAGCCTTTGCGTTCAAAGCACTGTCGCGTGACAAACCGCTGTGTGACTCATTTCGATCACTACTGTCCTTACGTCTACAATGATGTCGGTCAGCGCAATAGGTTTGGATGTTCTTTCATTCACATTAAACTGTGAGGTTTGTAGTACGAAACTCAATAAATCTTCAACTTCCTACATTGATTTCTCAGTCCAAGTTATGCTATTTCAGGAAGCGCTTATTTTACATTCCTAAGCTGAGTTTCCTTTAAGATTTATGTAAGACCCCAGAGCATCAGAAAAGAGGTTTGTCCTCCGTTTATCAGAAAATGATTTATAGTAAATCCCAGATGTTACAAGCAATGCTAATACTTGTCATTAATCTGGAATATTCACTTTACAGAACACATTTTGTCGGATTTCTGTTTACCATGTGCATCAACTGCCTCCTCGGTATCTACCTGTGTTGGAACTGGTTTCAAGTCGAAGGTCGGAGTCTATTAATTGGATTTGGTTTCCTATTCCTTTCCATCATTGGTTTTATTTCGGCCATGATGACTGGAATGTGTGTAAGTATTTGTCGGCTTCCAGGTATTGTGACAAATGCCTTGCGTTATTATAGTAATTAAAACAATTAAAAGAAGGACATTTAGGTGGAATTTATCAAAACTTTTATCAAGGCTTTTTTATGCCAGTTTTGAGCATAGCCCGTGGAAGTAAAGACCCTTTTACTCGAACCAATAATCATCACACAAGCTTTTACGGGAATGTTCTGCAGTGGTAAACATGCCTACAATCACACAAGCATTTTACTAGTTTTGTGGGTGATTGGATTTTCATGCATACATAAAAATCATCACTATTGTCAGCGCAGTGCAACGTGTAAACAGGACACGCGCTGCTGATAGCACACTGTATTAAGGGGACAAAAGAATCGTATTAGTGCCAAACAACTGTAAGATAGTCCATCAGCACTCATTAATGGCCTGAATCAGCCAATGTAATAGCCCATTAGATGTGCTAAATTTAGGAGGTTCATGCTATCTATGCCCCACAAACTGAAATTTCCACAATTTTGCCCAAATTTGGCTTGCATACAAATTATGGGACTGATTCATGAAGGTGTTTTTGCCAGAATAAAGGCAACACAAAAGGTGCCTAAAACAAATTGCGACTTTTGATGCTATCAAGTTAGTTTCAGCCAGCGCCGTCAGAGTTGGAAGAGCATGGTGAAGCCCACCCAAGCATTTCATCAAAAGTTGTGGCATAACTTATGCCAGAAATCTTGCACTAGTCTCTGACTGGAGTAATATTGCTTGCGAGGTACATGGAAGCGCATGCCACTAATAAGATGTGTCTAATTCATTAAATGGCATGCGCCTCTTAACCCCTTAGTGACAGAGCCAATTTGCTGCTTAATGACCGGGCCAATTTTTACAATTCTGACCATTGTCACTTTATGAGGTTATAACTCTGGTACGCTTTAACGAATCCAGCTGATTCTGAGATTGTTTTTTCGTGACATATTTTACTTCACGTTAGTGGTAAAAACATTTTTATATGACTTGCGTTTATTTATGAAAAAACGGAAATATGGCGAAAATTTTTAAAATTTAGCAATTTTCAAACTTTAAATTTCTATGCCCTTAAATCAGAGAGATATGTCACACAAATTTCTTAATAAATAACATTTCCCACATGTCTACTTTACATCAGCACAATTTTTTTTTGTTACAAAGTTATAAGGGTTAAAAGTTGTCCAGCGATTTCTCATTTTTACAACACCATTTTTTTTTAGGGACCACATCACATGTCTACTTTACATCAGCACAATTTTGGAAACAAAATTTTTTTTTGTTAGGAAATTATAAGGGTTAAAAGTTGACCAGCGATTTCTAATTTTTACAACAAAATTTACAAAGCCATTTTTTTTAGGGACCACCTCATATTTGAAGTCACTTTGAGGGGTCTATATGGCAGAAAATACCCAAAAGTAACACCATTCTAAAAACTTCACCCCTCAAGGTGCTCAAAACCACATTCATGAAGTTTATTAACCCTTTACGTGCTTCACAGGAACTGAAGCAATGTGGAAGGAAAAAATTAACATTTTTTGTATAAAATTTACTTCAGAACCAATTTTTTTTATTTTCACAAGTGTTAAAAGAAAAAATGAACCACAAAATTTGTTGCGCAATTTCTCCTGAATACGCCGATACTCCATATGTGGGGGTAAACCACTTTTTGGGCGCACGGCAGAGGTCGCAAGGGAAGGAGCGCCGTTTGACTTTTTCAACGCAGAATTGGCTGGACGCTATGTTGGGTTTGGAGAGCCCCTGATTTGCCTAAACAGTGGAAACCCCCAACAAGTGACCCCATTTTGGAAACTAGACCTCTTAAGGAACTTATTTAGATGTGTGGTGAGCACTTTAAACCTCCAAGTGCTTCACAGAAGTTTATAACGTAGAGCCGTGAAAATAAAAAATCATTTTTTTTCCTCAAAAATGATTTTTTTAGCCAGCTGTTTTTTATTTTCCCAAGGGTAACAGGAGAAATTAGAACCCCAAAATTGGTGTGCGCTGTTACCCCATATGTTGGGGTAGACCACTGTTTGGGCGCACGGCAGGGCTCTGAAGGGAGGGAGCGCCATTTGACGTTTTGAACGCCACGTCGTGTTTCGAGACCCCCTGATGTGCCTAAATAGTGGAAACCCCTCAATTCTAGCTCCAACCCTAACCCTAATCCCAACCCTCATTCCAACCCTAATTGTAACCCTAACCCTAATTGTAACCCTAACACTAACCCTAATCCTAACCCTAATCCCAACCCTAATTCCAACCCTAATTGTAACCCTAACCCTAATTGTAACCCTAACACTAACCCTAATTGCAACCCTAACCCTAATGGAAAAATGAAAATAAATACAATTTCTTTATTTTATTATATGTCCCTAACTAAAGGGGTGATAAAGGGGGGGTTTATTTACTATTTTTTTAATTTTGATCACTGTGATAGAGTTTATCACAGTGATCAAAATGTACTTTCACAGAATGAATGAATTTGTCGGCCAGCAGATTTGTCAGGCGCTGTAATGTATGGTGTACAGTTCATATAGCGTCTTGTGCTTGGGTGCGAGGAAAACACATGAGACACAGGTTTGATATAGAAGGACTTGTATTACTTCATACAAGTGGCAAAAATGGTCACACAGTTTGCAGGTACAGAAGCAGGAGACACAGCAGGCCAGAGTAACTTAAGCTCAGCAATAACTCTCCACAACAGGTTCAGGATCTCTTCTCTGTTACCGTAATTCCATGCAAACGTGGATTTATCAAATAGCAGGTTTCCAGAGTCTACAAGTGTTCCAAAGTTCCTCAGTAGGAAATAGCTGGAGTACAAAGTCCAAGGTTTTCCAGGAGTCAGGTCACAGGCTCACTGCAGGCTTGATTCTGAAGCACTGATTGCTCAGCTGAGGCTGCTTAAGAAGCAAGAGGAAGAGAATCAGGGCGGGAACATGAAAGCTGGAAACTCCATATTGACTGAGGGCAAGATAGCTGCAGCAAGACAGAAAGCAAAATGGCTGACGGAAAAACTGAGTTTCAAGAAACATGTACAAAGAACCTTACATTACTCCCCCCTTAGGGACAACCTCCGGATGACCTCAGACCAGGCTTGTCTGGGTACCTCTGATGAAACTGGCGGAGCAAGCGAGGAGCATTAACGTTATTGACTGGTTCCCATGAGTTGTCCTCCACTGGGTAGCCCTGCCATTTAATCAAATATTGTAACTGATTTCTGTACAACCTGGAATCTAGAATCCTTTCCACCACAAATTCTTCCTGACCATCGACTAGCACTGGGTCAGGGCAAGGAGAAGAACGTCCAGGAAACGTATTGGGTGTTGCAGCCTTTAGTAGGGATACATGAAAGACAGAGTGGATTCTCATAGTTCTGGGCAGTTGAAGACGACAAGCAACGGCACTTATAATTTTACTGATTTTATAGGGTCCAATGTACTTATGTCCCAACTTAGACGATGGAATCCTTAACTTAAGATTTCTGGTTGACAGCCAGACCAAGTCTCCTACCTTGAAAGCTGGTGCAGGTTTACGAAATTTATCTGCTGCTTTCTTGTACCTTTCCTGAGCCAATTCCAGATTTTCCTTTAGAAGATCCATATTCTTTTGTAAAGACGTGATTCTTTCAGCCACTGCTGGCAAGGGCGTTTCTATGGGAAATCGAGGAAGAATGTTAGGATGATAACCTAAATTGGAGTAAAAAGGAGACTGCTTAGTGGAGGCGCTCTGAGAGTTGTTATAAGAGAACTCAGCCAGTGGAAGTAGATCCACCCAATCATCCTGTAGGTGGCAGTTAAAGCAGCGGAGATACTGCTCCAGGGTCTGATTGGTTCGTTCTGTCTGTCCATTAGTCTGGGGATGAAAAGCAGAAGAAAGGTTTACTTTAATGTCCAATGCTGCACAGAAATTTTGCCAAAACCTTGAAGTGAATTGCACCCCTCGATCCGAAATAACCTCATCCGGTACTCCATGTAAGCGAAACACATTCTTAATCATCAAATCTGATGTCTGTTTTGCAGTGGGTAAGCCGACACAAGGGATAAAATGAGCTGCCTTTGTTAAACGATCAACCACCACTAGAATGGTGTTCTTCCCTTGAGAGGTTGGTAACTCCACAATGAAGTCCATAGAAATGGATCCCCACGGGCGGGATGGGGTGGGAAGGGGTTGCAACAGACCAGTTGGTGAGGAGCGAGGTGTTTTGCATCTTGCACAGACTTCACATGAAGTGACATAGTTTAAAACATCTTTCCTGTAAGTGGGCCACCAAAAGAAACGAGAAAGAAATTCCTGTGTCTTTAGAATTCCTCTATGCCCAGCTATCTTGGAATCGTGGATGAGTTGCAATACTCTCAATCTGACTGTTTCAGGTATATACAGACGTTGTCCCTGAATCCACACACCATTCTTAAAGACAAGACTTACGTCCCTTGGGGGTTGTGCCAACAAGGAATCCGCATGGTATGCTTCCTTGATGTCCTTAAGTAGGTCTTGATTATGAATCACTCCCAGGAATCTAGAGTCAGGAAGAATAGTCTTAGGAGGAGTAAGTGGACGGGTCTCTGCTGAATGAATCCTAGAGAGTGCATCAGCCTTTCCATTGCGCGATCCTGGTCTATAAGAAATGACAAAATTAAATTGGTTTAAGAAAAGATTCCAGCGAGCCTGGCGAGGAGTCAGGCACTTAGCCGACCTGATAAATTCAAGGTTACGATGGTCTGTCAGGACGACTATTTGCTGTGCAGCTCCCTGAAGAAGGTGTCTCCATTCTTTGAAGGCGGCAATAATGGCCAACAACTCTCTATTGCCCACATCGTAGTTCCTCTCAGCCGAAGACAACTGCTGGGAAAAGAAGGCACAGGGATGCAAGACATTCTTCTCACCTGTTCTCTGAAAGAGTATAGCTCCTACGGCACAGTCTGAAGCATCCACCTCTATTATGAAGGCAAGTTCGGGGTTGGGATGTACTAAGATAGGTGCGGTGGTAAATTTATCCTTTAGACGGGAAAATGCTTCCTGGGCTTGGGGGTCCAGGAGAACCTAGACTCTCTCCGGGTAAGTTGGGTGATAGGTGACACTACCTCAGAGAAATTCCTAATGAAACGTCTATAGAAGTTGGCAAACCCGATGAAGCGCTGCACCTCCTTCACATTTCTAGGAATTGGCCAATCCTTGATGGCTTGGGTCTTGCTTCCATCCATACTAATTCCTTGTGTAGACAGTACATACCCCAGAAATTGAATTTCGGTCCTATGGAATTCACACTTTTCAAGTTTGATGTAAAGATGGTTTTGTCTTAGACGTTCTAAGACCATTCTCACATGTCCATGATGTTCTTCTGTGGAGTTAGAAAAAATTAGAATATCATCCAAATAAATCACCACGAATGTATCTAGGAGATCCCTGAAGATGTCATTCACCAAGTGTTGGAAAGTGGCTGGGGCGGTACTCAGACCAAAAGGCATAACTAGATATTCAAAGTGTCCATAGCGTGACCTGAATGCAGTCTTCCATTCATCCCCAGGTCTAATACGGACCAAGTTATAGGCCCCACGGAGATCCAGTTTAGAGAAAATTTTGGCATGCCGCACTCTCTCCAATAACTCAGGGATTAAAGGCAATGGATAACGGTTTCTAATAGTAACCTTATTGAGTTCCCTATAGTCTATGCAGGGTCTCAGAGATCCATTTTTCTTCTTCACAAAGAAGATGGGTGCACCTGCAGGAGATGAAGAGGGGCGTATGAAGCCCTTGGCTAGATTTTCGTCTATGTAATCCTTTAAAGCCTTTAGCTCGGGCCCCGCCAGGGGGTAGATCTTACCAAAAGGTATCTCTGCTCCAGGCAATAATTCAATTGGACAATCATATGGATGGTGAGGGGGAAGCTGGTCAGCGTTCTTCTTGTCACATAAATCCACATAGTCCTGGTATACAGCTGGTAGTTCAGGGACTGACATGGTTCCTTTAGGAACAGAGCAAGCTGAAACTTCTGGACTCATCTGTTTCTCTGGAAAGTGTAATTCCTTGGTCTCCCAGTTAATGGTAGGGTTCTGAGCCTGCAGCCATGGTAGCCCTAGAATAATGGGAAAGTGGGGAGAAGAGATAAGCATAAAGGACAGTTTCTCTTGATGATCTTTACCCATAAGGACCCTCAAAGGCTCCGTTTCCTGATCCACTGGTCCAGAGGTCAGCAGGGAGCCATCCACAGTCTCCATCTGTACTGGAGTAGCCTTCTTCACTGAACGTATCCCCTGTTTCAGAACAGAGAAGAGATCCTGTAGGTTTGCAAAACGGGTCTTTATAGTCTGTATATCTGCAAGGATTGTATCAGTCACTCCGCAAAGCTCCTTTATGCGAGCCTCCATCTTCCAGATCTTTTAAGACAGGAGTACTGGAAGGAGAAGAGAAAAAAAAAAAAAAAACAATAGTGTTTACCTGTGGTAACACTGCAGAGTAAAATTAAGGGAATTGCTCACCTGGAATGGTTGTGAGAAGTCACAACCACTGTCATCACAGAAAGTATAACCGGACATCTGATATCCACAGTCACAGCAGACACAGCCTTCCCAGACCCAGCAGACACTAACGTTTGGCTTCAGAATCTTGTAATGTATGGTGTACAGTTCATATAGCGTCTTGTGCTTGGGTGCGAGGAAAACACATGAGACACAGGTTTGATATAGAAGGACTTGTATTACTTCATACAAGTGGCAAAAATGGTCACACAGTTTGCAGGTACAGAAGCAGGAGACACAGCAGGCCAGAGTAACTTAAGCTCAGCAATAACTCTCCACAACAGGTTCAGGATCTCTTCTCTGTTACCGTAATTCCATGCAAACGTGGATTTATCAAATAGCAGGTTTCCAGAGTCTACAAGTGTTCCAAAGTTCCTCAGTAGGAAATAGCTGGAGTACAAAGTCCAAGGTTTTCCAGGAGTCAGGTCACAGGCTCACTGCAGGCTTGATTCTGAAGCACTGATTGCTCAGCTGAGGCTGCTTAAGAAGCAAGAGGAAGAGAATCAGGGCGGGAACATGAAAGCTGGAAACTCCATATTGACTGAGGGCAAGATAGCTGCAGCAAGACAGAAAGCAAAATGGCTGACGGAAAAACTGAGTTTCAAGAAACATGTACAAAGAACCTTACAGGCGCACTACGCATGCGCCCGCCATTTTCTTTTACAGGAAGAAGAGGCTGGGAGCAGCGGGAGGACAGGGGGGACACTGGGAGGTACGGGGGGCACATCGGGGGACCCGGGGACACTATTTCTCTCCCCTCTGATGTGCGATCACATCAGAGGAGAGAGAAATTCCATGCAGGAACGCGGCTTTTTTTTTTTAGGTCGCTGTTATATGGTTAATAACGGCGATCGCAAAAGCGGGAGACCCGAATTATGTTCTCTGGGTGAAAATCCGACTCGGCGGGCGCACTGCGCATGCGCCCGCCATTTTCTTTGCCGGGACAAGACGCGGGCAGCTCCGGGAGCCATGGGAGGACGGAGGGGGACACCGGGAGGTACGGGGACAGATCGGGGTCCCGGGGACCCTATTTCTCTCCCCTCTGATGTGCGATCACATCAGTGGAGAGAGAAATTAAATGGAGAATTGCTGCTTTTTTTTTTTTGCGGTCGGCGTTATAGTGTTAATAACGGCAATCGCAAAAGCGGGGTCGGTAAAAACCAATCCGAATCATGTTCTCTGGGGTCTCGGCTACCCCCAGTAGCCGAGACCGTGGAAAAAATCAGACTCTGGGGGCGCTATATACTTTCTCCACAGCGCCGTTATTTAACGGCACTGTGGTTTAAGTACCCTTAACTACCGCCTTTAAAAGGCATATCGGCGGTCGTTAAGGGGTTAATGAATTAGGTGTCTCTTACTCCTGCACACCCTTTATTAAAACTGACTTACAAAACGTCAGTCATAATGATTGTGGTTGTTTGTCAGAAAGCTGGCTTAAGATTCAATGATAACTTCCATTACCCTTCTAAGGCGGGGTCACACTTGCGTATGACATCCAATGCGAGGGCACTAATGACCCTAGGCTCCTGCTCTGCTGCGTGCGGAGCCGAGTGTCATGCTACTGTGCTCCGAGCTTCTGGCACAGAGCGGGTCGGAGCACAGCTGCGGAGGAAGCGGAGAAACTAATTTCTATATCTCCTCCATGGCCGGCGTCGGCGTATATCGCACAGCACTCGGATGATATCTGAGTGATGTGCGCTGTGTCACTCGCACCCATAGACTTATATGGGTGCGAGTGCGCCAAGACTTGGCCGAGTGTCGGTGACAATCGCAGCATGCTAATTTCACTCACACTTAGAATACAGCCGAGAAAAAAAACGGTGATGGGATCTGCCCTATAGATTAATACTGGTCTGAGTGCTATGCGATGTTTTATCACATAGCACTCGTCCGTATTCATCGCTAGTGTGACTCCGGCCTAAAGGAGATAACTGGTCTGATGCACTAATACAGGCGCAGCCAAATCAGAAACTTTCCAGTAGGTTAACATTATAGACACTAGATCTTTTCCATAGCTTCTAGCTATTTAATCGGAGTGACCTACAGCCCTAACGAAAACGTTCCTGTTGTTGCGCCCAATGGAAGCCTTAGCTGCTCAGCAGACAGCATTAGGACGAGAATGGTGATTTATTAAGATATAATTCATGATTTTATAATTTTATATTTACAGCTATACATGGCGGCCACAAACATAACAACAAATGAGAGAATGAATTCAAAGAAGTACCTTTATCTCATGGACGAGGAAGAAAAATTTTACAACCCATTTGACAGAGGTCTGCTCTTGAACATCCTTGAGTTTCTTCATTTAATTCCACCACTTTCTGAAGATAGAATGAAAAGAAAACAAATTAATGAGATATAAATATATTGTACATCTGCTAATCCTCTATTCACATCTGCGGTTCTGCCTCTATTGCGAGGCTCCATCTGAGATCAGGCATATTTACTGGAAGAAAAAGTGCAGAATGCTGTGCAGTAAAATGAAACATCATGACAAAAACACAATAGACTGCATTAGGGTATGTGCACATGTTGCAGATTGGTCTGCAGAATTTTTATGCACAGAATCTGCATCTCTTGGCAGAAACTGCAGGTCAAAATCTGCGCAGTTTTTATCCTTTTTTTGTCCTTTTTATCTGCAGATTTACTGCGGATTTACTGCAGTTTTTGTGCGGATTTCCCCTGCCTTTTGAGACCTGCGGATTCCTATTTAGAGCAGGTCTCAAAACGCTGCAGTTCTGCACAAAAGAAGTGACATGCTGCAGTTTTAAATCTGCACCAAATCTGCCCGGAAAAATCCACAGCATGTGCACTGCGTTTTTTGATTTCCATAGACTAGAATGGTACTGTTCATCACTTGCAGTTCTGCTGCAGATCTGCAAGGCAAAATCTGCTGCAGAACTGCAACAGAATCTGCAACGTGTGCACAGACCCTTAGGGTCTGTGCACACGTTGCGGAATCTGCGGATCCGCAGCCGATTTGCTGCTGCAGATCCGCAGCAGAACTGCAAGTGATGTACAGTTCAATGGAAATAAAAAAAATGCAGTGCACATGCTGCGGATTTTTCCGCGCGGATTTGGTGCGGATATAAATGTCACTTCTTTTGTGCAGTTCTGCAGCGTTTTGAGACCTGCTCTAAATAGGAATCCGCAGGTCTCAAAACGCAGGGGAAATCCGCACAAAAAACGTGGAAAATCCGCAGCAAATCCGCACTAAATCCGCAGGTAAAGCGCAGGTCATTTTACCTGCAGATTTTGCAAAATCTGCGCTGAAAATTCCACAGCAGATTCTGCAACGTCTGCACATAGCCTTAAGTTCCTTTCGTGTCTCCCCTATTTCCCCATAGACTGTAAGCTTGCGATCAGGGCCCTCACTCCTCTTGGTAGCTGTTGATCTATGTGTTTATTGTTATGCTGTAATGTCTATTGTCTGTACCTGTCCCCTCTAAAATGTAAAGTGCTGCAGAATATGTTGGCGCTATGGATATAAAATTATTATTGTTATTATTACTATGTATGAGTTTTTGATGCTGGGTATTTTTGCTGCACAAAAAAATACAGCATCTTACAGTCCCAGCAAAGTGGATAGTGGATGAGATTTATAGAGATCTAATGCCCAGTGTGCTTTTTTTCACGCGGCATAAGGCCTCTTTCACACATCCGGCGGGCGCCTTGCGGCGCCCCCGGCATTTTCCTGCAGAGCCGCATCTGAAAATCTGATGCGCCACATGCGGCTTTTTTCACATTGACATGCATTAGCGCCGGATGGCGCCGCATGTCAATGCGTTTCATGCGGTTTTGTCCGGATGCGGCGCAAGTGTACATTGCGGCGTCCGGAAAAAACGCTGCATGTAACGTTTTTTGTTTTTGCCGGATGGTTTCTTATCTCTCCAAGCATCAGAAACCATCCGGCAAAAAAAACGCATTTTGGGCGCCGGAAGTGTGAAAGCTTTTTACATGCGGCGCTGCGGTAAAATGCCGGGGGCGCCGCCAGGCGCCCGCCGGATGTGTGAAAGAGGCCTAAGCTGACCTGCCGTACGTTTTTAAAATCCGCAACGTGTCAAATTCTCTTGCGTATACGCTAAGTTTTATGTGCAGATTTTCTTCATAAATGTGCATTAGATGCAGAAAAGCCGCATGTAAATATGCATGTATTTCACACATGCTTGTATCAATAAAATTTTGTCAAATAACCGGAATATCATAATCAAATCAGCTTTAATTAAAACATGGCATATCAAAAATAGAGAAAGGAACGCACTGTCAGAAGCTATAAAAATGTATGTAAATAAAAGCTCAATAAAAAACTAACCTAATTTACCTAATGATTGAATAAATCCAGCATAATATCTGTAGCATCAAAAACTCACCAAATTCTCATCGTGGGAACATAGCCTAAGGCCTCATACTCACTGGTGCCGAAAACGGATGAAAATCAGAGGAAAAAAAATCAGATGCAAATCTGACCAATGTTAGTCAATGGGTGAATTTTCATTTGCGATTTTTTTCTCATCAGATATTGGTGTGAGAAAAAAATCGCAGCTTGCTGCGATTTGATGCGATTTTGGGATGAAAATCGCCAATGCAAGTCAATGGGTGCGATTAAAAAACGAACAGCACTCGCACCATGCAAGTGCTGTCCGATTTATATGCACCAGTCTCCTTTGAAAAGCCGGTAATTCATCCCCGGCTACTGTAAAATCACACTGACAGCTCACAAAACAGTAGATACATACACATAGAATACATATATATATATATATACATGTCATTGTAACACATACATATATATATATATTTATAGTTCTTACACTTCTACATACTGTAATAGCCGCTAATTCAATTGCCGGCTTTTGTGAAATCACAGAAGCCGACATGAAATGATACATTGTTTCCACACAGTTAATCATGTCATTTCCTGTATTTTGATATATGGTTTGAACTTACAATTACATGAGTGTATTTGTACAAAATTTCAGACATGTAGGGGTTAATTAAAGGTGTAAATTCGTTAAAAAAAAAATGCGTGGGCTCCCACTGTATTTTCTCCACCAGACAGACAAAGCAAGCGAGTGGGGGCAGATAATAATAGCCTAGGGAGGGTACATTTTTTTGTGCCCCCCCTGGCTACTAACATCTGCCCCCAGACACCCCAGAAAGGGCAAATCTATGATTAGATTCGCCCTTTCTGGCACTTTGCCCGTCTATTCCCATTGCCCTGTAGCGGTGGCGAATGGGTTAATAAGGCGTTAATGTCACCTTAGTATTGAAAGGTGACTGTAAGCCAGGTTAATAATTGAGAGCTGTCAATTAGACAACTATCAATTATTAATCCTATTGAAGTAAATAAAAAAACACACACACACTTTAAGAATAAATAATTTTAATGAAATCAAAACACATATTTTTGACCATCTTTTATTTCACTCTTAATCCGTGCGAAGCCCTTGTTCTTCTAAAATAAATATAAAATAATAAAACAACATTATTCTTACCTATCTGGCAATCTGTCACGTCCCACGATGTAATCCTTCACAAAGGGTTAACTAGCAATCAGATAAGCAGCGCAAGTAATCCTGCGTGCTCATCTGATAGCTCCTGAATGAATGAGCTTATCTCCTGCGACAGGAGAGGATGTGATTCATGAATGAAGCTTAATTGATTGTATCCACTTTCACCTTAGGTCAGGTCACTCAAGTGAAAGTGGCAATAAATCAATTAAGCTCCATTCATGAATCTATTCCTCTCCTTTCACTGGGAGAGTAAAGGGTATGCCACACTAAACAACATCGCTAACGGGATCGCTAAAAAACGTCACTATTTAGCGATCCCGTTAGCGATGTTGTTGTGTGCGGCATCTACCAGCGACGTGGCCCCTGCTGTGATCTCGTCCGTCGTCCTGATCGTTCCGGACCCTATTTTCATCGCTGGCGTCCCGCTGGTAAGTATCTAATCGCTGAGTGTGGCACCTTTTTTAGCGATTTAGCGGTACTTTTGTACCGCTAAAGTCGTTAAGGAGATCGCTAACCGCGATAGCGTCCTTAACGATATCGCTAAATTAGGTAGCTACTAGCGATTTAGAAACAATCCCGCTAGCGATCTCATTAGTATGCGATGCTAACGAGATCGCTAGCGGGATTGTGTAGTGTGGCAGTACCTTAAGTTATTCATTCAGGGGGTAAGAGCTCAGCAGACAGCATTATAGCTCTCTGCGAGCTGTAACCTGTTAACCCTTTCTGATGGATTACAGCGTGGGACCTGACTGTACATCGGATTGGTAAGAATAATTTTGCTTTTTTATTTTATTTTTATTACAGGAAATGGTTTTAGCAGGAAAATAAAATATGGTCAAAAACTGTGTGATTATTTCATTAAACTTATTTTTTATTAAACTGTGTGTGTTTGATTTTTGTATCATACAATAGGATTAATAATTGATAGTTGTCTAATTGACAGCTCTCAATTATTAACCTGCCTTAAGGTCACCTTTCAATACTAAGGTGACATTAAGGTGACATTATTAACCCATTCGCCACCGCTACAGGGCAATGGGAATAGACGGGCAAAGTGCCAGAAAGGGCGAATCTAATTATAGATTTGCCCTTTCTGGGGTGTCTGGGGCAGATGTTAGTAGCCAGGGGGGGCACAAAAAAATGTACCCTCCCTAGGCTATTATTATCTGCCCCCACTCGCTTGCTTTGTCTGTCTGGTGGAGAAAATACAGCGGGAGCCCACGCATTTTTTTTCAACGAATTTACACCTTTAATTAACCCCTACATGTCTGAAATTTTGTACAAATACACTCATGTAATTGTAAGTTCAAACCATATATCAAAATACATGAAATGACATGGTTAACTGTGTGGAAACAATGTATCATTTCATGTCGGCTTCTGTGATTTCACAAAAGCCGGCAATTGAATTACCGGCTATTACAGTATGTAGAAGTCTAGGAACTATATATATATATATGTCACAATTACATATATATATATATATATATATATATATATATGTATTCTATGTGTGTATATGTATTGTTTCTATTCTTTATTAAAGCTGTCAGTGTGATTTTACAGTATAGCCGGGGATAAATTAGCGGCTATTATACTATGTAGAAGTGTATGACCTATATATATATTATATATATATTAGATGTATATATATATATTATATATATAATTATTTGCTTTTTGTGAAAATTTTTTTGTTACAATGTGATTTTTACATGACTTTTTACATAGAGATAACTGCTCTATGTAAAACTTCATGTTAAAATCGCATTGCATACAGATGGAAAACTGATGGAAAACTGACAGAAATCGCATGCCTTTTTACAACAAATGTACCGTTTTTTTCCTGCAGAAAACGGACCGATTTTTTTCCAGCCAGTGAGTATGAGGCCTTATAGTGAGTGGGGTCTTTTGGGTGCTGTTTGTGGCAATCATGTTTTCTGCATGATGGAGCAGAAAAATAGAATACCTCATGCAGATATGAACAATTCTAAAATATTTTAATGTTTATAAGATATTATTTATACCACTATTTATACAGATCTATTTTTATTGTGTTTTTAAAACAAATTGAATAAAAAAAAGTCAAATGAAAAGGATATATCATATTCGCATTATTTCAATACTCTCAAGGATTTGTATATTTAAAATAGTATCTAGATCCTATGTGGATGTATAATAAATCGGCTGTAGGTCAACTTATTTTATCAAGACAGAAATCCTAAAAATCACCTGCAGACCTGTCCTTTCAATCAAAACCTATAGAAAAGCATGGCATTGCTTGCCTTGTAGCGCATAAGAAAGTAAAACAAACTTCTTTTGGTACAAATACCTGTCTAATATGTCCAGGAACTTTCATGATTTTCATGCTCTGTAACTTGCCTTTGAGGCTATGTGCACATGTTCAGGATTTTTCACGTTTTTTCCGCCACAAAAATGCTTAAAAAAACGCATGCAGTAAGCATCCTATTATTCAGAATGCTTCTGCAATTTTTGTGCACATGGTGTGTTTTTTTCCACGCAAAAAACGCATCGCGGTAAAAAAACGCAGCATGTTCATTATTTTCGCAGTAAATTTGCGTATTTCACGCTATATTATTGACCTAGAATGTTCAGGAAAAAATCGCGGTAAAAACGTGCAAAAAAACACGATAAAAACGCATGCGGATTTCCTGGGAAAAAGTCCGGTTTTTCTCAGGAAATTTCTGCAAAGATTCCTGAACGTGTGCACATAGCCTTACTGTTTTTGAGTATGCGGTTACTTGTCATCAGAATTCAGCCAGCACAATAAGTATTAGAACTTCCTTTCACATTGCTCCTGCCACTGTCTACAACGCTTCAACGGATCCCACTGATTCTGAGAATGTTTTTTCATGACATATTGTGCTTCAAATTAGTGGTAAAATTTCTTCGGTCTTAAATCAGAGTCATATCACACAAACTAGTTAATAAATAACATTTCCCACATGTCTACTTTACATCAGCACAATTTTGGAAACAATTTTTTTTTGTTAGGACTTTATAAAGGTTAAAAGTTGACCAGCGATTTCTAATTTTTACAACAAAATTTACAAAACCATTTTTTTAGGGACCATCTCACATTTGAAGTAAGTTTGGGCAGTCAGTATGTCAGAAAATACCCAAAAGTGACACCATTCTAAAAACTGTACCATACCTCAAGGTGCTCAAAACTACATTCAAGAAGTTTATTAACTCTTCTGGTGCTTCTCGAGAACTAAAGCAATGTGGAAGGAAAAAATGAACATTTTACTTTTTTCACAAAAAATTTACTTTAGACCCCAACTTTTTTATTTTAACAAGCGTAACAAGAGAAAGTGGACCACAAAATTTGTTGTGCAGTTTCTCCTGAGTACTCTGATACCCTGTGTGTGGGAGAAAGCCACTGTTTGGGCGCATGGCAGGGCTTAGAATGGATGGAGCACCGTTTGACTTTTTGAACCCAAAATTGGCTGGAATCAATGGCGGGCACCATGTCGCGTTTGGTGACCGCCTGATGTACCTAAACAGTGGAAACACAGCCCTACCCCTGACCCTAATCCAAACCCTAACCACAATCCTAACACCCCAACCGTAACCCCAACACAACTTTATCTCCAACACAATCCTAACCCCAACAAAACCCTTACCCCAACACAACCCTAAATCCAACACCACAACCGTAACACCCACACCACAACGCTAACCTCAACACAACCGGAACCCAAACACAACCCTAGCCCCAGCCCTAACCCTAGCTCTAACCCAAAAACCCTAGCCCCAACCCTAACCCTAATGGAAAAATGGAAATAAATACATTTTTTTATTTTATTATGTTTACCTATTTTTACTATTTACAGTACAGACCAAAAGTTTGGACACACCTTCTCATTCAACAATTTTTCTGTATTTTTATGACTATGAAAATTGTAGAATCACACTGAAGGCATCAAAACTATGAATTAACACATGTGGAATTATGCATTACACTTTACAAAAAAGTGTGAAACAACTGAAAATATGTCTTATATTCTAGGTTCTTCAAAGTAGCTTTTCCTTTTGCTTTGATTACTGCTTTGCACGCAGAAAAGGTGAACGGATGGACTCTACATACCTGGTTCCCAGCGTGAAGCATGGAGGAGGTGGTGTGATGGTGTGGGGGTGCTTTGCTGGTGACACTGTTGGGGATTTATTCAAAATTGAAGGCATACTGAACCAGCATGGCTACCACAGCATCTTGTAGCAGCATACTATTCCATCTGGTTTGCGTTTAGTTGGACCATCATTTATTTTTCAACAGGACAATGACCCCAAACACACCTCCAGGCTGTGTAAGGGCTATTTGACCAAGGAGAGTGATGGGATGCTACGCCAGATGAACTGGCCTCCACAGTCACCAGACCTGAACCCAATCGAGATGGTTTGGGGTGAGCTGGACCGCTCACCGCTTCAATTTTGAATAAATCCCCAACAGTGTCACCAGCAAAGCACCCCCACACCATCACACCACCTCCTCCATGCTTCACGGTGGGAACTGTTATGTTTCGGTAGCTGAGGAGTGCAGGTAAAAAAAGGCAATACACCAGAGCAGTTGGAATCTATGAGATTGCAGTACCCTGACTAACCACCACAACTAGAGGCAGCCGTGGAGCGTTCCTACGTTGGTCCTAGACGCCTCGTCACAGCCTGAGAAACTAACTACACCTAAAGATAGAAATAGGAAAGCTATCTGCCCCGGAGCAGAACCCCAAAGATAATAGAAAGCCCCAAACATGTAATGGCGGTTAGACAAGATGAAATACTGACACAGAAAGAAAATAGTATGAGCAAACGCTGGGGCCCAAACTAACTAAATAGAAAAGGATAGGAAGGGTACTTACTGCAATCCCAGAAAACCCTGAAAGGCACCAACTCTACTAATTTCAAAAACACCTGAGATCACACGACCTCTTCCACCTAAATTAGTTCTCTGGTGTAACAAAATCAAAACAGCAGCCACTGAAAAAAACTGGAAAAAAGCAAAAGTACAAACATCAGTGGCTGAACAAAACTGAGAGGGCAGAAGCCCCCGGAGGGGACCCTGAAGGCCCCCACAGAAGTGCAGGACAACATGCAAAAATATAGCACAAACACAAAAGAAGAAAATGTCTTATCTGTTAGCAGGAGATGCAGACACGACACAGCAGGCTACAAGGGAAACAGGAATAAAGGATCCAGACCAGAACAATTGATCACCGGCAACCCTGATGGGAAGGTGACTCCCTTATATAAGACCAATCAGTAACACCTGATTCCCAGTCCTCACAATCTTCACTGGACAGACCAGCACCGCCTGTAACCACCAGAGGGAGCCTCCGCTCAGAACTCATCTCAAACCCATTCACAACAGGAATTAGGTGTTACTGACTGGTCTTATATAAGGGAGTCACCTTCCCATCAGGGTTGCCGGTGATCAATTGTTCTGGTCTGAATCCTTGATTCCTGTTTCCTTTGTAGCCTGCTGTGTCGTGTCTGCATCTCCTGCTAACAGATAAGACATTTTCTTCTTTTTGTTTTTGTGCTTGATTTTTGCATTTTGTCCTGCACTTCTGTGGGGGCCTTCAGGGTCCCCTCCGGGGGCTTTTGCCCTCTCAGTTTAGTTCAGCCACTGATGTTGGTACCTTTGCTTTTTCCAGTTTTTTCAGTGGCTGCTGTTTTGATTTTGTTACATCAGAGAACTAATTTAGGTGGTAGAGGTCGTGTGATCTCAGGTGTTTTTGAAATTAGTAGAGTTGGTGCTTTTCAGGGTTTTCTGGGATTGCAGTAAGTACCCTTCCTATCCTTTTCTATTTAGTTAGTTTGGCCCCAACGTTTGCTCATACTATTTTCTGTCTGTGTCTGTATTTCTTCTTGTCTAACCGCCATTACATGTTTGGGGGCTTTCTATTATCTTTGGGGTTCTTCTCCGGGGCAGATAGCTTTCCTATTTCTATCTTTAGGTGTAGTTAGTTTCTCAGGCTGTGACGAGGCGTCTAGGACCAACGTAGGAACGCTCCACGGCTGCCTCTAGTTGTGGTGGTTAGTCAGGGTACTGCAATCTCATAGATTCCAACTGCTCTGGTGTTTTGCCTTTTTTGCCTGCACTCCTCAGCTACCGAAACATAACAGTATCACCGGCCTAAAATTTAAAATTGTATGGTACTCACAGAAGGGAAAAAATTTGTGAAAGAAAAAACGGTTGTCAGAGTTGTCAGAGATATTTTTCTGTTTGTTGCATTTTTTTTTTTTCCCTCTGTATCTCTGGGTGCTGGGGAGGATTTTTTCTCTCAATGGAGTTTGCACAGTTGTCTGGTCATGTGGATCAGCTTGCCACTGAGGTTCAGAGTATTGCTGCATATCTTGCTAGGTTGCCTGTTGTGGAACCTAGGATTCCCATGCCAGATTTGTTTTTAGGGGATCGAGCTAACTTTCAGAATTTCAAAAATAATTGTAAATTGTTTTTTGCCTTAAAATCTAAGTCCTCAGGGAACGCAGCGCAGCAGGTTCAAATTGTCATCTCTCTCCTGCGCGGCGATCCTAAGGATTGGGCTTTTTCCCTGACACCTGGGGATCCTGTTTTGAGTGATGTTGATGCATTTTTTCAGGCTTTGGGGTTATTGTACGATGAGCCTAATGTCACTGATCAAGCTGAAAAAGCCTTGTTGGCATTAAATTAGGGGCTTGATGACGCTGAGTTATACTGTCAGAGATTCCGTAGGTGGGCAGTCCTGACCAAGTGGAATGACGACGCTTTGGCGGCCCTTTTTCGGAAGGGTCTGTCAGATAATGTAAAGGATGTTATGGTGGGATTCCCTGTCCCCTCTGGTCTCAATGATTCTATGTCATTAGCGATTCAAATTGACAGACGTTTGCGTGAGCGGAGAAGTATGCGTGGAATAGTGTTGCCTTGTGAACCTGCTTCTGAATCCATGCAGTGTGATAGAGTGGTGTCTGGGGCACAGCGTCATGAGTTTCGAAAGCGCAATGGGTTATGTTTCTACTGTGGTGATGCCTCTCATGCTATTTCAGTCTGCCCTAAGCGGGGAAGACGTTTTGCACGCTCAGTTGTCTTGGGTAGTGTTCAGACTAAGTTTTTATTAACTGTCACTCTGATATGCTCTCTGTCCTCATTTTCTGCTCAGGCTTTCGTTGATTCTGGAGCAGCTATTAACCTGATGGATTATGATTTTGCTAAACGTTGTGGGTTTCCCTTGATACCCCTACAGAAGTCTATTCCCCTACTGGGATCGATTCTACCCCTTTGGCTGAGAATAAACCTCAGTTCTCTACTCAGGTGATAATGAGGGTTGAACCTAATCATCAAGAGTGCTGCAAATTTTTGGTTCTGTATAATCTGCATGATATTATCGTACTGGGTTTCCCTTGGTTACAGTCTCATAATCCTGTTTTGGATTGGAAATCTGTGTCTGTAACCAGTTGGGGCTGCCAATGTGTTAATACCAACACTCCTGTTTTTTCTGCCTCCCCCCAGGCTCAGGATGTTCCTGACTTTTTGATTGATTTTTCTGATGTATTTAGCGAAAGTAAATCTGCATCCTTGCCTCCCCATAGGAGCTATGACTGCGCTATTGAATCAGTGCCTGGTAGTAAATTCCCTAAAGGTCGCCTTTTTAACTTGTCTGTACCTGAACATGACGCTATGCGGTCTTATATCAAGGAGTCATTGGAGAAGGGTCATATCAGACCATCCTCTTCACCCTTAGGTGCCGGTTTTTTCTTTGTGGCCAAAAAGGATGGTTCATTAAGGCCGTGTATTGATTATCGTCTTTTGAACAATATTACTGTGAAATATCAATACCCGTTACCCTTGATTTCTGACCTGTTTTCCAGGGTGAAAAACGCTACTTGGTTTACCAAGCTTGACCTCAGGGGGCATATAACCTTATTCGCATTAAGCACGGGGATGAATGGAAGACGGAATTCAATACCCCAGAGGGGCATTTTGAGTACCTTGTGATGCCCTTTGGGCTCACTAATGCTCCTTCTGTCTTCCAGTCCTTCATGAATGACATTTTCAGGGATTTTGTGGATAAATTTCTGATTGTTTATTTGGATGATATCTTGATTTTTTCTAATGACTGGGACTCTCATGTGAAACATGTTCGAACTGTATTCCAGATTTTGAGAGAGAATGCTCTGTATGTGAAGGGATCAAAGTGTCTTTTTGGCGTACAGAGGATCTAATTTCTGGGATTCATTTTGTCCCCATCTGTTATTGAAATGGACCCGGTCAAGGTTCAGGCCATCTGTGATTGGGTCCAACCTACTTCATTAAAGGCTCTTCAAAGATTTTTGGGTTTTGCCAATTTTTATCGTAAATTTATTGGTAATTTCTCGGTTATTGTTAAACCATTAACTGATTTGACCAAAAAGGGTTCTGATGTGGTGAATTGGCCTCCTGAGGCAGTCTCTGCATTTCAGGAACTTAAGCAGAGATTCACTTCTGCTCCTGTTCTACGGCAGCCTGATGTTTCTCTGCCATTTCAGGTGGAGGTTGATGCCTCTGAAATTGGGGCAGGTGCCGTTTTGTCCCAAAAAGATCCAGAGACCTCTAAAAGTAACCCTTGTGCCTTTTTCTCTCGAATATTTTCTCCTACTGAATGTAATTATGACGTGGGTAATCGGGAGTTATTGGCCATGAAGTGGGCTTTTGAAGAGTGGAGACATTGGCTGGAGGGAGCCAAACATCAGGTGGTGGTCCTTACTGACCATAAGAATCTGGTTTATCTGGAATCTGCCAAGCGACTCAATCCTAGACAGGCCAGGTGGGCCTTGTTTTTCACACGTTTTAATTTTGTGGTTTCCTTTCTTCCTGGCACTAAGAATGTTAAGGCGGATGCCCTCTCGAGGAGCTTCCTTGCGGACTCTCCTGAGTTATCTGATCCTTCTGTTATTTTGAAAGAGGGTGTAGTTCTTTCCGCCATCTCACCTAATTTGAGACTTGCTCTGGAGGGGTGTCAGGAGGATAGGCCCGAGCGCTGCCCTGTTGGAAAATTGTTTGTCCCGGACCAGTGGAAAAAGAGTGTGATGTCTGAGATTCATTGTTCCGCGTTGGCTGGGCATCCCGGAATTTTTGGTACCAGAGACTTGGTTAGTCGGTCCTTTTGGTGGCATACCTTGTCTCGTGATGTCAGGGAATTTGTGCAGTCCTGCGGGACTTGCTCTCGCTCCAAGCCTTGCTCTCGCTCTAGTGGTTTGTTGATGCCATTGCCTGTGCCCAAGAGACCATGGACCCATATCTCTATGGATTTCATTTCCGACCTTCCTGTTTCTCAGAGAATGACCGCCATCTGGGTGATTTGTGATAGGTTTTCTAAGATGATACATCTTGTGCCATTACCTAAGTTGCCTTCCTCCTCTGAATTGGTGCCGTTGTTCCTTCAGCACGTGGTTCGTTTACACGGCATTCCTGAGAACATAGTGTCTGACAGAGGAGTCCAGTTTGTTTCCAGATTTTGGAGGACTTTTTGTTCTAAACTTGGTGTTCAATTGTCTTTCTCCTCGGCATTTCATCCTCAGACCAATGGTCAAACTGAGAGAACAAACCAGACATTGGAGACTTATCTAAGATGCTTTGTGTCTGCTGATCAGGATGACTGGGTCTCTTTTTTGCCTTTGGCTGAGTTTGCTCTTAATAATAGGGCTAGCTCTGCCACTTTGATGTCTCCGTTTTTCTGTAATTCTGAGTTTCACCCTCGATTTTCTTCAGGACAGACGGAGGCTTCTGTTTGTCCAGGTGTTGACTCTGTTGTGGAGCGTATGCAACAGATTTGGGACCAGGTAGTGGAGAGTTGTCCCTCTCTCAGGAGAGGGCCCAGCGGTTTGCTAACCGGCATAGGACTGATGGTCCTCGGTTTAAAGTGGGTGACTTGGTCTGGTTGTCCTCAAAAAATATTCCTATGAGAGTAGCATCTCCTAAATTTAAGCCTAGGTTCATTGGACCTTATAAGATCATAGAGATTCTTAATCCTGTTTCTTTTCGTTTGCTTCTTCCAGGGACATTTAAGATCCATAACGTGTTCCACAAGTCCTTGTTGAAGAGGTTTGTTGAGCCAGTGGTTCCTGCTGCTGTGCCTCCTGACCCTGTTTTGGTTGAGGGCAATCTGGAGTATGTGGTTGAGAAAATATTAGATTCTCGTTTTTCTAGACGGAAACTCCAGTATTTGGTTAAATGGAGAGGTTATGGTCAGGAAGACAATTCTTGGGTGTTTGCTTCGGACATCCATGCTAGGAGACTCATCCGTGCGTACCATAGAACTCATCCTGACCGACCTGGTTGCTCAAATGAGGGTTCGGTGACCCCTCCTCAAGGGGAGGGTACTGTTGTGAGTGGGCTTGGGATGAGTTCTGAGCAGAGGCTCCCTCTGGTGGTTACAAGCGGTGCTGGTCTGTTCAGTGAAGATTGTGAAGATTGTGAGGATTGGGAATCAGGTGTTACTGACTGGTCTTATATAAGGGAGTCACCTTCCCATCAGGGTTGCCGGTGATCAATTGTTCTGGTCTGAATCCTTGATTCCTGTTTCCTTTGTAGCCTGCTGTGTCGTGTCTGCATCTCCTGCTAACAGATAAGACATTTTCTTCTTTTTGTTTTTGTGCTTGATTTTTGCATTTTGTCCTGCACTTCTGTGGGGGCCTTCAGGGTCCCCTCCGGGGGCTTTTGCCCTCTCAGTTTAGTTCAGCCACTGATGTTTGTACCTTTGCTTTTTCCAGTTTTTTCAGTGGCTGCTCTTTTGATTTTGTTACACCAGAGAACTAATTTAGGTGGTAGAGGTCGTGTGATCTCAGGTGTTTTTGAAATTAGTAGAGTTGGTGCTTTTCAGGGTTTTCTGGGATTGCAGTAAGTACCCTTCCTATCCTTTTCTATTTAGTTAGTTTGGCCCCAACGTTTGCTCATACTATTTTCTGTCTGTGTCTGTATTTCTTCTTGTCTAACCGCCATTACATGTTTGGGGGCTTTCTATTATCTTTGGGGTTCTGCTCCGGGGCAGATAGCTTTCGTATTTCTATCTTTAGGTGTAGTTAGTTTCTCAGGCTGTGACGAGGCGTCTAGGACCAACGTAGGAACACTCCACGGCTGCCTCTAGTTGTGGTGGTTAGTCAGGGTACTGCAATCTCATAGATTCCAACTGCTCTGGTGTTTTGCCTTTTTTGCCTGCACTCCTCAGCTACCGAAACATAACACTTCACTTTGTTCTGCTGTAGACAATGACAGGTCGACTTGACCTTGTGTTTTGGATGTCATGTTGGAACGTCCAAGTACGTCCCATGCGCAGCTTCCAGGCTGAAGATTGCAAATTTGCCTCCATTATTTGCTGATAACATGCTGCATTTATCTTTCTTTCAACTTTGGCCAAGTTTCCTGTGCAAACAGCCACACTGCTAGTTTTAGAGAGTCCAGTATTTCAGCTGATGTTATTTGTGGGTTTTTCTTTGCATCCCGAACAATTTTACTGGCAGTTGGGGAGGAAATTTTTGTTAGTCTACCTGACCGTGGTTTTTTTTTTACAGAGCCCCTGATTTTCCATTTGTTAATCACAGTTTGAACGCTGCTGACTGGCATTATCAATTCCTTGGATATCTTTTTGTATCCCTTTCCTGTTTTATACAGTTCAACTACCTTTTCCCGTAGATCCGTTGACAATTCTTTTGTTTTCCCCATGACTCACAATCCAGAAACGTCTGTGGCAGGATGAAAGATGCAAGAGTCTGTCTGGATCCTAGAAACCCACTCAGTTTTTATGCACACACTGATTACAAGCAAACAGGTCACAGGTGAGGATCTTACCTTTATTAGCCATTCAAACCCATTTGTGTCAACTTCTGTGCATGTTATCAGGCCGAAATTACCAGGGTATGTAAACTTTTGATCAGGGTCATTTGGATGTTTTGGGTTATCATTATGATTTAAAAAGAGAAAACACAGTAGTTTGACAATAAATGGATTCACCCAACAACTCACCATGACAGGAGAAAAAGTTTTGGTGTTATCATTCATATTCTTTGAAAAAAGGCCAAGAAAGCAAAGATTTTGCTGGGGTATGTAAACTTTTGAGCACAACCGTACCATAATCCTGTGTATGCAGATTAATAGTTAAGAGCGTTATGAAGGTAACCGGCTGACTGACAGTGCTGCACTACCCACCCTCTACACCCCCTTCCTCCTTTGGAGGAAATTAACTTTTGGCCTGTCCTTCAAACCGCACATCCAAGCTCTTTCTACCTCCTGTCACCTTCAGCTCAAAAAATATTCAAGAATCCGTCCTTTCCTCAACCCTCAATCTACTAAAATGATTGTGCACGCCCTAATCATCTCCTGCCTTGACTACTGCAACACCCTTTTCTCTGGCCTCCCTGCTAACACCCTTGCACCTCTCCAGTCCATCCTTAACTCTGCTGCCTGACTAATTCATCTCTCTCCTTGCTACTCCTCCGCTTCTCCCCTCTGCAAATCTCTTCACTGGCTCCCATTCCCTCAGCGTATCCAGTTCAAATTACTAATACTGACCTACAAGGCCATCTATAATCTGGCTCCTCCATATATCTCTGAACTAATCTCCCGATATCTTCCCTCACGTAATCTCTGATCCTCCCAAGACCTCCTACTCTCCTCCACACTTATTCGCTCCTCACCTAACCGCCTCCACGACTTCTCCCGAATATTCCCCATCCTCTGGAATTCTTTGCCCCAACACGTCCGACTATCAACCACATTCGGATCCTTCAGACGGAACCTGAAAACCCACCTCTTTAGGAAAGCTTACAGCCCGCAATGACCCTGCTACCTCCTTACCACTACCGGAGATATCGCCTCAACCAACACCGGAACTGCGGCGACCCACCAACCTGCTGTCTCCTTCCCCATCATCCTGTAGAATGTAAGCCCGAAAGGGCAGGGTCCTCTCCCCTCTGTATCAGTCTGTCATTGTTAGTTTGTTTACTGTAAGTGATACCTGTAATTTGCATGTACCCCTTGTCATGTACAGCACCATGGAATCAATGGTGTTATAGAAAGAAATAATAATAATAATCTATTTCATTCGTAAGCCTCTGGTTTTCATTCATGCAGATGTGCCCAGCTCACTTATAGTCACCACTCATCGCACTGAGAGCTGACTGTAAGCAAGCCCTGTCACTGACTGACAGCTGACCCTGCAGCACTAGAGGTTAAAAGCCACGGCCTGACCGCTGCATGTGGACGCAGCCTTAGTGCAGTTTTGGCACTTTGCTGGTTTTGCGCATTTAAACACTATACCAAGGACCAAATGCATCAGCAATGATCTTAGAGAAGAAAATTGTTGCTGTCTATTTCCAAACAATTTGGAGTCCGTCATTCTAGCGTGAGAACGATTATTCACAAATGGACATCCCAGCAAATTCACCCCAAAGTCAAGTTCATTACAGTACAATTAGGAACATATTGAAATATAGCTTGTTTGGGAGAATTGCCAGGAAAAAGCCCTCTTCTTTCTAAAAAGAACATAGCACAGCCACAATGGGTGAAAGCTAAACATAGCATATCACAAAAATACTTCATACAAACTGTCAAGCACGGTCATGGAGGGTCAATGATGTGGGCTTTTTTTTCTGCCGCAAGACACAAGCACCTTGCAGTCATTGATTGGACTATGAACTCCTCTGCATGAAAAGTATTCTAAAACCAAATGTGAGGCCAATTATCCAAAAGTTAAAGTTTGGCTAAAACTAAATTAGACAATGGGACAATGATCTAGAGCACATGTACATCAGAATGGATGACCAAGGAAAGAATCAAGGTATAACTGTAACAACTCTGCCGGCATCACAGCATGGCCTCCCATCCCCCACACACCAACTTACTCACTGCTCCAGGCCATGCTGTGACTTCTGTCTGCTGTCGGCTCTATGCTGTGTGCCTTTTGTTCCTGCATGCTCTCTGCATGTTTCCTGGCTGTGTGCATAGGGGGTGGCGTCGGCACTCTCTGGTTCTTATGGAATCAGTGTGCACCTGCCTAAGGTGTCCCTGGCCAATTACCAAGAGGCCTCTGGTATTTAGGGCAGCTCCACCCGATGGAGTCTGGCTGAGCAACGTCTTTACTCAGTTAGTGTCATGCTGCTGAGTTGCCAGGTCTTGTCCTGTGTTTCGCCCTCTCTGGAGGCTTGATTCCTAGCGTTGCCTTGTAACTGTCTTCTGCCCTCCAGGAGGCAGAATATCCTGGTCTTTGTGTCCTTGTTTCTAGCTTTACCTTGTACCTTTCTGTCTGCCCTCCAGGAGGCAGAATATCCTGGTCTCTGTGTCCTTGTTCCTAGCTTTGCCTTGTACCTGTCAGTCTGCCCTCCAGGAGGCTGTATATCCTGGTCTTTGTGTCTTTGTTCCTGTGCCTTGTTTTGTTCCATTCCCTGCCTGTACTCTGTCCTATACCTGTTCTATCCCAGTCTGTGGCCTTTCCTTCCCTGCTCTGTTTACTCCCTCTGTCTTGTCTGCTGCTGCAGAACCTCTTGTTGCAGCTCCTCTCCGCATACTTTGCGGTTCCGCTTTGCTTCACTCCTGCTGCTGCAGATCCTCTTGTTGCAGCTCCTCTCTGCATACCTTGCAGTTCCGCTTTGCTCCGCTCTTGCTGTTGAACCACTTTCTGCCTCTGCTCCGCACTCCTGCGTTTCTGCTTCGTTCTGCTTTGTTCTGCTGCTGCTACTGCTGAACCTCTTGCTGCCAATTGCAACTCCTCTCCATAGCCTTGTGGTTTTCTCCAGTGTGAAAAGGGCCAAACCTGTTCCTTCATTCCCATCTATATTTCCATCTATCATGTACCAGTACCTGCATCTCCAGTGTGTAAAGGTTCAAACCTGTTCCTTCATACACCACTCCTTCCTGCGAGTACCAGTACCTGCTTCTCCAGTGTGAAAAGGATCAAACCTGTTCCTTCATACACCACTCCTTCCTGCCAGTACCAGTACCTGCATCTCCTGTGTAAACAGATCTCTAGCTTCCATACACCACTCCTTCCTGCTTGTGATCCCTGTGTCTCAGCCATGCCAGCCTGTCTGCCAGTGTCTCAGCCGTGCCCGCCTGTCTGCCAGTGTCTCAGCTGTGCCCGCCTGTCTGCCAGTGTCTCGGCCATGCCCGCCTGTCTGCCAGTGTCTCAGCTGTGCCCGCCTGTTCACCAAGAGTACCAGTAGTGACCGTTGACTCTTGCCTACACCTGTCACAGTGCTCTGGTTCCAGTGGGATCAGCAGCCACAGCCAGACACCACCCTGGAGTGGCACCTGTCAGCTACCTGCCGCACAAGCCTGACCTCACCATCACAGGCTCCAGTGAACACCAAAGTAACTGCTTAGTCATGCCCCTTCCGGGGTAGCCTGGTTTGTGGCACAGTGGGGCCACACCACCCACGCTCGCGTCAACTTGTCAGGGCGCGAACGTAACAATAACAATGTGTCAAAGTCCATACCTCACCCCAAGGTAGCTGTCCATAAACTAATTCCCACAAACCTTAAGCAACATTGTAATAAAAAGTGGGCTAAAAGTCCTCCAGAACAATGTAAGAGTTTGATAAAGAAAAATATCTAGTACTGTTGGCTAGATGCACAGACGCAGTGAGTAACGAGCCTAAAGGTCCATTTACATGGACCGACCAGCTTCACAATATGACCGTGGATCAGTAAACCTTTACTGATCGCTGGTCATTTCAATACCTGTTTACACAGACAAACTAAAGCAAATGACGTTCATTGAGCGATAATAGATCCACTCAATGCGCACAGACCGCCATGGTTCTCAGCAGTGTGAGTCCTGTATAAACAGAATCATGCTCCGCCAAGAAAAAGGATTTTTTGCCCTGTGCATAAGACCATTTCACCAGATGAACAAGTGTTTTGATAATTGTTAATTCACAATTATCTTTCAGTGCAAATGCAGCTTTAGTCACAATAATCTAATAATCTAACAATATTCAGTATAGGATGTGTACACAGTGATAGGGTGAAAAAAAAACCCTATTTTGCTTGTTATGTGCATAGCTTAGTATTTAGCTGCTTAGCAACTGGTATGTCTGGTTCTCCACATGCACTCATACACTAATTAAACATTTAAGCTTGGTCTTATTTTGTCCAAGTTAATTAAAAAGCTGCCCACAGGCAGCGCTGCTGCTAGAATGTGTAAATGAGAAATACTCACCTATTTCATCCCTGCTGTTCCATTGCAATTTTCTCCACTTGAGCAGTCACAACTAGTATACTGCGCTTGACCACTGCAGCCAATCACTGACCTGAGCGGTCATGTATATACAGCTTCAGCCAGTGATTGGTGGGGTATATGGGTTGTGATGGCTGCAGCCAGTGTAAACAGAACACCAGCATGGAGCATGTGAAACACTGGATGTTTGAGACCCCCATTCAATTCAATAGGGTCCAGGTTTGGGTCCTGTTCTGAAACCGGAACCCGAACATTTTTTAACTGTTCGGCCGAACCCACTGAACTCGAACATCCCGGAGTCCGCCCATTTCAAATGACGATATGACGGCTAGTATTCAGCGCAAGCCCGCTACTCGAGTTTGTATTGGGTATTCGGGTATGCATGGAGTATCGCAGATCCCTGCATTTTTTGGGGGGTGTCTAACAGCTGCAAAACATGCGGAGCAGGGACTCAAGCATGTCACTCGAGCACCCACGATATTTGATACATACCGAGCACCCGATGCTAACTGGAGTAGCGAGCACTTGAGCTCAACACCAATGATGACATATTCAATATGACAATCTAATGTTATCAAATTCTGTGTCATAGCTGTGGGTTCAAAATGCTCACTATAGCCCTGGATAAAATTCTTCACTGATGTGATTTCCAAAATGGATTTACTTCTGGGGGATTTCCACTGTTTAGGCACATCAGGGGCTCTCCAAACACGACATGGCGTCCGCTCTCAATTCCAGCCAATTTTGCGTTCACAAAGTCAAACAGTGCTCCTTGCCTTCTGAGTAGAGTTGAGCGAAACAGGTCGGTCAGATTCATAAGTTGCCGACTTTCGCTAAAGTCGAGTATCGCCGAGCGAAACCCGACCATAGCGTGAAGTCGGCCATGCGGTCGTCGACCCAAGCGCCAAAGTCGGTTTTCCCATAATGCTTGCAGGCGCCTTTTTTCAGCCAATGAGCAAGGACGTACACTGTGGGCAACGAGATGACATGGGCAGCGTCCACCACCATCTTAGAGAAGGGCATTGCAGTTATTAGCTTGCTTTGGGGGGCGTCATAGTGGCTATAAAAGCCCTGACCGCATACCGCCATTTTACTTCTGCCAATCTTAACAGTAGGGAGTGGTTGCTGACGCTGTTTATCAGTAGGGAGAGAGTTAGGGCTGGAAAGAGAAGTTCTTCTGTGCTTGTGCTGATAGCAATTGTGCTGTACAGTTAGTGTGCAGTGACAGGGGAGGATTTTCTTGTGTGCAGCAGCGCTGGTTATTAGGCTGCCTGCCAGTGACAGGGGAGGATTTTCTTTTGTGCAGCAGCGCTGGTTATTAGGCTGCCTGCTAGCTGTATTGCTTTGTGTACACTGCTGTGCAGACTGCTTTTTACACAGCACTAATACTTTTATTCTTTTTTTCTGCACAGTTACCGAGCATTCATTTTTTCCCACACCGTATAGAGCTGTACGCTCCTCACACACTACTGTGCACCGGCTGGTATCACGGACAAATACATGCTGATTATCTGTGTGTGACTCTGGAAATATATACGGAGATTGAAATTTTCCCCTACACTATATACACCTGGTATCTTCTGATACAGTACCCTTTTTTCTGCCTTTTGTATTACGGTCAAATCCATACTGAGAGAGCGTCTGTGTGTGACTCTGGAAATATATACGGAGATTTACAATTTTCCCCTATACTATATACACACGGTATCTTCAGATACAATACCCTTTTTCTGCTTTTTATATTCTGGTCTAATCCATACTGAGCCTGAGAGCGTCTGTGTGTGACTCCGCAAATATATACGGAGATTTAAATTTTCACTTTCACTGTATACAGCTGTACGCTTTTGATACAGTACCATTTATCTGCTGGTATTTTTGGTACATTTTCCCAAACATGAGGAAGTATGGTGGAAGAGGCCACGGACATGGGCTGGCCAGCTGGTACTGATGGTGGTGGTGGTGCATCTGCTGGTAGTGCCAAAAGCACAATAGCAACTAAGGCAGGAGATGTTGAGCCTGCGTCATCGTCTGGCTCCAGAAGTCCTGGGAGGCTCCCTTTTCTAGGAGTAGGTAAACCGCTTTTAACCCCTCTCTGACATTAGACGTACTATCCCGTCCATAAAACCCGTGCCATTCTGCCCATGGACGGGATAGTACGCCATAGGCGATCAGCTGCGCTCCTGAGGGGAGCGCAGCTAATCGCCGCCGGGTGTCAGCTGATTATCACAGCTGACACCCGTGACTGTGTGTCAGGAGCGGTCATGGACCGCTCCCGGCACATTAACCCCTAGCACACCGCGATCAAACATGATCGCGGTGTACTGGGGGCACAGGGGAGGATCGCGCAGGGTGGGGGCTCCCTGCGCGCCCCCCTGAGACCCTCAGACCAGCGCGATGTGATCGCGCTGTTCTGAGGGCTTCCTCCCTCCCAGGACCCGGATCCAAGATGGCGCCGGGGTCCTGGAGGGAGGCGGCTTCCTCAGTGCCTGCTGAGAGCAGGCACTGAGAAGCCTGCTGCACTGCCTGAGCGATCGCTGGTGTGACACTGTCACACCAGCGATTTGATAAAATACAGTGATGTCCCACCCTGGGACAAAGTAAAAAGTTAAAAAAAATAAAAATAAACATGTAATAAAAAAAATCCAAAATAAAAAAAAAAAAATATTCCCCAATAAATTAATTTCTTCCTGTAAATAAAAAAACCAAAACAATAAAAGTACACATATTTGGTATCGCCGCGTCTGTAACGACCCCCCCTATAAAACTGTCGCACTAGTTAACCCCTTTAGTGAACTCCTTAAAAAAAATAAAAAAAAACGAAGCAAAAAATCAATGCTTTATCATCATACCGCCGAACAAAAAGTGGAATAACGCGCGATCAAAAAGACCGATATAAATAAACATGGTACAGCTGAAAACGTCATCTTGTCCCGCAAAAAACGAGCCGCCATTCAGCGAAAAAATAAAAAAGTTATAGCTCGCAGAATAAAGCGATGCAAAAATAATTATTTTTTATATAAAATTGTTTTTATTCTATAAAAGCGCCAAAACATAAAAAAATTATATAAATGAGGTATCGCCATAATCGTACTGACCCGAAGAATAAAACTGCTTTATCAATTTTACCACACGCGGAACAATAAAAACGCCTCCCCCAAAAGAAATTCATGAATTGCTAATTTTTGTTCATTCTAACCTCCCAAAAATCGAAATAAAAAGCGATCAAAAAATGTCACCTGCTCAAAAATGGTACAAATAAAAACGTCAACTCGTACCGCAAAAAATAAGACCTCACATGACTCTGTGGGCCAAAATATGCAAAAATTATAGCTCTCAAAATGTGGCGATGCAAAAAACTATTTTTGCAATAAAAAGCGTCTTTTAGCGTGACAGCTGCCAATCATAAAAACCCGCTATAAATAGTAAATCAAACCCCCCTTTATCACCCCCTTAGTTAGGGAAAAATAATAAAATTAAAAAATTTTAGGGTTGGCGCTAAAGTTAGGGTTAGGGTTGGGATTAGGGGTGTGTTAGAGTTAGGTTTGTGGTTAGGGTTGGGACTAGGGTTAGGGTGTGTTGGGGTTAGGGTTGGAGTTAGAATTGGGGGGTTTCCGCTGTTTAGGCACATCAGGGGCTCTCCAAATGTGACATGGCGTCTGATCTCAATTCCAGCCAATTCTGCGTTGAAAAAGTCAAACGGTGCTCCTTCACTTCTGAGCTCTGCCATGCGTCCAAACAGTAGTTTATCCCCACATATGGGTATCAGCGTACTCTGGACCCCAAGAGTTATTGTGCAATTTGTCCTATTTCTTCTGTTACCCTTGGGAAAATAAAAAACTGGGGGCGAAAATATCATTTTTGTACAAAAATGCGACATGACGCACCCAGACCATTCCATCAAAGTCTGCAATCCAAAACGTCACTACTTCCCTTCCGAGCCCTGACGTGCGCCCATACAGTAGTTTTCTCCCACATATTGGGTATCAGCGTACTCAGGACAAATTGGACAACAACTTTTGGGGTCCAATTTCTCCTGTTACCCTTGTGAAAATAAAATATTGAGGGCGAAAAAATCATTTTTGTAAAAAAAAAAAGGATTTTTTATTTTTACGGCTGTGCGTTATAAACTTCTGTGAAGCACTTTGGGGTTCAAAGTGCTCACCACACATCTAGATAAGTTCCTTGTGGGGTCTATTTTCCAAAATGGGGTCACTTGTGGGGGGTTTCCACTGTTTAGGCGCATCAGGGGCTCTCCAAATGTGACATGACGCACCCAGACCATTCCATCAAAGTCTGCAATCCAAAACGTCACTACTTCCCTTCCGAGCCCTGACGTGCGCCCATACAGTAGTTTTCTCCCACATATTGGGTATCAGCGTACTCAGGACAAATTGGACAACAACTTTTGGGGTCCAATTTCTCCTGTTACCCTTGTGAAAATAAAATATTGGGGGCGAAAAAATCATTTATGTAAAAAAAAAAAAAGATTTTTTATTTTACGGCTGTACGTTATAAACTTTAGTGAAACACCTGGGGGTTCAAAGTTCTCACCACACATCTAGATAAGTTCCTTGAGGGGTCTAGTTTCCAAAATGGTGTCATTTATGGGGGTTTCCACTGTTTAGGCAGATCAGGAGCTCTCCAAACACGACATGGCGTCCAGCCAATTCTGCGTTGAAAAAGTCAGACGGCGCTCCTTCCCTTCCAAACTCTGCCATGCACCCAAACAGTGGTTTACCCCCACATATGGGGTATCAGCGCACTCAGGACAAATTGCACAATAACTTTTGGAGTCTTGTTACCCTTGGAAAAATAAAAATTGGGGTGAAAAGATCATTTTTGTGGAAAAAATATGATTTTTTAAATTTTACGGCTCTACGTTATAAACTTGTGTGAAGCACTTGGGGGTTCAAATTGCTCATCAAAAATCTAGATAAGTTCCTTAGGGGGTCTAATTTCCCAAATGGGGTCATTTGTGGGGGGTTTCCACTGTTTAGGCACATCAGGGGCTCTCCAAATGCAACATGGCATCCAAACTCAATTCCAGCCAATTTTGGTTGGAAAAAGTCAAATGGTGCTCCTTCCATTCCGAGCTCTGCCGTGCGCCCAAACAGTGGTTCCCCCCCACATATGGGGTATCAGCGTACTCAGGACAAATTGTACAACAACGTATGTGGTCCAATTTCTCCTGTTACCCTTGGGAAAATAAAAAATTAGTGACTAAAAGATAATTTTTGTGGGAAAAAAATAGGATTTTTTATTTTCATGCCCGGGCATTATAAACTTGTGTGAAGCACTTGGGGGTTCAAAGTGCTCACCAAAGATCTAGATAAGTTCCTTAGGGGGTCTAGTTTCCAAAATGGGGTCACTTGTGGGGGGTTTCCACTGTTTAGGCTCATCTGGGGCGCTGCAAACGGAACATGACCCCCATTAACGTCTGCATTCCAAAACTTTACTACTTCCTTTCCAAGCCCTGCCGTGCGCCCAAACAGTTCCCCCCCCCCCACATATGGGGTATCAGCGTACTCAGGACAAATTGGACAACAACTTTTGGGGTCCAATTTCCTTGGGAAAATTCAAAAATTTGGGACTAAAAAATCATTTTTGTGGAAAATTGATTTTTTTTTTTCACACCCAGGCTTTATAAACTTTTGTGAAACACTTGAGGGTTCAAAGTGCTCACAACAGATCTAGATAAGTACCTTAGGGGGTCTAGTTTCCAAAATGGTGTCACTTGTGGGGGGTTTCCACTGTTTAGGCGCATCAGGGGCTCTCCAAACGCGACATGGCATCCAATCTAAATTCCAGCCAATTTTAGTTTGAAAAAGTCAAACGTCGCTCCTTCCCTTACGAGCTCTGCCGTGTACCCAAACAGTGGTTTTCCCCCACATATGGGGTATTGGCGTACTCAGGAGAAATTGCATAACAACCTTATCTGTCCATTTTCTCCTTTTACCCTTGTGAAAATAAAAAAAAAGTTTGTAAAAGATAATTTTTGTGGCTAAAAAGTAAAATATTCATTTTTTCCTTCCACGTTGCTTTAGTTACTGTGAAGCACCTGAAGGGTTAATAAACTTCTTGAATGTGGTTTTGAGTACCTTGAGGGGTGCAGTTTTTAGAATGGTGTCACTTTTGGGTATTTTCTGCCATATAGACCCCTCAAAGTGACTTCAAATGTGAGGTGGTCCCTAAAAAAAATGGCTTTGTAAATTTTGCTGTAAAAATGAGAAATCGCTGGTCAACTTTTAACCCTTATAATTTCCTAACAAAAAAAAATTTTGGTTCCAAAATTGTGCTGATGTAAAGTAGACATGTGGGAAATGTTATTTCTTAACTATTTTGTGTGATATATTTCTCTGTTTTAAGGGAATAAAAATTCAAAGTTTGAAAATTGCAAAATTTTAAAAATTTTCGCCATATTTGCGTTTTTTTTTAAAAATAAACGCAAGTTATATCGAAGAAATTTTACCACTAACATGAAGTACAATATGTCACGAGAAAACAATCTCAGAATCGCGAAGATCCGTTGAAGCGTTCCAGAGTTATAACCTCATAAAGAGACAGTGGTCAGAATTGTAAAAATTGGCCCGGTCATTAACGTGCAAACCACCCTTGGGGGTGAAGGGGTTAAAGCCGGAGCATCAGGAACAGGTTTTGTCTATTGCCTCCTCTTCTGAAGTTTAAAAAAATGCAAGCACTGAGTCGTCAGTGCAGGCTCCTGGTCAGGAACAACGCCTTTCATTGTGTCCTTCACCCCCACCAAAAGTGACGGATGCGGCAGGCCACACTTCAGATTACTCCATGGAGCTCTTTTCACATACCATGCCTGGGTTATCAAGTCAAATCCTGAATTCCACAGTCCAAGAAGAATCTGACATGGAGTGCACTGATGCACAGCCACTGCTATATGATTCTGCTGGTACATTCACCCAGAGCACTACATTGCCCTCGCAGTCTACTGAGCCAGAATCTGACCCTGATGAAACTCAGGTGCCCCTTCCCGCATACTATACCACCTTACACGGTGACACGGAGGAAGGTGCAGATGAAATTGAAGAAGAGGTGATGGATGACCTAGTTGTTGACCCGGATTGGCATCCATTGGGGGAAGAGGGTGCCGCTGGCAATAGCTCAGAAGAGGAGAAGGATCCGCAGCAGGCATCGACATCGCAGCAGCGGTTATCTGGCAGGCCCGTAGCAGTCCAAAAACGTGTTAAAAAAACAAAAAGAGTTGCAGGACAGCTTGGCCAGACGGTCAAATTAGCACAGCGTGCAAGCCCTGAAAATTTATCCCACAGTAGGAAGAGTGCAGTGTGGCACTTTTTTGACCAAAATCCTATTGATGAGGCAAAGGTTATCTGTAAGAAGTGCGGAAGGACCTTTAGCCAAGGGAAAAATCTCCGAAATTTGAATACCAGCTGCATGCTTTGACATTTAAACATCATGCACTTGCAAGCGTGGACGGACTATAAAACCTCAGGTAGCACATGTGCACCTGCTCCAACTGAAGGTAGCCAGCAATGCTACATTGCTTCCCCACTGTTAGCCTACCGGTTAGCACATCACCAGCAAGAAATGTTGAGGTGTCGTCGCAAGGCCAAAGCAGTCAGGGAATCACAATGTTTTTGCAAAGAAAGACTGAATCTAGGCCATCACCACCACCACCACCATCACCATCCCCCTCTCAGTCCGTCATGTCCACCGCTAGTTCCCCATATGCAGCTCTCAAGTCCAGCTCACCCTAGCAGACACTCTGAGTAGAACAAGAAAGTACTCATCCTCTCATCCGCGTACACTGTCTTTGAACGCCTACAGTCATGGACAAAAGTTTTTAGAATGACACAAATATTAATTTTTACAAACTCTACTGCTTCACTTTTTCTAATGGCAATTTGCATATACTCCAGAATGTTATAAAGAGTGATCAGCTTAACAGCAATTACTTGCAAAGTCAATATTTGGCTAGAAAATGAACTTTATCCCCCAAAACACATTTCAACATCATTGCAGCCATGCCTTAAAAGGACCAGCTAACCTCTTTTCAGTGATTGCTCCATTAACACAGGTGTGGGTGTTGATGAGGACAAGGCTGTAGATCAATCTGTCATGATTAAGTAAGAATGACACCACTGGACACTTTAAAAGGAGGCAGGTGCTTGGCATCATTGTTTCTCTTCTGTTAACCATGGTTATCTCTAAAGAAACAAGTGCAGTCATCATTGCAATGCACAAAAATGGCCTAACAGGGAAGAGTATCGCAGCTAGAAAGATTGCACCTCAGTCAACAATCTATCGCATCATCAAGAACTTCAAGGAGAGAGGTTCCATTGTTGCCAAAAAAGCTCCAGGGCGCCCAAGAAAGACCAGCAAGTGCCAGGACCGTCTCTTAAAAGTGTTTCAGCTGCGGGATCGGGCTTCCAGCAGTGCAGAGCTTGCTCATGAATGGCAGCAGGCAGGTGTGAGTGCATCTGCACGCACTGTGAGGCGGAGACTCTTGGAGCTAGGCCTGGTCTCAAGGAGGGCAGCAAAGAAGCCACTTCTCTCCAGAAAAAACATCATGGACAGACTGATATTCTGCAAAAGGTACAGGCAGTGGACTGCTGAGGACTGGGGTAAAGATATTTTCTCTGATGAATCCCCTTTTCGATTGTTTGGGACATCAGGAAAACGCCTCATTCGGAGAAGACAAGGTGAGCTCTACCACCAGTCTTGTCTCATGCCAACTGTTAAACATCCTGAAACCATTCATGTGTGGGGTTGCTTCTCAGCCAAGGGAATCGGCTCTCTCACAGTCTTGCCTAAAAACACAGCCATGAATAAAGAATGGTACCAGAATGTCCTCCAAGAGCAACTTCTCCCAACCCTCCAAGAGCAGTTTGGCAATCAACAATGCCTTTTCCAGCATGATGGAGCACCTTGCCATAAAGCAAAGGTGATAACTAAATGGCTCAGGGAACAAAACATAGAGATTTTGGGTCCATGGCCTGGAAACTCCCCAGATCTTAATCCCATTGTGAACTTGTGGTCAATCATCAAGAGACGGGTGGACAAACAAAAACCTAAAAATTCTGACAAAATGAAAGCATTGATTGTGCAAGAATGGACTGCTATCAGTCAGGATTTGGTCCAGAAGTTGATTGAGAGCATGCCAGGGAGAATTGCAGAGGTCCTGAAGAAGAAGGGTCAACACTGCAAATATTGACTTGCTGCATTAACTCATTCTAACTGTCAATATAAGCCTTTGGTACTCATATGTTTGCAATTATATTTCTGTCTGTGATAAAAACATCTGTCAAACGCACATAAAAACCAGAGGGCAGCAGATCATGTGAAAATATAATATTTGTGTCATTCTCAAAACTTTTGGCCATGACTGTACATTGCCAAACTGATCTCATTAGAGATGGTGCCCTTCCGTTTGGTTGAAAGCGCAGAGTTCTGAGTGCACATGGCCTACGCTGTCCCACGCTATGACCTACCCAGTCAGCACTTTTCTAGAAAAGCCATCCCTGCCCTCCACCTGCATGTGAAAGACCGCATTGTCCATGCACTCAAACAATCAGAGTGTGGAAAGGTACACCTCACAACAGATGCATGGGCCAGTAGACATGGCAAGGGCCATTACGTGTCCATCACTGTGCACTGGGTTAATGTGGTGGATGCAGGGTCCACAGGGGACAGCGGCGGTGGGACAGTGCTGCCTAGCCCACGGTATAGGCAACAGTTTGCTGTAGGCATTCGACCCTACTCCTCTTCCTCCTCCAGAAGCGAAAGCTCGTCGTCAGAGCGCAGAAGCACAAGCACTCCATCCGCAGCTGCCAGTGTTGCACACGAGGTGTCCCACTATCGAACAGCTAGTGGTAAGCGTCAGCAGGCTGTTTTAAAGATGATGTATTTGGGCGACAACAGACACACTGCGGAGGTACTGGCCGACTACTTGCAGTGAGAAACTGAGTCATGGCTGGGCAGTCTACATCTTGAGCCAGGCAAGGTAGTCAGTGATAACGGCCGTAATTTTTGGCGGCCATAGCAAAACTCAGACACATACCTTGCCTGGCTCACACCTTGAACCTGGTAGTGCAGTGCTTCCTAAATAATTATCCGGAGTTAACAGCCCTGCTCCATAAGGTGCGAAGACTGTGCTCGCACATCCATCACTTGCCCGTAGACTCCAGTCGTATGCAGAAGCTGCAGCGATCGCTCCACCTCCCCAAGCACCGCCTAATCATAGACGTTGCAACAAGGTGGAACTCCACCATGCACATGGTTGAGAGGCTGTGCGAACAGAGGCAGTCTGTAATGCATTTGTGGGAGGATACATGAGGAGGCAGATAGAGGGCAGACATGGAGTTGTCGGGTGTGCAGTGGTCAAAGCTGAAAGACCTCTGTAAAGTCCTTCAGTGATTTGAGGAATGCACACGGCTGGTAAGCGCAGACGATGCCATCATAAGCATGACCATCCCACTTATGCGTCTGCTCATGCAAACTTTGACGCACTTTAAGGATCAGGCATCTGCAGTGGAGGAGGAGGAGGAGGGAATCCTTGATGACAGTCAGGCATTGTCTGCTCAGGGAACTGTCCAGGATGAGGTTGTGGAAGAAGAGGAAGAGGAGGAGGATGAGCGGGACGATTATTTTGGGGAGGAGAATGCTTCTCAGGGGGCAAGAGAAAATGTTGGCTTGCCAAGGTCAGGTACAGGGTTTGTGCGTGAATGGAAAGATGTGGATTTGGCAGAAAGTGCTTCTCCACCCACCACTGGCAGTGCATCATTGACACCTGGAACATTGGCCCACATGTGTGATTATGTCTTGCGGATCCTAAAAAGGGACCCCCGCATTGCCAAAATTATGAAGGATGACAACTATTGGTTGGCCAGCATCCTCGATCCACGCTATAAAGGCAAATTACAGAACATCATGCCACAGGAGAACCTAGAGCTCATATTGGCGAACAAACAAGCAACTCTGGCAAACCGTTTGTTAGAGGCATTCCCAGCACACAGCAGCGGTGCAGGTTCTACCACGAGCCGTACTGGGACAAATGGAAGAGTTGTTCGTGGTACACACAGCCGAAGTGGCGTTGGAGACAGGGGTTTCATTACCATGTTGTGGACTGATTTCTCGAGTAACGCTCACACGACTGGTAATACTGAATCGATTGCAACAGACAGGAGACAGCAGTTGTCAACTATGGTTCAAAATTACCTCTCCTCCCCTATCGATGTTCTCCCTCAGAGTTCATTCCCTTTTGACTACTGGGCCTGTAAACTGGACACCTGGCCTGAATTGGCACAATATGCCTTACAGGAGCTCGCTTGCCCTGCTGGTAGTGTGCTGTCAGAAAGAGTCTTCAGTGCTGCTGGATCAATCCTGACAGAAAGAAGGACCCGGCTGTCGACCCAAAATGTTTGTGATCTTACCTTCATTAAAATGAGCCATGCCTGGGTTTCAAAGGATTTTGTACCCACCTTCCCCTGATGACACATAGGTTGCCAGCAAAATGGTTCGCTTTGTCCTCCTCTTGCTCCGACTTCTCCAATTACTCCATTTGCAGCTGCTGAACGTCCAGCCTACACCTCAACATATGCCAGTTTTTCCACCTCCCTAACTGGGCTGTACCCCCAGGGCCGGCGTTAGCACCTGGCACACCCGAGCAAGTGCCGGTGCCCTGAGCAGGTGGGGGGCCCACTTGTGGGCGACAGCACTGGCACAGGGCCCCTCGTAGTACGGTGGGGGACACCGGTGTACTATGAGGGGCCCTGTGCCAGTGCCGTCGCCCACGAGTGGGCCCCCCTGCTTGCTCAGGGCCCCAGCACTTGCAATACTTACCACTCCCTGCTCCACCGCTGTGACGTCTTCCGCGTTTCCTGACAGTGACATTCAGGTCAGAGAGCGCGATGTATTATATATATCCATTATATATGGAGCATTATATAGGCCCATCAGACACTGGAGCATCATCCATGGGGCCCATCATACACTGGAGCATTATAAATGGGGCCCATCATACACTGGAGCATCATATACGGGACTGGAGCATTATAAATTGGGCCCATTATATGTGAAGCATTATATAGGCCCATCAGACACTGGAGCTTCATCCATGGGGCCCATCATACACTGGAGCATTATAAATGGGGCCCATTATACACTGGACCATTATAAATGGGGCCCATTATATATGGAGCATTATATAGGCCCATCATACACTGGAGCATCATCCATGGGGCCCATCATACACTGCAGCATTATAAATGGGGCCTGTCATACACTGGAGCATCATATACGGGGCCCATTATACACTGGAGCATTATAAATGGGGCCCATCAAACACTGAAGCATTATAAATGGGGCCCATCATACACTGGAGCAACATATACGGGGCCCATTATACACTGGAGCATCATATTGGGCCCATTATATATGGAGCATTATATTGGCCCATCATACACTGGAGTATCATCCATGGGGCCCATCATATACTGGAGCATCATATGGGGTTCATTATTTATGGGGCATCATATAGGGTATGGAGCATCATATGGAGCACATATGGGGCCTATTCTGTATGGAGCATTATATGGAGCCCATTCTGTATGGAGCAATATATGGGGCCCATCATATACTGTATGTAATGTAAGAAATGAAGTATTTGGCATTGTACTTTACCTATATTTCTCTGCCGTATCAGAGCATCATGAATTGTGGTATGTGTTAAAGGGGCCCACTGAGACTCTTTGGCCCGGGGCCCACGAAAACATGGAGCAAGCCCTGCCCCCCCCACAACTTTAGCCAAATAACCCCCAGTTTTCAATGCGTAACTATTATTATAAAATAAATTAAGGTTGACAAGCTTAAGTAATAAGAATTGATGTTGTTGGTATTGAAATGGCCACTGTAAGTGTGTTTACTGTCCTCCACTCCCTGCCGACTTTGCTTCCCCATTGACTTGCATTGGGTTTCGTGTTTCAGTCGGACCTTCGACTTTTCCCGATAGTCGGCCAATTTTGTTCGACTCGACTTTTGTGAAAGTCGGGTGGTCCGAAACCCAACTCGACCCTCCCGGAGGCAAAGTCGCTCATCTCTACTTCTGAGGCCTGATGTGTGTCCAAACACTGGATTTCCCCCCAATATGGGGAATTGCCATACTCAAGAGAAATTGCACAACAAATTTTGTGGTCCAATTTCTCATGCTACACTTATGAAAATAAAAAAGTTTGGGTTTAAAGTAAAAATTTTTGTGAAAAAATGTTAACATTTTGTTAAATGTTAATTTTTTCCTTCCATATTGCTTCAGTTCTCGTGAAGCAACTGAAGGGTTAATAAAGTTCTTGAATATGACTTTGAACAACTTGAGGGGTGCAGATTTTAGAATGGTGTCACTTTGGAGTTTCACTGTCCTATTAAGGGAATAGAAGGATCCAGGATATCTATTAACAGAAAAATAGTGAGGAAACACTTAGCTAACATAAATGAATTCAAGTCTCCAGGTCCAGATGAATTACACCCCAGAGTACTGAAGGAGATAGCAGAAGAAATTTTTGAACCACTCTCCATAATCTTTGACAATTCTTGAAGAACAGGAGAAGTCCCAAAAGACTGGAGAAGAGCAAATGTTGTTCCTATCTTCAAAAAGGGGAAGAAGGTGGACCCAGGGAACTACAGGCCTGTGAGTCTGACTTCTATACAAGGAAAAATCTTTGAACAAATTATTAAAGAACATGTATTTAAGTACCTGGATAAGAATGAAGTGATTAAACAGAGTCAGCATGGGTTTGTAACTAATAAGTAATGTCAGACTAACTTACTTTCCTTTTATGACAGAATCACTGACTGGGTGGATCAGGGAAATGCTGTAGATATAGTATATCTTGACTTCAGCAAAGCATTTGACAAAGTATCTCACACAATCCTTATTGAAAAAATGACTAAGTATGGAATGGACAAGGCAACTGTTAGGTGGATTCATAACTGGTTTAGTGATAGGACCCAAAGAGTGGTAGTAAATGGCTGCACATCAAGTTGGAAGAATGTATCGAGTGGGATACCACAGGGCTCTGTCTTGGGCCCTGTATTGTTCAACATCTTTATCAATGATTTAGATGAAGGAATTGAAGGTAAACAGATTAAATTTGCTGATGACACAAAGCTAGGAGGGATAGCTAATACTAGAGAAGAGAGAGACAGGATTCAAAAATATATAAATAAACTGGAGCAGTGGGCAGCAACTAACAGAATGGTTTTTAACAGGGAAAAATGCAAAGTACTACATCTGGGAAATAAAAATGAAAAAAGCGTATAAAGAATGGGGGGAATAGGGCTAAGCAACAACACATGTGAAAAAGACTTGGGTATACTAATAGATCACACACTGAACATGAGTCAACAGTGTGATGCAGCAGCAAAAAAGGCAAATACAATTCTGGGATGTATTAACAGAAGCATACAGTCTAGCTCACGTGAAGTCATTATTGCCTTCTACTCCTTTTTGGTCTGACCTCATCTGGAATACTGTGTCCAGTTTTGGGCACCACATTTTAAAAAAGACATCAACAAACTGGAACAAGTTCAGAGAGGATCCACCAGAATGGTGACCGGTCTGCAAACCATGTCCTATGAGGAACGGTTACAGGATTTGGGAATGTTTAGCTTGCAAAAAAGAAGACTGAGAGGAGACTTAGGGCCTGTGCACACATTGCGGATTTGCCTGCGGATTTTTCCGCGCCGAAACCGCACCTCTTGGCAGAAACCGCAGGCGCGGTTTTGACGCGGTTTTGGCGCGGTTTTGATGCGTTTTTTGGCGCGGTTTTGACGCGTTTTTTCTCATGCGGTTTTGTATGCGGTTTTTACAGCTAAATAAAGATATGTTGTTTAACAAAAAAAAAAAAGATTTGTGATGTCATTTCTTGCCCAACCTCCTCTTTTACATTTGTCCAACCCACACTCCATTACACACACACAGATAGAGATAGGCCGGCGTCGCACTTGCGAGTGTGATGCGAGTAAGTCGCACGACTTTCTCGCATCAACACCTGGCACGGCTGCCCGCTCTCGGACCCGAGTGTGCGGCTGCATGTATTTCTATGCAGCCGCACATTCGGGTCCGAGAGTGGGCAGCCGTGCCAGGTGTTGATGCGAGAAAGTCGTGCGACTTACTCACATCACACTCGCAAGTGTGTCGCCGGCCATAGATAGATAATAGATACCAGTAGATAGATAGATAGATAGATAGATAGATAGATAAAATGGTACATAAATAGTTAAAGACACACACGCGTACACATACACAAAATAACGCAATAGTTAATAAAAAAAAAAAATATAGGAAAAAAAATGGCGTGGGCTCCCGCGCAATTTTCTGCGCCAGAGGGGGAAAGCAGACAGCCGGGGCCAATATTTCTAGCCTGGGAAGGGGTTAATACCCATGCATCTTCCCAGGCTATGAATATCAGCCCGCAGCTAGCCTTCACTGGCTATTAAAATAGGGGGACCCCCCCAAAAAAAATGACGTGGGGTCCCCCTATAATTTATAGCCAGACAGGCTACGCAGACAGCTGCGGGCTGATATTCATAGCCTAGGAAGGGGCCATGGATATTGGCGCCCCCCCCTGGCTAAAAATACCAGCACCCAGCCGCCCCAGAGTTGGCGCATCTGTACGATGCGCCAATTCCGGCACTTAGCCCCTCTCTTCCCACTCCCCTGTAGCGGTGGGATATGGGGTAATAAGGGGTTAATATCACCTTGCTATTGTAAGGTGATATTAAGCCCGGTTAATAATAGAGAGGCGTCAATAAGACGCCTATCCATTATTAATCTTATATTAATAAAGGGTTAAAAAAAACAACACACGCATAAGAATAAATTATTTTAATGAAATAAAACACAACACGGTTTTCATATCTTTATTACACACTCAGATCCAAGCGACGCCCTCGATCTCCTGTAAAAAAACGTAAAAAAATAAAACAACCGTATACTCCCTGTCCGACGCAGTCCAATTAATAACGAGTGTCCCACGACGGTTTCCCCTATAGAACGGTGACATCAGGTGATGCCACTGCTCTGTAGGGCCTCCCAGTGATGCACTGACAGGAGACAATGGCTCCTGCAGTGCATCACTGAGTTCATTCTCTCACTTTATGGCAATGCTGCGTGGGAATTTTCTCACCCAGCATTGCCGTGAGAGAATGAACTGTAGTGACGTCATTCTCTCCCGGCGGCAGAGCGATACACAGATGGATGGCGTCGGGGAAGAGGTGAGTATGTGCTATATGTTATTTGTTGTATGTCATGTATGTTATATGTTCTGTATGTCATGTAATTTTTTTTTTTTTTACATTCAGCAGTGCACATTAGCCGGATGATGGGACTACTACTGTCCCATCATTGGCTAATGTGTCAGTCACTGTCACTGTAGCAGGCATAGCCGGATGGGACTTGTAGTCCCATCCGACGATGCCTGCATACACGGAGACACGCACACAGCCCCGCACACCGCCGCACATACACAGCCCCGCACACCGATCGCGCACACAGACCCGCACACCGATCGCGCACACAGACCCGCACACCGATCGCGCACACAGACCCGCACACCGATCACGCAGACACCGGCACACAATCACCGCCCACACACACAGCGCCGCACACTATACACGCCCACGCACCGCCCACACACACAGCGCCGCACACTATACACGCCCACGCACCGCCCACACACTTCCCTCCTCCCGAACTGCAGCGGTTTCAGCCGCAGCAAACCCGCAGATCTTTTTTAGATCTGCGGTTTTGCTGCGGAAGTGCCCGACTCAATGCAAGTCAATGGGCGCCGAACCGCTGCAGTTCCGCACAAAGAATTGACATGCTGCGGAAAATAAAACGCGGCTAAACCGCGGTTTTTTTCCGCAGCATGTGCACAGCAGACCTGCGGTTCCCATAGGGATTCATTGGCTGTGCACTGTGCTGCGGGTTGGATGCGTTTCCGCAGCGTTAAAAAACGCAGCGGAAACGCATCTAAAACCGCAATGTGTGAACGGGGCCTTAATAGCTGTCTACAAATATCTCAAGGGCTGTCACATTGTAGAAGGATTATCTTTATTCTCATTTGCACACGGAAAGACTAGAAGCAATGGGATGAAACTGAATGGTAGGAGACACAGATTAGATATTAGAAAAAACTTTTTGACAGTTAGAGTGATCAATGAGTGGAACAGGCTGCCATGAGAGGTTGTGAGTTCTCCTTCAATGGAAGTCTTCAAACAGAGGCTGGACAGACATGATTTAGTGAATCCTGCTTTGAGCAGGGAGTTGGACCAGATGACCCAGGAGGTCCCTTACAACTCTACCATTCTATAGGGTATTTTCTGTCACATAGGCTGCTCACAGTCACTTCAAATGTGATGTGATACCTAAAAAAATGGTTTTGTAAATTTTGCTGGAAAAATGAGAAATTGCTGGTGAACTTTTAACCATTCTAATTTCCTAACAAAAAGAATCATGCTTCCAAAATTGTGCTGATGTAAAGTAGACATGTGGGAAATGTTATTTATTAACTATTTTGCGTGCCATGACTCAAGGTCACAAAAATTAAAATTTTGAAAATTACAAAAGTTTCAAAATTTTTGCCATTTTTTTCATAAATAAACGCAAGTCATATCAAAGAAATATTAACACTATCAAGAAGTGCAATATGTCACAAAAAATAATCTCAGAATCAGTAGGATATGTTGAAGTGTTCCAGAGTTATTACCACATAAAGTGACACTGGCTTGGTCATTAAGGTCAAAATTAGAGCTGTCACTAAAGGATTAAAAAACAATGAATTTCTTGACTGCCCAAACATGAGTATTTTCTGTGGTACGTACATAACAAAGAGTAGATTGCTTGAGTCAGATATCTAGATCTGAC
>JARQOD010000001.1:210285479-210432360 GCA_033576555.1 Oophaga sylvatica
ACACTGGAGCTTCATCCATGGGCCCATCATACACTGGAGCATTATAAATGGGGCCCATTATACACTGGACCATTATAAATGGGGCCCATTATATATGGAGCATTATATAGGCCCATCATACACTGGAGCATCATCCATGGGGCCCATCATACACTGCAGCATTATAAATGGGGCCTGTCATACACTGGAGCATCATATACGGGGCCCATTATACACTGGAGCATTATAAATGGGGCCCATCAAACACTGAAGCATTATAAATGGGGCCCATCATACACTGGAGCAACATATACGGGGCCCATTATACACTGGAGCATCATATTGGGCCCATTATATATGGAGCATTATATTGGCCCATCATACACTGGAGTATCATCCATGGGGCCCATCATATACTGGAGCATCATATGGGGTTCATTATTTATGGGGCATCATATAGGGTATGGAGCATCATATGGAGCACATATGGGGCCTATTCTGTATGGAGCATTATATGGAGCCCATTCTGTATGGAGCAATATATGGGGCCCATCATATACTGTATGTAATGTAAGAAATGAAGTATTTGGCATTGTACTTTACCTATATTTCTCTGCCGTATCAGAGCATCATGAATTGTGGTATGTGTTAAAGGGGCCCACTGAGACTCTTTGGCCCGGGGCCCACGAAAACATGGAGCAAGCCCTGCCCCCCCCCACAACTTTAGCCAAATAACCCCCAGTTTTCAATGCGTAACTATTATTATAAAATAAATTAAGGTTGACAAGCTTAAGTAATAAGAATTGATGTTGTTGGTATTGAAATGGCCACTGTAAGTGTGTTTACTGTCCTCCACTCCCTGCCGACTTTGCTTCCCCATTGACTTGCATTGGGTTTCGTGTTTCAGTCGGACCTTCGACTTTTCCCGATAGTCGGCCAATTTTGTTCGACTCGACTTTTGTGAAAGTCGGGTGGTCCGAAACCCAACTCGACCCTCCCGGAGGCAAAGTCGCTCATCTCTACTTCTGAGGCCTGATGTGTGTCCAAACACTGGATTTCCCCCCAATATGGGGAATTGCCATACTCAAGAGAAATTGCACAACAAATTTTGTGGTCCAATTTCTCATGCTACACTTATGAAAATAAAAAAGTTTGGGTTTAAAGTAAAAATTTTTGTGAAAAAATGTTAACATTTTGTTAAATGTTAATTTTTTCCTTCCATATTGCTTCAGTTCTCGTGAAGCAACTGAAGGGTTAATAAAGTTCTTGAATATGACTTTGAACAACTTGAGGGGTGCAGATTTTAGAATGGTGTCACTTTGGAGTTTCACTGTCCTATTAAGGGAATAGAAGGATCCAGGATATCTATTAACAGAAAAATAGTGAGGAAACACTTAGCTAACATAAATGAATTCAAGTCTCCAGGTCCAGATGAATTACACCCCAGAGTACTGAAGGAGATAGCAGAAGAAATTTTTGAACCACTCTCCATAATCTTTGACAATTCTTGAAGAACAGGAGAAGTCCCAAAAGACTGGAGAAGAGCAAATGTTGTTCCTATCTTCAAAAAGGGGAAGAAGGTGGACCCAGGGAACTACAGGCCTGTGAGTCTGACTTCTATACAAGGAAAAATCTTTGAACAAATTATTAAAGAACATGTATTTAAGTACCTGGATAAGAATGAAGTGATTAAACAGAGTCAGCATGGGTTTGTAACTAATAAGTAATGTCAGACTAACTTACTTTCCTTTTATGACAGAATCACTGACTGGGTGGATCAGGGAAATGCTGTAGATATAGTATATCTTGACTTCAGCAAAGCATTTGACAAAGTATCTCACACAATCCTTATTGAAAAAATGACTAAGTATGGAATGGACAAGGCAACTGTTAGGTGGATTCATAACTGGTTTAGTGATAGGACCCAAAGAGTGGTAGTAAATGGCTGCACATCAAGTTGGAAGAATGTATCGAGTGGGATACCACAGGGCTCTGTCTTGGGCCCTGTATTGTTCAACATCTTTATCAATGATTTAGATGAAGGAATTGAAGGTAAACAGATTAAATTTGCTGATGACACAAAGCTAGGAGGGATAGCTAATACTAGAGAAGAGAGAGACAGGATTCAAAAATATATAAATAAACTGGAGCAGTGGGCAGCAACTAACAGAATGGTTTTTAACAGGGAAAAATGCAAAGTACTACATCTGGGAAATAAAAATGAAAAAAGCGTATAAAGAATGGGAGGAATAGGGCTAAGCAACAACACATGTGAAAAGACTTGGGTATACTAATAGATCACACACTGAACATGAGTCAACAGTGTGATGCAGCAGCAAAAAAGGCAAATACAATTCTGGGATGTATTAACAGAAGCATACAGTCTAGCTCACGTGAAGTCATTATTGCCTTCTACTCCTTTTTGGTCTGACCTCATCTGGAATACTGTGTCCAGTTTTGGGCACCACATTTTAAAAAAGACATCAACAAACTGGAACAAGTTCAGAGAGGATCCACCAGAATGGTGACCGGTCTGCAAACCATGTCCTATGAGGAACGGTTACAGGATTTGGGAATGTTTAGCTTGCAAAAAAGAAGACTGAGAGGAGACTTAGGGCCTGTGCACACATTGCGGATTTGCCTGCGGATTTTTCCGCGCCGAAACCGCACCTCTTGGCAGAAACCGCAGGCGCGGTTTTGACGCGGTTTTGGCGCGGTTTTGATGCGTTTTTTTGGCGCGGTTTTGACGCGTTTTTTCTCATGCGGTTTTGTATGCGGTTTTTTACAGCTAAATAAAGATATGTTGTTTAACAAAAAAAAAAAAAGATTTGTGATGTCATTTCTTGCCCAACCTCCTCTTTTACATTTGTCCAACCCACACTCCATTACACACACACAGATAGAGATAGGCCGGCGTCGCACTTGCGAGTGTGATGCGAGTAAGTCGCACGACTTTCTCGCATCAACACCTGGCACGGCTGCCCGCTCTCGGACCCGAGTGTGCGGCTGCATGTATTTCTATGCAGCCGCACATTCGGGTCCGAGAGTGGGCAGCCGTGCCAGGTGTTGATGCGAGAAAGTCGTGCGACTTACTCACATCACACTCGCAAGTGTGTCGCCGGCCATAGATAGATAATAGATACCAGTAGATAGATATAGATAGATAGATAGATAGATAAAATGGTACATAAATAGTTAAAGACACACACGCGTACACATACACAAAATAACGCAATAGTTAATAAAAAAAAAAAATATAGGAAAAAAAATGGCGTGGGCTCCCGCGCAATTTTCTGCGCCAGAGGGGGAAAGCAGACAGCCGGGGCCAATATTTCTAGCCTGGGAAGGGGTTAATACCCATGCATCTTCCCAGGCTATGAATATCAGCCCGCAGCTAGCCTTCACTGGCTATTAAAATAGGGGGACCCCCCCAAAAAAAATGACGTGGGGTCCCCCTATAATTTATAGCCAGACAGGCTACGCAGACAGCTGCGGGCTGATATTCATAGCCTAGGAAGGGGCCATGGATATTGGCGCCCCCCCCTGGCTAAAAATACCAGCACCCAGCCGCCCCAGAGTTGGCGCATCTGTACGATGCGCCAATTCCGGCACTTAGCCCCTCTCTTCCCACTCCCCTGTAGCGGTGGGATATGGGGTAATAAGGGGTTAATATCACCTTGCTATTGTAAGGTGATATTAAGCCCGGTTAATAATAGAGAGGCGTCAATAAGACGCCTATCCATTATTAATCTTATATTAATAAAGGGTTAAAAAAAACAACACACGCATAAGAATAAATTATTTTAATGAAATAAAACACAACACGGTTTTCATATCTTTATTACACACTCAGATCCAAGCGACGCCCTCGATCTCCTGTAAAAAAACGTAAAAAAATAAAACAACCGTATACTCCCTGTCCGACGCAGTCCAATTAATAACGAGTGTCCCACGACGGTTTCCCCTATAGAACGGTGACATCAGGTGATGCCACTGCTCTGTAGGGCCTCCCAGTGATGCACTGACAGGAGACAATGGCTCCTGCAGTGCATCACTGAGTTCATTCTCTCACTTTATGGCAATGCTGCGTGGGAATTTTCTCACCCAGCATTGCCGTGAGAGAATGAACTGTAGTGACGTCATTCTCTCCCGGCGGCAGAGCGATACACAGATGGATGGCGTCGGGGAAGAGGTGAGTATGTGCTATATGTTATTTGTTGTATGTCATGTATGTTATATGTTCTGTATGTCATGTAATTTTTTTTTTTTTTACATTCAGCAGTGCACATTAGCCGGATGATGGGACTACTACTGTCCCATCATTGGCTAATGTGTCAGTCACTGTCACTGTAGCAGGCATAGCCGGATGGGACTTGTAGTCCCATCCGACGATGCCTGCATACACGGAGACACGCACACAGCCCCGCACACCGCCGCACATACACAGCCCCGCACACCGATCGCGCACACAGACCCGCACACCGATCGCGCACACAGACCCGCACACCGATCGCGCACACAGACCCGCACACCGATCACGCAGACACCGGCACACAATCACCGCCCACACACACAGCGCCGCACACTATACACGCCCACGCACCGCCCACACACACAGCGCCGCACACTATACACGCCCACGCACCGCCCACACACTTCCCTCCTCCCGAACTGCAGCGGTTTCAGCCGCAGCAAACCCGCAGATCTTTTTTAGATCTGCGGTTTTGCTGCGGAAGTGCCCGACTCAATGCAAGTCAATGGGCGCCGAACCGCTGCAGTTCCGCACAAAGAATTGACATGCTGCGGAAAATAAAACGCGGCTAAACCGCGCGTTTTTTTCCGCAGCATGTGCACAGCAGACCTGCGGTTCCCATAGGGATTCATTGGCTGTGCACTGTGCTGCGGGTTGGATGCGTTTCCGCAGCGTTAAAAAACGCAGCGGAAACGCATCTAAAACCGCAATGTGTGAACGGGGCCTTAATAGCTGTCTACAAATATCTCAAGGGCTGTCACATTGTAGAAGGATTATCTTTATTCTCATTTGCACACGGAAAGACTAGAAGCAATGGGATGAAACTGAATGGTAGGAGACACAGATTAGATATTAGAAAAAACTTTTTGACAGTTAGAGTGATCAATGAGTGGAACAGGCTGCCATGAGAGGTTGTGAGTTCTCCTTCAATGGAAGTCTTCAAACAGAGGCTGGACAGACATGATTTAGTGAATCCTGCTTTGAGCAGGGAGTTGGACCAGATGACCCAGGAGGTCCCTTACAACTCTACCATTCTATAGGGTATTTTCTGTCACATAGGCTGCTCACAGTCACTTCAAATGTGATGTGATACCTAAAAAAATGGTTTTGTAAATTTTGCTGGAAAAATGAGAAATTGCTGGTGAACTTTTAACCATTCTAATTTCCTAACAAAAAGAATCATGCTTCCAAAATTGTGCTGATGTAAAGTAGACATGTGGGAAATGTTATTTATTAACTATTTTGCGTGCCATGACTCAAGGTCACAAAAATTAAAATTTTGAAAATTACAAAAGTTTCAAAATTTTTGCCATTTTTTTCATAAATAAACGCAAGTCATATCAAAGAAATATTAACACTATCAAGAAGTGCAATATGTCACAAAAAATAATCTCAGAATCAGTAGGATATGTTGAAGTGTTCCAGAGTTATTACCACATAAAGTGACACTGGCTTGGTCATTAAGGTCAAAATTAGAGCTGTCACTAAAGGATTAAAAAACAATGAATTTCTTGACTGCCCAAACATGAGTATTTTCTGTGGTACGTACATAACAAAGAGTAGATTGCTTGAGTCAGATATCTAGATCTGACAAGTCAGCTCTCATAATTGCCAAGATATGTATTTCTTTACTGTAATTTTCTTTACCAAGATATTTGGTTTTAATTTGAGCAGAGACCACATTCAGAGAAGACATTTAATTTTTATGCACCACATACATACAGTATAATTTACACTGACAACTCATGTACTGCTGATCTTGCAAAGCCACATGTGTGCCAGGAGGTATCTACTACATACAGTCTCCCACAATCACCCTACTAACTAAACCCTAAATAAGCAATTTTAAAAAGTATATCTATCCAATATAGGCCTTAATTTAAAAGGAAAATCATTTTAATTACATATCTCTATTCACCAACTTTCATTTGAAATGTCTCAATGTTCAAAAGTAAAACCAGATATTATTGATTTTATACATATATGTATAGTATATATAAATAGTGGTAGATCTCACTTGGCTGTACACGGATGTAGACAAGGGAACACTGTTGCTTTAAGAACTTCCGTTGGTTTATTATAGGCAGCATAAACCAAGATGCAGTAAGCGAAATACCGCTCTCTGGACAAAACAGGAAGACAAAACAAAATGGTAGCACAAAGCAGAGTCCTTCTGAGAGCGGGGTTCCTCCCGCTCACCACTAGCAGAACACACACTGTTAAGGTTGGTTCCAGCACAACTTCTCTGAAGATTTCCTCTCCAGACATTGAACACTGCTGCCTTCAGAGGCCAGCTACTTAAGCCCCAGACCACACCCTGGAGTGGAGATAAGGTGGACATCCTCCCACCCGCTATATGGATGTCCACATAAAACTCAGCTAACTGCACAGATTAGCTGTTAACCCCTCACCGCACGTAATGTGCTGGAGGAAAATCTCTGGGATTTATATCACCAACCCCATTAAGCGGCGAAAAACATATCTCCCCTCCAGCACTTTAACAGTAACTTTGTCACTATATAGATATACAGTATATATATATGTACATATATATATATATATATATATATACACAGTGTGGGAAATAAGTATTTAATCCCTTGCTGATTTTGTAAGTTTTCCCACTGACAAAGACATGAACAGTCTATCATTTTAAGGGTAGGTTAATTATAACATTGAGAAATAGAATATAAAAAATAAAATCCTGAAAATCACAATGTATAAATTACACTTCTCAAAAAAATATAGGGAACACTTAAACTACAGACTCCAAGTAACTCCAAGTAAATCAAACTTCTGTGAAATCAAACTGTGCACTTAGGAAGCAACACTGATTGACAATCAATTTCACATGCTGTTGTGCAAATGGAATAGACAACAGATGGAAATTATTATCAATTATCAAGACACCCTCAATAAAGGAGAGGTTCTGCAGGTGGGGACCACAGACCACATCTCAGTACCAATGCTTTCAGGCTGATGTTTTGGTCACTTTTGAATTTTGGCTGTGCTTTCACACTCGTGGTAGCATGAGACAAACTCTACAACCCACACAAGTGGCTCAGGTAGTGCAGCTCATCCAGGATGGCACATGAATGCGAGCTGTGGCAAGAAGGTTTGCTGTGTCTGTCAGCGTAGTGTCCAGAGGCTACTATTGGAAGTGGAACTATTTCTCCACTTTAGATCTCACCAGTGGGTATTGTCAGGTTCCCGTGGCAGAAGCAGACAGAGAGAAGACAGCATTTACGACACCAATGGGCCTCTGCGAGTTCAACTGTATGCCATTAGGGCTCTGCAATGCACCGACAACGTTCCAGCGGTTAATGGAATGCTGCCTAGGACATAACAACTTCAAAACCATTTTGTTGTACCTGGACAATGTCATCATCTACTCAAAGATGTACGAAGACCACCTGGAGCACCTGGCCGAGGTGTTCGAGGCCTTATCCGGTTTCGGCCTGAAAGTAAAGCCGTCCAAGTGCTACCTGTTGAAGCCCAAGGTGCAGTATCTAGGTCACGTGGTAAGCGCCGAAGGTGTGGCACCAGACCCTGAAAAAGTCACCGTGATCAAGGACTGGCCAAGACCCTCCACTATTAAGGAAGTGTGGCAGTTCCTCGGGCTGGTAGGTTACTACAGGAGATTCATAAAGAGCTTCACAAAGATAACAGCACCCATGCAGCAAGGCAGATAGAGAGTGATTGCCTACGCCAGCAGGAAGCTTTGTCCCACGGAAAGGAACCCTGACAACTATAGTTCCTTTAAGCTGGAGTTTCTCGCCATAGTCAAACACTACCTGGCTTCAGCGAAGTTTACCATTTATACGGATAATAATCCGCTGACCCACCTTGAAATGGCAAGCTAGGTGCGTTGGAGCAGCGATGGATGGCTCGGCTGTCCAACTAGGAGTTTACCATCAAATACCAGGCGGGGCATAAAAACGCTAATCCTAATGCGCTGTCCAGGATGCCCAACTTGCAAGATGGGGGAGAAGACCCGGAGGAACTTGAAGAAATCGAGTTACCAGCCTTCCACCGCCACGGTGCTGCCCAGTGCTCCCACTGCGTGAGGGAAAGGCGCTATGTCGTGCAAGAGGCAACAGTTAACCCATTGCCCCATTGATTGTTGTGGAGGTCACCCAGACTCTCAGGTACCTCTTTCCTCACTACTTAAATTACTATTGGAAGTGGAACTTTTTGTTGAAAACTGTTGTACTCCCACTTCAGCTTTTGTGGACTGTGGGTCATCGCTGAACTTGATTGACTCTGATTTGGTGGCCAAATGTAAGTTAGGGACAGTCAGGTTGGAAACTCACATTAATATCGTGGCCATTGATAAAACTCCTCTTGTTTGTATGTATGTTCTCCCCATGTTTGCGTGGGTTTCCTCCGGGTACTCCGGTTTCCTCCCACACTCCAAAAACATACTGATAGGGAATCTAGATTGTGAGCCCCATCAGGGACAGCAACGATAATGTGTGCAAACTGTAAAGCGCTGCGGAATATGTTAGCGCTATATAAAAATAAAGATTATTATTATTATTATTGTTCAGAATGTGGTTAAGTTTGTCTCCGAGGAGTTTATCCTCAAAGTGAGGTTACTTGTACATAACCAGGTCATTGACTGGGAAGCTCGGAACATTGTGAACTGGGGTCCCAATTGTTCTAAGAAATGTCTTGTTTCTGTATCTGTGTCATCCGTCAGTCTGGTGGGTATTCCGGAGTACCTGAAGGACTTTGAGGATGTGCTCTCCGACAAGGAGGCTGAGGTTCTACCACCACACCACCCATTCGATTGTGCTGTTGATCTTGTTCCTGGTGCCAAATTGCCAAAGGCTCGTCTGTACAATCTCTCCGGCTCTGAGCGGGCTGCTATGAAGGAGTATATCTCCGACAGCATTTGTAAAGGGCACATTCGGCCATCTGTTTCCCCCGTGGCGGCGGGGTTCTTTTTTGTTTAGAAAAAGGATGTTTTTTTACTTCCATGCCTTGATTTTTGAGAATTGAATAAAATCACGGTAAGGAACACTTATCCCCTTACACTTATACCTGACTTGTACAATCAATTGTCAGGGGCCAGGTGAATCTCTAAGTTGGACCTCAGGGGAGCATATAATCTCATCCGTATGCGGGAGGGGGATGAGTGAAAAACTGCATTTCTCACCTCTGAGGGTTTGTTTGAGAATTTGGTTATGCCCTGTGGCCTAATGCGCCGGCAGTATTCCAAAATTTCATTAATCATGTTTTCTCAGATTTTATTGGGCGCTTTATGGTAGTTTATTTGGATGATATCCTTATATATTCTTCGGAAAACAGTCACATGGGTCACCTCTGTGCTGTTCTCCAGAGGCTCAGAGAGAACTCTGTGTTAAACTGGAGAAGTGTTCATTTTTTGCTCAAGAATTGTCCTTTCTAGGGTCATTTTGTCTGCTGATGGGTTCCGCATGGACCCTAGAAAGATACAGGCTATTGTGGATTGGGTGCAACCCAGAGATCTCAAAGGTCTTCGGCGTTTTCTGGGTTTTGCTAATTACTATAAAAAAATCATCAAGGGGTTTTCTCAGGTGGTCAAACCCATCACGGATCTATCTCGTAAGGGGACTGATATCAAAAACTGGTCAGCTCCAGCTTTGGCGACATTTTCTTCTTTAAAAAAACTGTTTCATGTCCGCCTCCATACTGATTCAACCTGATTTGTCTAAATTGTTTATGGTGGAGGTGGAGATCTCGGAGGTGGGAGTGGGGAAGGTGTTGTCTCAGGGGCCAAACACGTTAACTAATTTGAGACCTTGTGCTTTTTTTTTTTTTAATTTTCCTCTGCTGAAAGGAATTATGATGTGGGTAACCGGGAGTTATTGGCCATTAAATTGGCGTTTGAAGAATGGAGGCATTTTTTGGAGGGGGCTGTCCATCGTATCACTGTCCTTACTGATCACAAGAACCTGTCTTACATCGAGTCCGCCAAACGTTTAACCCCGAGACAGGCGAGGTGTTCATTTTTTTTTTCTTGATTTCAGTTTTCAATCACTTTCAGGCCTGGGTCCAAGAATGTGAAGGCTGATGCCTTATCTCGTAGCCTGGATCCAATATCACCTCCTGAACATCCTTCCTCCATTCTTCAGTGCGGAGTGGTGGTGGCTGCGGTTTCCTTGGCGTTGGAGTCGGAAACTCGTGAGGCCCAATCTCTTGCTCCTCCGTCTGTAGCTAATAATAAGTTCTTCGTGCCTGTACAGTATCGGTTAAGGGTGCTTCGGGAGCTCCAAGACTCGGCTCTGAGTGGGCATCCTGGAATCTCGGCCACGTGTAAAGCCATCCCTAGGCTGTTTTGGTGGACCTCGTTGGCTTCTGACATCACTGGGTTCGTGTCCTTCTGTGAAATTTGTGCCCTCGCAAAAACCTCCCATAACCGGCCGGCCGGGGAATTGATGCCACTGCCAATTCCTGATAGACCGTGGACTCATCTGTACATGGATTTTATCACCGATCTTCCCCCCTCTAATGGCGAAACCGTGATCTGGGTAGTTGTTGATAGGTTCAGTAAACAGTCGCATTTTGTACCATTGGCAGGTCTTCCTAATGCTGAGACTCTATCAAAACTATTCATTGAGCATGTGGTCAGATTGCATGGTGTGCCTGTAAGTGTGGTGTCTGATAGAGGGGTGCAATTTGTGTCGAAATTCTGGAGGACTTTTTGTAAAAGGCTGGGTATCTGTCTGACCTTTTCATCAGCCTATCATCCTGAGACTAACGGTTAGACTGAAAGGACCAATCAGTCTTTGCAGCAGATATTGCGGTGTCTTGCCACATCTAGACGGGACGATTGATGCTCCTCGGTACCCATGGCCGAATTCGCTTTCAATAATCGTGTCAATCAATCCACTGGTACTTCCTTGTTTTGAAACTATGGGTTTCACCCTCACTTTGGTGAGTTTTCCTGGCTGTGGTTTGCCTTTCTGTGGTTGGGAGGGTCTGGAGGGAGGTTCAGAGAAACATTGGGGAGGCCCAGGTCATGTACAAATTTTTTATGGATAAACGACATTCGGTGGGGCCGGCTTTCCAGGTGAGGGATAAGGATTCCTTCTGCTAAGTTGGGCCCCAAGTTTATTGGTCCTTATGAAATGTTAGAGGTGGTTAATCCTGTGGCCTTTCGCCTGCGCTTGCCGCCGCTGTTGCGGATCCCCAATGTGTTCCATAAGACGCTTCTGAAGCTGTCGGTGTCTTCTTCAGGTAGGTCCCCTTTGCACCCGCCACCTGTTGTGGTGGATGGCCAGACCAAGTATGAGGTGGAACGGATCGTGGATTCCCGTATGCTCTGCCGTTCTCTTCAGTATTTGGTTCATTGGAAGGGTTACGGTCCTGAGGACCGGTCGTGGGTGCAGGCGTATTCGGTCCACACGGATCGGTTGGTCCAGGCCTTTCACACACATTATCCAGGTAAACCTGGGGGTCCGGTAGCCCCCTATTGAGAGAGGGGTGCAGTCATGATCCAGGCCGGGGTTTGTTTCTTGTTGCTCTCACCCCTGTCTGGTCATGCAGGGGTTAACCTTCTCTGCCTTGTTTTTTGTTCCATGTGGCTATTTTAGTCTGCTGTAGCCTGCTGACCAATGTCAGTGATAGTTCATGCTTCCAGGCTAGAGCAGCTGACCCCTTGATACAATGTTTTGTCCTCGACCCGTGTACTCTGTTTCTGTGACTTCCCTTTCCTGCCACCCCGCTTGTCTTAGTGTTCATTCCCTGTGCTTGGACCTCCTGGTATGTTACCAGGCTTGCCTTCTGACCTGTTTTACTGTCTCTCATCTCGGTTATCTCTGCTCCCGTCTGGCTATGACTTCTGGCTTGGATTTTGACCACGTGTATAGCTGTGACCTCTGGTACTTCTTATCCTGACTGTTGTTGACTCGGCTCATCTGACCACTCTTTTGCCACCTGGTGGCGCTTGTGCTGCTGCTCAGTGGTGTTACGCTGTGTGTGCAACCTCTCTTCCCTCACCAGCATCCCCTGGTGGAGGTTGCGCTATACTGCACTGAAGCAGCATTACAATAATAAATTATAAAGTATAGTGATCCACTATTTCAAGCAGTCCCATATGGGAGTTGACTTATGTTTTTGTGAACAACCCTTTAACTACTGTAAGAATTTATCTGTACACTACAAGAGTACATCCACATTGGAGGTCATCTACTACACTCCTGAGGTGAAGAGGCTAAGAATCTGTATGAGATGACTGCAGTGCAACCTTTAGATTATTATGTATTTATTTATTACGCTTTGCTCATATTCTGCAGCACTTTACAGACATCATCGCTGCCCCCATTGGGGCTCACAATCTAAATTGCCAGTTTTACACACTCCTTTGGAGTGTGTGAGGAGACCAGAGTATTCAAAGGACCCCATGCAAACATGAGTAGAACATACAAACTCCTTGCAGATGTTGTCCTTCGTGGGGTTTGAAATCATGTCGCCAGCGCTGAAAAGCCACCATGCTGAGTTCAAATCAGGGGCACTGTGAAAATTTAAAGAGTTGGTCCAGCAAAAACAATTTATTGCCTATCCAGAGGATAGGTGAGAACTTATTGATCAGTGCGGTCCGACCTCTTTGATCCACACCAATCAGCATGGGGAACTTTTATCTTCATTAGAATGGAGTGGCAATGTCCATGCTAGACCGCCTACTCATTTATTCTCCATCAATAGAAGGTTTTGTGGGAATTCGCACCCTGCAGTGATAAGTACCGACCAAAAGTGCTTCAAGGAAGGAGAACTGGAGAACCTGTATCAGAGTAATTCACACAAAAGGCTAACTGATGTTATATTCCGTGCTAATTGCTCTAATGCTGAATGTTTTTTTTATTGGGTGTTTGTATACTTTGTGGGGGTTTTCTAACTAAATTAATTACTAAATAAAACCTTCAATCAAAAATCTCACTTATAGTCTAAGCACATTTCATTTGTAAAGGTTAGGGGTTGCATTCCTCTGGGAATACTTAAAATTTCACCTAGGATCATATGAGGCTTTGAAAAGAACAAGATTACAAGTCAAGGAGGCTTTGAGAGTGGTGAGCTCAGGCACTGGAGGAAGAATGCTGCAGACAAGTGAGGGTATTACTGTTATACAAGGACACACAGGAGTCTAATTAGTGACTGGGATTCACTGCATCCCACTTATCTGGTTTTCCAAAGGCTTCCCATAGTTCTTCATAATGGTGATTTACCTTGTAGTTTTTATTAAAAAGCAATGGCTGGTAAAACAAAAAAAAAATGTTAGTAGAAATAATTTATCCTTAAAGGAATCTTATGATCAGAAAATCATCCGTTGTTTAACTCCTTAAGGACTGAGCCACTTTGTAGGTTAATGACCGCACCTCATTTTTTAAATCTGAACAGTGACTCTCACTTTATGAGATAATAACTCATAAGTACACTTCAATGAATCCAATTGTTTTCTCGTGACATATTGTACTTCGTGATAGTGGTAAATTTTTTTCTATATGACTTGCAGTTATTTGTGAAAATATTGGAAATTTGTGAAAATTTTGCAATTTTCAAACTTTTAATTCTTAAGCCCAAGAATTATATCACACAAAATAGTTAATAAACAACATTTACAACATTTCTACTTTACATCAGCACAATGTTTGTGACCTCATTTTTTTTTGTTAGGGAGTTAGAAGGGTTAAAAGTTGATCAGCAATTTCTAATTTTTCCAACAAAATTTACAAAACCATTTTTTTAGGGACCACATCACATTTAAAGTGACTTTGGGGGCGTATATGAAAGAAAATACCCAAAAGTGACATCATTCTAAAACGTTCACCCCTCAAAGTCCTCAAAACCACATTCAAGAAGTTTATTAACCCTTCAGGTGCTTCACAGGAATTAATGCAATGTGGAAGGAAAAACTGAACATTTTTACTTTTCTTCACAAAAATTTGACTTTATCCCCAAACTTTTTATTTTCACAAGGGTAAAAGAAGAAAATGGAACCCAAAATTTGTTGTGCGATTTTTCCTGAGTACACAGATCCTTGTATGTGGGGAAAAACTACTGTTTGGCTGCATGGCAGGGCTTGGAAGGGAAGGAGCACTGTTTTACTTTTTTAACTAAAAAATGGATGGAATCGAGAGCGGACACCATGTTGCAAATGACCCCAGTTTGGAAACTAGACCCTTCGAGGAATGTATCTAGATGTGTGATGAGCACCTTGAATACCCAGGTGCTTCACAGAAGTTCATAACGTAGAGCCGTGAAAATAAAATACCACATTTTTCTAACAAAAACTTTTTTTAGCCCCAAATTTTTTATTTTTGCCAGAGTCACAGGAGAAAATTCACCATACAATATGTTGCGCAATTTCTACCAAGTACGCCAAATACCCATATGTGGGCGAAAGTCTAAGTTACTTACCGTTAACGGTATTTTTCGAAGTCCATGACAGCACTACAGAGAGAGGGGATCCGCCCCTTAGGAACAGGAAACCTACAGATACAAAAAGGGCGGCACCTATCCCACGCATCAGTTGGATTACAGAGCATAAGAGGACTACCAAGGTTAAATGGTATACAGCAAAAAATTTTATGCATCACACAGTAACATTAATCAATTGTTTATTACATGTGGACTATATAAGAGGAAGAAGTGCACATAGAACCCGGGTGGGAATGTAAGGGTGCTGTCATGGACTTCGAAAAATACCGTTAACGGTAAGTAACTTAGACTTTATTCGAACGTCCATGACAGCACTACAGAGAGAATTACAGAGAGTAATAACTACTTAGGGAGGGACTACTGCCTGCAGCACCCTTAGTCCGAAAGAAAGGTCTGAGGAAGCACCCAAATCTAATCTATAATGAGTGTAAAACGTGTGTGGAGAAGACCACGTAGCTGCCTTACATATCTGGTCAATGGAGACTTCTGCCCTCTCTGCCCATGAAGTCGCCACAGCTCGGGTGGAATGCGCCCTTAGCCTCTCAGGTGCCGGCTTGCCCCTCGAGGTGTATGCCAGAGAAATTGCTTCCCTAATCCATCTGGCCAATGAGCTCTTCGTTAATCTACGGCCTTTGTTAATTCCTTGAAAAGAGACAAACAATGCATTGTCCCTTTTCCAGGGATCAGTGACTGCCAAATATTGCAGTAGACATCTTCTAACATCTAAAGTATGGAGTTTTATCTCTTTTTGATTACATGGATTAGGGATGAACGAAGGGAGAACAATTTCCTGTGTTCTGTGGAAAGCGGAAGACACCTTAGGTTGGTATGCCGGATCAGGTCTAAGAATTATTCTGTCATTCAGGACCCGAGTGTAAGGAGACAGTCTAGATAGTGCCTGGATGTCACTTACCCTCCTAGCCGAGGTTAATGCTACCAGGAAAGCGGTTTTAAGGGAAAGAATTTTTATTGATGCTGCTGATATAGGTTCAAAAGGGGGCTCTGTTAAAGCAGTGAGAACAAGGTTCAAGTCCCATGGCATGATTCTCACCTTCGCTATGGGTCTCGACCTACCCGCAGCTTTAATGAATCTACTGACCCAGTAATTATTTGCGATGTTGCAACTGAAGAGTGCCCCCAAAGCTGAAACTTGCACCTTAAGGGTGCTTGTGGAGAGACCTAAGTCCAGACCCTTTTGTAGGAATTCTAGAATCTGGGTTATCGGTGTTGGGTCCCCTGCTACCACCCCCGAGCTCTGGAGAAATTTCTTCCAAGTCCTAGCATAGATTCTAGTTGTAACCTCTTTTCTGCTTTTAAGGAGAGTATTAATTACATTAGCAGAAAACCCCTTATCTCTCAGCAGCGACCGTTCAAAATCCACGCCGTCAGGTGGAGGCCCGCTACTCGAGGATGGTAGACTGGACCCTGGGAGAGCAGATCGGGAATATCCGGCAGGACCCACGGGTCGGCTATCGACATGTTTCTGAGACATGAAAACCATGCCCTCCTGGGCCAAAAAGGAGCGACTACTATTATCCTTGCCCTGTCCTTCCTGACCTTCCTCAATACTAGGGGGAGTAAGGACAGGGGAGGGAAGGCGTAGGCTAGATTGAAATCCCACTGTAATAGAAGAGCGTCCACTGCCAGAGGGCGTTCTTTGGGATTCAGAGAGCAGAACTGTCTCACTTTCCTGTTGCTTTTGGTAGCAAAGAGATCTACCTCCGGTTGACCCCATTTCCGCACAATTAGGTTGAAGATGGAAGTCTTTAATGACCACTCTCCTTGACTCAGGAGATTGCGGCTTAAGAAGTCCGCCTTGGTATTTTCTTCTCCCCTTATATGTAGAGCCGTTAGAGAAAGAAAGTGTCGTTCTGCTATCTGGAGTAGGCGCCTTGCCACTTCCATGAGAGAACCGGAACGAGTACCACCCTGGTGGTTGATGTAAGCGACTGTGACACGATTGTCGGAGAGCACTCGAACGTGGTGACCCTGTAGATAGAGAAGGAGCTTTTTAATTGCTAGCTCTACCGCCGCTAATGTCCCCCATATGAGCCCCCCACCCAGAGGGGCTAGCATCTGTTGTGACTATTCGGGATATCTCATATCCCAGGGAACCCCCTTAGACAGGTTCGTCTCATCCTTCCACCAATCCAGGGATCTTATAACAGCCTGGGACAAGGATAGCTGGCCTTCCAGGTAACCACCTAGCAAATTTTGATACAGCAAGACCTCAGCTTGCAGCGTCCTTGTGTGAAATTGAGCCCACCGAACCGCGGGAATGCAGGACGAGAGGGAGCCCAAAAGAGACATGGCCTTCCTAAGTGACATGGAGGGGTTATTGGAAGCGTTTAGGACTTGGTACCGTAAGCGAACCAACTTATCTGACGGCAAACTACAGATCTGGTTCCGCGAATCCAGAATTAGCCCTAGAAACTGCTGGACCCTCATCGGATTCAAACGAGACTTTTTGGTATTATATTAGCCATCCCAGCCGCTCTAAAATAGACATTGCTCTTTGCAGTTGCTCTAGGCAATGCTCTGTCGTCTCCCCAATGATAAGAAAGTCGTCGAGGTAGGGGACTATAAGCATGTTGGATTCACGTAAGTGGGCCATGACCTCCGACAACCTTAGTGAACACTAGTGGGGCAACCGCCAAGCCAAAAGGAAGGGCGCTATATTGAAAATGTCGCAGCGATTCCCCCATCTGGATTGCTACTCTGAGGAAACGCTGATGCTCCATATGGATCGGTATGTGGTAATAAGCGTCTTTCAGATCTAAGACCACCATAAAGAAATTTTCAAACAGAAGCTTTATTGCTGAGCTGACCGTTTCCATTTTAAATGGGTGAATAATCAGGAACTTATTGAGGGCTTTCAAATTAATAATTGTTCTAAAAGACCCGTCCGGTTTACGGATCAAAAACAGAGGGGAGTAAAACCCCTTACCCCGCTCTGCTTCTGGCACCTCCACTGAGACTTTCTTAGCGCAAAGCTCCTGAACCTCCAACTCTAGAGCGGCCTGTTCCGATGGGGATGACCTGAGTGGGGTAATTTTAAAGTTATCCCAAGGTACCGAGGAGAATTCTAACCGCAGGCCTGTATCTATGATGTTAAGGATCCAGCTACTGCTTGAGATTTCCGACCAGGCCGGGTAGAAGGCCCTCAATCTGCCTCCTACCGGCATTGCTAGTCATTGCGAGGGTTTTTTTGTTTCCCTAGGTGGACCCCTAAACATAAACCCTGTACCTCTTCGCCTCTTTTCATCCCATTTGGCTCGTTCCCTGGACGACCTTCTGCGGCTAAACCTCCTTCTGCTGAAAGGTCTTTTATAGAAAGGGGTTGATAGACTGGGAAACTTTTTCTTGTCGTCCCCTGCCTTTTCTGAAAGTTCGTCCAGGACCGGGCCAAAAAGATATTCGCCGTCACACGGAATGGAGCAGAGGCGAGATCTGGCTTGAATATCGCCCGGCCAACATTTCAGCCATAATGCCCTTCGTGCTGCATTAGACAGCCCTGCCGCTCTGGCAGCCATTCTTACTGAGTCCGCTGAGGAATCAGCCAGGAAAGCCGCCGCGTTCTGAATTATCGGCAAGGTCTTCCGAATTGACCCCCTGGAGGTTCCATCTGCTAACTGGGATGCTAACTGGTCTAGCCAGACCATCATTAACCTGGCTGCACAAGTGGCTGCAACCGCCGGTCTCAGGGCACCTGCCGACATCTCCCATGTCCCTTTCAAGAAGGAGTCTGCCTTCTTGTCTAGTGGATCTTTCAAAGACCCCATATCATCGAATGGGATGGAGGATTTTTTAGAAGCCTTGGCTACTGCTGCATCCAGCTTCGGGGCCTTATCCCATCTACCTGTCAAGGGATCTTCAAAGGGATATCTCCGCTTAAACGCTTGGGGTAAGGAGCCTCTTTTTTCAGGCTTCTTCCACTCTCTGTCTATAAGGCCTTGGATGCTACTGTTTAGTGGAAAGGATCTCCGTTTTTTGGATCTAGACCACCGAACATCCTGTACTGAGAGCTCTGGTTTCGCCTCCTCTACCCCCATGGTGGACCTAACTGATTTGACAAATTTGTCCATCTGGTCCAAGGGAAAACAAAAACGGGTAGCGTCTTCCGTAGAAGACGAGGAGGAAGCCGAAGAGGAAGGCGAGGAGGGTCCTGACACAACTTGACCCTTGTCATGGGCGGCAGGTGAATCTGAATCAGATAAAACTGGTACAGTTCTACGCCTGGAAGATTCTCCGTGTCTTGAGGACGCTTTCATCTCTGCTCTTATTATCTCCTTCAGGCTTTCGGTGAAATCTGGAGTCTCCTCCGCTATCTAAAAAGGGAAGGGGCATAGGGGGGGTTACTATCTCATCCCAGGCCCCTGCCCTTCCCCCTCAAATGCCCTACCGTCCGTTGCATGCACGGCTGGCACAACCTTTTAGGGCAAGCGTCAGGCAGAGGGCAAGCACAAAAGGCACATTTTGTAGGAATGGTTTGCGGGTGCCAAGTCACAATGGCAGAGCCCCTGACATGCCAGAACAGCAGAAACCCCCCATAACTTACATCATTTTACAAACTACACCTCTCAATGAATTCATCTAGGGGTGCAGTGAGCATGTTGACACCACATGTCACTCATAGATATGACGACACACACAGTGTGTGTCATGCAGAGGGTTACCGCACGGAGTACGTGGCACAGTCAGGAGTGCGCGAGGTGTTATGATTTGGTAGCTGAGGAGAGCAGGCAAAAAAGGAAATACACCAGAGAGGTTGGAATCTATGGGATTGCAGTACCCTGACTAACCACCACAACTAAAGGCAGCCGTGGAGCGTACCTACGTTGGTCCTAGACGCCTCGTCACAGCCTGAGAAGCTAACTACACCTAAAGACAGAAAGAGGAAAACTATCTGCCCCGGAGCAGATCCCCAAAGAACATAGAAAGCCCCCAAACATGTAATGGCGGTTAGACAAGAGGAAATACACAGACACAGACAGAAAATAGTATGAGCAAACGTTGGGGCCCAAACTTCCTAAATAGAAAAGGATAGGAAGGACACTTACTGCAATCCCAAAAAACCCTGAAAAGTACCAACACTACTAATTACAAAAACACCTGAGATCACACGACCTCTACCACCTAAATTAGTTCTCTGGTGTAACAAAACTAAACAGCAGCCACTGAAAAAACTGGAAAAGTCAAATGAACAAACAACAGTGGCTGAACTAAACTGAGAGGAGCACAAGCCCCCGGAGGGGACCCGGCAGACCCCCACAGAAGTGCAGGACAAAATGCAAAAAGCAAGCACAAAAAACTAAAAGAAGAAAATGTCTTATCTGTTAGCAGAAGATGCAGGCACGAAACAGCAAGCTACAAAGTGAACAGGAATCAAAGATGAGACCAGAACAATTGATCACCGGCAACCCTGATGGGAGGGAACCTCCCTTATATAAGACCAGTCAGTAACACCTGATCGCCAATCTTCACAATCTTCATTGGATAGTTCAGTACTGTTTGTAACCACCAGAGGGAGCTTCTGCTCAGAATTCATTTCTAGCACATTCACAACAGCGAGGCACATAGGAGCAGGACCTGGCAGGTCACGTGATGACGGGGGAGGTGCCGAGGGGCGGGGCCAAGCTCCGTGGACAGGCGAACACCGATAGCTAAGTGAGAGCCGGATACGAAGTAAGACAAGCCGAGGTGACAAAACAGTACACAGGGACGAGACAGAAGCATGGTGGGGGACAAGCCAGGATCGGTAGCCAGACAGGAGCGCGGTACCAATGGACAAGGCAGAGAGTGGTCAGAGACAGAGCCAGAGATCAGAACCAAACAGAGCAGAGCAGCACCGAATCAGGAGACAAACAGAATCAAAGCCTAAGCCGAGTCATACACTGGAACACCCAAGAACACAGAGGAACAATGATATAGGAATTATAACCTGGGTCAGCAACTCAAGCCGGGTAAGCAGAAGTATCACTGACAGAGAACTAGGCCGGAAACAGACCTAAATAGCCCTCCCTAAACCAAAGAGAGGCCAAGAAAGTTAACCCCCATCTGACCAGGACGGGAAAGCAAACCTCATCCTGAATCATGACAGTACCCCCAGAGGTGTATCTAGGCTTTCTGGCACCCGGGGCAAGAATTCGGTTCGGCCCCCCCGCGCACACGTGCGATTTCCACACTTAGTCTTGTACCGACGAGCTGCTCTCCCTAATGCTTTCAATGTTCAGTGAAAAAATGAGAGAAGCAGGAGAGAAGCTCGTTGTCACAGGACCATAAGTATGAAAGTCGCACATGAGTGAAGTGTCCATGTGATGACTGCTGGAACCTGGAGAGCTGAATCCTGACACTGCAGCTTCTGAATCCTCACAACTAATGCACTGCAGACTTTTAGGGTTCTCCCTTACCGGTGGCAAGAGTACACGGTCATGTCAGCACAAGCATGTGATTTATATACTTCTGGCCACATTCCGACTAGACGTGCCCAGCCTCGCTTTGTTCATTTTCACTGAGTGAGGCCACACATGTCTAGTCAGCATGTGACCACATGTATGTAAATCGCTGGCACGAGAGAATCCTAACAGCGTTCAGTGAGCACTGTGAGAATTCAGAAGTCTGCAGTCACATAGAATGACTGCAGACTCAGCACAGACCTGGAGAACTGCTCTAATGGTCCTAACATAAAGAAAAACATGACAATAAGTCAGTTTCACAAATAATATTTACATCCAGGTACCTTATAGATGACGTCGTCTCCTTCTTTTCTTCTTCTTGTCCAGACCCCATGATGAGTTTTCTCATCCACAGCCGTCTCTGCAGACTTCCATCTTCTCCTGTCTTCTGCACCAACTCTCCACACGACGCCCTTAAAGACGGAAGAGTCATTATAATGCCCCTAAATAAAAATATCTGCAATATACCATCACCTCACACTCACACTGTCTCCTCTCACATCCCCCTGTTCATCATACTGTCTCCTCATATATTTACCCCCTCACTCTCTGCTGTCTTCTCACACATACCCCTGACTCCCATACTGTGTCTGCACACATCCCATCACTCTCACTCCCCATACTGTGTCCACATACATTCACCCGTTCACTCCGTCTGTGTAGACGCCAGTACAATTGATCCCTGCGAGGCGGCACGCAGCAGCTTCTCTGCGCCGGCTGTCAGCTTGACAGCCTGCACAGGGAACCGCCGACTCAGGCCAGGGGCAGCAGATTGCAGCCGCCGGGGGAGACACTGCGGACCGCTGCATTAGGCGGCCCGACTGCGCCCCCTGCCGGCTGCGCCCGGGGCACATGCCCCGCCTGCCCCCCCTGGATAAGCCCCAGAGTACCCCCCCTTCAACGGGGGGCCACCGGACCCCCAGGTTTCTCAGGATATCTGGCATGAAACGACCGGACCAACCGATCAGCATGGACGGAATGAGCTGGGACCCACGAGCGATCCTCCGGACCATACCCCTTCCAATGTACCAGATACTGCAAGGAACAGCGAACCCAACGGAATCCACAATGCACCCCACCTCATACTCCAAATGATTCTTGGTTGTCATTATGGTGTAGATGACCAAAACAAGTAACAGTTGTGCCCAAAAGTTTACATACCCCAGCAGAATTTTTGCTTTCTTGGCCTTTTTTTAGAGAATATGAATGATAACACCAAAACTTTTTCTCCACTCATGGTTAGTGGTTGGGTGAAGCCATTTATTGTCAAACTACGGTGTTTTCTCTTTTCAAATCATAATGACAACCCAAAACATCCAAATGACCCTGATTAAAAGTTCACATACCCATTTCTTAATACTGTGTATTACCCACTCTAACATCAATGACAGCTTGAACTCTTTTGTGGTAGTTGTGGATGAGGTTCTTTATTTTCTCAGATGGTAAAGCTGCCCCCTTTTCTTGGCAAAAAAGCCGCAAGTTCCTCTTAATTCCTGGGCTGTCAAGCATGAACTGCGAGCTTGAGATCTCCCCAGAGTGGCTCAATGATATTGAGGTCAGGAGACTGTGATGGCCACTCCAGAACCTTCACTTTATTCTGCTGTAGCCAATGACAGGTGGACTTGGCCTTGTGTTTTGGATTGTTATCATGTTGGAACGTCCAAGTACCTCCCATGCGCAGCTTCCGGGCTGATGATTGCAAGTTTGCCTCCAGTATTTGCTGATAATGTGCTGCATTCATTTTTCCTTCAACTCTGACCAAGTTTCTTGTGCCTTTGTAGCTCACACATACCCAAAACATCAGTGATCCATCTCCGTGCTTTACAGTAGGAATGGTATTCCTTTCATCATAGGCCTTGATGCCCTTTCTCCAAATGTAACGTTTATGGTTGTGGCCAAAAAGAGGTTTATAGCCTGGGAAGGGGGTAATATCCATGAATCTTCCCAAGCTATTAATATTAGCCCGCAGCTGTCTGCATAGCCTTTACTGGCTATTCAAATAGGGGAGCCCCACAAAAAAATGACATAGGGTCCCCCTATAATTAATAGCCAGAAAAGGCTATGACATAAAGGAGAAAATAGGAGTCACTGGTGACAAAGGATTTTTTAGCAAAAAAATGTAAATATTTATTCATATAAATCGTATAAAAAGTAACACAAGATCATATGAAAAAGACATAAGAAACACATACATAGGACGGATGCATATGCAGGGGGAATGCATTCCTGTTAATATCAAGTGACATTAATAACAATGGCAGTGGGATAAACAAATGGTAGCCCCAAACAAGGAGTCATATGGAGCACCTCCCGCAGTGGGAAAAGGGATTAAGGTGCTATAGCTACCTACATGTTAACCACAAAGTGCCTGAACATGCTTCAAAAAAAAAAAAAAAAAAAATCACAAACATTGGTATATATTGGTATATATTCAGGTCAGCAATAGACTGTGCAACGCTGCCTAATTCAACAAGAAGCCATGCTCACCAATACAAAAGTAACACAGGAATGCAGTCACCCCGCTCACAGATGTCACCCCCAAATAGGGGGACCCCCCCAAAAAATGACGTGGGGTCCCCCTATAATTTATAGCCAGAAAGGCTATGCAGACAGCTGTGAGCTGATATTTATAGCCTAGGAACGGGCCATGGATATTGGCCCCCTGGCTACAAACACCAGCTCTCAGCCGCCCCAGAAATGGCGTATCTCTAAGATGCGCCAATTCTGGCACTTAGCCTCTCTCTTCCCACTGCCCTGTAGCGGTGGCATATGGGGTAATAGTTGTGGGGTTGATGTCACCTTTGTATTGTAAGGTGACATCAAGCCCGACTTAGTAATGGAGAGGTGTCAATAAGACACCTCTCCATTACTAATCCTATGTTAATCGGTTAAATGAAGACACAGCCAGAATAAAGTCTTTTAATTAAATAAAACACAACACAGTTTCCCATATTTATTGTACTCCTAATTCCCCGAAGCCATCGATCTCCTGCAAAAAAATTAAATAATAAACAAACACAAATACTCCCTGTTCCGATGTAATCCATGTAATAACGAGTGTCCTACGACGATCCCCCCTATAGAGCTGTCACATTGGAAGATGTGACCGCTCTACAGGGCCTCCAGTGACACACTGACAGGAGATAATGGCTCCTGCAGTGTTATCACTGAGGGTTCACTGGAGATTATGCTCTCACTTGACGGCAATGCTGCGTGAGAATTTTCCCACGCAGCGGTGCCGCAAGTCACAGGACGAACTCCTGTGACCTTTGACAGTGGAGTGATACACTGCGGAAGGATACCTTCCGTCATTGTATCACCGGAGACCCCTGGAGAGCGGTAACATCTCCCGATGTGACATCTCTCCACGGGAGATCGTCGTGGGACACTTGTTATTAAATTAATTACGTTGGAACAGAGAGTAAACTGTTGGTTTATTATTTTAGTTTTTGCAAGGGATTGAGGGCGTCGGGAATTAGATGTATGGTGAGTATGTACTGTATGTGTGTATGTGTTTTTTTTTTTACTATTCAACATAGTAGACGGATGATGGGACTACTACAGTCTCATCATTGGCTAATACTGTCACTGTAGCAGACATAGCCGGATGGGACTAATAGTCCTATCAGACGATGCCTGCCTACACACAGACCCGCACAAAGACACACACAGACCCGCACACACACATGCACACAGACACCCGTAGACAGACTCGCACATATTCACCGCACACACATAGTCTCCGCCCACACACATAGTCTCCGCCCACACTCTTCCTCCTCCCTATCTGCAGCGTTTCTTGCAAGCAACTCCGCAGCAAAACTGCAGATCTTTTTAAACCTGCGGTTTTGCTGCGGATTTGACTGACTCAATGGAAGTCAATGGATGCAGAAATGCTACAGATCCGCAAAAAGAATTGACATACTGCGGAAAATAAAACGCTGCAAATCCGAGCGTATTTTTCCACAGCATGTGTACACCAATTATCAAATTCCCATTGACTAACATTGGTGGTGCACTACACTGCGAATTTGATGCAATGCCGCGCATAAAAAAACGCTGTGTATCCGCATCAAAATCTGCAACGTGTGCACATACCTTAGGGCTATGTGCACACGTTCAGGATTATTTGGGTTTTTTTTTCGCGGGAAAAACGCGTCAAAAACGCATGATTTAAGCATCGTATCATTTAGAATGAATTCCGCAATTTTTGTGCACATAGTGCGTTTATTTCCACGAAAAAAATGCATCTCGGAAAAAGAACCAATATGTTCATTAATTTCGTGGAATTCTAGCGTTTTTCCCGCTATATTATTGGCCTAGAAAGTTCAGGAAAAAATCGCGGTAAAACGCGCAAAATCCGCGCAAAAAAACGCGTTCCGTTTTTGCTCAGGAATATTCTGCAAACATTCCTGAATGTGTGCACTTAGCCTAAGAGTTACATATTTAAATAAAGGAGGTGAAACTCAAAGTCTCATTAAAACCATTCGTGGCCATTGTTCCCAACTCTGCAATCCACTTTGTTTCCTTTTGTGTAAGAAGCTTTTTAACCCCTTCATGATGGAGCCCTTTTTGTTTTTGCGTTTCTGTTTTTCTCTCCCCTTTTTCCCAGAGCCATAACTTTTTTATCTTTCCGTCAATATGGCCATATGAGAGCTTGTTTTTTGTTGTACTTTTGAATGACGCCATTGGTTTTACCATAGTGTGTACTCAAAAATGGGAAAAAAATTCCAAGTGTGGTGAAATTGCAAAAAAAGTGCAATAATACAACTGTTTTTTTTTTTATTTTTCTTTTTAACTAGAAGCTGCTCTTGCCCATAGTCTTCACTTTAGGACACAGTGCAGGCAGGGGCTAAGAGCAGCTTCTATCACGATTTAGGCTAATTTTGTTCCCTTAAAGTAATATACACCTATATTTTTTACTTATGGTATACGATTCTCCAGTGTGGATTTTTCACTCGCTGTCTACCTAGCTTTACATTATTTACTATTATTATCTCTTTGTACCCTTGTATTGTGAGACAGTGAGTGTCTTTATCTACAACTAGATGGGGCCCGATTCTAACGCATCAGGTATTCTAGAATATGTATGTAGTTTATTTATGAAGATTTAAGAATAATGCAATGAATACACAGGATTTTTCAGGTAAAATATATACATTATCATTAAATGTTATTGCTCATAGAACTTAATACAATTCAACAAAATTATTACTGTGTATTACCTCATGTTACTGTATATTACCTCATTTTACTGTGTATTACCTCATGTTACTGTATATTACCACATGTTACTGTATATTACCTCATGTTACCTGTGTATTACCTCATGTCACTGTGTATTACCTCATGTCACTGTGTATTACCTCATATTACTGTGTATTACCTCATATAACTGTGTATTACCTCATGTTACCATATATTACCTCATGTTACCTGTGTATTACCTCATATTACTGTGTATTACCTCATATTACTGTGTATTACCTTATGTTACTTATGTATTACCTCATGTCACCTGTGTATTACCCGTGTTCAGTAAATGTGACAGAAGTACATCAGACACTGTAACTGACAAAACATGTTCAGTACATCATGGGCAGTAGGTGAGTCACATGACCACATGGGCAGAGTTAGCCCTGCGTTGCTGATTGGCCGCGGCTGGACCAATCAGCAACGCGGGATTTCCTGGACAGACACACAGACAGGATAAGACGATTATATATATAGACTAGATGGTGGCCCGATTCTAATGCATCGGGTATTCTAGAATATGTATGCGGCCGACCGTGTGCGCCTAAGCAGTGAAGCAGTGTTTAAATGGGTTGTGCACTACTTTAAATTAACGTTACTATGTATCTCTCCAGGGCATCGAATGAATTTTGTTATGACGTCACGTTGTGAATAGTGCTTGTGACAACATCGCAGACGACGCACAGCTAGCACGTAATTTTCCCGGCTGTTGTTTCCGCTGACATGACGACTATTTGCTGCTGCAGCCAGGGGTATTTTGTTTTGTGTACCACAGTGAATGACGGCTTGGGGGCAGGTTTGTCTGTAGATTTGTTCCTTTTCACGCCGGGACAAAGAATGTGTTGATTTGTCGCGGACGCTATTTAAATGTGGCGCCAAAATCGGTGATTGGTCGCGGGCAGCGTCCGCGACCAATCAACACAGCACTGTTTAACGTTTGCGGCAAGATCAGTGATTGGTCGCGGCCGCAATTTAAATGTGGCGCCCAAATCGGTGATTGGTCGTGGGCAGCGTCCGCGACCAATCAACACAGCGGTGTTTATAAGTTTAGTGGCAAGATCGTTGATTGGTCGCGGTGAAAGACCGCGACCAATCATCGAATTGTATTGTGAGGACCGGAGAGCGCCGCTGCCTATGCGGCTACTTCCGCTGCGAGAACCCGGGACATGAGCGGGCGCTCGCAGCAGAAGTATCCCGACCCGCAGCGCTGCTCCCGGTCCTCTCTTGACATCCTAGCCGCATGGATGTCAGCGCCGCTGCCTGTGCGGGTACTTCCGCTGCGAGAACCCGGGACATGAGCGGGCGCTCGCAGCAGAAGTCCTCCCTTCCGCATGGAGGTCAGCGGCACCGTCGGTCGAGGTCCTTCTGCTGCTAGCGGCCGGGAGATGAGCGCCTCGCGCCGGTCATCTCCCCGCTACCTCGCCGCTGACCTCCGTCCCGCAGATGAGCCGCTAACGGCCGCCATTTTTTTTGTGAAATCCCGCGGCACTGATTGGCCGCTGCCGGACCAATGAGCGACGCGGGATTTCCTGGACAGACAGACAGACGGACGGGATAAGACAATTATATAGTAGATGAGTCTTGTACCAACACAGGAACAGTTTTAATCTATGCACTTGCACTTTAATTAATCTGCTGCTATACTTTGCTCTTCCTATCCATTAAAATTAAGGTAGACTCTGTGCGTTACACCTGTGTTATATACAACTTTGTCTTCAATTTGATTATTACCATTTTTTTAATTGTTGTGTTTCATATGTCTTTGAATATAATATGATATAATTTTACTTTGGGACTTTTTGTGCTTTTTCTTTCTGTGTGTTTACCATCAAATGTTTGTTGTTCTCTTAAAGCAAATCTTTGTTCAAAGTTGAAATAACTATATTTCCTTTGGGAAGAGATTTGTTTAAAATCCTCAAGAACTAATTTAGTAAAAATCTCAACAGCTGGACATAAGGGGGAAACCTTGTTGATCTGGGCAGATTGCTTTTAGGGAACATACCTTGTTGATCATCAATTTGCTCTTTCAATAATTCCTCGAAAACCAAAAGGGCTTCTTGCTCAGCTGAACTATCCAGACCAAGATGGGACTTGTCACTGCTGTGTAATTTTCTTAAAATGAGTTTACAGGGAAAAAAAAGTATAAATTTTGCATGGCTTACGTCTCATCAGTTTCTTGTATGCCCTTGTCATTGGTATCAACCGTGGTAACGGAGTCATCCTTAAAAACTTCATTAAGTTTTGAGAGCCGCATCTTATTAGGGCTCTAAAATCCATATTAACCTTAGAATCGACTGTGAATGGCATAGAAAAATGAATCAAAATAAAACTGGAAAGACACAAAGCGCAAACAGGGTCTTATCTGGGTAAAATGGCAAAAGGAATTGTCTAATGAAGGGGTCGACAAAGTTGTTCAGAATCTAGGAGCCAGCCAAAAAATTTAGGAGCCAGAATTTTTTTTTAACAAACTTGGTTTTTAATTTAACAAAAAAACATTACAAACGTTATAAACATTTAACTTCTAAAGATAATATTATATTTTGATATATTACCGTATATACTCGTGTATAAGCCGAGATTTTCAGCCCATTTTTTAGGGCTGAAAGTCCCCCTCTCGGCTTAAACACGGGTCATATACGGGGGGGTCGGATCATACCCACCCCTCCGCCGGCGCGGTCTCTGCAGCCCCCCTGCTTCTCCCACGATCTCTGGCTCCTTCCTGCAGCGGTCACATGGTACCGCTCATTAAAGTCATGAATATGCACATATTCATGACTTTAATGAGCGGTACTATGTGACCGCTGTAGGAAGGAAGCGCTGCGAAGAGCGCCGGGAGAAGAGGAAAGGCTGCAGAGACGCGCCGGCGAAGGGGTGAGTATAGCGATATTTACCTGTCCCGTTCCACCGCTGCATGCTGCGTCCTCATCTGACTCCTCTGGCTGTGAATGATCAGGCAGAGGGCGCGATGACGTCATTAGTGCGCGCCCCGCCCCCTGCCAGATCATTCACAGCCAGAGGAGTCAGACAAGGACGCAGCATGCAGCGGTGGAACGGGACAGGTAAATATCTCAGGTGCCGGGGTCCTGAGCGAGCGGTGACACCGGCACCATTCCCACATAGCGCGCCGGTGTCACCGCCTACTCAGGACACCGGCACCTGGCCCCCAGCGATGAGAGGTGAGTATGTCATTTTTTTTTTTTTTTGCAGCAGCAGCAGCAGCATATGAGGCCTATACTATGGGGCATAATTGTGCAGCATATGGGGGCATAATCTGTGGAACATATGGGGCATAATCTGGAGAATATAGGGGCATAATCTGGAGCATATGGGGGCATAATATGGAGCATATGGGGGCATAAGATGTGGAACATATGGGGCATAATCTGGAGCATATGGGGCATAATCTGGAGCATATGGGGGCATAATATGGAGCATATGGGGGCATAATCTGTGGAACATATGGGGCATAATCTGGAGCATATGGGGCATAATCTGGAGCATATGGGGGCATAATCTGGAACATACGGGGGCATAATCTGGAGCATATGGGGGCATAATCTGGAGCATATGGGGGCATAATATGGAGCATATGGGGGCATAAGCTGTGGAACATATGGGGCATAATCTGGAGCATATGGGGGCATAATCTGGAGCATATGGGGGCATAATCTCTGAAGCATATTGGGCATAATCTGGAACATATGGGAGGCATAATCTGTGGAGCATCATATGGGGGCATAATCATTTTTCACCCTAGGATTATATGCGAGTCAATAAGTTTTCCCATTTTTTTGTGGCAAAATTAGGGGGGTCGGCTTATACACGGGTCGGCTTATACATGAGTATATACGGTAGATTTTAGGCAACATTCTAGTTTTATAGGGGGGGTCATTACGGATGCGGTGATACCAAATATGTGTACTTTAATTGTTTTGTTTTTTTTATTTACAGGAATAAATGAATTTATTGGGGAATATTTTTTTTTTATTATGATTTTTTTTTAACACTTTATTTTTTTTTTACTTTTTTACTGTGTCCCAGGGTGGGACATCACTGTGTATTATACATGGTATTATACAGTGTATAATACCAGATCGCTGGTGTGACAGTGTGCACAGCACTCTGTCACACCAGCGATCGCTCTGGCATCGCTGCAGGCTTTTCAGTGCCTGCTCTCAGCAAGCACTGAGGAAGCCGCCTCCCTGCAGGACCCCGGCGCCATCTTGGATCCGGGGTCCTGCAGGGAGGAGGGACCCTCGTAACAGCGCGACACATCGCGCTGTTCTGAGGGTCTCAGGGGAGCGCGCAGGGAGATCCTCCCCTGTGCCCCTGGTACACCGCGATCATGTTTGATCGCGGTGTGCCAGGGGTTAATGTGCCGGGAGCGGTCCGTGACCGCTCCTGACACATAGTGTCGGGTGTCAGCTGTGATAATCAGCTGACACTCGTCTGCGCTCCCCCCGGGCGCCAGGCATGATTTTCTAGGCGCCACTGGCGACCTGGCGCCCGGGTTTGTCGAACCCTGGTCTAATGGTGCTCACCTGGTCGGGTTGTGTGCACACAACCATGGATAACGCTTAGGCTGCTGCAGATCCACAAAAAGATGAAAGTGCAGGTGATGGAGAAGCGAATGGATTAAATCTGCGCTACCAACTATATATTCCACTTGTCCCAAGGAATACCGCTTAGGCCTCTTTAACACATCAGTTTTTTGCCATCAGTCACAATCCGCCGTTTTTTGAAAAAAAAAACGGATTCAGTGCTGGATCGTTTTTTTTCTCATAGACTTGTATTAGCGACGGATGGCTGCACGTTTCATCTGTCGGAAATTCTCTCTCTCTCCTAAGAGGCCTTAGTTGCAAATACTCATTCCCCCCACTGCATCTCACACACAAGCTGCTACCCAACTATCCCCTTTTTCTAAATGGAAAGTTTGCTTCATTGTTAATACGCCCCACAGACCTCCATAGCCAGGTAGAATTGCCTTTCAGTAATCATGGAAAGCTGACAACTTGTTATAACTGATCAAATTAGTTGCCACCCAGCTTTCCAAGACTTAAATACTGAAATGCACACGGGAAATAATCTTTCAGAAAGCTAGCGCTCAAAATCTCATTTCTTAGCATGGGGTAAGCCAGCTACACCTGACAAGGCACTGCTGGACAAGTCTCTGAGCCTCGCTGGTATTTTTTTCATTTCCCTGACGTCTGTGAAATGAATGGGGAGTGGGAGGGCTAAGGCTTTGGTAAAATCACAACTATGAGCTGCTGAGAGACAGGAGAGAGGATGGCGGTGTCTACTGCACTGCATGTCCTGATAGCGCAACACATAGGGTCCCTAAAGAGGAGGGGACAAGGGACCTCGGCTTGACTGTGGCCACTCAGTCCTCTGCTGGAGTTGGGTTGAAGGATGGGGCACAAAGGGGGCTGCAATACAGACGCATGTAGCTCCAAGGCTTCTATAGCTGTAGAAATGACTGTTATGTGAGATCACCATATTATCACTGCATCCATAGATTAGAAACCTACAGGATGGGCATGGATTAACAACATCTTCTCCATGCTATGAGCCAAGCTCTAAGAGGACCATGTTTAAAGTTGGCGATCATATAATCCCACGGGCTGTCACGAAGAGTCTAGATGACCTGGACTCTGTCCAAAGCATCTTGTTTCACAGGTAAGTTAGAAAAATTATAATTCTTCATTTTTTTAGAATTATGAAAAGCGCCTGCAAGTAAGAGGAGATAAATCTGGGGTATGAGAGCAGTAGGCACAACGTCCCACGACTCCCACCACACCTGATCAAAATGTTTTTTGTTTTTTAGATAGATAGGTTATCATAGTTCAAGAAGCTAATTAGGCCATGGTCGTAAGTAAATTGAACCATATTAGATCATATTAAGCTAGCCATGGGCATCATTATTTTTGGCCACCAATATAAGCAAGATTATAACAGTATAATGTATTTTGGGACCAGCTGATCATCTCCTGTCTGTTTTGTGTCCATGACCATCATTAGTGTCAATCTGAAATAGGTAGTTGACAACCTGCCACACCTCCTAAGCCCCCCTTATGCAACATGTCCAATTACCTGGAAGTCAACATATTATTAGATCCCACCATTATAATCCTCACAGGAAAAAATGTCGCCTTCCAGTGCTACACTGTATTTCCGATGTCAGATATAAGAGGTGCACATGTCGAATGATCAAGGCTGAAAGTGATGTGGAACTCGGCTTGGCTTTTCTGACAACTTCCATTATGACCTTCCCAAAATGTACAATGAATTAGCAACTCCATTTTATTAATCTGAAAAATGATAAAATTTGTGAAAAATTAGCCAAAACACCACACTAAAGGTCTACAGATAAAATGTAGCAGTGAGTATTTCTCAGTACATGAAGAGTTCGGTACGGAAAATACGGAATATTTTGAGCAAATTAATGACATACATAGATTTGAAAATCTGCAGCCTGTCCTAAAATGTTCCTGTTTTTTCCTATAGCATGTAATATAATTTTTTTTCTACAACACTATACCATGTGGCAACCAATGATATGTTCACACAGAGTTCCTTGATGCACATTTTTCTTACTGAAAAATCCATGCAAACAAAAAACTTTCACAAATACATGTTTTTTAATGTGGTTTTTGAGTATAAATTTTTTTCTTCACCAGCCAAATTTAGAGAGGTTTCTATGGCAGAAACATTATAGAAGTGTTATGTTGCTTCTTTTTAGATTTGAATTAAAAAAGCACGTGTATGATCTTATTACAATGTACGTAATGTAATATGTGAGGTGATGGTACAGAGAACTTTCTAATGATCTTTTTACACTTACGACAGGGACAAGGGGCATCCTCTACGTCTGGAGGAAAGAAGGTTTAATCATAATCACAGATGCAGATTCTTCACTGTAAGAGCAGTGAGACTAAAACTCTGCCACATGATGTAGTAATGGTTCATGCACTTATAAAATTCTGGTATTACAGGTTATGGGTACTAGATTCTGATGGGGCGTTCATCCAGGGAACTAGTCTGATTGATGTATGTGGAGTCGGGGGGAGTTTTTCCCCTAAGGTCAGGATCACACGAGTGTCTAAATTGGATGATTTTTTTTTATCAGATAGCACTTGGACCAATGTTATTCAGTGGGGTAATGCTGAAGACCGATTTTTTTTCACTGTCAGAATCTGTCCGTGAAACCAGATGCCATTCCACACATTCAAGTCTATGGGTGCATGGAAAGCAACAAACTGCACTCGTATGACATCTGAGTGCAGTCCGATTTCTGCAGACTTGCACAATGCAGAAGATGGAGCAATTTTGTTCTCCATCTTCTCCTCACATTATCCAGGAGAATCGGATCACACTATGTTGAAACTCTGAGCAAACTCAGATCAGAATCTGATCAGAGTGTCATTAGCATAAAAGACCCGATGCTCTCGGATGAGAGAATCCACACTCGCGTGATCCTGGCCTAATATGGAACTATTAGTGTCTGCCCCATGAGGTTTTTGGTTCTTCTGTATCAATATTTTAGTACATGGGTTGAACTTGATGGACTTAAGTCTATTTTCAACCTTAAAAATTATGAAACTACAGTTTTGTGAAAAAGTTTTTGCCCCCTTCCTGATTTCCTATTCTTTTGCATGTTTGTCACACTTAAATGTTTCAGATCAACAAACAAATTTAAATATTAGACAAAGATAACACAAGTACTCACAAAATGCAGTTTTTAAATGGTCTTTATTATTAAGGGAAAAAGATATCCAAACCTACAGGGCCCAGTATGAAAAACTGATTACGCCCTAAGGCCGGCGCCACACTGGCGAGTTTGATGCGAGTTAGTCACACGACTTTCTCGCATCAACACCCGGCACGGCTCTCGGACCCGAGTGTGCAGCTGCATGTATTTCTATGCAGCCGCGTACTCGGGTCCGAGAGCGGGCGCGACCGTGCCGGGTGTTGATGCGAGAAAGTCGTGTGACTAACTCGCATCAAACTCGCCAGTGTGACGCCGGCCTAAACCTAACAACTGGTTGGGCCACCCTTAGCGGCAACAACTGCAGTCAAGCATTTTCAATAACTGGCAATGAGTCTTTTACAACGCTCTGGAGAAATTGTGGCCCAGTCATCTTTGCAGAGCTGTTAGAATTCAGCCACATTGGACCGGTTTTCGGGCCTTTTTACGCCCATGTGCCACAGCATCTCAATAGGATTAGGCTATGTGCACACATAGCGTTTTTGCCCCATAAAGTTCTTTTTTTCACTAATGTGTAACCTATTATAAGGCACATTATCTGGCGCTATGTAAGAATACACTAAATCTTACCACAGCACAGGCTTCTACAACACCACGTCTGTAGGCCTCTGCCAATATCCCTATTCTCCGTGTTATCATCCGCCTGCACTGAGAGATACGAGGCGCACAGGTCTCCGCGCAGGACCCGCACAATCATCCTCCCCTGGAAGCTTCACCTGTTGAGCCACATACTGACAATGCATGCGGCCGAAATGAGCTCTGGGAGATGTATTTTACCGATCAAACCAACTGTACGTAAAATTGCATTGCTCTAACTACAATTACCATAATGCAGTGCGAAGAAGCGTATCACGTGTACGGTGGAACCAATCACAAACTTTGTGCTCCTGGAAGGGGCGGATCTGTCAACTTACCTGGAGCCGTTGCTACTAACGCCTGGCAGCTCGGCGGCGGTGTGATGTGCGGAGGTGAGGCTGCCCTGAGGTACTCTGCGCTGTGAAGGCTCGGAGATGGAAGTGCTGCGGGACCACAACCCCCATGACGAAGAGGATGATGAGGGTGGAGGATGGGACAGTCGCTCATCATCTTACACTGACTGCAGCAGCTGCTCCAGGTAATGTTGTCATGTCGTGACTGCCCTCATGATCACGACTTGTCACATCTGGTTATTAGTATTCCTAAGGGAAGTACAGGACCAGTCTGCTATGTGCAGCTCAGGTATTACTGGGGCTGGGACACAATATGGCTGTCCGGCGCTCTGGCTGGGGGCTGTCTGGCACTTTTGTATACGTTGGCGGGCAGTCCGGCTTTGGCTGACCGCTGTCGGCTTGGCTGACCGCTGTCCGCTCTTTGGCTGACCGCTGTCCGGCTCTTTGGCTGACCGCTGTCCGGCTCTTTGGCTGACCGCTGTCCGGCTCTTTGGCTGACCGCTGTCCGGCTCTTTGGCTGACCGCTGTCCGGCACTTTGGCTGACCGCTGTCCGGCTCTTTGGCTGACCGCTGTCCGGCTCTTTGGCTGACCGCTGTCCGGCTCTTTGGCTGACCGCTGTCCGGCTCTTTGGCTGACCGCTGTCCGGCTCTTTGGCTGACCGCTGTCCGGCTCTTTGGCTGACCGCTGTCCGGCTCTTTGGCTGACCGCTGTCCGGCTCTTTGGCTGACCGCTGTCCGGCACTTTTGTATGGCGCTTTGGCTGTCCGACGCTTTGGCTGGGGGCTGTCCGGCTCTTTTGTATGGCGCTTTGGCTGGGGGATGTCCGGCTCTTTTGTATGGCGCTTTGGCTGGGGGCTGTCCGGCTCTTTTGTATGGCGCTTTGGCTGGGGGCTGTCCGGCTCTTTTGTATGGCGCTTTGGCTGGGGGCTGTCCGCCTCTTTTGTATGGCGCTTTGGCTGGGGGCTGTCCGGCTCTTTTGTATGGCGCTTTGGCTGGGGGCTGTCCGGCTCTTTTGTATGGCGCTTTGGCTGGGGCTGTCCGGCTCTTTTGTATGGCGCTTTGGCTGGGGCTGTCCGGCTCTTTTGTATGGCGCTTTGGCTGGGGGCTGTCCGGCTCTTTTGTATGGCGCTTTAGCTGGGGGCTGTCCGGCTCTTTTGTATGGCGCTTTGGCTGGGGGCTGTCCGGCTCTTTGGCTGACCGCTGTCCGGCACTTTTGTATGGAGCTTTGGCTGTCCGGCGCTTTGGCTGGGGGCTGTCCGGCTCTTTTGTATGGCTCTTTGGCTGACCACTGTCCGGCTCTTTGACTGACCGCTGTCCGGCTCTTTGACTGACCGCTGTCCGGCACTTTGGCTGACCGCTGTCCGGCACTTTTGTATGGCGCTTTGGCTGTCCGACGCTTTGGCTGGGGGCTGTCCGGCTCTTTTGTATGGCGCTTTGGCTGGGGGCTGTCCGGCTCTTTTGTATGGCGCTTTGGCTGGGGCTGTCCGGCTCTTTTGTATGGCGCTTTGGCTGGGGGCTGTCCGGCTCTTTTGTATGGCGCTTTGGCTGGGGGCTGTCCGGCTCTTTTGTATGGCGCTTTGGCTGGGGGCTGTCCGGCTCTTTTGTATGGCGCTTTGGCTGGGGGCTGTCCGGCTCTTTTGTATGGCGCTTTGGCTGGGGGCTGTCCGGCTCTTTTGTATGACGCTTTGGCTGGGGGCTGTCCGGCTCTTTTGTATGGCGCTTTGGCTGGGGGCTGTCCGGCTCTTTGGCTGACCGCTGTCCGGCACTTTTGTATGGAGCTTTGGCTGTCCGGCGCTTTGGCTGGGGGCTGTCCGGCTCTTTTGTATGGCTCTTTGACTGACCGCTGTCCGGCTCTTTGACTGACCGCTGTCCGGCACTTTTGTATGGCGCTTTGGCTGACCGCTGTCCGGCTCTTTTGTCCGGCTCTTTGACTGACCACTGTCCGGCTCTTTGACTGACCGCTGTCCGGCGCTTTGGCTGACCGCTGTCCGGCACTTTTGTATGGCGCTTTGGCTGACCGCTGTCCGGCTCTTTTGTATGGCGCTTTGGCTGACCGCTGTCCGGCACTTTTGTATGGCGCTTTGGCTGACCGCTGTCCGGCTCTTTTGTATGGCGCTTTGGCTGACCGCTGTCCGGCACTTTTGTATGGAGCTTTGGGCGGTTTGGCTGAGGGCTGTCCGGCTCTTTTGTATGGCTCTTTGGCTGACCACTGTCCGGCTCTTTGACTGACCGCTGTCCGGCGCTTTGGCTGACCACTGTCCGGCACTTTTGTATGACGCTTTGGCTGTCCGGCGCTTTGGCTGGGGGCTGTCCGGCTCTTTTGTATGGCGCTTTGGCTGTCCGGCGCTTTGGCTGGGGGCTGTCCGGCTCTTTTGTATGGCGCTTTGGCTGGGGGCTGTCCGGCTCTTTTGTATGGCACTTTGGCTGTCCGGCGCTTTGGCCGGGGGGCTGTCCGGCTCTTTTGTTGTATGGCGTGTTGGCTGATCTCTGTACGGTAAGTCATAAAGAATCCAACTGTTTCTGACTCGTTTCTCTCAGTTCCTAGTGGGTGAAAATGTGACTCCATTCACCTGCATTATACTGCGACGTATCTGTGGTATAGAGCGATCCTGGGGCACGGCGCCTGTGTGTCTCCTGCCTAAGGCCTCGTTCAGACAGCTGTAAGTCACGTACGCGTTTCTTGTAACCATTCACAGGATCTGGGGCTGTTCACACGTCCATGTTTTTCTGTGGATTGTGTGTCGCAAAAAAATGTCATGTCCAATTTTTATTGGTGTCACAGATAAAAATGACCAATACAAGTCTATGGGTCTTTGAAAATCATGAGTGTCAGCAGTGACCAATCCGTGTGCTGTCCGTGGTTAGCATTTATTTATTTTACTTACATAGCGCCATCGTATTCCGCAGCTCTTTACAGACGTTATCATCACTGTCCCCATTGGGGATAATAAAATAAATTCCCTATCAGTATATGTTCGGAGTGTGGGAGAAAACCGGAGTACCCGGAGGAAACCCACGCAAGCTCCTGGCAGATGTCCTTGGTGGGATTTGAATCCAGGACCTCAGTGCTGCAAAGGTACAGTGGCATGTAAAAGTTAGGGCACCCCTGATGAAAACTACTGTAATTGTGAACAGTTAGAGGAGCTATCCAGGACTTTAAAAAAAAAAATGTAGTTGCTTATAGAGGCAACTACCTGACTGTTGTGCCCAGCGCCGGTCATTGACCGCTCCTGCCAGAGATTCAGCTACTCCCTGTCAGCAGAGCAGCAGTTTCCCGTTGACAGGGCGGGACTACTGGTGTCATGGATCGCTTTCGATAAGCAGCTCTCACTGAAATCAATGGACCAGATAAACAGTCACTGATGTTCCTGGCGAGGCGTGCGATGTGGTGCCCAGCACGGGGCATGAGGGAGATCTGTGCGGCCCAAGAGTGGTATACAGGACAACCTTATACCCCGCACATGCTGGAAATCCACGTCCCTCTCCAGATTTCAGGTAATGGTCTGAGAGCATTTTCTGAGTGAAGCTGACAGATGCGAGCATTAATCATTTACATCCATGCAAGCAGTGAACAGTGGAGAGGACGCGGGTTACGTTACAGCGGCCCCACTGAGCAAACTGTAATCAAATCCACAATACGATGAACTTGCCATCACGTGTACAAAGCAACACAGGTATACAGTCACAAGGGATTCAACCAGTGCCATCTAGAAACCAACCCAAGCCTTGGCCCAGGTTCAGACAGTCAGACTGCACTATTCATATACCTCATTGACTGAACAAACAGGCAATGAGGACCGCACAGATCTCTCTCATGCCCCGTGCTGGGCACCACATCGCACGCCTCGCCAGGAACATCAGTGACTGTTTATCTGGTCCATTGATCTCAGTGAGAGCTGCTTATCGAAAGCGATTGATAGAGAATTCCCTCTATTTGGCCTCTTTTCACGTCACATTTGTCAGTCTGATGTACAGTACAGACCAAAAGTTTGGACACACTTTCTCATTTAAAGATTAGTCTGTATTTTCATGACTATGAAAATTGTAAATTCACACTGAAGGCATCAAAACTATGAATTAACACATGTGGAATTATATACTTAACAAAAAAAGTGTGAAACAACTGAAAATATGTTTTATAGTCTAGGTTCTTCAAAGTAGCCACCTTTTGCTTTAATCACTGCTTTGCACACTCTTGGCATTCTCTTGATGAGCTTCAAGAGGTAGTCACTGGAAATGGTTTTCACTTCACAGGTGTGCCCTGTCAGGTTTAATAAGTGGGATTTCTTGCCTTATAAATGGGGTTGGGACCATCAGTTGTGCTGCGCAGAAGTCTGGTGTATACACAGCTGATAGTCCTACTGAATAGACTGTTAGAATTTGTATTATGGCAAGAAAAAAGCAGCTAAGTAAAGAAAAACGAGTGGCCATCATTACTTTAAGAAGTGAAGGTCAGTCAGTCTGAAAAATTGGGAAAACTTTGAAAGTGTCCCCAAGTGCAGTTGCAAAAACCATCAAGCGCTAAAGAAACTGGCTCACATGAGGAACGCCCCAGGAAAGGAAGACCAAGAGTCACCTCTGCTTCTGAGGATAAGTTTAACCGAGTCACCAGCCTCAGAAATCGCAGGTTTACAGCAGCTCAGATTAGAGACCAGGTCAATGCCACACAGAGTTCTAGCAGCAGACACATCTCTACAACAACTGTTAGGCCGGCGTCACACTGGCGACAGAATCGGACGACTGCAATGCGATGAAAAATCGCATTGCAGTCGGCCCTATGTTAATCTATGGAGCAGCTCCCAGTATCAGATTTTTTGTGGTCCGTTTTAAACGTCCGTGTACAATCGCAGCATGCTGCGATTGTCACCGATTGTCGGTCGACAATCGCCAATGCAAGTCTATGGGAGCGATGAAAAATCGGATTACAAACGGACCACACTGTGTGACTTGCGATGAAATCGCATCGGTGTCCTTTAGAAAAGCCGGCAAGTCATCCCCGGCTATACTGTAAAATCACACTGACAGCTTTAATAAAGAATAGAAAGAATAGATATACACACATAGAATACATATATATATATATATATATATATGTAATTGTGACATGTGTGTGTATATATATATATATATATATATATATATATATATTTATATTTCCTAGACTTCTACATACTGTAATAGCCGCAAATTCAATTGCGGGCTTCTGTGAATTCACAGAAGCCGACATGAAATGATACATTGTTTCCACACAGTTAACCATGTCATTTCCTGTATTTTGATATTTGTTTAGAACTTACAATTACATGAGTGTATTTGTGCAAAATTTCAGACATGTAGGGGTTAATTAAAGGTGTAATTTCGTTGAAAAAAAATGCGTGGGCTCCCGCTGTATTTTCTCCACCAGACAGACAAAGCAAAGCGAGTGGGGGCAGATAATAACAGCCTAGGGAGGGTACATTTTTTGTGCCCCCCATGGCTACTAACATCTGCCCCCAGACACCCCAGAAAGGGCAAATCTATAATTAGATTCGCCCTTTCTGGCACTTTGCCCGTCTATTCCCATTGCCCTGTAACGGTGGCGAATGGGTTAATAATCTCACCTTACTGTCACCTTAGTATTGAAAGGTGACCTTAAGGCAGGTTAATAATTGAGAGCTGTCAATTAGACAACTATCAATTATTAATCCTATTGTATGAAAGAAAAATCAAACACACACAGTTTAATAAAAAATAAGTTTAATTAAATAATCACACAGTTTTTTACCATATTTTATTTTCCTGCTAAAACCATTTCCTGTAATAAAAATAAAATAAAAAAGCAAAATTATACTTACCAATCCGATGTACAGTCAGGTCCCACGCTGTAATCCATCAGAAAGGGTTAAGAGGTTACAGTTAGCAGGGAGATAATTCTGTCTCCTAGCTGTATCCCCCTGAATGAATAAGTTCCTCTACCACAGAAAGTAGAGGAATAGATTCATGAATGGAGCTTAATTGATTTATTGGCAATTTAACTTTAGTGACCTGACCTAAAGGGAAAGTGGACACAATCAATTAAGCTTCATTCATGAAACACATCCTCTCCTGTCGCCAGGAGAGGAACTTATTCATTCAGGAGCTTTGAGCTGAGCATGCAGGATTGCTTGCACTGCTTGGCTCAAAGCTAGTTAACCCTTTGTGAAGGATTACAGCGTGGGACGTGACAGATCAGCGGAATAGGTAAGAATAATGTTTTTTTATTTTTTTATCTTTATTTTAGGAGATCAATGGCTTCGCACGGATTAAGTGTAAAATAAAATATGGTCAAAAAATGTGTTTTTATTTCATTAAAATTAATTTTTATTAATGTGTCTGTGTTTTTTTAATTTACTTCAATAGGATTAATAATTGATAGTTGTCTAATTGACAGCTCTCAATTATTAACCTGCCTTAAGGTCACCTTTCAATACTAAGGTGACAGTAAGGTGAGATTATTAACCCATTCGCCACCGCTACAGGGCAATGGGAATAGACGGGCAAAGTGCCAGAAAGGGCGAATCTAATTATAGATTTGCCCTTTCTGGGGTGTCTGGGGGCAGATGTTAGTAGCCAGGGGGGGCACAAAAAATGTACCCTCCCTAGGCTGTTATTATCTGCCCCCACTCGCTTTGCTTTGTCTGTCTGGTGGAGAAAATACAGCGGGAGCCCACGCATTTTTTTTTCAACGAAATTACACCTTTAATTAACCCCTACATGTCTGAAATTTTGCACAAATACACTCATGTAATTGTAAGTTCTAAACAAATATCAAAATACAGGAAATGACATGGTTAACTGTGTGGAAACAATGTATCATTTCATGTCGGCTTCTGTGATTTCACAGAAGCCGGCAATTGAATTAGCGGCTATAACAGTATGTAGAAGTCTAGGAACTATAAATATATGTACATGTCACAATGACATGTGTATATATATATATATATATATATATATATATATATATGTGTGTGTTCTATGTGTATATATCTATTCTTTTTTTTGTGATTGAAATACTATTCTTTTGGATCCATTATATGTCAGTTTTGCAAGCCTGCGAGAAAATCTCGCAAGTCGGATGAAAATCGGATGTTACAAGGTACACACACATGCGACTAAATCGCATCTTTGAAGGAAAATCGGATGCCAGAAGGATGTGTGATGTTTGCATTTTGATCCGACAATCGACCGTCTAAAACGGACCGATTTTTTGTCGTTGTGTGTGACGCCGGCCTTAAGAGGAGACTTTGTGCAGCAGGCCTTCATGGTAAAATAGCTGCTAGGAAACCACCGCTAAGGACAGGCAACAAGCAGAAGAGACTTGTTTGGGCTAAAGAACACAAGGAATGGACATTAGACCAGTGGAAATCTGTGCTTTGGTCTGATGAGTCCAAATTTGAGATCTTTGGTTCCAACCACCGTGTCTTTGTGCGACGCAGAAAAGGTGAATGGATGGACTCTACATGCCTGGTTCCCACCGTGAAGCATGGAGGAGGTGTGATGGTGTGGGGGTGCTTTGCTAGTGACACTGTTGGGGATTTATTCAAAATTGAAGGCATACTGAACCAGCATGGCTACCACAGCATCTTGCAGCAGCATGCTATTCCATCCGGTTTGCATTTAGTTGGACCATCATTTATTTTTCAACAGGACAATGACCCCAAACACACCTCCAGGCTGTGTAAGGGCTATTTGACCAAGAAAGAGAGTGATGGGGTGCTACACCAGAAGACCTGGCCTCCACAGTCACCAGACCTGAACCCAATCGAGATGATTTGGGGTGAGCTGGACCACAGAGTGAAGGCAAAAGGGCCAAAAAGTGCTAAGCATCTCTGGGAACTCCTTCAAGATTGTTGGAAGACCATTTCCAGTGACTACCTCTTGAAGCTCATCAAGAGAATGCCAAGAGTGTGCAAAGCAGTAATCAAAGCAAAAGGTGGCTACTTTGAAGAACCTAGAATATAAGACATATTTTCAGTTGTTTCACACTTTTTTGTTAAGTATATAATTCCACATGTGTTACTTCATAGTTTTGATGCCTTCAGTGTGAATTTACAATTTTCATAGTCATGAAAATACAGAAAAATCTTTATATGAGAAGATGTGTCCAAACTTTTGGTCTGTACTGTATGTTTGGCCTGGACGTTGCTTTGTTTCAGCTTTATACTGCAAAATCTGAAAATACAAGCATTGCATATTTTAATATAGTAAAGTGCAAAAGTTTCATCATGTTTGGAACAATCTTCTGCCGGGTGCTATGTTTTTAAGCCATTCTCGCTTTGTGGCGTTTTTTCCCTACCTGCCTAAAATGTTTGCAGCTGTGTATTTTAATGGGAACCCGTCATCAGGTAGCCTCATCGGGGCTCACGTCGGAATCCCGCACAAAACGGGAACTGTACTGTATGCCCCAACAGGGGGCCATCTCCGCTAAATAGACCATAGTTTTACTTTTTTCCAGGTAGCATTCTAGTTGCATCTATTTCTTTGTTTCTGTTTTCTTGAAGCAGGCAGACTGTTTGGACTTTATTTTATCCATTGATTCTTGGCAATGGATCAATTAAAAACAGGTGAAACTCTGATGTGAAACTAAACTACACAGTATATCTTCTGTTTCTCTAGTTTTATACGGATTCCTACAGACTTAATATCCTTGTCCGATCCACAAAACTGATGAGAATAGGGCGCGCTCTGCGTCTTACAGACCGGAGACACGGATCTGTTATTAAATGTTAATCATGGGTCCATGTGAGCTTCCGAGGCGAAGACGGACCACGGTAAGATGTGTCACACAGGTATGTGAATGCAGCCTAAAAGGTGAGAACATGGCATGTCCCTGCTGACTTCTCCCTTCTCGGCTACATTCACAGATGTTGGGAGATGCCCGTCAGTCATGCCAAGTCGTGGGGAAGAGCCGGTGAGGATCCACCTGTATGACTGTTCTTCCCCTCGTCCGGCCGCCTGAATTTCTTACACAAAGGCTGTGTGCCCACGATGAGCTTCTATCGCAGCATTGTACAGTGGATTTATAGAAATCTCATGTCCCCCTTTTCTACTTTTTTATGCTGCGTTAACTGACCCGTGATGCGTTTTTGCAATTCGCAGCATGTCAATTTCTCTTGCAGATATGCTGAGTTTTCTATGCAGAATTTCCCCATAGACTTACATTAGATACGGAAAATCTGCATGTAAAATACTTGCATCAAAAACGCATGTAATCCGCACCGAAGTGTCAAATACCAGGAAGTTTAAAAAACAAATGATATACCAAACGGAGACAAAAAACACACAACAACGCAAGTAGCCTTATGTACATAATGGCTGCTGAAATGGGGCGGAAATTTTGCCACGTCAAAAACTCACCAAATACTGATTGTAGGAACGTAGCCTAAAACCCCACAGTATAGGTCTTATCCTTGGTGTATCGCAATCAGCCATATACCATGGAAGCTCGGAGGCGGCCCCGTGTGTTGGGGAATTCCTTAGTTCCTTATGGAATTATTAGCAATGCTTCAGAAATTGCCCCAGGTTCTCTCTATAGGATCGTGACCTGTTGGGGCCTTGAGGACCGGAGTTGAGAAACACGGATCTAGGTAATGGTGCTCCATATCTGCTCAGGAAATGGCACATAATCTCTGGGTTATTTTAGAAATGCCTGTAGCTGTACAGTAAACCTTTCACCGGTGATTGACATTGTGTTACTGTCGTTTTCTTAGAAAAAGAACAAAAAATTTGCCATAGTTACCATGGAAACAGCATGTTCGTGTCATTTCAAAGTGGGTTTTGATCTATGGATCAAGAAGAAAGATCCCAACAATAAAATAATGGAACTCGTCCTCGGCACATCCCCTGTACATGCAGTTATGGGATGTAGATATGTTTATTTCGAGCCGCCCTAATCTCTCCTCTTTCCGCCCCTATGCATTGAGATGGCCTTAGTAGAGCTAATTGTCCCAAAGCCTCTGACATTTGGAAGTTACGGTAATCTTATCGTGTGGTCTTGTCTGCTCCATATCCTATTCGTTGACAACTTTAAATTGCAGACATCATGGCAGATACGAAAGTTGTCACCAAGTTTCCCTTCTAGCTTGTAAGATGTAATACTGGCTGCACGGGATCGGTAACACTCATGTGGATGGAGCTAGCCTTTCTGGCTGTCCCTGCACATGGATAGTTGGCTGACTATACAAACCTAAAGGGAACCTGTCATGTAAAAAAAATGGTAATAACCTGCAGATTTGTGAAAAATCTGCATGTTAATAGCATTCTGAACCTGCTCTGCGCTCATTCTTAAAGACCCGCTGTCGAGAGGAAATGAGCTTTATTCTGCCTGGTAACATTCGGGTTTCAGTCACGGGGTTGCGCTCGTGCAGGTTCACTCACCACTTTGTGTATAGAGAGCGGCGCCTGTAGCCATGCCCTCTGCAGTGACTGACAGCCAACCCTAATGCCGACCTGCTGTCAGTCAGTGCCAGGGATTTGGTACAGGTGCCACTCTCTATACCAGGGGTCTCAAACTCAATTTACCCGGGGGCCACTGGAGGTAGAATCTGGGTGAGACTGAGCCGCATCAGGTTTTCCACAAGAAAAGTTCTTACAAAACAGGTGGAAATAGGCTATCACGACTAAATGAACCTATACAAAGAGCCAAAAGTAGAAGGCTAAATATGGGAAGTCCCATGCTTAGAACGTGACCGAACTATGCCCAACGCGTGTCGCCTCTTCAGTGGCTTCATCAGGGCAAGAGTGGTGGTTATAGACAGGACAGTTTCATATTTATAGGCAACACATAATGAAAAACTATTATTCTTAATATTATGTTACAATACCAGGATCTGAGGATTTTCTGTTTCGAGGTCAAGAACTCTCTGATGCGATGTTGCTGCCTGTCTCGCTGTCTTCCTCTTTTGACACTGCAGTGTGTTGGACAAGAAAACAATAACTGGTTAACAGCAAGAAGTCATTCCCCCCACTGCTCATTCTCCCCCATTGCTTTTTCCCCATCACCCCATCGTTGCTTTTCCCCATCACTCCCATCATTGCTTTTTCCCCAGCATTGCTTTTCCCCCCATCACTCCCATCATTGCTTTTTCCGCATCATTGCTTTTCCCCATCACTCCCATCATTGCTTTTCCCCCATAACTCCCATCATTGCTTTTCCCCCATAACTCCCATCATTGCTTTTCCCCCATAACTCCCATCATTGCTTTTCCCCATCACTCCAATAATTGCTTTTCCCCATCATTGCTTTGCCCCATTACTCCCATCATTGCTTTTCCCATCACTGTTTTTCCACATTGCTTTTACCCATTACTCCCATCATTGCTTTTCCCCATCCCTGTTTTTCCACATTGCTTTTCCCCATTACTCCCATCATTGCTTTTTCATCGCTGTTTTTCCACATTGCTTTTCCCCATTACTCCCATCATTGCTTTTCCCCATTACTCCCACATTGCTGTTCCCCATCATTGTTTTTCCACATCACTCTCCTGCGCGCGCGCACACACACACACACACACACACACCACCTCTCACCTGTCCGCAGCATTACCGGTGCCCGCGCTTCCTCGCTGTGACAGAGCAGGCCGCTGAATGATGACGTCATCCAGCGGCGCTGCTCTCTGTGTCAGAGACAGGAAGCGCGGGCAGGGGCAGCTGCAGGAGATGAGGTGAGTATGCCTGGCGCCGGCGCTGACATCTTTCTGTGGTACCGCTCATTAAGCTTATGAATATGGGCGCCACCCCTATGAGAGGAGTAGCGTCCATATTCATGACCTTAATGAGCGGTACTACGAGTGACTGGGATTTCACATGCGGTGTTTCTCGCATGTGTGATCCCAGCCGAGGGCCGCAAAGTATGTACCGAGGGCCCATGAGGTGAGGGCCGGAAACTAGTGTCCCGAGGGCCGCGAGTTTGAGGCCCCTGCCTTACCGGGTAAAACCCAATTCTGGATTGCGTTTTTTATTGTATATTTCAATTATACCTCTTACACATTATAAAGTGCAGTGCACTCCCCAATTGTAAATGGTCGCTCGAATAGATATTAAAAAAATAGTTAACTCTTCCTAAATATGAAGAAACATCAAGTCAGCAACACAGGCAAGAAAAATAGAGACTATGAAAGATGCAGAGATGTCGGACCTGGGGAAGGTAAGTAAGGCACTTTTTTTTTTTTTTTTTTTCACTGAACTACGCCTGGGGACAATAGTTAGCTGAAAACGGAAAACTCCTTTAAAAGGGTTGTCCATTCTAAAATCCAAGTCTGCATAGACTAGTGAATCCTCCCAGTGCACACACTGCGCAGTGAAGATTCTCCGGGAACGGTGGTCCTGTGACCGGATATATGCACTATGCACACTCCCAGCCAAAATCCAACTAGACTGTTTCCAGCGAGTTCAATGCAAGTGTATTGCTTGAGGACTGAAACAGTCTGGTCCAGGGTTCCCCAACTGCAGTCCTCAAGGCCCACTAACAGGTCATGTTTTCAGGATCTCCTTAGTATTGCCCAGGTGGTAATTGCATCACCTGAGCAATACAAAGGAAATCCTGAAAACATGACCTGTTGGTGGGCCTTGAGGACTGGAGTTGGGGAACCCTGGTCTAGTCGGCTTCTGGCTGGGAGTATGAATAGTGCCCACTTGTGGTCATACGATGCTGACATTGGAGAGTACTCACAGTACTTCAAAATGGCCGCCATGGTCACCACCAATCTTGAAAAGTTTTCCCCCTTCCATATACTAATGTGCCACAAACAGGAAGTTGCTATCACCAACCATTCCCTTTTTATTTAGGTGTATCCATGTAAATGGCCCACCCTGTACTGTAATCCTCTTGCAAAATTACTATTTAGTAAAAAAAAAAAAAGTATGCACAAAGGTTTCCATATTCTATATCCGTCAAGTAACCTGGGAATAAACTGTAATGAAATTTTGACCTGTGTGTGCATTAAGGATTTTTTTTTTTTTGGGGGGGGGGAGAAATAATCAAAGGGTTTTTCAAGGATTGGTTCTGAGAAAGGCTCCAACTTGAGAAGCTTAGCAGAACAAAACCCTGAATGTAGTTTGTCTTTGTGCCCCAAGACTCACAAAATAGGGTCCTGTCCCACGATTGTAAAGGAGAAGGCTGCAGATGTCATTCATGCTGTACATTTGTAAAGAATAGCCCGGCCCTTGTGGATATGCTTGTTTATTCAGTCTGCTATCTGAAAGCCACAAATGAATGAGGCTGTGCTCTGTAAATGCTGCTTTAGCTGCGGCGGAATACTAAAATTCTTATATAGCTTTTCCTGCCTCAGGAGGGGCATCTGGTTCTCATTCCCATGGTTTCTTTAAGAAAAAAAGTAACAGATCAGAAGTCCTTCTCTGTCCATGAAGTGAGTGTTGCCGAGGATATCCAGAAGTAAAACGTATGGGGACAGACAACTTCCAGGCATCCAACTGCTAGTGTGCTTTGTTGGAAAATGCCTCATTTAGTTCATGTAAGGTCTGGACAAGTATCACATCTACGTCCCCGTGCTGGATGGGTGGTGGGAAAGTGTCCCTCCATGGTGTGCTGGCATCTCAGATGTTTGTTATTGGGAAAGGTCCATGTGTCCAGGCACTTGTATGTGGGAACATCGATCGACCATAATAATGAGCTAATAATCTGTATCACGTATAAGCAGTAACAGACACTACGGAGTGACGCATAGAGCCCGAGGGGGGGGCGTATTGGAGTCCGACGCCTGATGGAGTGAAATCTGTGGCGTAACTTATACCACAACTCTTCATAGATTAGACGAGCACTGGTCACCACTAGAGATGAGCGAATTTTTCAGAATTCAATTACGATCAGCGGCGGCGAATATTATTTTTGCAATTATCGCCGAACGTCACTGGAGTTAAAGGGAGAAGACGTGAACGAATGTGTTTGGAATCAATTGTCATACATAAATTCGGCTTGATTAAATACGGCACAAATATGGCAAATTCAGATTCGTCGACCGATTCCGAACATATTCGCTCAACTCTAGTCACCATGTCCCATCCTGCCCATTTTGGCAGACGTGGCTGATGTTGGCGTGAAAACACCAAAAGTCACAAAGTTTATTATTTGAATTCTAAACACTTTGAGGAATCGGGGCCATAATTCAGCGATACAAACGAGGACTGAGAGCTTACCATCTATGATGGAAATGGGCATAGTTACACAGGTGGAAAAAAGACATAAGGATCAACCTTTCTTATCTATCGCTAGATTATTTATAACTCACAATCACGTTGATTATTAGAAAAGCATCCGGGCTTTTTAATGCTGCGTGGTAGCGCATGCACAGTCTGACTGCTCTAACTGTAAAGAACCCTTTCCTATAAAGCTGCCGGAATTGCCTTTCCTCCGCATCTAATGAATATCACCTGGAAGGTGTATGTGAATGAAAGAAAGAACAAGAATGAAAAGAAAAAGAATAAAATTGAACCACTGATTTGGTAAAAAGCTGAGTTAGATCTTGGCGATGAGATCGTTTTATACCATTATGCTCCTATTCACTTTATTCAGATATAGCCATCCTATTTCTTTTCTCAAAAGAGATGTTAGCTGCTTTATAAATGGAGCATGTATGATGGATTCAGCTTTAGTGTGGATGGGGGGAAAATTGCTTACTGATGTCAATCTTATGATATATATACACACAAAGGCCCGATATGGAAAATAAACGGGAACCTTATATGTTGTGAAGATTGAAAACCCCCTTAGAAAAATACCTCATTCGCTGAGTAATTTATAAATATAAACATAGATTAAAGCATAAATATGCATATTATCAATGGTTCTATGATTGCTCCTACATAAATTGGAGCTATACATATATGTCCTGTCATGAATATAAGCCTCCGATACGGACCGTCATAAACCCAGCCTAGGAGCCCCAGAGTTATGTATACTCTGTATTCAATCGGTCTCACTGTGGGTATTTTTGATTCATATGATACTCATCTGTATCGTTGTATTGCAGGCATAAGTGCTGATTTAGCCTGGGGGAGACTCGCATTAACCATTACACAGTCAGTCGGTCTCTACCCCTCCGGCTCTCCCAACGCGTTTCATCTATCAGGAATCATCAGGGGAGGTAACGTGCTCTGAGTTGAAAAGACAGGGGTAGCGATATGCATAAGTTCTTACTTTTATAGTTACCGGGTATATGTTGCTGTAATTCATTTCCGGACGCCAAATGCGTCATTTCCGGTACATGGGGTGCATCGTCACATTCATGTGGCGCATGCGTGATAAGTGTGGGGAATTGATGTCTCTCGGAACGTCACTTCCGGTTTATAGAGAAAAGCGCCCTGTAGCTGATAATAGGATATTCTGTCTGCATTCCAAATACTAAAACACACCGGCCGCCGGACACTGATATCTCATCCTCAGAAGCCGAATTCTCTGATTCAGAAACAAGATATAAAAACTCCAGAGGTAGAGGCAGAGGAAGAGGAGGTGCAAGAGGAGGTAGAGGGCCTAATCGTAGTTCACCACAGAGGGAACATTTTTTAGATTCAGGGTATCACCTCAGAAACAGGTTCAGTACAAGGAACCCGGTATAGATAAAACCATTGTCAATATATCTAGTAGACCTCTCACAAATGAAGAAATGACTGTGCTAAGCAAAGGCATGTCTTTTGTCCCCACCTCACATTTTGAATGCTTTGAAGCCATAAAAGACTTACATCTTTTATTAGAAAGCTTAAATGGAAAAAAACACTTTATAAATCTAGACAAAAGAAACTGCGCAGAATTGGGTATTGACGAAACCATGTTAGCAGATGTTAGATTTTTATACCACCTTGGAGATCCTCTCAATGAGCAAGGAGAAGGCCCTTTCACAGACCTTAAAAACAAGAGTAAACGCATGCCCCCGATCTCTGATGTAAGTGCTTTAGATGTTTTTGCTAATCTAGTCTCAAAAGACTTCGCAGAATTAGAAAAACAGAACAAAAAGAGGTTTCATAACCTCACACAAGGTGAAATTAAGCATTGAATTCCCTTGAGAAAGACAAAGGGATAGTAATTAAACCCTCGGATAAAGGGGGCAACATTGTGGTAATGGATGAACCGCAATACAAGACACTCTGTTGCTCCCTTTTAGGTGAGGAAATGGGATATGAGAAACTAGATTGTAACCCCACAAACCAATATCTTGGGGAATTAAAAAAGATTGTGAATGATGCACTCTACAAGAAGTTAATTACACGTGACGAAAAAGACTTCTTGATCCCTATCCACCCTACAACTGCTACTTTCTATGCTTTACCGAAAGTACACAAAGGCCTTCATCCTTTGAAAGGGAGGCCTATAGTATCAGGCATTGACAGAATACTCAAAATTTAGGTCTGTATATAGACAAAATACTGAGGCCATTTGTTTCCTCTCTTAGCTCATACATCAGGGACACAACCGACCTTCTTCTCAAAATTGAAAATATAGAGCTATGTGATGACATGATCCTAGGATCAATTGACGTTGAGGCTCTTTATTCTTCAATTCCACACGAGAAGGGCATCATGGCTGCAGAATACTACCTAAAAACTAGAGGGCGCCAATATAACGAACACAATCAATTCGTACTTAAGGCCCTAGAATTTTGTTTGACCAGAAATTACTTTCTTTTTGACGACAAGTACTACCACCAGCTCAGGGGCACCGCCATGGGAAGTCCATGTGCACCCTCCTACGCAAATTTGCTCCTGGGCTGGTGGGAGGAAAATGTTGTTTTTGATGATTCTAGCTCTGTACCGGAGGATAGAATTGTACTCTGGCTCCGATACATCGACGATGTGTTTGTCATTTGGAGGGGTGATGTGGAGAGTTTTGGTAACTATGTAAAAAATCTCAATAAGAATAACATTGGCCTCCACTTCACTTTTGAGGCTAATGTTCAAAGCATAGCTTTTCTTGATATCATGATTGAGAGAGGGGAAGGTGGACAACTAGCCACCAAAACATATAGAAAACCTACCTCCTCTAACTCTCTACTCAGGTGGGACTCCAATCACCCCATCCCTCTTAAAAAAGGTATCCCAAAAGGACAATACTTTAGAATAAAGAGGAATTGTTCCAACATGACCATGTTCAAGGACCAGGCTGACGACCTAAGACAGAGATTCCTAGAGAGAGGGTACCCAGATCATGTTTTGAAAGACACATATAAGACAGCACTTACTCGAGAAAGAAAGGACCTTCTTACCCCCAAACAAAAAACAGAAGAAGAAAATGTCATCAGATTCATCACCAAATTTTCAAATGGGTCAAAGGAATTAAGGGAAATTATTACAAAACACTGGCCTATTCTATGTATGGATAAAGACCTAATCAGTGTAATTCCCACAAGACCACAGATCACTTTTAAAAAAAGGACGATCTTTGAAAGATAGACTGGTACGCAGCCATTATGCCCCCTCGAGATCCAGCAACCACACATGGTTAGCTAACCAAACAAAGGGCTGCTACAGATGTGGGAGTTGCAAATATTGTGGATCTTTAAAACAAGGAAAAGAATTCATAAGTACGGTCACCCAGGAGACTTACTCTATCAGACAATTTATTAACTGCAAATCCACCGGGGTCATATACAACATCACCTGCAGATGCGGCGTACAATACGTAGGCAAGACCAGAAGGGAGCTCAAGAAAAGGATAGGAGAACATCATAGGGACACCATTAACAAGAGAGATACCCCTGTTGCCAATCAAGTCAATCACACACACGGAGGTGATACAAGAGTTCTGTCCTTTATGGGTATTGACAAAATCAACAAAAATCAAAGGGGAGGAGATTGGGATAAACGAATCCTACAAAAAGAAACTTTTTGGATTTTCCATCTCCAAACCACTTACCCAAAAGGTCTAAATGAACTTTTAACCTTTTCTTCCTTCTTGTAGTGTAGGGTCCAATAGGGCATCTAGAACAGGGTGAGCCGCCGTTGAGTGGGGGCGCCACTGCGCAGGTTTTAGGGTGCCAACCTCCGCGTTAGGTAGGGATTTAATAGACAGGGTACAATAGGGTGTCCTCTAGTGTGCACCCTATCTATCTTTCCTAAGAAGGTCGGCTGTGTCCTCACTCACATTCAAAGAATTTTAATCCTGTCTTTTTTCCATCAGACAACAATTAACATTTGTCATAAATAAGAGACATTATATAAAATAATAAGCAACTTTATGTCTCTTTGGTGGATTATATATCATAATGAGGGCGTGTTTTGCTTATTTTTGACTTTCCACGTCTCACTGAGGATATAATATAGTGTTTCATACCCATTGAACATCAATACTAATAGGATCGTGAATAACTTGCACATACACAAAGATAAGGCTTATCTCTATTGATATATAAGAATTTTTCTTATCAATAGGGATTCTCTTCAGCCATACACAGTCCCTTCGGTTTCTATAACTTTAAGGTCATATGTGTATGCGATATTAATGATGCAAACGCCAGATAACTAAATATAGGACCGCATGGAATGCAGACAGAATATCCTATTATCAGCTACAGGGCGCTTTTCTCTATAAACCGGAAGTGACGTTCCGAGAGACATCAATTCCCCACACTTATCACGCATGCGCTACATGAATGTGACGATGCACCCCATGTACTGGAAATGACGCATTTGGCTTCCGGAAATGAATTACAGCAACATATACCCGGTAACTATAAAAGTAAGAACTTATGCATATCGCTACCCCTGTCTTTTCAACTCAGAGCACGTTACCTCCCCTGATGATTCCTGATAGATGAAACGCGTTGGGAGAGCCGGGGGGTAGAGACCGACTGACTGTGTAATGGTTAATGCGAGTCTCCCCCAGGCTAAATCAGCACTTATGCCTGCAATACAACGATACAGATGAGTATCATATGAATCAAAAATACCCACAGTGAGACCGATTGAATACAGAGTATACATAACTCTGGGGCTCCTAGGCTGGGTTTATGACGGTCTGTATCGGAGGCTTATATTCATGACAGGACATATATGTATAGCTCCAATTTATGTAGGAGCAATCATAGAACCATTGATAATATGCATATTTATGCTTTAATATATGTTTATATTTATAAATTACTCAGCGAATGAGGTATTTTTCTAAGGGGGTTTTCAATCTTCACATATATAAGGTTCCCGTTTATTTTCCATATCGGGCCTTTGTGTGTATATATATCATAAGATTGACATCAGTAAGCAATTTTCCCCCCATCCACACTAAAGCTGAATCCATCATACATGCTCCATTTATAAAGCAGCTAACATCTCTTTTGAGAAAAGAAATAGGATGGCTATATCTGAATAAAGTGAATAGGAGCATAATGGTATAAAACGATCTCATCGCCAAGATCTAACTCAGCTTTTTACCAAATCAGTGGTTCAATTTTATTCTTTTTCTTTTCATTCTTGTTCTTTCTTTCATTCACATACACCTTTTGGGTTTTTGTTTGGCACTTTTTTGGCACTTTAGTTTTTTAACTATAGAAATAAAAGTTAATTTTTATCAATCTGCTACAACTATACCAATTTGAATTGATTTACCAGCCTCTGCTTTTTGAATATCACCTGGACCTTTGTAAGGAATAAACCATGTGCCGTCATGTATTGACCATGTGTATATTCATTTAAATGAGATTGTCTCTAAGGCATCTTTTTTTCTAAATTTAACAAGTTAATTTTTTTCTCACCATCACATGTAATAATTTAATTGTCCACCTTTGAATGGCTCTAGGTTCCCAATTTCTTTTTCAAAATGTGGAGCCAAAACTGGATCCAATATTAAAGAGAATCTTGACCGCAGAATTTCACCCCAATCTATTTCTATGTGCATGTAGCTCTTTCAAAGACAAGCCCAGCTATACCTTTACATGGCCGGTCCGTGCTTCTCTTACTGATGCAAATGGCTACGGTATATTTGAAGCCTCCGTCACTTTGACTCACCCTATCCCCCCGCCAATGTCTGATGTCAAACAGTGTATTTCGCAAGGCCTTTACCAGTCTAGTGTTGTAGCCAGGAGTATGCATATTGCATACTTGCAGTCAAGTAACCACGTTCCCATCATGGACACTGGTGAATCCTTGCAGCGTGCAAACAAAAAACAAATGTGGGATTGCACTTTTTTTGCAATTTCACCTCACTTGGAATTTTTTTCCCATTTTCTAATACATGACATGGTAAAACCAATGGTACAGTTCAAAAGTACAACTCGTCCTGCAAAAAACAAGCCCTCACATGGCCATATTGATGGGGAAAAAAAAAGTTATGGCTCTGGGAAGAAGGGGAGCGAAAAACGAAAACGCAAAACCAAAAAAAGCTCCAGAGGTTACCTTGGTTGATGAAATCTGTCTTGTGGTTGTTGTTTAATCTGTATTTTGTAGTTTTCAGTTAATGAGATTCTCGTGCTCTGGGGCGGCCTGTGGGGGAGGGGTTTCATGTGGTGCTCTGCTTACATATGCATCTGTATGGGCTTATGATCCTTCAGTGACCTGCCCCTATTTTACATAATACATATCCTATTGTCAGAAAAAAATAACATTCCGCAAAATGGCGCCTGCACTGTAGCATGTATCGCATTATGTATATAATATTGTAGCGTAAAAAAGAAAAAAAAACTTATCAAAATAGTGATGCATGTGCAGTAGCATCTATTGCCTTCCGTTAGATGCTGCTTCTCAAGCGCTACCACTGGCTCCATTTTGCTGCAGCCACATTTTTTTTCAGACAAATGGCAGCACATGCGCAGTAGCATTTGTTGATTGCCAACAGATGCTGCTGCGCATACGCCACCACCATTGTGCTGGAGAAAAAAACCTGCAATATGATATTCAGTATGTAAAATAGGGGGCAGGTCACTGAAGGATCATTGACCTGCCAATAAGCCATTCAGATGAATATGTAAGAGCACCACACAAAGCCCTGGCCCAGAACACCAGAATCTCATTAACTGAAAACTACAAATAAAGATTAAACAAGAACCACAAGACGGATTTCATCAACACAGGTATCATTGTAATCAGTATAACGGCACCAACCTGACACTGTCTGTAGTTTACTGAGCAATATCCTATTGACAGGTTTGTTTTAAGCCCAAGAGTAAGGCTTTACTGTGCACTATTGTAATGGAAATGCGGCATGCATGCATTCATAGCTGATTAGTGAATATAATTAATTGAAGAAAACATTTAGTGTAGTACAGGCCTTGCTAAATCTAACAGACAGTTCTAGATGTTATGGACCTGTAGTCACGTATTGTAAGAAAAATAAACAACCTTGCACCCGAGAATGTTATATTTTATGTCAGAATAAGGTTCTCCTTCCTAGTGATTTGTAGGAAAAACTTTGATGTCCCCCTTAATTTCCTCCCTGAAATGCGCAGAGACCCCTCGTTCGTGACACTTCTTACCCTGTTCCTCCAGTAGGCACTGCGGGCTCTCTTACTTCTCCAGTTGACAGGTCCGGGCCTCCTGCTTGACCAAGTCACAATAGGCTTGTCTTGATTCAGTGGTCACATTATCTCATCAAGTAGTATCCTTGCAGTCAAAGCACACCTCAATCCCAGCACACTACCCTTCCCATTAGGTTGAACTTTAGTACTGACTCGTAGTCCTGCTTTAAAATGGTAAAAAATATTCTTGAATCTATTTGTAGTGACGTGGAGCCGGAGTGGTTGGAGAGAGTGGAGCATAATGGAGAACTGTTTTATCTTGAGTTGAGTGAAGGAGAGGAAGAAGCCATTTTACCTCTGAATCCAGGAGTAAACCATGTCAGATTTTGTGAAAATGTAGCCGAAGTTATTTCAGAAAATGCCAAGAAAAATAGAAATGAACCACGTTTTAAAAAACTTGCAAAAATTTTGAGGAACAAGCACATTAGCAAAAAGAGGCCTTCTAGACTAAATGGACCTACAGGGCCTACTTCTATCCTCAAACACCAGCCCAGCTTCAAAACTGGAATGCTTATCCATCAACAATATAAGGATATTTGTCTATATGTCAATCCAAACCGGATTCTTGACAGTGCACCATATGAGAAGCTCTGCCTGCTCCAGAGACTGATCGGGATTGTTCATCAGTCTTCAAAGAACAGCAAGAGACTGGAAAAGCAAGGTGCTCCTGATCCACCACATCGGTGGACTGTCCCTGAGAAGCTGGTTGTTCATGGTTTTATTCCAGAAAGTCCATCTATTCGCTGTGGCCAAATCCTTATAGGTAAGAGAGCATATATCTACTCTAGCCATACATGTTAGATAACTGTAGGTCGTTCATTCATCTGCTGTCTTCTCTATGGGAAGACCAGTCTTCTCTCTAGGAGAGAGTCAGGAAGCCCCTATAAACATATGGTGGGTCAATCTCGCTGAAAACAGTGGATGTGGCTGACTTTTGTTTAAAAGGACTCTGCCAGTACAGGATGATTGTTCAAACTAAGTCCTGCCGCTCGGTGCTTCTCAGCAGGGCCCATCATTTAAGTGCACCTTCTCATCTGCCTGTTTTCCCTCTATATCCAACCCGCCTCTCCTTCTTTTTACATCTCTGGCGTTATAGAGTTAGAGGGAAAGCAATCAGGTGGGAAGGCTTATATAAATGATTGGCCCCACCTTGAAGCACTGAGCGCCTGTACTTGGCGTGAAGTCATTGTGTGCTGACACTCCCTTTAATGTGTTTAAGTGCCCTAATTTTTGAAGTATAGCTGTTTAGTTTTTAGGCCATTTCTGTGTATATTTTTATAGTCTTTGCATGCTACCATGGCATTGTGGGCTCTAAAATTGGTGTTACACATGATTGTCTGCAGATGAGAAAATGGGTAACTATTGTAATCCAAAGATGTCCTTTATAGAACTACCTAGACACACTGTATATGCACATATGTATATGTGAGCGTACATAGTTCTTGTTCTGTGGCTTCCGGCTCCTCAGCCATTCATTACACTGCTGCTCCCATCCTCCTGCACTCACACAATATAAATTCCTTCGATTGGGCTGTCTCACCATGACAATCCCTTCTCAGTTTGATGCCAGCTTGGCCATCAGCTGGTTGATGCATATCCATTCAGAAATTCCCCGTAACAAGCTGTCAGTGTGGTCTCCATTGGAGCATTACATACTGTACATACTCTGAATAGCAGACTACCAGGTAGTATATGGACAGTCCAGGTCTACTAGATTGGAAGCCAAGTTCAGGCCCCTGAAAACCTATGTATTATTGGGTTTTCCTTGAGGCAACCTCATTTACTGGGAATCCATGTGAGCCAGAAATCCCAGTATGAATCTGGGGGATTAGAGATTACCTGTTTAAAACTTGTAGTGACTGTAAGACCCTGCCATGGCCTGAAATCTCTACTATAAAGACATATTCAGATATCAGGTATGGAGGCCTCATCACCACTTGTATGGGCCTTCAATATTGGCAGTGTTGGAACAGCACCTGTGACCTGCACCATTTTGTAAATCCGTTCCCTAGTGTATACCCATCTCCGGGATTTTTTGCTTCTACATTGTTATTCTTATTTTAATAGGGGACGCTCTTATTGCGGTGAATGATGTAGAAGTCAACACAGAAAATATAGAGCGGGTGTTGTCTTGTATCCCGGGTCCCATGCAGGTAAAGTATTCTGGCTTCACATTTTGCAGAATGAAAATGAATTCACATTTTTTAGCCACACATATAGAGAGAATCAAAAATTGCAGTGAATCGTGAACTAATTATTATTTTTTCCACATTTGAACAGGTTTTTTTTTTTTTTTTAATATTTACAGTGTTGTCCTTTTATCTATCAAAACTTTTGCAGTTCCCTCCGACATGCTGACTATCAGCTTCTGGGATAAAACCTGACTGATGGCAACTCATTCTTGTCTAATCGTGCTTGGAGTTTATCACAATTTCTGTGTTTTTTTTGTTTGTTTTTTTTGTTTACTCACTTTTTATTGCATGACCACAGATTCTCCATGGGATTGAAATCTGGGGAGTTTACTGGCCGTGGACCAAAATATTAATGTTTGGTTAACCAAGCCATTTGGTTATCATGTTTGTAACATGGAGCTCCATCATGCTGGAAGAATTTCTGTGATGAAGCCCCCTTCATACTATTTGGGACATCTGGTAGAATAATTTTCCAGAGAAGAACACGTGAGCGCTACCATGAGACCTCTGTCAGACCAACATTGAATCTTCCTCAGATAATTCAACTGTTGGGTTGCTTTTCATCTAATTGAGAAGGCTCACTCAAAACTTTGCCTAAGAGCACTGAATGAAATGAATAAAGAATGGTATCTAAACTTGAAATGTCCTCCAAGAGCAACTTCCTCCAACGATCCAGGAACAAGTTGGTGATGAACAGTGCTTTCCAGGACGTCCCCCTGACAGCACTATGGAGGACGTCCTCCTTCTCCTTACAGGGACAGGAAGCACACGAGAGGTTAAAAGGTCCCACTCCTCCCCCAATACCTCAGTGTTTTTCCTGTCCCTGCATGGAGGGACACACGAGATATTGCTGCGCAGCTTACCGGGCCCAGGGGGATCGTGCGGTTCGTCCAAATCCTTCCCCCTGTCAAGAGGTCCAGGGCCGATACTCCATCCTTGGGAGTCCCTCTGCTCCAAAGACCGGGGGCGGACGAGCTCCCGGGTAAGAGCCGCTCCTCCCGTTGGGAGGCTCTCGGCTCAGGCGTCTTCCTCCTGGTCCAGGGAGGAACGCCGTACAGGCCTCGTCTGAGAGCGGAACGTCACTTCCGGTGACGCAGGCGCAAAGAATCAGCGTGCGTTCTGGAATGGATCGCAGAAAGGCCGAAGAGCGTCGCATTTGGAATCGCAGGTGCACCGCTAAGATTCAGGCGTTCTGGAACAGAACGCAAAAGGTAAAAGCGTCATGTTTTAGGTCGCAATCGTTGTGCGTCCCAGGATGGAACGCAGGTAAGGCGGCGCTGATGACGTCACTAAAAAGAGCGCTATACTAAGAGCGCATGTGTGGTGGCGTTTGAACTATTGGGCGCCATTCTGTGATTTAATCACAGGGAAAGAGTTGTAGCCACCATAGCAATCCTAAAGCAGCAAGGTGAATCTTTCTGCGGCAGGATATGGAGTCTGAAGGAGGATGCGGGGGTGAGTGCGCATAGCGCAAAAAAACGGCACCCTCACTATGTAAGATTCATTATCCAGACTCAGTCCTTAGTATACATATTGTTGTATTACTTAGGACAAGGAAACCTCAGCTTGCCTCGGCAGGCAGCGAGAAAATCAGGCAAGGCCTTGGTGAAATCTAATCGCTGTTCCACATGTCACAAGAGGCTTCCGGATGCGTATAAGAAACCAGTCTGTTGTTCTTGTACACCAACGGTCTTGGAGCAAGAAAGATCTTCATTATTATATCTGTCTATATTTTTTCCTTTTCATATGTAAAGCGCCATGGAATAAATGGCGCTATATAAATGTATAATAATAATAATTATTATCTGACCTGAAGGTCCTGATTAAGGATAAGTGCAAGCGTCCTTATCTGCTAGTTCACAACAGCAGCCCACTAGTCAGGGTCCATGTCGCAAGAGACCTAGGTGGGAGTCGGAAGAGGTCCCGAAACCGGAATCAGAAGAGGAAGAAGATGAAGCCAGGAAAGGCCAGGGTGGAAGATACGGAAGATCTTGTTCAGGCTGTAAGAATTACAATGCATATGGAAGATGTTCCATGGCCTCAGTCCAGACAGGATTTGATGTTTGGAGGTCTCACAGCTCAGATTCAGAAAGTTTTTCCTATAAGTGATCATATTAAAACCATGATTCTGAGTGAGTGGAAGGTCGCAGAGCGGAGGTTGGTAATGTCACGTGACTTTAAGAGTCGTCTTCCATTCGATTCTGAGGATTCAAAACTTTGGGAGAGATTCCAAAAGTGGATATGCCAATTGCAAAAGTGGCGAAAAAGACTTCGATTCCTTTTGAGGACTCTTCAAGTCTTAAAGATCCCATGGACCGGAAAGCGGACATCCTTCTTAAACGGGCCTGGGAATCTTCGGCGGCTTTAACAAGGACCAATATTGCGGCTACTTCGGTAGCAAGGTCTATGTTTTTTTTGGATGGGTCAGCTGGAGGAACAACTAACCAACAAGACCCCTAGAGCTGAAATATTAGAGTCGCTTCCTCTTATCAAATCAGCGACGGCCTTTCTGGCAGATACCTCAGCTGAGTCGGTTAGGTTTTCTGCCAGAAATAGCTCTGTCTAATGCAGTCCGTAGAGCTATCTGGTTAAAATCCTGGTCAGGGGATAATGCCTCTAAAAATAAACTGTTCCTTACCCTTTGCAGGTTCAAAGGTATTTGGCCAGGCGCTAGATGATATCCTAGAGGCGTCAGATAGCAAAAAAGGGTTCCCAGAGGAAAAACCCAAAAAATTTCAGTCCTTTCGGAAGAAACCATCTTTCCGTAGACAACCTTTTTACAAAGACACAGGAAGAGCTAGTAGAGGATCATATAAAGGTTCATACACCCAAAACAGAAGAAATAAGAGTTCATTGTTCGGGTCTTCATCAAGATCTAGAAAACAATGACGCCAGGCACATAGGGGGCAGACTCCTGTTCTCTGCAGAGAACTGGAAACAGGTTACCAGGAACGAGTGGGTCTTACAAACCATAAGAGAAGGCTACAGAATAGAGCTGACATCCTATCCGCCCCAAAGATACATATCTACCACAGCGGTCCAGGCAAATTCAGGGATATTTCAAGATCTTCAGGATCTAATCTCTTCCCAGGTTATAGTGCCAGTTCCAGAATTAGAAGAAAAGATGGGACATTATTCCTCTCTTTTCCCAATAATGAAACCATCAGGCGAGTCGCGGACAATTCTGAATCTCAAACCATTGAACGAGTTGTTCGGTACAAAAGATTCAGAATGGAGTCTATAAGGTCGGCAATTCCACTAATAGACAAAAACTAGGTAATGTGTACCCTAGACTTAAAAAGTGCGTACTATCAGGTCACGATTTATCCAATCTCGCAGGGTAAGCCTACTGGACTGTACCCGCCACTTCCAGTTCCAAGGCCTTCCGTTCAGGCTGGCTTCTGCTCCCAGAGTATTTACGAAGCTAATATCAGAAGTCGTAGCCTATCTGAGAAACCAAGGAATTATTTTAATACCGTACTTAGACGACTTTTTGTTAGTGGCTCGAACAGCGGAAGTCCTAAATCATCACACAGAACGAACAGTGTCAGTGCTGGAATGTCTCGTTTGGGTGGTGAATCGAGAAAAATCTCATTTAATACCCAGTTCAAGAAAAGTATTTCTAGGGGTATTACTGGATTCCAGGACAGCATTCTTACCAGAAGTCAAGCAACAATCGTTAAAAAAGAAGGTTGCAGAGATGGTAGAGAGCAGAGTTACCATAAGAAGAGCTATGCAGGTTCTGGGAGTGATGACATCTTGCATTCCATGCGTCAGATGGGCACAGGCTCATTCAAGACCCCTACAAAAAGAAGTTCTATTTCTATGGGATCGTCATCAGGCATCCCTAGACAAGAAGATCCATCTTTCTGCAAAAGTGAAGAGATCTTTAAGTTGGTGGATGCAAAGCAGAAATCTCAGAATAGGAGTTCTTTGGATTCCATCTCCAGTCATAATAATAACCACAGACGCAAGCGCTTGGGCCCATTTAGAAGGGAAGATTCTCCAGGGAAAATGGCCAGAAAAAAATCAGACGAATGTCGTCAAACTATCGAGAGCTGTATGCTATTTGGGAGTCGTTAAGAAGAAAACCAAAAAACAAAAAAAAAAACGTTAAAATCCTGTCAGACAATATGACAGCAGTAGCCTTCATAAAACATCAGGGAAGCTCTCGATACAGATCTCTGCAGGATCTAGCAGAGAAGATACTCATATGGGCAGAACAAACGGTCTTTTCTATAACCGCAGTACACCTGGAAGGTTCGCAGAACTTAGTAGCAGACTATCTAAGCAGACAAGAAGATCTACCCGACCGAGTGGGAGCTGAACCAGGAGGTCTTCCACTTACTATGCCAACGATGGGGAACGCCTCAGATAGATCTCTTTGCTACAAGAAAAAATTTGAAGCTACCAAGGTTTTATTCACTGAACCCAGTGGACAATCCAGAAGGTGTAGATGCCTTGAGTCAGAGGTGGAACAAACCTCTAAATTATGCATTCCCACCAATAGCACTGATACCAGCGGTCCTAAGGAAGATAAGAGAAGACGGAGCGAAAGTCGTACTAATAGTTCCGTTCTGGCCAAGGAGGAGCTGGTTTCCACTTCTAGGCGGCATGACCACAAAAAAACCAATCAAGCTTTCCCGGTGGAAGGACATAGTTCACCAGGGACCAGTTCTTCACCAGGACCCAGAAAGATTGCACCTGTCAGCCTGGATCCTGAACGCGACATTTTAAAAGCTCGTGGTCTATCAGATCAAGTTATAACAACGATTCAGGCCAGCAGAAAACCTGTAACGTCGGCAATATATTATAAGATCTGGAAGAAGTTCTGTCTGGAAGGTGGCAGGTCTGATGCCGTAGCTGGAGTCCCGGATGTTCCTCGAGTTCTGGATTTCCTCCAGAAAGGATTTAATATGGGTCTTAGACCTAGTACACTTAAAGTTCAAATCTCGGCATTAAGTACTTACATGGATTATCCATTAGCCTCCCATCCTTGGGTAGTTAGATTGTCAAAACAATCCAGAGATTGCGGCCCACTATAAGACAGTTGTCTCCCCCCTGGGACTTAAATCTAGTTTTGGCGGCTCTTTGTAAAAATCCTTTCACACCAAACAGGGAGTTTCCTGTTTCACTCTTATCGATGAAAACGGCGTTTTTGGTAGCAATCACCACAGCCAAGAGAGTAGGGGAAATTCAAGCACTTTCCATTAAAGACCCATATCTGCAGATCAGAGAGGATCACATAATATTAAAACTTGACACTGCTTTCTTGCCCAAGGTAGCTTCCTGGCAAAATCGCAATCAAGAAATCATACTCCCGTCTTTTTGTGAAAAACCATTATACATAAAAGAACAAGCTTTACACTCCCTTGACGTTAGACAGGCAGTGATTGATTACTCAGAAGCCACTAAGCTCTGGAGGAAAGACCCTAATTTGTTTATTTTGTTTGGAGGTAAAAATAGGGGTAAAAAAGCTTCCAAAGCATCCATTGCAAGATGGATTACCACTATAATCTCAAAAACTTACACATCTGAGGGTGTAGTTTGTCCTATAAAGATAAGAGCCCATTCTACCAGAGCATTGTCAGCATCATGGGCTGAAAGAGCAGGAGCATTATTAGAACAAATTTGTAAGGCAGCCTCTTGGGCTATGATAAATACCTTTTGCAAGCACTACAAACTAGATGTGCTAGCAGGACAACATACGGCATATGGTAGGAAAGTATTACAGGCCGTAGTCCCACCCTAGGAGGGTTTCTTTGGTACTCTCCATAGTGCTGTCAGGGGGACGTCCTGGAAAATGGGTATTATACCTACCGATAATTCGGTTTCCAGGAGTCCATCCTGACAGCACGGTTAGTTCCCTCCCTTGTCTATCTTGTTATATATGCTAATTTCATATGATGTAATATGTTTAAGTAAATTAAAGTGTTATCACTGGCATTAATCCATGGTATGGTACTTGTCAAATCACTGAGGTATTGGGGGAGGAGTGGGACCTTTTAACCTCTCGTGTGCTTCCTGTCCCTGTAAGGAGAAGGAGGACGTCCTCCATAGTGCTGTCAGGATGGACTCCTGGAAACCGAATTATCGGTAGGTATAATACCCATTTTTTCCAGAATGATGGAGCACCATGTCACATGGCAAAAGTGATAAACAAGTGGCTCGATTAACAAAACATTGACATTTTGGTCTAAGGACAGTAAACTCCCAAAATCTCTATCCCAGTAAAAAACCTGTGGTCAATCCTCAAATAGCGGGTGGACAAACTAAAACACAGATAATGTGATACCAAGCACTGGTTATGTAACAATGGGTTGTCATAAGTCAGGATCTGGCCCAGAAGCTAATATCTAGCATGCCAGGGAGAATTGCAGAAATCTTGAACTGTCATATTTTGAAATTGTGCTGCAGCTTCCGACGGTCCCCCTTACTGTTAGATACTCACACACATCTCCTGTGCTTGTCCAGTGGGCTGTATAGCTGTACTGTACTGCGTGTGAGATATGTACTCTATTGAGGATACGCAAACATAAAACAGATTCCAAAATAGGACTATTTTTTTTTGCACTGTTTGCTGACAAGCCCTTGCTTTTTCGCTTTGAAAACCGCCAACCTGTTCCTGCTCTTTAAAGAGAGAGAAAAAAAAATCTTAATGAAAACCTTTGTAATTGCTTAAAGAAGTTGGTCAGCTTCTCCTCATACCCCTCACTTGGCCCGGATAAAATAATGAAGCTTATACTTGCCTCTCGTGTCGGTAGTCACTCTCTCCGGGACTCCATTGCGGTGTTGTGACACGTGATGCCGGCGCTCAATCCGCCCTGACGTCACTGTCCCCGCCTTCAGACAAAACAAACATGAAGAGGAAGTCCGAGATAAGCTGCAGCTTTATTATTTTATGGTGGCCAAACGTTTTGATCAAGAATGGGTTGTCCTAGTAGTGGACAACCCCATTTAATCATTTTGAGAATAGCAAACCTGTTGCAGATGCCAAAAAATGGATAATTTTTGGGCCACTTTATAGACATCTTTGTTCTGCTTAATAATTTTGAGAGTAGCAAACCTGTTGTATATCCCAAAAAAGGATAATTTTTTTCACTCCTAGTTGAGCAGGCATTATTACAGCACACCTGTTTTTGCTCCCTTGATAAAGGGATCATTTTTGGATGCTTGTAAAAAAGTTGTCACATTCATTTCGCAAAGAAAAAAAGCTCTTGATAATTCCTAAGAGATGACGTTTTCACCACTTGTGTATAAACACTAGCTAGCCAGGCGTGATTTTTGCACTGATTTTACAATATAAGTAGCCTAAAAAGTCTGCTAATGCAGTGTTGTTAAAAAACACGCAGTTGGTTAACATCAGTTTTTCACTAGCCAGATATGTTGAGGGTACTTGGACGTTATTATGGCTGTGTTTGTGTTAAACCACTCAAAAGGGGTTCAATACATATTTTCTGGGCAGTTGGGCGCTTACGGCAAATTTATTTGCCGCAAATTGAGTACTTTACATAATTGTACGAAGCTGGCGAATTCTAATTTCAAAAGATACGCTCCTCTCTACCAGCGAGTATTGTGCTCGGGTCTGAAGTTGTATGAACAACACGCTGTGTTTTGGACTGTTGCCTTGTCAACCTGATTTCCCAGTTTATAGTGTGATCTAACTATGCCTTAATGTGAGATTAACATTAGGACATACCAGGGGCTGTTAATATTTGTGTGTTACATCCTGGTTTGTAGAAATGATGTCTACTATAGAGGACCTGTCAACTGAAAAGTAAAGTTTTGTACATCTATTATTATCTACTGCTTCTTTCCAAAAAGGTGAAACTGACGTTTGAAACAACGGTGTTCGATGCTCAAATTTCATCTCCAACTATAAATCCTGTGCCACAGCCACCTATAGGCAACATGACAAAGTTGATCTGGGGCGAAGAACATACCAACCACCACCAGAAAGTCTTGCAAGAGATGCCTCATATAGCAATGTACTTGTCACTCCGACTCGACTCTGACAATTCAAAAGAAGAGGTAAGTGACTTTATGGTAAAGTTTTGTTTTTATTATTTCTAGGATTGAAATTGAAAGTCTCAGGTACAGGCTTATTTCCCTTCCCTTGAGTTATTTTTCCACTTTAGTTGCAGTGATTTGGAACATTTTCATTATGATTGCTTGAGTAAATCAGTCTGTATTTATTACTAATGGTGTCTGATTGCTAAATGTCTACAAGGCTCCATTCACACATCCATTGCACTCGTGCATGTGCTGTCTGTTTTTTTTTCTTGGACATTATATCTTATTGAGTCATACACACATCTGTTTTGAAACCTTTTCGATATTTCTGATCTGTGAGACACAGAGCATGTCCTACTCTTACATGGTTCGCAGATCAGACTCGGCAGGTAAAGTTTATGGTTAGCTGGTAAGGTCAGATGTGAAAGCTGGAGACTTTGTACTTGAGTGAATCCATTTTTCACTGATCTATTAGTGCAACCTGGTGACAGATTCCCTTTAATTCCAAAACATCCAATTGCATCTCACTGAGAGCATGAAAGTGTCTTCTTAGAGGCAGAGGCTTCGGATGAACGTCCCTATACCTTCTGCTCAAAATAAGAGAATGGTGGCAGAGAAAAGTGTGAACTTCTGTAACGTGGTTTGGATACTGATCTGTGTCTGTAGTCTATGGGTGGTAGGGAACATAAATCTGCTGTTAGCTGTAACCTCTGCTGCCTGAGTCACTTACTCTTAAGTGGGGGAGTGGCTTAAGCCTCATGGTGTGCAGGACGTGAGCCATAGGAGCTCCTGAGGGAAAATCTCCATTGCTACAATTCACAGCGACATCACAAGCCTTACAAGCTCCTTTCTACAAAAATTAGCATTTTCTCCCTTCAAGCTTCATAAAGAACCAACTCTTTCTGCAATCAAGCCATTTTAAGATCCACAACGACCCGCGGCCTAGCAGGATCTGACTGCGACCTATACATGCGGCCATAGGCCTCTCCACAGGCCCGAGGCAATCAAGATCAAATATTCAGCCTCAGACCGGATCCTGCGATACTCTGACACCGGGTAAAAAGACCATCCACATCTTACCTGAATCCTATTCAGTCGGCGGTGCCCGACCATCTCCTGACACCCTCCAAAAGAACCCGACGCTGAAGACCTCTCTCCTGCATAACGGAGACGCCGGCGCGGCATTCACTGGCGCCCACCAGTTCGCAGTTAAGCGCCTCTCTGCGGAGGTAGAGATCCATTCGTCGGACTCAGCGGAACACAGTGGAGGACTATCCGAAGAGCAGCGTTTTCGGATCGCCGCTTGTTCCTTCACCTGAATCCGACGTCGATCGCAGCTGCACAGCGACTCCCGGGACCCACATTCCACAGTTGCGGTCACCGGCATCGCCCCTTGTTCAGCGGTCCTGGGCTGCACTCAGAGCGGTGTTCCCTGGTGATCCCTGGCTTTAGTAGCCGCCTTCTAGCCGCCTCAGGTGTCTCTCCGGCGGATATAACCAGTCGGTGGCGCCCGACCACTTCCCGGCACCCTCCGGAAGAACCCGGCGCTGAAGACCTCTCTCCTGCGTGGCAGGGACTTCGGCGCGGCATTCACTGGCGCTCACCAGCTTGCAGCTGGGCGCCTCTCTGTGGAGCCGTGAATCAGTGACCAGCTGCCTACACCATCATCGGAGGTCTTCAATTCAACGATCTGCAGTCTCAAACAAGTAAGACTAGAGCAACGCTCTGCAGCAGAGACGAGCAGGTCTCCATGAGAAATAGCCTGCTTCGCTGCAACATAGCCCAGTTAAAAGTGGTGTTACAAGCGTACTGATCGTATCCCTAATCCTGTTGGGCGCAACGCTCTGCAGTCACACAAACGCTTTTCACCACAGGCGCCTGCATCACTTTAATCAGTATTATTGTCTACTTATTGTGTTTTTTAGAACACCACATAATTTCTATTTTAAGGGCAAGACCTCCTGGCTCCCTTTGTACTCTAATAACATATATATAGATCCTGTAGATCTACTAAGATATCTAATTTCTCTCAATATTAGTGAGAGCTCACTGATAGTTACACTTGTTGACTCTCACAAAATCAGTTCTCACCTCCATCACCACTAACGTTATTGGCTCCAATCCTATTTCCCTAAAGGAATTAACTTTACCAAACTCAGAAAATATAGGTAATTCCACTCTACATACTATAAAGTCTAATATAGAGCTAAATCAGCAATCTCCATATATTTAGCAATTTATAGGCTTCCGATTAATGTTTTATGATTGCTTTACTACTAATACCACCTGAATAGTTCTGGAATAAATTCTATAGTTTATTTTACAGTTATCTATTTACTCCCAACTTTATCTGGAGCTCACTTGGTGGTACCCCGGTTGACTCGCATAACAGTTAATTCTCATCTTCATTTTCAGCAACACTGTCTTTGTTTTTCTGTTTTTACCCAGGCTTTTAATACCAATATAAAGCTGGAATACCTGTCTATATTGATATACCAAACCTAGAGCTATAATAATAGCTTTTTTTTTCATATATTCTGTGACTCATACTTTTCAATTACAGGTTGTATAAGTCAGAATACTTATATTAGCACAGTCAACGTTTTACAATTGATTGTACATAATATGCTCATTTGGTGAGTTCAATTTTCACAAACTTGATAAGGTCAACTTAAATAGCTTTACATTTAACTGTATGTTTCTAAAGTTTAATATTTAATTCTACATATACACTCAGTTTACACAACCAATCTACATATACACTTATCTGAAAGGTCAACCCTCACAGCTTTACCTCCATTTGTCTATACTTTGTATTCTGTATTGAATTTAAGTAACATATTTTTCTCAAAATGAGTAATCGACCTAACTCTCAAAAAACTGTTAATAATTCCCCAAAACGACAAAAGGAGTCCAAAACAAATAATTTGCGTTCCAATTACAGTCCTTCTAAGGATCAAACCAATCTGATCAGCCCCACCAGGTCGAGATCCCCATTAAAGACTGACATAAAGTCATCTTTACCGCGCCTAAGTGACAAAAAAGACAAAAAATCGGTACTTTTTGCAGATACAGCAAAACCTCATCAAAACAAAACTCAACATGCCCCACTATCCATTACTCAATCATCCCCCATGCATGAAAGTATGGACCTCTCCGTCTCAGCTAAAAGAAAAGAACCGGGGGATTGGGGGGAAAAATTCCCAGACTCTCAGGGTAGTGAGGATGATGACCATAGTGATTCCTCAACCTCACCCAATTCCACCCCTGCTAAACATAGGCACAAACAAAATTTAGAAACAATACCGGCCTCCTCAGGCCTTTCCTCTATACCTTTGAATGCTCCCTCTCCCAGCCCAATGTTGAAGCAAGTGGAAGCATTCATGACCAACCTAGCTACAAAAATAAATGAAAATATGAAAAAAAACTTTGAGGAACAAGCAAAAATGTTTCAAAGTTCCTTTGATCAATTAAACAAAAAATTCATGGATCAAGAGGAGAGGCTGTCAGAGGTCGAAAAAACTGCCTTAGAAGCATCATCTGAGATTTATAATCTGACCAATGAGGTCAAAAGGCTCAGAATTAAACTGGCTGATCTGGAAGATCGTAACCGCAGGAATAACTTTAAAATCCGAGGCATACCTGAGAGCATCACCCCGGATAATCTAGCAGAACATGCTCGCTCCATTTTCAAAAAAGCTATTCCTTCTTTAACAAATCTTGACCTGAATATCGACAGGATACATAGACTCCCTCGACCTAGTTCAATTCCACAGGATACTCCGAGGGATACCATCCTGCGCATGCATTTTTATGCAACGAAGGAAAAAATCTTTCAATATTTTAAAGAAAAGAAAACATTCCCAGAACCTTTCCAAAATTTAAAAATTTACACCGACCTCTCTAAAGACACCCTTGAATCTAGGAAAACCTTTAATGAGGTCACGTCATTCTTCAGGGAAAAAGGAATTTCCTATAGATGGGGCTTTCCACTAAAACTTCTAGTCTACCTAAATGGGAAAACAATCCCAATTTTTTCTGTGGAGGAGGGGCTTGATCTCATCTCCACACTAAGAAATAAGGGACCCAACCATAAAGGTCTTCGTTGAGAATCCTCAAACGTTCCTTTTGCCTTAAGAGATATGGTATAAGTCAAAACTAATGGCTTGTATCTTTAAGAGGATTTCCCTCTACTCCTAATTTGAAACACCTCCCTAGTAAAGTTCATCTAATTTTTGAGGTGAACTATCTTCCTATATTTGCTACTTGCATTTGTTTAGGCGTAACGCTTATAATTATAATTGGTATTCCGATTGTTTTTTCTTTTCTATCAAGGCGCAGTACAACTTCATTTTCCCAGTGAGACCACTTTCTTCCATAGACCTAATTCATACTCTAACAATCCAACATGAGTATCAAGATTATGTCATACAATGTAAGGGGTCTAAATAACCCTAGAAAAAGATTTGCTCTTTGGAAAGAATTGGATAAATCCAAAGCGGATATCATATGTATCCAGGAGACAAAATTTAAATCTGAAAATCACCCCACCTTTTCCCACCAAAAATTCCCACATATATTTAAAGCATGTAATCAGAAAAGTAAAGCAGGAGTCATTACCATCATAAAAAACAGCATCCCCTTTGCCCTAATTGAGGAAATTCCCGATCCAAATGGAAGATTTCATATCTTGATTGGTCGTATTAATGATCAACTTTGCACAATTGTAAACTTATATGCCCCAAACAGAAATCAAACAAAATTTTTGAACAAATTGATTAACAAAACCAATAAAATCAAAAAGGGTGAAGTTATCTTTCTAGGGGACTTTAATGCAGTTCCAGATTCACGCATTGACTCCTCCTCTAAATACAGAACATGCCATGGCAATATCAATAACTGGTTATCCCAAAACGAGTTGTATGACGTTTTCAGGTGTGTCAATTCCTCTTCCAGAGAATATACACATTTCTCTGAAACATATCAAACCGCTTCAAGAATCGACCTCATCGTCACCAATGTTTTCTCTTTAACAAGATTTGAGAAAATTGTCATTGGTGACAGAACTCTGTCAGACCATTCTCCAGTGATAGCGGATCTTGTTTTGGGACCACCATTCAAAAACAAAATTCTGTGGAAATGCAACTCCTACCTAATTAACAATCCATTACACAAATCATTTATAGAATCAAACATCAAACTCTACTTTGAGGAGAACAACACTGAGGATATAAGCCCAGCTATTAGATGGTGTGCCCACAAGGCAGTTATCAGAGGCCTCCTAATACAGATTTCGTCTAGGAGAAGAAAGAGAAAAAAGCAGAAACTGAGAAACTACAAATTCTACTTAAAAGCAAAATCGAAACTCAAATTGGTCTCTCTTCCCCTTCCCTCTCTCTCCAAAATGAAATTGCGAAAATTAGACAAGACCTAAAATTTCAAATTTTTTCATCATATGACGAGATGATTAAGACAAATAAATACAAATTATACACTTCCCTGAATAAACCTTTGAAATTCATGATGAACCGAATCAAAAAGAGAAGAATCCGGAATAGAATTGACAAAATTAAATCAGAAAAAGGAACCTATCTGTCCCACCCACAGGATGTGGTTAACGAATTCGCAAATTTTTATGAAAAAATTTATAACCTAAACCCCCTCCCTACTCCTCAGGGAAAACAAAAAGCCATCTCCGCCTACTTAAAATCAATTAGCCTTCCAAAATTACAAAATGAAGACTTAACCCTTTTAACGTCCCCGTTCAACCTAGAGGAGGTCAAAAATTGTATCTCCCAACTGAAATCGGCAAAGTCTCCGGGTCCCGATGGGTTTGGTAACGACTATTATAAAATCTTTTCCGACGTATTAACACCTCATCTCACGCAACTATTTAATACAACATCGGATACAGGCTCATTTCCTGCTGAAATGCTAGAAGCCTCAGTGATACGAATACCAAAGCCTAAAGGTGACCTCGAGTCTTTGTCGAATTATAGACCTATCTCTCTCATTAATTCAGATTTGAAAATTTACGCAAAAATTTTAGCAGATAGACTGGGCCAGATTTTACCCAAACTTATAAACAACGACCAGATTGGTTTTGTTAAAGGCAGACACACCTCTGATGGAACCAGAAGGGTCATCAACTTAATTAAATTAGCCAACTCTACCAAAATCCCCACTTTACTAGCGTCACTTGACGCAGAAAAAGCCTTTGATAGGCTCGATTGGACCTTTATGAATCAAACATTAAAAAAATTTGGCTTCAACAATAAATCACTCACAACTATTATGGCTCTTTACTCCAATCCTAAAGCCAGAGTGGTGTGTAACAATCATATTTCCCGTACCTTCCCCATTTCCAATGGGACAAGACAAGGATGCCCCCTTTCTCCACTTCTGTTCGTTCTGGCTCTAGAACCCCTTGCACAGGAAATAAGGGAAAATAAAAAAATCAAGGGTATAAATACTAAAAATCGTCAACACAAAATCAGCTTATTTGCTGATGATATCCTTCTTTCTTTATCTGATCCAGTAGGTTCTATAAAAGAGCTACAAAAATTGCTGGAGACGTTTTCAACATTATCCAACTTTAAAATAAACAATAAAAAATCCACCCTATTACCAATCAACATAACCAAACCTGTGATTGAAGAAATAAAAAGCTTCTCCTCCATTAACTGGGCAAAGGGAGAATTCACTTACTTAGGTATCACAATTACAAAAAACCTTAAAAAAATGGTCGTCACAAATCTTAATAACTTGCTCAAAATTATCAATCTGGATTCAAACTCATTTGGAGAAAGAGAACTTTCATGGTGGGGTAGAATTTTCTCAATCAAAATATTCACCCTCCCAAAAATTTTATACGTCTTGGGTTCTCTTCCTCTCCCAATTTCTTTATCCCAAGTTAAAAATCTTCAACAATCAATAAAAACTTTTATCTGGAACAATAAAAAACCTAGAACTTTACAAACAATAGGTTACACGAAAAAATCCCATGGAGGTTTGGGTATACCAAATATTCTAAATCACCATCATGCCATGCTAGTCAAGCATAGTCTTTATTGGCTTTCCCCAAAAAATTCTCCAGCCTGGCTAGACCTCGAAATATCATTAAATAACAATAAACCGCTTCGCGACCTCATCATCAAGACAATGTCTAATCAACTCCCTGACTCGATGGCTCATCCTACTTTTATAGCCACAACACATGCTTGGAAGAAACTATCCTACACTAAAAATAGTTCAGACAAAATTACCAATTTTAAAAATATGTCCCTGGATACCTTGCTATCACTTAAAAATCAAATTCCACACCCGTCTTGGAAAGAGTTTGGAGTCAAAAAATTGGGTGACTTATATGATGGTACAGCTTTACTGCAGTTCTCTGTTATAAAAGACAAATTTAAAATTCCCTCTTCAATGTTCGGACACTATTTAATTTTAAAGGATCAGATAGTTCCCTGGCTTCGACAAAAACCTTTACTCTCTAAAGCTTCTTTAAACATGATTTCCAACTTGGAACACAAAATTTTTTGGAGCCATAGCTACATTTATGATTATTTAAATCAGGACTCAGATTTCACCAAAAATGCATACAACAAAAAATGGGAAGAGGAACTCAAAATAAATCCATCTTGTGAAGAGTGGGAAGACGCACTAACAACCTCCTACTCATCTACCCTCTCCATGTCTCTTCAAGAAACTCAATATAAAATTTTCTCGAGATGGTACTTCACTCCAGCTAGAATAGCCCATTTCGGTGAAAACACATCTTCTCTTTGTTGGAGAGATTGCGGTCATAGAGGGGATCTTCTCCATATGTTTTGGAATTGCCCTAAATTGTCTCCACTCTGGTCTGAAATTAATAATCTAATTAATAAAATTATTGGCAGACGAATTAAGCTCACGCCTCAGCTAGCTTTACTCTCGTTGGAGTTCCCAACCACAGAAATTGACAAAATCTTTTTGATAATACACATCCTCTTAGTCACCAAAAACATGATAGCCTATAATTGGAAAAACCAATTCCCTCCATCATACTCAGATGTTATAGAAAGAATCAAACTCCATAAGGACTATGAGATAAAATTTGCTATCGCAAACAACCAATCCAAAAAGTTCATAAATAAGTGGTCTCACTGGGAAAATATAAATTAACCCCCCCCTTCCTTTCCATTCCTTCCCTTCTTCCTCTCCCTTCCCTTCTTTTTTCCAATCCAGCTATTCCTAAAAAATAAAGTATTGCGCCATAACTTGCTTTCTGGTTCTCATTGTGGTACTGGATATAATCCAGTTAAATTCTGACAAATACATGTCATCTGTTTACAAATATTTGTATGTTTATTCGTTTGCTCATCGGTTTATACACCCATCCGACATGGAACTCCTCAACTGTGTTTTAAATCACGGTTTAAAATATATTATTTTGCTATAACTGTAAAGCATGTCTAATAATGCTTTTTACTTCTGTACTATTGTTTCAGTATTAATGTTTTATAAAATGTTCAATAAAAACACTGAAAAACTTACTCTTAAGTGGGGTCATCTACTGACTCCTTATCCTCATTATTTGTCAGATGCATAAAGAGCTTTCTCCACCCATTACATTGTTGGAATATGCCCTGATGTCTGATCTGTGAGGCGTCTGCCACTGGCTCCCAAAGGTTGACCTCCGCCTACCTGATCGTCTATGGCAGATCTACTTTTTTTTTCCTGGATGACCCATTACTGATCTAATACATACATACATACATACATACATACATACATACATACATACATACATGTAACAGTTTAACCTTAAAGGCATTGTCCATTACTAGGACAACCTCTTCATGATATAAATGTTTGACCTCTATAAAATAAAGCCTATACTCCCCTCCCATGCCGTCGCCGTTCCCGCAGTGTCTGCACTCGCTCTCCCCATTGTTCTCGTACGGTGTTGAGACACGTGACCCTGCAGCCCAATCAGCGCTGGCGTCATTGTCTCTGCCTTTTGTCGAATTTAACATGAAGAGGAAGCCCGGGCTGTAGCTGATCTCTTACTTCCTGTTCATGTTCAATTCGACAGAAGGCGGAGACAGTGATGCCAGCTCTGATTGGGCCTCCAGGGTCACATGTCACAACAGCAGCACGGGAGAGCGAGTGCCATCACCACGGGGACAGCACCAGCACGGGAGGGGAGTATAAGCTTTTTTTATTTTATCGGGGCCAAGCATCCCGTATGACAAGTTGTTGTCCAAGTAGTGGACAACTTGTTTAACATCAGCCAATCCAATGTAATGTCTCTGGCCGCTCTACTGAACGTGCAGTAGTCACAAGCCAGTGTTATGCATTGGCTGAATGGTTCCAGACACAGTGGGTCATACAGTCATTTAGTGAGGCCAGTGCTCGCTGCTGGGAGCTTACTGTCCGTGTCATGCCCAGGATGTCAGCAACAGGCACAATGAGGGCCATCAATCCAGAACAGTAAAAGCAGGGGAAGCGTTTGGCACTTTAACCGTCCAAGCACATTAGATGGATGTCAGAAGATCGTTCAGCCATTAGCTCTCTTGGCGAGCGCTCCTGTGTTCTCTATGGGACAGTCTCGGCCAGACCTGTCTAGCCGCATCTTATCTCAGGGAAAACAAAAGGATCGTCCGTCTGTTATCAGACATGCCGCCAGATCCTTAACTCCCCCAACAATCAATTGTCCGGGGCTCCCAGACATTAGTATTGGCCGAACCAATCATTATCGGTGGGTTTGGCTGATATTAGTGTGAGTATGGGAGGTCTGTAGTGATGACGGTCGGAGCTCATCCCTGATTATGGACCTCCCAGTAGACTTGTGTGATCTAATAAACATAAAGATTAAGCGGTCGATTCTCAACAACAGTGCCAGTATCAGCAGCCCTAAAACGAGGTGTTCTCATGTTCCTAAGTGTTATTATATGGTCATAGCTGCTGACAGCCTCCTTCCAACAAATGTGATGCTCGGCAGATATGCCAAGTTTGGGTCTCAAGTTCAGCCAGAATTCTGCAGCATTTTGATCAGTAAATCTTCTCCACAGTATTCCAATATGTAGTAGGTATAATAATAATATTAGCAAATACCTCCAAAGAAAAAGTATAGTTTTTCTGATTTGCTATATCTCTTACGCTATGCGCAAGGCATTTCAGTAGCTTAGGTATCCATGGTTATGACCACTAACCGCTAACTAATTGCCACTATATCAGTGGTTGTAACCATGGATACCTAAGCTACTCCAATGCCTGCACATGGGGTAAGCGACATAGTGACCTAAGCTACTGCAATGCATGCACATGGGGTAAGCGACATAGTGACCTAAGCTACTGCAATGCCTGCACATGAGGTAAGCGACATAGTGACCTAAGCTACTGCAATGCCTGCACATGGGGTAAGCAACATGGTGACCTAAGCTACTACAATACCTGCACATGAGGTAAGCGACATAGTGACCTAAGCTACTCCAATGCCTGCACATGGGGTAAGCGACATAGTGACCTAAGCTACTGCAATGCCTGCACATGGGGTAAGCGACATGGTGGGGTAAGCGACATGGTGACCTAAGCTACTGCAATGCCTGCACATGGGGTAAGCGACATGGTGACCTAAGCTACTACAATACCTGCACATGAGGTAAGCGACATAGTGACCTAAGCTACTGCAGTGCCTGCACATGGGGTAAGCAACATAGTGACCTAAGCTACTGCAATGCCTGCACATGGGGTAAGCGACATAGTGACCTAAGCTACTGCAATACCTGCACATGGGGGAAGCAGCATAGTGACCTAAGCTACTGCAGTGCCTGCACATGGGGGAAGCAACATGGTGACCTAAGCTACTGCAATATCTGCACATGGGGTAAGCAACATAGTGACCTAAGCTACTGCAGTGCCTGCACATGGGGTAAGCGACATAGTGACCTAAGCTACTGTAGTGCCTGCACATGGGGTAAGCAACATGGTGACCTAAGCTACTGCAGTGCCTGCACATGGGGTAAGCAACATAGTGACCTAAGCTACTGTAGTGCCTGCACATGGGGTAAGCAACATAGTGACCTAAGCTACTGCAGTGCCTGCACATGGTGTAAGCAACATAGTGACCTAAGCTACTGCAGTGCCTGCACATGGGGTAAGCGACATAGTGACCTAAGCTACTGCAGTGCCTGCACATGGGGTAAGCAACATAGTGACCTAAGCTACTGTAGTGCCTGCACATGTGTAAGCGACAGTGACCTAAGCTACTGCAGTGCCTGCACATGGGGTAAGCGACATAGTGACCTAAGCTACTGCAGTGCCTGCACATGGTGTAAGCAACATAGTGACCTAAGCTACTGCAGTGCCTGCACATGGTGTAAGCGACAGTGACCTAAGCTACTGCAGTGCCTGCACATGGTGTAAGCGACAGTGACCTAAGCTACTGCAGTGCCTGCACATGGGGTAAGCGACATAGTGACCTAAGCTACTGCAGTGCCTGCACATGGTGTAAGCGACAGTGACCTAAGCTACTGCAGTGCCTGCACATGGTGTAAGCGACAGTGACCTAAGCTACTGCAGTGCCTGCACATGGGGTAAGCGACATAGTGACCTAAGCTACTGCAATGCCTGCACATGGGGTAAGCGACATAGTGAACTAAGCTACTGCAGTGCCTGCACATGAGGTAAGCAACATAGTGACCTAAGCTACTGCAATGCCTGCACATGGGGTAAGCAATATAGTGACCTAAGCTACTGCAATGCCTGCACATGGTGTAAGCAACATAGTGACCTAAGCTACTGCAGTGCCTGCACATGGGGTAAGCAACATAGTGAATCAGAAGAACTATACTACATTTGTAATTGGAGGTATTTGCTAGTCTTATTATTATTACACCTACCACATATTGGGATAGGATCTTGGAGATGGGAATACCTTTTTAAGGTGCTTGTAGATTTCGGCGTTAATCTAACTCCCTGTTACATCTTAGTCTCTCTCTCTCTTTGTTGCCTAGAGACCTGTTTCTGGTATTTTCATTGAAATAATGTATCTTTTGTGCTTCCTTCCTTTTTTTTATTTTCTTTTTGTTTTATATAAAGCTTGAGGGTCTGATGTAACAATCTGTTTCGCTGAGGTGAAATTCAGAGGCCTAATTAAATTACATCAGAAGAATCTGCTTTGACCGTCTCCTTTGTAGGAGAGAGAATCTTTGCGCCGGTCTTATATTCAGGGTTTTTTTCCACACTTTTTTTTTGCAGACATTCTTAACGACTATGAAGCTAGCACCATCTATTTTTGCGATTTTTAAATATATTTAACGTTAAGATTTCCTGTGATTTTTTTTTTTTTTTTTTTTTTTTTGGAAATAGCTGGAGTAATTTTGGAAAACTAGGTGTTTTATTAACAGGCTGCAGCAGTTGCATGACTACTACAATGCAAATGACCACTGCAGCCAATCTCTGGACATGTAGATGGCACATATCTATGAAGAACTTGGCATTAGATTGATGTAGAAAAAAGATTATTTATTTTCGATCCACAGTGAACATATGTGATGTTTTGGTCTCAGTTTAGACCTTCTTCAGATATACGGATCGCCATAGAAGAATATAGGACTCCATGCTGAAACTATACAGGATACAGTGTCTGGAAAGTGGGAACACCACTAAAGGTAAGGCCCCTATAGAGGTCAGCATGTCTATGGCTGCCATACCTTTAGTGGTGTTCCCACTTTCCTGACACTGTATCCTGTATAGTTTCAGCATGGAGTCCTATATTCCTATGTTTTAAAAGGGTTATCTCACCTTAGATAAGTCAAATCGAACAGTGCTTGTAAATACAACTAACTTTATACATTAAAAATCCTCTTTGTCCTCAAGAATGGGTGGATTTTTAGTAATTAGTTTATTGTTCATTGCCAAGGTGACCGGCCATCTTTGCAGTTTATCAGAGGTAGCTGGTTTCCTAGGAAAGAAATGTAATGTACTTTTCAGTAGAGCTTGTAAGCGCAGCTCTGAAGTCTGCTGGATCTGGCCAGCCTCAGCCCTCTGCGCATTTCTGACGGTGCCTCGGCTTGCTGTGTCGTAGAGGGCACAGGTCAGGCCAACAGTGCTACTGGTCCGTGCTGTCAGGAGTACACTGGACCCTTTCAGCCTAGAAGTTGAGAGGAAGGGGAGTGTTATACCCCTCAAGCAGAGAATGAGACCACCCCTTTAAATGCTAATATTACTGACCAATCTAATGTATTCCTGTCTTTTGGAAAGCTGGGTAATAATGTGGCTCCCAGATCTTTGGGCAGTAAATCTGCTCAATTCTGTGGTCGGAAGGAATTTCTCATGTGCTTAGAGCCAGTAGGGCAATGCTACCATAGGGGACCGTCACACATAGATGTCTTATCTGTCTAACACCACTTGGCCAGGTAAGGCGCTGTTCACACATGTTTATGGCTTGGGAGTACTACAAGTACCATCCACCATTGTGCTTTCTACTAGCTCACAGTCTGTGGAAGCCCCTCTACAACTTGGGGCCTCCGGTGCTGTGAAAAACGACACTGGCGTTTTCATTTTTGTTACACTATGGTTATTGTTCTTGTTCCCCACATGAAGGGGCGTCCTGCCACACACGCGATCAGCCCTGACGGCCATGAAATCCTTACGGCTACCAATCCCACATTGTGGGGAATGGAAACTCCGCTTCGGGAAGAGGAACATGTGCCACTCATTGGATTGTTGTTTTAATTTTTCACTTCAGTAGTTTGGTAAAGTCGGGGAATATGCTGAGCACACAGAGCGGGCTATGGGGATTATCCAGTGGTGGAGGCCGTGCCTTTGAAGTGGGGAAATCTGGTTGAATCTTTACTATTTTGGTCCAAGCCACATCAATAGCCTTGGAGACACGTGAAGAAATAGTCATATGCGGTCTGCAAAATGGAAGGTTTATTACTGTAAAATCAGACATGCATCATGTCTGAAATAAAACGGTTGTCTATAGGTGTCTATAAATATAAGATGTGAGGGCGAAGCTGGAAGTCAACTATTATGAATGTCCTGGTCAAGTAGTCGGCCTGGAGGAGTCGTAGTAGCATACATCAGAATAGTACCAGAATTTCACAATGTTGTGATAAATGCTTCTTCTGACTCCTTAAATAGGTTTCCGTGTTAGCGCGCCTTTGGTAGCCCGGGTACAAGTGTTTTTTTTTGCAATGAAACCAATACGACACAGTGAAATGTATTTTTAAGACTTTCCTTAATGAAACAAAATAAATGCTTAAGAGCTACCCTCTCGTTCAGACGCCTGGGCTAGCCATACACATAGACAAATGGCTATCCTTCCGTCCCCTTTATATTTTATACAAAGTGTTCCATCTCTGCTACAGTCATGGCCAAAAGTTTTGAGACTCACAAAAAGTTTGATTTTTTTTTTTTTTTTTTTTTTTTTCTTTAGTGATTTTAGATGTTTTACTCAGGTGTTTTTATGCTATACTGAAGTACAAATGTATGAATTTCATAAGTTTTTATGCATAAAGTCTGTGCAAAGACTCAATATTTACAGTGTTGTAACTTATTTTTCAAGCCTTCTGTTGCTTGCCTTGGCATACTGGACACCAGCATCTGAGAAAGAAGGGATTGGGATCTGGGGGGATTCCTGGCCAAGGGACTAAAATTTTAGCCCCCCTGAATTTGGCAGTCTCCAAACTTTTGACCATGGCTGCATAAGCCAAGAGTCTGTGCCTGGGGATACGTTCTTGTTCTATAAGAGCAGAAATTACTTGTGTATTATGTCCTTGTGTATTGTAGCCTTGTGGCATAGCTGAAAATGTGCTAACTGCTCTTCATTCAATAGCAGGAAATTGTCTACCAGTATCCGGTGTCAGAAGCCTCGCAGAAGCTGAAAAGTATCCGAGGATTATTTCTAACACTAAGTGATATGCTGCAAAATGTAACGGGAGCCTCTATTGTTAGGTAATTGAATTTGGCTGAATCTATTTTCTTATGTCTGGGATAGATGGTGATCCTCACGGTGGCCACCACTGGGGCTGACCTTTCCGGACAGTGACAAAACCAGAAAAATAACTCCATCAATTGTGGTGTGTGGATAGTTAATTGATATTGTTGAAAAAAGACACCGGTCCATCGAGTCCCCCCTATTGTACTGTGATGGTCCAATTTAAGGCAAAGAATCCCTATGATGCTGAGATTAATTGTCCCATATAAGAAAACCCCTTCCTGACTCCCAGGATCAACGTTTTTGCAGAAATAAAAATTTAAATCCAGTTAATGATTTGCAGTAGTCACTTGGGACAATATTGTCAACTAGGAGTGTGATCAATCCAGTCAGTATGGACACTAGTATAAAACCCCAGTAACACTGATCAGTTGCGCCTCCCTGTGGGGCAGCACTGTACTGCAACGCATCCCTGGACGTCAAATGCTGGTGACTTCATTATTTTATTTTCTGTCTGTAGACTGTGAAAATGCTTCTGTTTGTATGTACATAGAAAAAGATTCCGGCTTTCTGACTTTCATCTGTATTATCTGCCTGTTTGTTTTCTTAGTTTCGGTGACGTTTTGAGGCTTCACAACCAACTATTAGCTTTACGGCCGGTTATGGTCAGTAACAGATTGCAGCTTCTGGTGGTTGTTCTGAGGAACTATTTTCTATACCTGGGTAGAATATCCCACAAGCCACAGATGTAGGAAGGAATCCTGCTGCTCCTGTCATCGGGGCACATTTCTTCTCTTTCCAATTATGTTCTTTAATTTATTTTTTTTAGCACTTTTAATTAACATTCTTTTGGGGGTTTTTTAGCACCTCTCTCGTTTTGAACAAGAAGTTGGTCCACGTGTCCTACTGGCAGGAGTCTGAACACTTATTCCTGATTTCTCTTCCAGCCGAGAGGTGAGGAGACCTCTTGTAATACTTAGAACTATGATTTATAGATAGTTTTCAGTGGAAAATACCACACTATGGCTTTTTGATGGTAAAGTACCGTATATACTTGAGTATAAGCCGACCCGAGTATAAGCCGACCCCCCCCCCTAATTTTGCCACAAAAAACTGGGAAAACTTATCGACTCGAGTATAAGCCTAGGGTGGAAAATGAGGCAGCTACTGGTAAATTTCAAAATTAAAAATAGATACCAATAAAAGTAAAATTAAAGTAGGTTAAATGTTTTTGAATAGCCATATTGAATCAGGAGCCCCATATATTATGCCCCATATGCTGCCCCATATATTATGCCCCATATATTATGCCCATGTATTATACCCCATATTCTGCCCCATGTATTATGCCCCATATGCTGCCCCATATTCTGCCCCATGTATTATGCCCCATATTCTGCCCCATGTATTATGCCCCATATTGTGCCCCATATATTATGCCCCATATTCTGCCCCATGTATTATGCCCCATATTCTGCCCCATGTATTATGCCCCATATGCTGCCCATGTATTATGCCCCATATTCTGCCCCATGTATTATGCCCCATGTATTATGCCCCCATATGATGCTCCATAGATTGTGCCCCATATGCTGCCCATGTATTATGCCCCCATATGATGCTCCATAGATTGTGCCCCATATGCTGCCCATGTATTATGCCCCCATATGATGCTCCACAGATTATGCCCCATATGCTCCAAAGATTATGCCCCCATAGTATAGGTCCCTTATGCTGCTGCTGCCGCTGCAACTAAAAAAAAAAGACATACTCTCCTCTCGTCGCTGGGGGACAGGTGCCGGTGTCACCGCTGGCTCAGGGCCCGGCACCTGCAATATTCTTCCAGCATTGAATGCTCAGGCAGAGGGTGCGGCGTGCACTAAACACGTCATCGCGCCCTCTGACCTGAACATTCACAGCTAGAGGACGCGAGGACACAGCGGCAAGCAGCGGTGGAACGGGGACAGGTGAATATCGCATATACTCGCGCCGTCTCTGCAGCCCCTGCTCTTCTCCCACGGTCTCCGGCGCTATGCCTAACTTCAGCGGTTACGTGGTACCGCTCATGAAAGTCATGAATATGTGCATATTCATGACTTTCATGAGCGGTACCACTGATGGCTGAACACAGGCGCCGGAGACCGTGGGAGAAGAGCAGGGGCTGCAGAGACCGTGCCTGGAGGGGGTGAGTATATAGGACAGCTGCGCTCCCCCTCCCCCGCCGACCACCCCCCAGTATATGACTCGAGTATAAGCCGAGAGGGGGACTTTCAGCCCTAAAAAATGGGCTGAAAATCTCGGCTTATACTAGAGTATATGCGGTATACATTATGTGGCTATGTTCGCACATTGTAAGTGAATCTTTGTTTCACTTGGTTGCAATCATATTTAACCTCATGTTAACTGTGTAGTGTGAACACATCCTGATGCATTTATGCCCAAGAGGAATCTCTGCCTCTAATCTATGCAGCTCTCAGATGAGGTGCCATAAATCTGATGACAGTCTTTTTAAGGGAAGTTCATTGTGTAAAACTGTTCTAAAATGTGTCTTAAGAATACATTTTTACTTCTAAACTTTTTTCTTTTGTTAGAATTTCTCTTTTGCATCTGAAGAACATGATGGCCAATGTAGTTAGAACATTGAAGTTCTTGTACAAGTCCTTGGATAGGTAGGCGCAACCAAGTCCTTTGTGGGGTATGGGATGTGAGTAGCGGGAGCACATTGTCATGCTAAGTATGCTGAGGTTGTGTATACTCGCCAAGCCATTCTCGGGGTCCCTCCCACAGTGTTTTTGTGGATGCTATATGATGTACGTCCAAATGGATTTCTCATCGTGACGTTTCCCTTTCAAGGAGAGTATTGTGTACATTTCTTTGATTTGGGCTCCACTTTTGTGTTACAGGGCCTTCGGTCAAGCGGAAAATGTGCCTCATCTTGATCATTTCTTTAGCCTGTTTTTCCAGCGAACAGTGAGGCTGTCCGTGTTACATGCAAACCCAAGTCAAGGACCAGAGTCCTATGATGCCTGCAGCTCCCACTTAACTGACAACCTGCCTGGAGTGCGATGGCTGTCCTTACCTGAAGATATCAAGGTATGTCTTCTTTCATTTTTATTGGAAAATATTTCATAGTAAGGATCATTTTAAAGAGGTGGTCGCACCAGCAAAGTACATTTTAATCATTGCATCTTGGAATAATAATAAGTTCCACATTTGGATTTGTTAAAAAAATGTCCCTGTGCTGAGATCTTATAAATGTGCCCCTTCTGTGTACTGTGTAATGGCCGTGTATGACCGTGCAGGAACATGGTCTGATCATAACACCGCTCCTGGGCAGGGGAGGACACATAAGATTATACGGACCGGACAGCTGTTCTGTCTGTATATTCTTTTGCTTTCCTCCCCTGCCCAGGAGCTGTTTTATGATCAGACCATGTTCCTGCACGGTCAGACACGGCCAATACACAGTACACAGCAGGGGCACATTTATAAGATTATCTAGGAGCATCTGAATGATAAAGTCTTGATGCCAAATGGCACAAGATATCTTCAGAGGTCTTGTGGAGTCCATGCATTGATGGAACAAAGGTTTTGACAGCATAAGGAAATTTGAAAATTGAAACAAATCTTGTTAAATTTTGCAGATGTTTCATTTTTTTGTATGATAAATTGAATGTTGTCATTCAGAACTGCAACCAACTCGTTCCACAAAGTTAGCTCTATTATGGCTATGTTTACAGAAAAATTGAAAAAAAGTTATGACTATTGAAAGAAAAGGGTGGACAAAAGTGCAAAACAATGGGTGCCACTGGAAAGGGTGGAAAAGGAAGGTAGGTGTAAAAAGTGAGAACATCTATTAATCCTACAGAGCAGTAAAGTGAGTAGAGCCTCTCAGTCCTGGCAGGTAGGTGTGATAAGTACATGGGTTTTCAGGCAGTAAATAGAAACCAGCCTGCTGCACTCCGCTACCAGACTCCACTATTTGTGTGTAATGAAATATGTTTGACCCCTTCGCTTGCCATCTGGCAGCTCATGTGTTTCCTCCAGGAATTCTACTAAGAACGGAGCCGCTTCATGTATGTCGTGTACAGTTAAAGGGAACCTGTCAGTAGGAGACAGTGAGACAGTGACCTGTCACAAGCCATATAGATGAATATGTAAGCAGAGCACCACATAAAGCCCTGCCCCAGCCCTGCCCCAGAGCACGAGAATCTCATTAACTGAAAACTACAAATATAGATTAAACCACAAGACAGATTTCATCAACCAAGGTATCATTATAATCAGTATAACAGCCCCAACCTGATAGTGTCTGTAGTTTACTGTGCACAATCCTGCTGACAGGTTCGCTTTAAGCAATAATCATTCGTTTAGCCCCAGACCCAGATTGCTTTTAGTCTCTTGGAAGTTTAAGATCTTAATTAAAGCTGAGGGGTGTTCGTGCTGGATGGGTACTGGAAGGAGTCCATGTTATTTTGGCTCTTGGAGGCAAAGAATAATCCTCTTTCGTTTTAGCTGGCCGTGTAACTAGTCACATATTTTGCATTGAAGGATAAATGTGAATTGTGCAGAAGTTCAACTTGCAGAAAATAGGCCCCAATCTTCTCACGGTGAGTACGGAAAAAATATTTTGGCACCCAAGGTGTTGCTTTGTGCTAAGCCTTCCATTTATTTAGGAGAGCTAAGATATTGAGGTTCTTGGTGAATTAGTAATAGCTATAACACTGGTACTCCGGTATAATTACACATTAGTTTTATTTGGTTGAACCCCTTCATAAAGACTAAATTTGAATTGCCTTGATGAACACTGATCTAAAAATATCAAAAAAACTGACTAGCACCTCCAAACAGAACAAGGCAAGTGTGAACAGGTGCATGCAGTCACAACTATTTAATATAACCAAGAAAATATTACAGCTCACTCTGAAGTGCTGCTATATGCTGTAAAGGATCAGCTTTCTGGTAGACGCTGGTGCACACACAAGGAACCAGTTGTTTGGTTCAAAACAAATGTGCTGTTTATTAAATGTCCATAAACCATTCAGGTTAGCATAATGACTTTTTCCGGCTCAAACGGACAACATAAAAGTAAATAGTCCATTTAGTAGTACGGGCTCACCCATTCAGACACACCCAAAGCACGCACTTGTGTTCAAAAAGCGTCTGGTATCCTCGTTTTCTCCAGTCACCTTCCACGACAGTCACCTGGGAGGACGTCTCCCCGCCCTAATGGGAAACAGGAACACAAAAGAGGTTAAATACCCCTCCCCTTCCTGCAACCTCCAGTGTTTTTCCTGTTCCCTAGTGGGGCATGAAGAGGTCCATCGGGTGCTGCCGCGGCCGGCGAGCGGAGCTCCTAAGGAATCTTACCGCCGGGCAGTCGAGGTCGTGGGGGTTCGCCTCCTCCTCCGGGTGGCTGCTCTCGTCTCCATGTGCTCCATGCGACTCGGGACCCGCCTCCCCGCCCCTCCCGCGGCGCCTCTTAGAGAGGTAAAGCGGGGCGGTGATCTGCAGCCGGGGTCCCTTCCAGTTCCCCGGCGTCCTCCTCCCTCTGCTGCGGTGCCGGAGTCCACGTGCATCGGAAGTGTCATCAGCGGGCACTTCCGGTTTCGCGTCTGATGCGTTCCACTCTGGAACGCATGCACTACAGCCGCTTTACGGCCAGGGTGGAGCTCCGGCGCTGGTGCAGCCTATGGGGTCGTTCCTTCGGGTTCCTCCCTGCGGACCATGAGGGAGGAGGGGCACAAAAGTGAACGCTGGCCACGATCCTTCTTATACCGGATTAGGAGCCTCCAGGTAAGATGCAGTGTCCCTGTCTGTGTGACTGCTGACAGTTGACCATGGACGGCGACAAGACTCCTTCAGCTGTGTCTGTGGAGCCCAGCGTTCACCATCCTACCGTGAGTAGTAGGGTTGGTCCCTGACTGTCCGGGCACGCGAACTATGGGTCATTTAGCATACCTTCTCTCTCGTTTCAGGGAGAAAAGGTCTCTGCCCCAAAGAGAAAAACCAGCCGCAAATGTGGTGTGTGTGGGTCCAGACTCCCCTCTGCGTACAAGAAAAAGTTATGCCAACCTTGCACGGATGACATACTGTGTGCCGAGCAGCCCTCCCTCCTGGACAGTATTAAAACCCTCATTAAGCAAGAGGTGCACACCTCCATGGCAGCCCTTTCCCAGATCTCGGTGCCGCATCCCCCTCTCCACAAAAAGAGGAAAAGGGCACCTGTTGAAACCGATTCTGACTCGGGTGAAATTCATACATCAGGGACTGAGGATATTTGGGAAAATGAGGGCTCCACATCCACCCTAAACCCGACCATAAAAAGTATTATTTTTCTTCTGAAGATATGGAAGAGCTGGTTTCCATGGTGAGAAGCACCATGGAGGTGGAGGAGGAGGAGATGACGTACTTAGTTAAGGATGAAATGTTTGGGGGGCTGAAACCCAGAGGAAGGAAGGGGTTCCCGGTTCATGAGAATGTCCAAAATCTTATTCTCCAGGAATGGGCTTCCTCCGAGAAGGGACTGTCCGTACCCTCGGAACTAAGGAATCGCTTTCCTCTGGAGAGGGACAATTCAATTTGGGAAAGCCCTAAAGTAGACGTCCAGGTCTCTAAGGTTACCAAAAAGACGTCTCTCCCCTTTGAGGATGCCTCCCAGTTGAGAGATCCTATGGATCGAAAAATTGAGAGCCACCTAAAAAAGTACTGGGAGGCATTTACTAATTTGTTGAAAACAAACGTAACTTCTACATGCGTCGCCAGAGCCCTTTCCCTCTGGCTTCGCATTCTGGAAGACCACCTCTCTCAGGGGACCTCCAGGGAGGAGATCCTGGAATCCCTACCCCTTATACAGAAAGCTACGGGCTTTTTAGCCGATCCATCTGGGGAATCTGTTCGGGTGGCGGCAAAGTCTCTGGTCCTTTCTAATTCGGCCAGAAAAGCGCTATGGCAAAAATCATGGGGGGGTAATATCACCTCTAAAACTAAACTCTGTGCCATACCCTTCCAAGGACACCATGTGTTTGGACCGGTATTGGACGATATACTTAAGAGAGCTTCAGACAAGGGAAAGTCACTGCCCAAGCAGAAAAGTACTAAGAGACAGTTTTTTCGTCCTCCATGTGAGCAACCCTCTCAAAAAATAGTTCAGAGGAAAAGGGAAAACTGGGCGCTGGAGCTATCCGAAAGGGGGTAGAGGCAAGAACATCCTTGTCCCTCAACAGCAGCGCACCCCGGACAAACAGTGACTATCCGGTGGGGGGTCGACTCTCGCATTTTTTGGCCCGATGGGAGTCGATATCCACAAACCAGTGGTTCCTCCATACCATACAGTATGGGCTAAAATTGGAATTCGAGAGTCTCCCCCCCCCCTCCCCCAGTGCCTGAGAATTACCCCACGACAGGCTCCAGATCTCCAAAACCTCTTGCTTCTTCAAGTGCAAGACCTATTGCAAGAGAAAGTGATTTCTCGTGTGCCCCAGCAAGACACAGGCAAAGGCCATTATTCCCGTCTATTCCACATAAGGAAACCCTCCGGAAAATGCAGGGTTATAGTAAACTTAAAACCCCTAAATCAATTTATCAAATACCGGAGGTTCAAGATGGAATCGGTCAAATCGGCGATCCCTCTAATTGGACAAGGCTGGGTCAAGGCTACAATAGACCTGAGGGACGCTTACTATCATGTACCAATCCATCCAGATTGCAAGAAGTTCCTCAGGTTTGCGGTCGCTCACGACCAGGGAATCAGCCACTTCCAGTTCAAAGCTCTTCCGTTCAGGGTATCCCCGGCGCCAAGGGTATTCACAAAGATCATGAGAGAGGCAGTCATCTTTATCCGCCTACAAGGAATATGTATTTTTCCATATTTAGACGACCTGCTCATAGTCGCACCATCAGTAGCCCGGCTGAACCGGGATGTGTCAAAGACCCTGGAGATTCTCGGATCCCTAGGCTGGATCCCGAATCCTCAAAAATCAGACCTCCACCCCTCTCCGAGGTAAAAGTTCCTGGGGAGTCTCCTGGACTCAGAGAAGAGGGCATCCTTCCTCCCAAAGATCGTCAGCACGACCTCCGTCAGAGAATCTCCAAGTTCAAACGACAGAGCGCCGACATTAAAGGAGTCCATGTCCATGCTAGGATCCATGACATCGTGTATCCAAGCGGTGGCCTGGGCTCAGGCACATACGCAAATTCTTCAATCTCACGTCCTTCTACATTCACGGAAGTGTCAGAATATCCTGTCGAGGAGAATTCCGCTTCCCAGACACGTGAAGTCGGCCCTTGTGTGGTGGCTGGATGGCAAGAACCTACGGCGAGGAGTGAATTGGGACCAGCTCCCCCTGAAAGTACTCTGTACAGATTCCAGCCGGAGAGGTTGGGGTGCCGTGGTGGAGAAGGCTTATTTTAAGGGTCAATGGTCCCTGGATATAAGAGCCAGATCTTCGACTCTGAGAGAGTTGAAGGCGGCGGAGGAGGCACTAAAAACAGCTTCAGCTCTCATCAAAAACCATCATGTTCGCATCTTCTCCGACAACATGACGACTGTAGCCTACCTCCATCACCAAGGGGGCACGAGATATGCCAGCTTAAACGTAATTGCGGCAAGAATATTTCTCTGGGCAGAGAAACACTTGCTATCCATCTCGGCAGTGCACCTGAGGGGTTCAGACAACATCCAGGCGGACTTCCTGAGCAGGAGGGACTTCCATCCTGGGGAGAGGTGCTTAAACCAAGAAGTCTTCCTATCTCTAACATCAAGATGGGGGAACCCGGAGGTAGATTTATTTGCGAAAACCCAGAATACAAAGGTCAAAACATTTTTCTCCCTCAGTCCTTCGTACGGGTCTCGGGGGATAGATGCCTTCGCCCATCCATGGGGTTTCGGCCTGGCGTACGCCTTCCCTCCAATTCCTATGCTGGCGAAGATACTGCAGAAGATCTGGTTGGATCGGATTACGACGATTTTAATAGCCCCGAATGTGGCCAGGGCGAAGTTGGTACAGCGCTTTGAGAGAGATGGCTCAAGACGGTCCCTTCCTCCTGGTCCAGAAGCCCGATCTCCTTCATCAAGGTCCCCTACTGTACCCAAACCTCAGCAAGCTAAACCTTGCAGCTTGGTTGCTGACGCCGACATCCTAAGGGCCTGAGGTCTCTCAGACAGAGTGATCCAGACTCTACAAAAAAGCAGAAAACCGGTGACCAATGCCATCTATGGAAAAGTATGGAAGAGATTTTCTTCCTGGTGCCTTCCCAATGTTACTGACCCTTCCATCCCAACATTGCTCAAATCTTGGATTTCCTCCAGAAGGGGTTAGAGCTGAGGATTACTCCAAGCACATTAAGAGTCCAGATTTCGGCTCTCCGTTCCTTTTTTGACCAAGATCTGGCGGGGCACCGTTGGATCAAGCGGTTTATGATCTCCAGAAGCCGGATACGTCCTAAAAACCCTAACCGGGTTCCCCCTTGAGATCTAAATTTAGTTCTCAATAGTCTAACACAAGTCCCGTTTGAGCCCTTGTCTTCTTTATCATTGAAAATCCTAACATTTAAAACGATCTTCCTTGTGGGAATCACCACGGCTAGACGCATAGGGTAGTTACAGGCCCTGTCCATACAAGAGCCCTACCTGTCTCTGAAGGCAGATAGCATAGTTTTGCAGTTAGACCCTCCTTTATGCCCAAAGTCATTTCAGATTTTCATAAGGGTCAAGATATTGTGTTGCCCTCATTTTTCCCAAATCCTTCTAATGCAGAAGAAGAAGGTTTCCACACTCTGGATGTCCGCAGAGTGGTCCTCCATTACCTTGAACAGACCAAGGATTGGAGAATTGACCAAAATCTTTCATTCATTTTTCAGGCTGCAATAAGGGAAAGAAAGCGGCAAAGAGCTCAATTGCAAACTGGATCAAACAGGCCATCTGTTTGGCATACTCGGTAAGAGATCTTTCCCCTCCTGCTTCGCTAAATGCGCACTCTGCGCGATCAGTTGTTTCATCATGGGCAGCAACAGGGAACGCTTCATCGGAACAGATATGCAGAGCCGCCACCTGGTCTTCTGTGCATACTTTCACCAGACACTATAGGCTGAACTTTGACAGGGATCTAACATTCGGCAGAAGTGTTCTACAGGCTGTGGTCCCCCCCCTAAAGAAATTAACGTTGGTATAACTCCCAGGTGACTGTCGTGGAAGGTGACTGGAGAAAATAGAATTAGTCTTATCGGTAATTTGGTTTCTAGGAACCTTCCACGACCGCACTAATTTCCCTCCCTAAATGAATATTTTTCAGCAGCAGATGAAGGAAGGGAGACACACTAGTCATTACTAGTGGTAGGCTTAGCCCACATAGGATAGAAACACCTCAGATTAAAAAAGTGTTGACCGGCCCCTCCAGCATATAGGGCTCCTCCTACTCCAGCTCTCCAGTCTAAAATTTGAGGTTCACAGAGGATAGTCGCTGCTGGAAGCAGCTCCTCAGAAGATTTTTTTTATTTTAGTCGGACAGAGACTTGGACCGCCAATGGTCTAGAGGTCTCAGGGGTCTCAGCGCTGCTGGACTCCCACCTCTCCCTTGACGGATCTGTATTACCCTGTAAGGTGGTCCCTGCAGAACCCTGCCGGCCCTGGGGGATGAGGATTGCTTCCCTGGCGGGGACACAAACCGCGCTTCTGGGGTCACTGCGTTCCCCGCCCTGGGGGGAAGCTACGGGCACAGCGCCACAAATCTCTGAGGGGTCCCTGTGGCGCTCAGCTGGGTGAGTACTCCACATTTTAATGTGTTTGAGTGCTTCAGCGGCCGCTGCGGCAGCCGCTGCTACGTGTATTCAGTGTGGTGATTGTGGACATGGGAGCGGAGTGAATCGCGTGCTTTTTTTGAAACCGCGGGGGGCGTGGCTTCGCGCTCTCCCATTTTTTCATAGGCAGGAAGCGCTCTGAGCGCGCGCTTTATCCTGCCTTTTTTCTTCCGGCTTCTCTCCTCTAGCACGGCGGCCATTACTGACGGCCTCCTCGGGCTCCTCACTCTCCGCTCTCCCCGACCGACCGAAAGGAGACACTACACCACGGCCAGCTGGGTGAGTCGCCTCTACCTGTCAGGGCAGAAGCTTGACCCCCTCAGCGCAGGACAAGGTATTGTCACACGGAACGCTCCCGCTACGATCACAATAGCGACGCATAATTTGCGATCGTTTTTCTTTTGTGATCGTTTTTTTATGTCGCTAGTAGCTTCCACGGTGGGCGATCTCATTGACGACGCATAAGTGGTTAGCGATCTCTTTAGCGATTTTGGTATTGCGATATACAAATCAGCGCAATATGTTAGCGATCTCGTTTACGTTCTTGTTTAATGTGGTATACTTTTGAACACTGTCCTGCAGCTGTTACCTCATAAGAGGCACCTGCGGCTCGCACACCCTTTTCATTAAACAAGGGTTGTGGAGAGTCTGCGACATTAACCCCTTCTTTGGCGGTTAACCCTTTATTGGGAGACAAAAGCTGGGGTAGCTCTCTATTTAAGAGCTTTAACCCTTCAGTGTTCATTTTGCCTTTGAAAACCACACTGTTCTGGTTGCTGACAGGTTTTTACCTGCCATATACTGTGTGAGGGCTTGTCGGATCAGGGTCCAGGAGCGGACCATCTCCCAGATCCGCTACAGGATCAGTCTCGCTTATCTGACACGCAGACCTCGACGGCGTCAAGCGCAGCGGTCGGAGGTTACAGTGACGCCAAAATGGATGCCCTCGCTCGTTCTATTGATGGCCTGTCTGACCTTCTAGGTTATTGGGTGTCAGCTAGATCCTCTCATGGTAGGAAGCGACACAGGCCGGTGCCATCTTTCTCGCGTAGCGACTCAGATATTTCTGATATGGAGGGTTCCCCTCCAAGCTCGGATGGTGAGATATCCGATTCGGATAAGGAGGATCGGCAGGGACAATCTGCCTCTCTTTTGAGCCGTACAGAGGCTTTTATTGGAGCCATGAGGGAGGCGTTACAGTTACCGGAGGAGGTAACTAGACGTCCTGGTAAGTCGGCCCGGATGTTTCAGGAGTCGCATAGGTCACGATCAGCCTTACCATCTCTGGATGAGCTTAATGAGGCAGTGGAGAAGGAACGCCTGTGTCCAGATAAACGTTTTCAGGGGACACGGTTTTTTGAGACGCTGTATCCGTGTACTACGGAGTTGATTGCTAATTGGATTCCTTCTCCTGAAGTGGATGTCCCTTTATCCCAGCTTAGCAAATCCTCATTACTTCCTGTTAAAGGAAGGCGAGTCTGCAGGATCCGCTGGACAGAAAAACGGAGATGGCGGCAAAATCCATCTACGAGGCCGCGGGTCATGGATTCAGAGCTGTGCTAGGATCCATGTGTGCTTGTAAAGCCTCCTTGAGCTGGTTAGACCGTCTACGGACGGCGTGGCAAGATGGATCCCCACTATCCGAGGTAGAGGGGCTTTTCAAGTCATTGGAGGATGCAGCTCGATATGGCAGTGATGCAGGTTTGGATACTGCCTCCATGCTGTCCAGGGCACAATCCTCGGCGATCACAGTCAGGAGAGCTCTGTGGCTTAGACAGTGGACCGGAGACGCGGTTTCCAAGCAAGGTTTGCTTTCTTTAGCTTACAAAGATGGTCAGCTATTTGGATCTGACCTCACGGAGCTGATTGCCAAAGCAAAGGCAAAAGAAACGGCTTTACCGCAACGAAGAGCTGTGGCTTCTGCGTCTGGCAGGCATAGTGCCGGTGGTAGTCGGCGGTCCTTTCGGTCCAGGGGACGGTTTGGTCAGCCCTCTTGGGGATCGGGTCGTCCCTCTTTTTCGGGAAAAAAGAGCGCTCAGAAATCTCGCACTCCCTGGAAACAGAGCTTCCGCCAAGACAAGCGGGAAGCTGACAAAAAGCCCGCTAAGGCGGACTGATGCCAGGGTCTCACTCGAGGGCTCTCGAGTGGGAGGTCGCCTGCTACAATTCAAGCCGACTTGGGCTTCCCGCGTGTCGGACACCTGGGTGACGCGGGTTGTGTCGGCAGGCTACTTCATAGAGTTTCTTTCTCGACCCCCAGACAGTTTTTGCCAATCCCGCATTCCGTCAGAGCCCGGGCTAATTGCCGCTCTACTGCGGGAGGTCGATTCCCTTCTACAGAAAGGTGTGGTGGTACCAGTTCCACCGGAGGACCAAGGAAGAGGTTTTTATTCCAACCTCTTTGTAGTCCCCAAAAAGGAGGACAAATTTCGCCCCATTCTGGATCTCAAAAGATTGAATCGGCATGTCCGCACCTGAAAATTCCGCATGGAGTCACTTCGCTCAGTTGTGGCGGCCTTGTCGCAGAACGATTTTTTGGTGTCAATCGACATTCGCGACGCTTATTTGCATGTCCCCATCGGAAGGGCCCACCAACGCTTCCTTCGTTTTGCCATAGGTCAGGACCATTACCAGTTTGTGGCCCTGCCATTCGGTCTGGCCTCAGCACCCAGAGTTTTTACAAAAATTCTGGCTCCTCTCATGGCGATTCTGCGAAGACAGGGGGTTACGATTCTTCCCTATCTGGACGACCTTTTGATTGTGGCGTCCTCAAAGGAGGAGGCGGTGACGGCTCGCGATTTATCCCTTCAGCTCCTGGAGGACTTCGGGTGGCTGATCAATTGGGAGAAGTCGTCCCTGGAACCGTCGCAGTCAATCCTGTTTTTGGGAATGCAGTTCGACACGGTACGAGCAGTGGTGTCTCTGCCCTCAGACAAGCAATCGAGTCTTCTTCACCATGTGCAGGGTATGAAGTCTGCGACAGCAATGTCCCTTCGAAGGTGTATGCGCCTTCTGGGTTTGATGGTGGCGTCAATGGAAGCAATTCGGTTTGCCCAATTTCATTCCAGGGCTCTCCAAATGCTCATCTTGAACCGTTGGGATCGATCACGGTTTTCACTGGATTGCAGTGTCATCATCTCCCACAGGGTGAGAGAGTCGCTAGAATGGTGGTTACGTCCGGAAGCGTTATCCCTGGGGAAGTCCTTCCTTCCTCCGAGGTGGTCGATCATAACCACCGATGCCAGCCTGACGGGCTGGGGGGGCGTCTGGAACGGTCTCTGGATTCAGGGAGTATGGTCGTTGGAAGAGTCTGTCCTGCCAATCAACATCCTGGAATTGAGGGCAATTTTTCTTTGCCTCCAACACTGGACGGTCCCTTTAAGCGGTCTACCAGTCCGAGTGCAGACAGACAACGCGACGGCGGTCGCGTATATCAACCATCAAGGTGGAACGAGGAGCTTCAGGCTCATGATGGAAGTGTCTCGAATCCTGGTATGGGCCGAGGCCAGGGTGCCAGCCATCTCTGCGATTCACATTCCAGGAGTTCAGAATATCACAGCGGACTTCCTGAGTCGCGAAAAGATGGATCCCGGAGAATGGAGTCTTCATCCGGAAATTTTTGCGCTGCTGTGCTCCCGTTGGGGAACTCCCCAAGTGGATGTGATGGCATCCAGGTTCAATGCCAAGTTACCGACATTCATGTCCAGGTACAAGGACTCGAAGGCTGTGGCGGTGGATGCTCTGGTGGCTCCTTGGGACCATTTCGAGCTAATTTAGGTGTTCCCGCCGATATCCTTACTTCCTCTGGTTTTGCGTCGGATCAGACTGGAGAGAGTCCCGGCTATGTTGATAGCCCCAGATTGGCCAAGGAGGACGTGGTTCTCGACGCTGGTGTCGCTTCTGGCAGCGCCTCCACTTCCACTCCCTCTTCGCCCAGACCTGTTAACCCAAGGGCCCGTTCGTCACCCGGACCTGAAGTCTCTGCGTTTGACGGCGTGGCTCTTGAGACCGAAATCTTGACCCGTCAAGGTTTTTCAGCCGAAGTCATTGCCACTCTGCGAGCTGCCAGAGGTCCGGCTACCACTAGAATTTATCATAAGACTTGGGAAGCCTTCTTTTCGTGGTGTTCGGGTTCTTCTAGGAACCCGAGGAGTTTTTCCATTCCCAATTTGTTGGCCTTTTTGCAGTACGGGCTGGACAGGGGTTTGGCAGTTAGCACTCTGAAGGGGCAAGTTTCTGCTCTGTCCTTGCTATTTCGGAAGGCTATCGCTTCGCGTAGGGACGTACGTTCCTTTTTTCGCGGAGTAACCCGTCAGTTTCCGCCGCGGAAGGCGCCTGTGTCTCCCTGGCGGCTTAATCTTGTCTTGGAGGCTCTTCAACATGGGCCTTTTGAGCCTATGGACTCTGTTAGCCTTTCTTTGCTTTCTTGGAAGGTTGCCTTCTTAGTGGCGGTCACTTCTTTGAGAAGGGTTTCTGAGTTGGCGGCTCTCTCTTGCTCGCCTCCTTTTCTGGAGTTTCTCCCAGATCGCGTAGTGCTTCGCACACGTGGCGACTTTCTACCTAAAGTAGTGTCACAGTTTCATGTTAACCAGGATATTGTGTTGCCCTCGCTCTGTCCGGAGCCAAGGAATGCGAAAGAACGAGCCTTGCACACGTTGGATTTGGTGCGGGCTTTAAAGTTCTATTTGTCTATTACTCAAAGTTTTCGGAAGTCTGATTCTCTGTTTGTGATTCCAACAGGTCGTCGACGTGGGCAACGAGCTTCCAAGGATTCTATAGCTCGTTGGATTCGGTCGGCCATTTTAGAGGCTTACCGACTTAAGGGCGAACCTTGCCCGATTAAGATTCGAGCTCACTCCACAAGGGCTGTGGGTTCATCGTGGGCTTTTCATCAAGGAGCCTCGGCAGCTCAGCTCTGCCGAGCGGCGACCTGGCGTTTCGTCCACACATTTACGAAATTTTATAAGGTGGACGTCAGTGCTTCCGCTGATGCGGCCTTAGGACGTAGGGTCCTGCAGGCGGCTGTAGTTTAAAAGTTCTTGTGAACTTGTAGTTAGCGCTATTTGCGCATTTATCTAGGTTGTGGGTATCTGCCTTTTTTGTTTTTCTGCCCACCCTTATTTTTGGACTGCTTTGGGACGTCCCACTAGTAATGACTAGTGTGTCTCCCTTCCTTCATCTGCTGCTGAAACACGGATTTTGGTAAGAACTTACCTGTAAAATCCTTTTCAGCGAAGAAGGAAGGGAGACACACATCCCTCCCATGGCAGAAGTGTGTTGTTGTGTTTTCAGATGCGGCGTGACCCTTCTCTGATAGCGATTATCTGGGCTGAGGTCGGCGCGCTAAGGCTCTGTTCCAGCATCGCCAGCTCATCGCAGTGGTCAGGTTCAGTGAGTAGTACCTGAGACTGTGTGGTTTTCTCTGTTATATGCATAACCTATCTCCTTGTTTCCTTCAGAAGGGGTTATGTTGCTCCGCTGGTGATATTTGCTCTTCCTTAGCTTGGGTACGACTGGAGAGCTGGAGTAGGAGGAGCCCTATATGCTGGAGGGGCCGGTCAACACTTTTTTAATCTGAGGTGTTTCTATCCTATGTGGGCTCCGCCTACCACTAGTAATGACTAGTGTGTCTCCCTTTCTTCTTCGCTGAAAAGGATTTTACAGGTAAGTTCTTACCAAAATCCGTGTTTTTGGTGGATTCCTGCATGTAATTATACATGCTAGTGTATCCAGAATAAACACTAGAGGTTGCAGGAAGGGGAGGTGTGTTTAACCTCTTTTGTGTTTCTGTTCCCCATTAGGGCGGGGAGACGTCCTCCCAGGTGACTGTCGTGGAAGGTTCCTAGAAACCGAATTACCGGTAAGACTAATTATATTTTTTTTGTGACACACAGGACCCGTTGAAGCACGGGGGTGCGAAACAGTCGTCCGTCTGTCCACTCCTCCACTTTTCTCCCCTTCTCCATGCTTTTAAAGGGAACCTGTCAATAGGATTGTGCACAGTAACCTACACACAGTGTCAAGTCGGCGCCGTTGTACTGATTAAAATGATACCTGTGGTGGTGATGAAATCCGTCTTGTGGTTGTTTAAACTTTATTTTTAGTTTTGTGTTAATGATATTCTTGTGCTCTGTGGTGGCCTGGGGGGGTGAAGTCTTCATGTTCTGCTGCTCTTAGCTATTCATCTGTATGGCTTTATACCGGTCACTGATCCCTCATTGAGCTGCCCACTATTTTACATAATGAATATTATATATTTAAAATAAAATTAAAAAAATCACCTTCAGCAGGCAGGTGCCAGCGCCACAGCATTATCACATCTATAATGTACATTTAATTGTTTTATTTAATGCTATAAATAAATTAATTTTAAAAAAAAAATTGTGGCAAAATGGCGCCGCCTGCTCAGTAAGGCTGGTTTCACATTAGCGTTTTTGTGTGCAGCGCATCGTACGCATCCGATTGCATGTGTCATGCGCCCCTATGTTTAACATAGCGTGCGCATGGTCTTGCGTTTGCACGCGTTCATCTGCGTTTTCGTGCGCATGCGTTTTTTCAAGGTATGCGTCTAGTCGCGCCCGACGCATCATGTTGCATTTTTGGGTCCGTCGAAAGGCGTCAAAAAAATGCATGCGTTTGCTTGCGCACGGAATGCGTCAAAACAAAGCATTACAGTCTATGGGAACGCAGGCGTGCGCATGGACATGCGTACGCCTGCGTTTGCGTGCGCATGCGTTTTAAGAGTAAACCTGTCTAGACACTGGTTTCACATTAGCGTTTTTGTGCGCAGCGCATCTGCGCAAGCGTTCATGCATACCTATGTTTAACATTTGTGTACGCATGGTTTTGCGTTTGCATGCGTTTTCACTTGCACACGATGCGCAGCGCACAAAGATGCAAATGTGAAACTAGCCTAACTGATATCGGCGATCCGATAGATGCTACTGTGCAGGTGCCAGCGGTGCCAACTTGCTAGAGAAAATAAAATTGTCTCTACTAAGATGGCGCTGTCGGCGCTATCTTGGAGGAGGACATTTTTTTCCTCTAGCAAGATGGCAGCACCTGCGCAGTAGCATCTATCAGCGATTCGATAGATGCTACTGCCCAGGCGCGGCCAGAGCCATTTTGCCACAGAATTTTTTTTTTTAAATTAATTAATTTATAGCATCAAATAAAAATTACCGTATTTTTTTATATCTATAACGCACTTTTTTCCCCAAATATTTTTCGTGGAAATGGGGGTTCGTCTTAAAGTCCTAATGTACTTACCGGGAGTGTGACGGCAGCAGCAGTTGGGTAATTCTGCAGGCCCTGGGCTGAGAAGAGGGGGAATTCGGTAGTCCAGCACTGCAGGGCGATGATCTGACTCCCATCCCAGGCTGGTTCGGTGGTGCAGGGGCTCCGCCAACATTTTGTGAAAGCCCAGAGCCCCCGCACATCCTTTGCTGCAATGCTCCAAGAAAATGGCCGCCAGTAGCGGCGCATGCGTAGATTGAGATCTTGGCACAGGGATCTCATCTCCCGAGATCTCAATCTGCGTGTGCACTGCCTCCAGCGGCCGTTTTCCCGGAGGCTACCGTATTGCAGCAATGCGGGGGCTCCGGGCTTTCATAAAACAAAGGCATCTCCGAACCTGCCGCACCAGCCTGGGATGGGAGTCAGATCATCGCCGGTCCACCGAACACCACCTCTGACCCCTCTCCACTAGCACTTCCGATTCTCCCACCTCCGGGGTAAGCTGAATTCAGACTGTAAGACGGACCCTGATTTGACGCATTAATTTTTTCCATATTTTCCTTCTAAAATTTTGGGGTGCATCTTTTAGTCTGAAAAATATAGTAAATGCACATTATACATGCAATCCTACTTGTAGCACAGGAGCCTCTACAGACGCAAGTTTCCAGATGGAGTAGGTGGATGTATGTTTGTAAGTACTGCATGGAATTACAGATGATTTTCAAAAGTCACTGAAGTGTTGGTAGCAGCATAATAAATGGGTTTCCATCCATTATGGGAAGCATTGGCATATTGTTTATACAAACCACCTGGTTTGTAACTTCAGTGATGTGCTATGGGACATCAGCCAAAGTAGATTACGTAAGACAGCGGAAATCGGCCTGGACATGTTTAACTCCAAAGCAACCAGAGAAAACCACAGTCCATCTCTATATGCCCTAATAATACATAATGAACAAACTGGATGGTGACTCCTTCATGAGACCACCTCTCTGGGCCAGTATGGAATGCCACCATGGTATGTACTATATGGCCAGACAAGGCATCCACGTAAGGAAGGTAGGTGCACCAATCTCCAAACATCAGCACGGTCCCAGCAGCTTCAATTTTGTTTGGAATAGACGGTACTTTCAAGTAACTTTTCAGAATAAACTGTACAGTGTGAATTGAGGAATAACAGTATAACTGATCATTACATGACTTGTATCCTGCATTTTTTACCAGTTTTCCCCTCTGCAAACTCTGTGACCTCTCCTATACACTGCACAGTATACGGAGAGGGAGTCCTGCTCTTCATTCCTCTTTAGCATAACAGATGCAAGCAGCAGCATAGAAGAAATCATACAGCAGTGCTGAGCTGTCTTGATTTGAATAAAGTTCTGACCGTGAGGTAGCAGAGTGGTTAGAGGATGTTTGTCTCTCCAGGATGTTTGTCTCCCTCTGCCTATTTCCTCTCCCTGATCTTTACTTCTCCACATAGAGTATAATGGGCTGTATGACATGATGCCTGTGGTTTGTCTAACCCTGAGCAAGACTGATTTGAGCTGGATTTCAAAGTGGATGACAAGTTCTTGGTGATTAGTCTCATAAGTGTGGAAGAAAGCTGATTTTCGATATATTGGAAAGATTATTTATACTTTAGCATAGGAGTGAGTTGAGTCCAGGGATGACTGACTCTTTTCAGTAGCTAAGCCAGCCCCTTATGTGTTACAACTGATCTATAGACTGAAAAGGCAACTGACTTAGCTATTGAAATGAGCCAATGTGTCAAACCACTTTACACTCATTACTGAGTATTAACACAGTAAGCTGTCTTGTGTCAAATCCAATACGAACGTGGATTTGCTGGGACCTGGGCCTCATCTGGATTCTATTATATTAGGAAGTTGTACTTTACTCGTCCCTAAAGATATTTTATTTTCAAGTAGATAACCCCTTTTAAAGTATTTAGCTCTGCAGCATATATGCGCTTCACGTATCATGGTTACCCCGGCATGTCGCTAGGTGGATGGTACCAGAGCTGTCAGATAATGAAGGTAATGTAGACGTGTGTGAGTGTATAAAGAGCGCTCTCGTGTACGTCATACAGCTCAACAGAAGGCCCAGGCATGTGCGAATAGCTGTGATTGTCTCGCTCCATGTAGTGAGAGGTATGTAACAATACGGACCATGACTACACCAAGTCACTGAGCTGTTTTTATCATCTCCATAGATACTTTCATGTAAATTTAAGTCAAAGTTTATTGTGCGGGGGTTTAGTGTCGGAGACTGAAATGGAAAGTAATAACTTTCCAAGAAACTGGGTCCTAATTCTGTGAATATAGAGGCCTTGACATCCCCTTCAGGTCAGAGGATAATGTTTCTAGGAGACACCAGAGCAACTAATCTTTTATTCTGCTGACCCAAGCGATGTGGACAGTTTGCTATTTTAGTTTCCAAGCTGGAGTGTAATTGTGCTGGGAGACGCATTTTAATGAAAAATATTCCACTTTTGTAAAAACTATGAAACTCAGTGGGAAAATACACACTGCTCAAAAAAATAAAGGGAACACTAAAATCCCACATCCTAGATATCACTGGATGAAATATTCCAGTTGTAAATCTTTATTCATTATATAGTGGAATGTGTTGAGAGCAATAAAACATAAAAATGATCAGTGTAAATCAAAATTAATATCCCATGGAGGTCTGGATTTGGAATGATGCTCAAAATCAAAGTGGAAAATCAAATTACAGGCTGATCCAACTTCAGTGGAAATGCCTCAAGACAAGGAAATGATGCTCAGTAGTGTGTGTGGCCACCATGTGCCTGTATGACCAGCCTTCAACACCTGGGTATGCTCCTGATGAGGCTGCGGATGGTCTGAGGGATCTCCTCCCAGACCTGGACTAAAGCATCCGCCAACTCCTGGACAGTCTGTGGTGCAAGTGGATGGTGGATGGAGCGAGACATGGTGTCCCAGATGTGCTCAGTCGGATTCGGGTCTGGGGAACGGGCGGGCCAGTCCATAGCTTCAATGCCTTCATCTTGCAAGAACTGCTGATACACTCCAGCCACATGAGGTCTGGCATTGTCCTACATTAGGAGGAACCCAGGTCCAACCGCACCAGCATATGGTCTCACAAGGGGTCTGAGGATCTCATCTCTGTACCTAATGGCAGTCAGGCTACCTCTGGCGAGCACATGGAGGGCTGTGCGGCCCTCCAAAGAAATGCCACCCCACACCATTACTGACTCACACCAAACCGGTCATGCTGAAGGATGTTGCAGGCAGCATATCTCTCTCCACGGTGTCTCCAGACTCTGTCACGTCTGTCACATGTGCTCAGTGTGAACCTGCTTTCATCTGTGAAGAACACAGGGTGCCAGTGGCGAATTTGCCAATCCTGGTGTTCTGTGGCAAATGCCAAGCATCCTGCACGGTGTTGGGCTGTGAGCACAACCCCCATCTGTGGACGTCGGGCACTCAGACCATCCTTATGGAGTCGGTTTCTAACCGTTTGTGCAGACACATGCACATTTGTGGCCTGCTGGAAGTTATTTTGCAGGACTCTGGCAGTGCTCCTCCTGTTCCTCCTTGCACAAAGGCGGAGGTAGCGGTCCTGCTGCTGGGTTGTTGCCCTCATACGGCCCCCTCCACGTCTCCTGGTGTACTGGCCTGTCTCCTAATAGCGCCTCCAGCCTCTGGACACTAAGCTGACAGACACAGCAAACCTTGCCACAGCTCGCATTGATGTGCCATCCTGGATGAGCTGCACTACCTGAGCCACTTGTGTGGGTTGTAGAGTCCATCTCGTGCTACCACGAGTGTGAAAGCACAACCATTCAAAAGTGACCAAAACATCAGCCAGAAAGCATGGTACTGAGATGTGGTCCCCACCTGCAGAACCACTCCTTTATTGAGTGTGTCTTGATAATTGCCAATAATTTCCTTATGTTGTCTATTCCATTTTCACAACAGCATGTGAAATTGATTGTCAATCAGTGGACAGTTTGATTTCACAGAAGTTTGATTTACTTGGAGTTATATTCTGTTGTTTAAGTGTTCCCTTTATTTATTTTTTTTTGAGCAGTGTATTATATAACTGATGGGACATCTGTAAACCATGTCGCCTTTTTGTCTTGTAAGATCTGTACCCATGGTTGCATCAGGACAGGTCTTTGCTCCGTTTAACTTGTCTCATGTTTTGCCTGGTAGGTTTCTGTATCAACTATACAGTACAGACCAAAAGTTTGGACACACCTTCTCATTCAAAGATTTTTCTGTATTTTCATGGCTATGAAAATTGTGTAATCACACTGAAGACATCAAAACTATGAATTAACACATGTGGAATTATACATTACACTTTACAAAAAAGTGTGAAACAACTGAAAATATGACTTATATTCTAGGTTATTCAAAGTAGCCACCTTTTGCTTTGATTACTGCTTTGCACGCAGAAAAGGAGAACGGATGGACTCTACATGCCTGGTTCCCACCGTGAAGCATGGAGGAGGAGGTGTGATGGTGTGGGGGTGCTTTGCTGGTGACACTGTTGGGGATTTATTCAAAATTGAAGGCATAGTGAACCAGCATGGCTACCACAGCATCTTGCAGCAGCATGCTATTCCATTCGGTTTGTGTTTAGTTGGACCATCATTTATTTTTCAACAGGACAATGACCACAAACACACCTCCAGGCTGTGTAAGGGCTATTTGACCAAGAAGGAGAGTGTTGGGGTGCTACACCAGATGACCTGGCCTCCACAGTCACCAGACCTGAACCCAATCGAGATGGTTTGGGGTGAGCTGGACCGCTCACCGCTTCAATTTTGAATAAATCCCCAACAGTGTCACCAGCAAAGCACCAACACACCACCTCCTCCATGCTTCACGGTGAGAACTAGGCATGTAGAGTCCATCCGTTCACCTTTTCTGCGTGCAAAGCAGTAATCAAAGCAAAAGGTGGCTACTTTGAAGAACCTAGAATATAAGACATATTTTCAGTTGTTTCACACTTTTTTGTAAAGTGTAATGTATAATTCCACATGTGTTAATTCATAGTTTTGATACCTTCAGTGTGATTCATGAAAATACAGAAAAATCTTTGAATGAGAAGGTGTGTCCAAACTTTTGGTCTGTACTGTATGTCTTGTGCCTAACATGGCGTCAGAAATATCTACAGAAAATAATCCTTCACTTTTCTTGTTTTTATGGTCCATATGCTAAAACATTACCCGATGTTGGCATTATATGGCCAGTCAGAAGGAGAGACCCAGCTCTCGTTGGTCAGATTTGACATTTGATGAAGATTATCCTCTTTCTTTCCTAATTTGGGAAGATTTGGTGCTCCTGGGGGGATGTGTGTAGTTGAACAAGTCAATGCCTGCAGTTTTTACATCTGTCTGTGACATCAGCCAGCGATATCGAGTTGTCTCAGAGGCCAATATAACAGTCCGTTATGTATTTATTGTATCGCCACATTAAACTTTACTTTGTTTCATTTTACTCTTTCAGACGGAGATTGATACAGTACTGAGTGATTTGGAGGCACTTGATTTTGCAGAACTAGTAAGTGCTTTACATTGTGGTCTTATGAAGCTACAATGGGATTGATACCATACACTGACATGATGTACCAAGGTTAAGTATGGTTCACAATTAAGTAAAGTATTTTTTGGACTATAAATGCACTTTTTAGGAAGAAAAACGCTTGCTTAAAAGAGTTGAAGTTTTACAGTCTGGAGGTAGCTTTCTTTGATGGAGGAGAATGCTGACACCGCGTTCTTCTTGATCATGGACAGAGCTGCTCTCTCTTCTCCAGTCCCACTCTGATCTGTCTGATTGGTGCAGGTCAGGAGAAGAAGCTACCAGTCCTGCATTGAGGTTGCACATCCAATGCAGCTTAAGGACCTTCCACCCAACCAGCTCCAGGACCTTTCAGGTCATGTGATCAGTCACATGCCTGGAAGCAACTGCAAGATGTGGTAATGTTAGTAGTGTGTGTGTGTGTGTGTGTGTGTGTGTGTGTGTGTGGGGTGGATGGATGTAGCAGAGCTGTGTGTATATAAATGCGCATGTAGCAGAGCTGTGTATGTTAATGTGCACGTGACAGCTGTGTGTATGTAAATTTGCATGTAGCAGAGCTGTGTGTGTATATAAATGTGCATGTAGCAGAGCTGTATGTATTGTAGGGTTTCAGCTCTCTGGTAGCAGTTTGTAGCGGCACAGAGTTTTTATATCAAAACATCATAAAGTTTATTTTCCTATCATAAACTTTACAGCTCCAAAACAAAAACTGCTTTCCTCCAGTACAAATGAATGACAGTCCTTTCTTCAGGTACAATGAAACAATATAGCAGCCTCCCCAATCTCTGTATTCCAGGCAGTATGAGCTCAAGAGGCTTAAACGCGTTCACCAAACAAGCATACTTCTGTTCAGCTCCAACACAACTCCACACTGCTGAATTAGCCTAGCTGCTGTTATTAGGCCTGTACACCGTGGGCTGAACTATGGGAACATTTTTCACCCAGACTTTTTTGGTTGCTTCTAAATCAAGGACCCAAAAGCCAGTCAAGTTAACCCTTTCAGTGACCTAGTGTTAATGGTACAAATTTTACATTACCAAGGCCAACCACCTGAGTGTCACTCATCTGCCATCCAGAAAATTACCTCCTGCTTTCTTATAGTGTATATAAATATACATAGAGCAGAGATGTATGCATATATGTAATATACATTATGTATGTGAATGTTGCAGAGCTATATGTAATCATATATGTAGCCACGCTCTCTATGTATGTAAATGTGCATGTAACAGAACTGTGTATGTAAATGTGCACATGGCAGAACATGTACTGTCCATGCAGCAGTGGTGTGTATGTATACATGTGCACGGCAGAGAGGTGTATATAGTGTGTGTCCTGTAAAGTTTATATTATGTTATTTATTATAGCGCCATTTATTCCATGGCGCTTTACATGTGAGGAGGGGGTATACATAATAAAAATTAAGTGCAATAATCTTGAACAAAACAATCACCAACTGGTACAGGAGGAGCGAGGATCCTGCCCGCGAGGGCTCACAATCTACAAGGGCTGGGTGAGGATACAGTAGACGAGGGTAGAGCTGGTCGTGTAGTGGTTTGGTCGATCGGTGGTTACTGCAGGTTATAGGCTTGTCGGAAGAGGTAGGTCTTCAGGTTCCTTTTGAAGGTTTCCACTGTAGGCGAGAGTCTGATATATTGTAGAGAGTTCCAGAGTAGGGGGGATGCACGGGAGATATCTAGTACGCGATTGGGGGAAGAGGGGAGTATAGAAGGAGATCTTGTGAGGATGTGTATGATGGACATGATTCAGAGAAATACTAACAATAGATCTATTATTTCCTATTCCACTCTACTGCCCTGGTGTACAATAATAAATTATATTGTGTTACCGTGTTAGCCAGAAAAATCGATGTGATGTCATATGTCGATGTGATCGACGCTTTGTGATGTCATAATTGGATGGAAAAGTATTCACATCGACTCTACTGCCCTAAAATTAGTGATATTTACGCCTCAGCTTTACACCGCTAGGAAGGCTTAATAGGAATTTTTTTTATTTTTTTCGACTTTCTGCTGTCTCAACCTGTGGTGCATCTTATAGTGAGGTGTGCCCTTTAGTCCGAAAAATACGTTTCAGTTGTTTACAACCCCTGGCAAAAATTATGGAATCACCGGCCTTGGAGGATGTTGATTCAGTTGTTTTATTTTGTTGAAAAAAAAACAGATTACAAACATGGCACAAAACTGAAGTAATTTCAAATGGCAACTTTCTGGCTTTAAGAAACACGAAATCAAGAACAAATAATGTGGTAGTCAGTAATGGTTATTTTTTTTTAACCAAGCATAGGGGAAAAATTATGGAATCACTCAATTCTGAGGGAAAAAATTATAGAATCATGAAAAACAAACGAACAAACAAACACTCCAACACATCACTAGTATTTTGTTGCACCACCTCTGGCTTTTACAACAGCTTGCAGTCTCTGAGGCATGGACTTAATGAGTGTCAAACAGTACTCTTCATCAATCTGGCTCCAACTTCCTCTGATTGCTGTTGCCAGATCAGCTTTGCAGGGTGGAGCCTTGTCATGGACCATTTTCTTCAACTTCCACCAAAGACTTTCAATTGGATTGAGATCCGGACTATTTGCAGGCCATGACATTGACCTTATGTGTCTTTTTTCAACGAACGTTTTCACAGTTTTTGCTCTATGGCAGGATGCGTTATTATCTTGAGAAATGATTTCATCATCCCCAAACATCCTTTCAATTGATGGGATAAGAAAAGTGTCCAAAATATCAACATAAACTTGTGCATTTTTTGAAGATGTAATGACAGCCATCTTCCCAGTGCCTTTACCTGACATGCAGCCCCATATCATCAATGACTGTGGTAATTTGCATGTTCTCTTCAGGCAGTCATCTTTACAAATCTCATTGGAACGGCACCAAACAAAAGGTCCAGCGTCATCACCTTGCCCAATGCAGATTTGCGATTCATCACTGAATATGACTTTCATCCAGTCATCCACAGTCCACGATTGCTTTTCCTTAGCCCATTGTAACCTTGTTTTTTTCTGTTTAGGTGTTAATGATGGCTTTAGTTTAGCTTTTCTGTATGTAAATCCCATTCTCTTTAGGCAGTTTCTTACAGTTCGGTCACAGACGTTGACTCCAGTTTCCACCCATTCGTTCCTCATTTGTTTTGTTGTGCATTTCCTGTTTTGGAGACATATTGCTTTAAGTTTCAGGTCTTGACGCTTTGATGTCTTCCTTGGTCTACCAGTATGTTTGCCTTTAACAACCTTCCCATGTTGTTTGTATTTGGTCCAGATTTTAGACACAGCTGACTGAACAACCAACATCTTTTGCAACATTGCGTGATGATTTACCCTCATTAAGAGTTTGATAATCCTCTCCTTTGTTTCAATTGACATCACTCATGTTGGAGCCATGATTCATGTCAGTCCACTTGGTGCAACAGCTCTCCAAGGTGTGATCACTCCTTTTTAAGGGTATGCCCCACTGAACAATATCGCTAACGGGATCGCTAAAAAACGTCACTATTTAGCGATCCCGTTAGCGATGTTGTTCAGTGCGGCATCTGCCAGCGACGAGCTTCCTGCTGTGATCTCGCTCGTCGCTGGAATCGTTCCGGACCCTATTTTCTCGTCGGCGCTCCCGCTGGGTAAGTATATATCGCTAGTGTGGCACCTTTTCTTAGCGATTTAGCGGTACTTTTGTACCGCTAAAGTCGTTAAGAAGATCGCTAACGGCGATAGCGTCGTTAACTATATCGCTAAATGTGGCCGCACTTTAGCGATATAGAAACAATCCCGCTAGCGATCGCATTAGTATGCGTCGTTATCGTGATCGCTAGCGGGATTGTTTAGTGTGGCAGTACCTTTAGATGCAGACTAATGAGCAGATCTAATTTGATGCAGGTGTTACTTTTTATGAATGAAAATTTACAGGGTGATTCCATAATTTTTTCTCTCAGAATTGACTGATTCCATAATTTTTACCCTATGCTTGGTTAATAAAAATAACCATTACTGACTACCACATTATTTGTTCTTGTTTTCTTTTAGTGTTTCTTAAAGCCAGAAAGTTGCCATTTGAAATTACTTCAGTTTTTTTTTCAACAAAATAAAACAACTGAATGAACATCCTACAAGGCCGGTGATTCCATAATTTTTGCCAGGGGTTGTATTACAGTAGCTGATTTTTTTTTTTTTTAATTGTTGAGGACAATTAGGAAAAAACATATGGTAAAATGACTTACCAGCATGTGTAGTAATCCGCTTTCACTTTTGCTTGTACAATCACTTATTGTGTAGTTCATGTAGACCATTTATTGAATCACATCTTTCTTCCATGTATAACCAGCTGTGAATGTTTTCTACCATTGCAGTCTGAAGATTACTATGAGATGAGACGCTTGTACATGATTCTAGGAACCTGCCTGTTTTACAAGGTATATTGGCTACAAGTCCTGGGACAGTGAGTCTGATCAGTCATTATCTGATACAGTGAGGATAACTAAGCAAGGTGACGTTAGGAGCTACTGTGAGCTGCCAGAGCACTTAAATAAAATCAAGATGATTAACCTATGGACCGGTGGGGGGGGGATTGTACCCAGTCCATGTACTACATGTGAAGAAGAGATTGTATTATTGGACAAGCAAGATTTACCTCTTCTTTTTTAATTTCCTTAGATGAGCTGTTTTTTAACTTCTTTTCAGGGTTATTTGGTGGCCAATCACTTGCCCAAGGACGATCTGATTGATGTTACCCTCTATTGCCGACATTATTACTTGTTATCGTTGGCGTCAGCGCGGATCGGACAGCTTGTAGTATGGCGGGAGGTGTACCCCTGTCATCATATAGAAAAGTATAGCTCACTAAGCAGGGATGAATACAGTCCGCCTGAGGCACGGTACTTCCTTCTCATCGTAGGCCTGGTAAGCATTTCTTTGACATATCTGTAGGATTTTCTCTTTTTTTTTTTTTTTTTGTGACCAGTTTTGTGTGAAAGTAATATTCATTTTATTACTATTGGTTTAGATACCTTGCAGTTTACAGTAAATTGGAACATGGACTATGTAACGAAATATGTTTAAAATTCATTAGGCTGAAATTCAATGATGACCTGGGTGCCTTTCAACACATAGAGCGGCATGTAAAAGTTTGGGCACCCCTTGTCAAAATGACTTATTGTGAACAGTTAAGCAAGTTGAAGATCAAATGATCCCTAAAAGGCCTAAAGTTAAAGATGACACATTTCCTTTGTATTTTAGGCCGAAAATAAATGCAAAAATTTGTATCTTTTTAAATTTTAAAAATTTCAAAAAGGAAAGTGGGTCAATGCAAAAGTTTGGGCATCCTGGAAATATCACATCTTGTAAACGCTTTTTATAGCCAAACAATAGTTTTTCAATTCTTTGTTTGAGGGATTTTCATCCATTCTTCTTTGGGAAATTCTTCCAGTTCTGTGAAATTCCTGTTCTGATCAGGGGCATTGTGACGACCATTGTAAAACCTAACCTTCAGCTTGCACCGTTTGAGGTAGTCTATTGTTGATTTTGACACATGTTTTAGGATCATTTTCCATTTGTAGAAGCCATACTCTTTCAAACTCAGCTTTTTTTTTACAGATGGTGTTATGTTTGTATCAATATATGGTTGAAATTTCATTGAATCCATTCTTCCCTCTACCCGTGAAATGTTGTTCCCTGTGCCATTGGCTGTAACAGAACCCCAAAGCATGATTAATCCACCCCCGTGCTTAATGGTTGGCGATATGCTCTTTTTTTTTTTTTTCTTGAAATTCTTTGCCCTTTTCTCTTCGCACATACCTTTTGATCATCGTGGCCAAAGAGTTCTATTTTGACCTCATCGGTCCACAGGACATGTTTCCGAAATGCATCATGCTTGTGTAGATGTTGTTTTGCATACTTCTGACACTGAATTTTATGGTGAGGATGCTGGAGAGTTTTTCTTCTGATGACTCTTCCATAAATCTATAATTTGTGCAGGTGTCTCTGAACAGTAGAACAATGTACCAGAACTCCACAGAGTCTGCTAAATCTTTTGAAGGTTTTTCATAGTCAAGCAAGGGTTCTGATTTGCCTCTGTAGCAATCCTACGAGCGGCTCTTACTGAAATTTTTCTTGGTCTTCCAGACCTTATTTTGACCTCCATTGTTCCTGTTAATTGCCATTTCTTTATTACATTTCGAACTGAGGAAACTTAAAAACGCTTTGCTATCTTCTTATAGCCTTCTGCTTTGTGGGCCTCCACCATTTTCGCTTTTACAGTGCTAGGCAGCTGCTTAGAAGAATCGATGGCTGCTGTTGTTTGGCACAAGGTTAGAGGCGGCTGGGTTTTTATAAAGCTGGGAAATTTTCATCACCTGCCTTTCCTAATGATAGTGAACAAGCCATAACCCTAACAGGCTAATTAAGGTCTAAAACCTTGGTCAAAGTTATCTGAGCACACAAATCTCCAAGGTTCCCAAAGTTTTGCATCAGCCCATTTTCCTTTTTGTAATTTTTAAAATGTAAAAAGTGACAATATATTTTTTTTTGCCTAAAATGCAAAGGAAATGTGTCATCTTTAACTTGAGGCCTTTTAGAGATCATTTCATCTACAACTTGCTTAACTGTTAACAATAACTGTAATTTTGACCAGGGGTAGCCAAATTTTTACATGCCACTGTATATATTATTACAGGTTATGGGTACTACATTTCTCGAGATGGGAGGTTGAACAGCAATTTAATCTGATATTTTAATATGATTTGAAAAAAGTTCATGAGTAAATGATTTTCTCTATCGCCTCATTGGGGGACACAGGAACCATGGGTGTATGCTGCTGCCACTAGTAGGCTGACACTATGCACATAACAAAAGTTAGCTCCTCCTCTGCAGTATTCACACTGTATCCGTCCGGGTGCCTGAAAAGGAACGACGCACACTGAGGTAGATATGGGACTAATGAAAGGCCCGTGTCCACCTCCTACTGACACCAAGCTAAAACTGATTAACTTTTTGTCCTCCCTTCCTTCTGTCCTGCTCCGACTCATTCTCTGGAGCGTTCATTGAACAGGCTAGACCTGGTCAGGGTAGTGAAGATCTATCTGGCTAGGACCGTACCCTTTAGGAAGTCAGAACTCCTATTCGTCATTCCAGATGGTGCGCGAAGAGGCCTACCGGCCTCCAAGGCTACGATTGCTCGCTGGATCAGAACTGCAATTTTGGAGGCTTACCGGGTTAAGAACAAAGTGCCTCCCCCAGGGATTAACGCTCACTCTACCTGGGCAGTGGGCACCTCCTGGGCGGTACACCATGGGGCATCCGCCCTACAACTTGGCAAAGCGGCAATCTGGTCTTCCATCCACACGTTTGCCAAATTTTACAAGGTCCATACCTAAGCTTCGGCAGACGCCAGCCTAGGCAGAAGGATCTTGCAGGCGGCAGTGGTGAGTTCTCCGACCTGAGTGGAATTTTTCTGCTGTTTCCCTCCCCAGGGACTGCTTTGGGACGTCCCATGGTTCCTGTGTCCCCCAATGAGGTGATATAGAAAACAGGATTTTTGGTTGTTTACCGTAAAATCTGTTTCCCGGAGCCTTCATTGGGGGACTCAGCACCCTCCCATGTTTTACAACTCCTGTGCTTTCTTCTGTGTGTTATTGTTACAGTTGAGTTGTCTGTTTGTTCTTTCTATCCTGTTGCTTCTCCTACTGCTTTTCACTAACTGATCAAGTTAGTGCCAGTCGGTGGGGTGTAAACTGCAGAGGAGGAGCTAACTTTTTTTATGTGCATAGTGTCAGCTTCCTAGTGGCAGCAGCATACACCCATGGTTCCTGTGTCCCCCAATGAAGGCTCTGAGAAACAGATTTTATGTTAAGCAACCAAAAATCCTGTTTTTCATCTTTCATAAAATATTCCGCTTTTTCTCTTCCGACTCTCTTTGGCAGAAACATTTCATGCTGTGCACAATACTAGAGGCTGGCGGCTGCACATCCAAAGCAGTTGGAAATCCCGGGCCTGACTACATATATGTAGATCAGCTGAAGGCATGTCTCCTTCAATTGGAAATGCTGGACACAAGTATAGAAGAAAGGCTGAATGCGTCCCAAACCCTTGCTTATCATGTGCTGACTGGTTCCTTCCTTCTGCACGGGACAAGTTCCACAGTGTTGTCAATTCTGTTATAATAAATAAACTTCAAACTCCCAAGAAAACCAATCAGACCTTGAGTAAGAAGAGTCTAATTCCTGATTCCCAGACTTCCCTAAAAACTCGTAGACCAAGTCCTACTCGGAGTAGTGGAGGATCTGATAATGGCAGTGAAGGTTTAGGGGAAACTGCTAGTGTTGGATTCCATTCTACTCCAGACTTGACCCGAAAAGTTGGAAGGCGAGAATCTGAAGGCTCAGGAGGATCAGAAGGAAGTGGAGGGAGTGGCAGTGTTCTTAAGGTATTTATTCATTGTCCCAGATTGAAAAGTTCACCTTACCACATTGTTCATTTAAGAGGGTTGTCTCAGGTTCTTAAATGGGTAAAAACAAGCAATATTGCAATTAACTTCTAATTAAAAATCCTCTCCATCCTCAAGAATGCTATCGTGGATCGATCCAGCTTCAGTGCTCCGTATTTATTCACACGTTGTAGAGGCAAAGCTGTCTCCGATAGTAGCACGAGAGAGTGCTTAGTTCGGATGAGCGGCGTGAATATGCTGCTAGTCCGAACAAAATGTCAACCTTCAGGAGCACTCCACCTCGAGCAAGCAGAAAACCAGGATCCAGAGGAGTGGTGTGCTTCTGGAGAAACATTAAAAACCCTTTTAAGGGATAGCCATAATCTGTATATGCATGTAAGGCCACGTTCACACGTACAGTATATGGTCAGTATTTCACATCAGGATTTGTAAGCCAAAACCAGGAGTGGGTGATAAATACAGAAGTGGTGACGTGTTTCTATTATGGTAAATAAACAAGAAAGGCAGCCTCACCGTGTCCTCTTGGTATAACTCAGTCCGTCTTGCAATGTTATGGGTCTCCAACCAATAGCCGTGACTAAGGCTTCACATAAGAAAATTTGTAATGGTGAGTCCCAAGAATAATAAAATCCTCAAATTTATTGAAAAAAAGATTAAAAGATCATACAGGTTGGGGATACATCTCAATAAATTTGAGGTGTTTCTATTATACTTTTCCTCTGATTGTTATTCACCTGGTTTTGGCTTACAAATACTGATGTTTTTACAATGTCTCCACAATTTACTACCACCTATCCCCTTCAATGTTTTTTCTCTTTTCTGTCTAAGCAGGCTATTAATCGACCACGTCCTGATCAGCGGTTGTTTAATGGCTGGCGTCAACAGGTGTCAATGTACCGTTAGTGGAACTGAATATGAAGACGTTTGACTAAATTTAGTATTATGGTGACTTTTATATTGTGTTTAATCTTCAGATCAGCAAGAAAAAATACACCCTTCCCAATCCTTTTAATTTGGGAAGCTTGAGAAGGAACCTTTCAGAGCGAGGGGCAGAAGATCTGTATAACACTGTGAAGTAGGTGACAAGTTAACGCCTTGACTCCAGCCTAAACAATTTATCTCCTATCTACTGGATAGGATATAATATGAAACCCAAAAATCTAATTTTACATTGCCCCAAACCCTCATTTAAGGCCCATTACTCCCTATTACAAAAAATGTATACCTCCCTACTAACAACAAAGCCTGACAAATCATTATTGTTCATCCATTTTTTTCATCATATTAAAACTTGTGAAAAATGCCATTTTATTTTTGCTTCTTCTTGGTCTGTCCACATTTTTGGGGGTTTGCCAGAGGAAGCTTTCAAATAATACCAATACCTTGGTATATAAATTGTCCTCTGCTCTCCTGTTATTTTTTTTCAGCTCTGACATATAGACCAAAATACACAACTGATATGATAGGATGTGCCCTAAGAGGAAGGGAAATGCTGGAGCGCTATCTAAGAATAGTATTTAAAGGCAAATATAAGAGTGTGTTGAAACAAATGAAGGTCACCTTGCAGAGTTGGGAAAGCGGTCACAACTCTGAAAGAAGCGACTCGCTAGTATGGTTCCTCAATGGTGGCTTGCTGCCGGCATGGTTGTTGTGGACAATCCCATGGACAGTTCCAACATGCAGACAGTAGAGCAGAGAAGATGTGCCAAGCCAAGGGCGCTTACACTTGATGAAGACGAGGCTTGGCCCATCTTCTCCTCCTCTGCTCTACACAACTGAAGTGAAGATTGATACTTCGAGAAAGGAAAGTGTTTTTTGTTTTTACCTACCTATTCTATAAATATTTTTTTAGAAAATTGAGATAATCCCTTGGTGGTAGTTGAACATCTTCTTGTATATTCAGTTTCTTAGAGAAAGCAAAGCATACTCCAATAAGAATGAAGCCTTGGGCATCTCCATGTTAAATGAACCCAGTTGACATTCAGATTCAGACATATAGAAATAGCTTTCTAATGTTAGATAAAATGAGATTACAGATAATAAGGTGGCGGCGGATTGTTGGGGGTACCAGCGCCGTGACTCCACCAATCCCCACCAGTGACCAGTGAGCTCCACTCCAAAAATAAAGGAGAGATTACTGCAGCCTGATAAAGGCCTATAAAAGCAAGAGTGACTCACGGATGTCAAAACTGTCTCCGCACGTCACAGCAGGAGGATCCACTGATCCTCTCACTTTCTTCATGGGGGCGAAACATTTAAAATGTGAATATTCTGCTATAATTTAGCTATTAGCCAATTCTGGTCATGTTATGCATTGATATTGTGTGATTTTTATTTTTTTCTTATTTTTAAAAATCAAGATTAACATCAGGGTCGGAGAATACACTTTTTCATTACATATTTCTGGAAACTGTGCAAGGAGTGTTCATCTCTCCAACACACAGAGAGGTGGAGGACCTCAGCGGCACCATTCACCCACTACTGATCAAGAGCTTCCACCGCTGCTGTCTGTCTATACGCTCCGTGTTTCAGCAAACGCTCATGGAAGAGGTACAGTGCCATTTACATACGATGAAATTCTATGTGCTCCAGCTATTTATCACTTAGGATTAGCATTTAGTGTTACCAGTGCTCCTTGGTTAATTAAAAATAGTTATTATTCTAATGTCAGTTTTTTTAAAAAAAATTTTTAAGGGAGGTTTTAATTGTGGGGACGCTGTATGAATTTCCTCTAAATGGGTTACATACTTGCAAAAATAATAGTAGTAATAATAATTATAAATTGTAATAAGAATTATTAATAATAATAATAATAATAATAATAATAATAATAATAATAATAATATATATACTGTGCAAGTTTGAATAAAATATTTTATTTTTTTAATAAACAGAAATGGGGGGTGGGACGGGTGTTCTCTAATTGTTTGTTTTAAGCCCACCACTGCCTGTCTGCTTACAAAGTGGCGGTCTGTTTCTGGTTGACAGTTCAGACCAGCGCATACTTTCATTACTAGATCCAACCAGCTTCATAGCAGCGCTTGTAAACTCTATAGAAAAAAGCTAGTAAGCGCTGCTCTCCCTACCTAGAAGTCCAGTCATTGCGGAGACAGTAGAGGTGGCTAGTAACCTAGGCAACACGCAATAAACAAAATAAAAAAATCCTACATTCTTGACAATAGACTATTTTTAAAGGGAATCAGTCAGCAGGTTTTTGCTATGTAATATGAGAATAACATGAGGTAGGGGCTAGGACACTGATTTCGGTGATGTGTCACTTATTAGGCTGTGCGCTGTTGTTTCCTTACAATAAGTGTTTTATGAGGAGTAGATATTGTTTTTATTATTGCCAGACTAGCTGCCCACGTGCCTCCAGGTCCAACCACAAACCCAGCACTGATTAGCAGCTTACTGTCAGCATACAATGTAAAAAGTTGTGGTGTGGGCAGGGTTAGCTTTCTGAGCTCTGCTACATCTACAGCAGAGAAAGCTAATTGTATCACAACTACTGCACCCAGTAATCTACTGTAAGTGATACATTCCTGAAATCAGGGTCTCTGCCCCTACATCATGCTGCTCTCAGATGAAGTATCAAATACCAGGTGACGGATTCCCTTTAATAAGTAAATTCTAGTGTTTCTTGTTTTTACAAGCAGTGTGTCATTTTAACCATTAACCCCTCTCTGCCATTAGACTTACTATTCCGTCCATGTGACCTGGGACTTAATTCCCATGGACGGAATAGCACAGGGAGCGCGGCTGATCTCAGCCGGGTGTCGGCTGATTATCACAGGTGACACCCGGCATTAAGTGCCAGGAGCGGTCACAGATCGCTCCCGGCACTTTAAGCCCTGGCATACTACGATCAAACGTGATCGCAGCATTCCGGAGCCGGCAGAGGGGCTGACGACATCCGGGTCTCCAAACCAGAGAAACTTCCGGTCATGCGCAGTGCATGTCAGGAAGTCTCGCAGGTTAGTGAGAAATCCCTGCAGCGCTGACATTTTCTATAGCATGCAGATCTGCATGCTATAGAAGTGATAAGCCTGCAGAAAATGAGTGTCCCATAGTGGGACAAAGTGTAAAACTAAGAATTAAATTTAAAAAAAAAATGTAATATTTGTAAAAATATTTAAAAAAAAATAATGAAAAAATCAATATTTATTCCATTAATAAATATTTGAATTAAAAAAAATCTAAACAACAAAAGTACACATATTTAGGAACGCCGTGTCTGTAACGACCCGCCCTATAAAACTGTCCCACTAGTTAACCCCTTTAGTGAACACCATTAAAAAAAAAAAAGGGCAAGAAAACAATGTTTTATCATTATACCGCTGAACAAAAAGTGGAATAACACGCGATCAAAAAGACTGATATAAATAAATGTGGTACCACTGAAAACGTCATCTTGTCCCGCAAAAAACAAGCCGCCATATAGCTCCATCACCAGAAAAATAAAAAAGTTATAGCTCTCAAAATAAAGCGAAGCAAAAATAATTATTTTTTATATAAAATAGTTTCAGCTGCAGATGAAGGAAGAGAGCCACAGTATTCATTACTGATGGGTAGGCGGAGCCCCAGATCAGGATGTTACCTCAGATCAAAAGAGTGATGACTGGCTGGCCCCTCCAGCTCGGGCTCCTCCTACTCAGCTCCAGTCTAAGATTTGAGGTCCAGAGGATGGTCGCTGCTAATGCAGCTCCTCAGAAGATTTTATTATTTTAATATTCGGACAGGAGACTTGGATCACTAGTTGGTCTAGAGGTCTCAGGGGTATCAGCGCTGCTGTACCCCAACCTCTCCCTTGGCGGATCTGTATTTACTCAAAGTCCCTGCAGAATCCTTGCCGGCCCTGGGGGATGAGGAGAGCTTCTCTGGCGGGAACGCAAACCACACGTGCGGTCACTGCGTTCTTCGCCCTGGGGGGAAGCATGGGCACTGCGCCAGAAACCCCTGAGGGTCCCTGTGGCGCCTTGGCTGGTGAGTACTCCACACAAATTTTAATAATAATTATGTGTGAGTGCTTTAGCGTCTGAATGAGCAGCGCTATTACTAATGTCAGTATGCTTCAGCGCTGCTGTGACAGCGTTACTACATGTATGTCAGTATGCTTCAGCGCTGCTGTGACAGCGCTACTACATGTAATGTCAGTATGCTTCAGCGCTGCTGTGACAGCGCTACTACATGTAATGTCAGTATGCTTCAGCGCTGCTGTGACAGCGCTACTACATGTAATGTCAGTATGCTTCAGCGCTGCTGTGACAGCGCTACTACATGTAATGTCAGTATGCTTCAGCGCTGCTGTGACAGCGCTACTACATGTAATGTCAGTATGCTTCAGCGCTGCTGTGACAGCGCTACTACATGTAATGTCAGTATGCTTCAGCGCTGCTGTGACAGCGCTGTTACAAGACGATGTGGTGATTTTTTGTCCGCAGGCAGATAGCTGCAGGACAGAGAGGGAGCAGGAGCGGGGAGAGTTCGCGCTCATTATTTGAGCTAGCAGGGGGCGTGGCCTATCTATCCCGGTCTTTTGAGCAGGAAGACGCGCGCTCTGGCTTTTCTCCTGCGACCCCCTCACTGTGGCGGCCATTACTCAGGCTCCTGGGCTCCTCGGACCGCTCCTCTCCTCATATAGACACCACGGCCAGCTGGGTGAGTGCGGATTCCTCACCCCGCAGCGCAGCGATCGCTATCCTGCAGCTGCAGTCTCATCAGAGACATAAAAATTGGCTGGGGCTCACAAATATATATATATTTTGGTGAGTTTGCAATATTAACCCCTTTGAGGGTTATTTCTACCAGCTAAATTTGCTGACTGAATACCGCTGGGGTAACTCTGCTTGGTGGAGCGTTAACCCTTCAGCGTTTGGAAAAAAAAAAAAAAAAAAAAAAAACCGCATAGTTTTTTTGCTGGTATTACCGCTTTGACCTGCTCATACAGGTGAGACATGTCTGAACAGAGTTCAGATGCCGCGGATCACGTCCCAGTGCCATTGCGGCAATCAGATACGCAGACCTCCACAGCGTCTAGCGCTGCGGTCGACAGCGGTGGAAAATTGGATGATATCGCTCGATCGATTAATAACTTATCTGACCTTTTAGGTCAATATGTGTCTGCTAATTCCTCTCAGAGGAAGCGACGCAGGCCGTTACCGGCCTCTACACGGAGCGAGTCAGATGTATCTGATATTGGGCAGAGTTCCCCTTTAAATTCGGATGGAGAAATATCCGATTCAGATGCGGACGAGCCGCAGGGGCGTTCCTCTATGACGAAGCGTACGGAGGCATTAATTGAAGCCATGAGAGATATACTACAGTTACCGGAGGAGGTAACTAGTCGTCCTGGTAAATCAGCACGCATTTTCCAGGAGTCCCGTGCTTCGCGCACAACATTGCCAGCTCTGGATGAGCTTAATGGTGTAATAGAGGAGGAACGTCTATGTCCAGATAAGCGTTTTCATGGAACGCATTTCTTTGATACACTTTATCCTTGCTCTACGGAGTTAAAGGCTAATTGGACTTCTGCTCCTGAAGTGGATGTGTCTTTGTCTCAGCTTAGTAAATCCTCTCTACTCCCTATTAAGGGAAAAGCGAGCTTACAGGAGCCTTTGGATAGAAAGGCAGAATTGGCGGCAAAAGCAAGCTATGAGGCTGCGGGTCATGGATTTCGAGCAGTGCTAGGATCCATGTGTGCTGCTAGAGCTTCTCTAAGCTGGTTGGCACGTCTGAAGACGGAGTTGCAAAATGAATCTCCGTTATCTGAGATACGGGAAACTTGTGAATGGTTAGAAACGGCAGCCTGTTATATCTTTGATGCCGGTCTGGATACGGCATCTCTGCTGGCCAAAGCGCAAGCTTCAGCGGTCACAGTCAGAAGAGCTTTATGGCTCAGACAGTGGGCCGGGGACGCAGTTTCCAAACAAGGGTTGTTGGCCTTACCTTACAAGGGTGGCCATCTTTTTGGATCCGACCTCACAGAGCTGATTTCCAAGGCTAAGGCGAAGGAATCAGCATTACCACAGCGAAGGGCCATGGCCTCGGTGTCCAGTAAGCCTGGTGTTTATAGTGGTCGGCGGTCCTTTCGGGGCCGAGGACGATCTAGTCACTCCTCGTGGGGATCGGGTCGTTCTTCTTTCTCAGGAAAGAAATCCTCTCAGAAAACTCGACCCGCAAAGTCGGATTGACGCCAGGGGTCCACTCGAGGATTTTCGAGTGGGGGGTCGCCTGCTTCTTTTCAAGGAGACTTGGATGGCTCGCGTTCCAGATTCCTGGGTAACGCGGATAGTGTCGGCAGGCTATTTCATAGAGTTTGCTTCTCAACCCCCAAATGTTTTTTGTCAATCTCGCGTTCCGTCGGAACCCGAGCTTGTTGTCGCTCTACAGCGAGAGGTCGAATCGCTACTACAAAAGGGTGTAGTGATACCGGTTCCTTCAGAGGACCGAGGGAAAGGTTTTTATTCCAACCTTTTTATAGTTCCCAAAAAGGAGAACAAATTTCGCCCGATTCTGGATCTCAAGCGATTAAACCGGCATGTCCATGCCCGGAAATTTCGCATGGAGTCGCTTCGTTCCGTTGTGGCAGCTCTGTCACAGAACGATTTTCTGGTGTCAATCGACATTCGCGACGCCTATTTGCATATTCCCATCGGAAAGGCTCATCAGCGCTTTCTTCGATTTGCCATAGGTCAGAATCATTACCAGTTCGTGGCTCTGCCGTTCGGCTTAGCCTCAGCGCCAAGGGTCTTTACAAAAATTCTGGCGCCCCTCATGGCACTCCTTCGAAGACAGGGGATTACGATTTCTCCTTATCTGGACGATCTTTTGATCGTGGCTTCCTCGGAGGAGGAGGCGTTGACGGCTCGGGATTTGTCTCTTCAGTTTCTGAAAGACTTCGGTTGGCTGGTCAATTGGGAGAAGTCGTCCCTGGAACCATCGAGGACAATTCTCTTTTTGGGAATGCATCTCGACACGTTTCGGTCGGTAGTTTCCCTACCACCAGACAAACAGTCATGTCTTCTTCGACATGTACAGATTATGACATCCTCAACGGCAATGTCCCTACGGAAGTGTATGCGTCTTCTGGGACTGATGGTGGCGTCCATGGAGGCAATTCCTTTTGCCCAGTTCCACTCCAGGACTCTTCAAAGGTTCATCTTGAGTCGATGGAATCAGTCGCAATCGCTGGATTGCAGTGTCACCATTTCTCGCGCGGTGCGGGATTCTCTAGAATGGTGGTTACGTCCAGGGCATTCTCCCTGGGGAAGTCTTTCCTCCCTCTGAAGTGGTCAGTCATAACCACCGATGCCAGCCTGACGGGCTGGGGGGGTGTTTGGAACAATCTCTGGATTCAGGGGGTATGGTCACCGGAAGAGTCTGTGCTTCCGATCAACATCCTGGAATTGAGGGCGATTTTCCTTTGCCTCCAACATTGGACGGTCCCTTTGAGCGGTCTGCCAGTCCGTGTGCAGACAGACAATGCGACGGCTGTCGCGTATATCAATCACCTAGGTGGGACAAGGAGTTCCAGACTCATGGTAGAGGTGTCCCGAATTCTGATTTGGGCAGAGGCCAATGTACCAGCCATTTCGGCGATTCACATTCCCAAGTGGATTTGATGGCATCCAGGTCCAATGCCAAGTTACCGACATTCATGTCCAGGTACAAGGACCCGAAGGCGGTGGCGGTGGATGCTCTAGTGGCTCAGTGGGATCAGTTCGAGCTGATCTATGTATTCCCGCCGATATCCTTACTTCCTCTAGTGCTGCGTCGGATCAGACTAGAGAGAATTCCAGCTATTCTGATAGCTCCAGACTGGCCAAGAAGGGTGTGGTTCTCGACAATAATGTCGCTGTTGGCGGCACCTCCGTTTCCACTCCCTCTTCAACCGGACTTGTTGACTCAGGGGCCCGTTTGTCATCCGGACTTGATGTCCCTGCGTTTGACGGCGTGGCTCTTGAGACCGAAATCTTGACCCGTAGAGGTTTTTCAGCCGAGGTCATTGCTACCCTTCGTGCTGCAAGATGTCCGGCTACTTCTAGGATTTACCACAAAATTTGGGAAACCTTCTTTTCGTGGTGTTTGGGGTCTTCTCGGAACCCGAGAAAATTTTCCATTCCCAACCTGTTGGCTTTTCTGCAGCATGGGCTAGACAAGGGTTTGGCAGTTAGCACTCTGAAAGGTCAGATTTCTGCTCTAGCCTTTCTTTACTTTCTTGGAAGGTGGCTTTCCTTGTTGCAGTCACTTCCTTGAGGAGAGTTTCTGAATTGGCAGCTCTTTCTTGTTCGCCTCCTTTTCTGGAGTTTTTTCCGGATCGTGTAGTGCTTCGCACTCGGGGTGATTTTTTGCCTAAAGTGGTGTCACAATTTCATGTTAACCAGGATATTGTGTTGCCTTCACTCTGTCCGGATCCGAAGAATACGAAAGAGCGAGATTTACACACATTGGATTTAGTGCGGGCCTTGAAGTTTTATCTATCTATTACTCAAGGTTTTCGTAAGACGGACTCCCTGTTTGTGGTTCCGGCAGGTCGTCGGCGTGGTCAACGAGCTTCCAAGGGTTCTATAGCTCGTTGGATCCGGTCAGCTATTTTGGAAGCTTACCGTCTTCGGGGTGAATCTTGCCCGATTAAGATTCGAGCCCATTCCACGAGAGCTGTGGCTTCATCGTGGGCTTTTCATCAAGGTGCTTCGGCAGTGCAGCTTTGCCGAGCGGCGACTTGGCGCTCTGTCCACACGTTTACAAGGTTTTATAAAGTGGACGTCAGTGCTTCCGCTGATGCAGCCCTCGGACGTAGGGTCCTGCAGGCAGCTGTAGTTTAAAGTTCTGGATGAACTTGTGTTTAGCGCTGGTTGCGCTTTGTTGTTAAGGTTGTTGGGTTTCTGCCTTTTGTTGGTTTTTTCCCACCCTTATTTTTGAACTGCTTTGGGACGTCCCATCAGTAATGAATACTGTGGCTCTCTTCCTTCATCTGCAGCTGAAACACGGATTTTGGTAAAGACTTACCTGTAAAATCCTTTTCAGCGAAGGAAGGAAGAGAGACACAGCACCCTCCCACGGCAGAAGTGTGTTGATGTTTTCAGATGCAGCGCGACCCTTATCTGATAGCGATTATCTGGGCTGAGGTCAGCGCGCTAAGGCTCTGTTCCAGCATCGCCAGCTCATTGCAGTAGTCAGGTTCCGTGAGTAGTACCTGGAACTCTGTGGTTTTTGGCTTTCTTTGCATGCATAACCTGTATCCTTGTGTTTTTTTCTCTGAAGTTCCTTCAGAAGGGGTTATGTTGCTCCGCTGGTGATCTTGGCTCTTTTCCTAAAAGCTTTGGTACGACTGGAGCTGAGTAGGAGGAGCCCGAGCTGGAGGGGCCAGCCAGTCATCACTCTTTTGATCTGAGGTAACATCCTGATCTGGGGCTCCGCCTACCCATCAGTAATGAATACTGTGTCTCTCTTCCTTCCTTCGCTGAAAAGGATTTTACAGGTAAGTCTTTACCAAAATCCGTGTTTTTATTGTATAAAAGCACCAAAACATAAAAAAAATCTAAATTAGGTATCGCTGTCATCGTACTGACCTGAAGAATAAAACCGCTTTGTCAATTTTACCACACGCGGAACGGTGTTACCGCGCCTCCCCCCCCCCCCAAAAAGAAATTCATGAATTGCTGGTTTTTGTTCATTCTGCCTCACAAAAATCTAAGTAAAAAGCGATCAAAAAATGTCATGTGCCCGAAAATGGTACCAATAAAAAAACGTCAACTTGTCCCGCAAAAAACAAGACCTCACATGACTCTACGTGCCAAAATATTGAAAAATTATAGCTCTCAAAATGTGGTGACGCAAAAACTGTCTTTTGCAATAAAAAGCGTCTTTTAGTGTGAGACAGCTGCCAAACATAAAAACCCTCTATAAATAGTAAATCAAACCCCCCTTTCTCACCCCCTTAGTTAGGGAAAAATAATAAAATTAAAAAAATGTATTTATTTCCATTTTCCCATTAGGGTTAGGGTTGGGGCTAAAGTTAGGGTTAGGGTTGGAATTAGGGTCAGGGGTGTGTTAGGGTTACGTTTGTGGTTAGGGTTATGGTTAGAACTGGGATTAGGGTTAGGGTTGGAGTTAGAATTGGGGGGTTTCCACTGTTTAGGCACATCAGGGGCTCTCCAAACGCAACATGGCATCTGATCTCAATTCCAGCCAATTTTGCATTGAAAAGTCAAACCGCGCACCTACCCTTTCGAGCTCTGCCATGCGCCCAAACAGTGGTTTACTACCACATATGGGGTATCGGCATACTCAGGACAAATTGCCCAACAACTTTTGGGATCCAATTTCTCTTCTTACCCTTGGGAAAATAAAAAATTGGGGACTAAAAGATCATGTTTGTGGAAAAAATATGATTTTTATTTTTTTTTCACACCCTGGCATTACAGTATAAACTTTAGTGAAACACCTTGGGGTTCAAAAGTCTCACCACACTTTTATAAGTTCCTTGAGGGTCTAGTTTCCAAAATGGCGTTACTTGTGGGGGTTTCCACTGTTTAGGCACATCAGGGGCTCTCCAAACGCGACATGGCGTCCGATTTCAGTTCCAGCCAATTTGCGTTGAATAAGTCAAACGGCGTTCCTTCTCTTCCGAGCTCTGCCATGCGCCCAAACAGTGGTTCCCCCCCACATATGGGGTATCGTCGTACTCAGGACAAATTGCCCAGTAACTTTTGGGGTCCTGTTACCCTTGGAAAATAAAAATTGGGGGGTGAAAAGATAATTTTTGTGGAAAAAATATGATTTTTTATTTTTACGGCTCTATGTTATAAACTTCTGTGAAGCCCTTGGGGGTTCTAAGTGCTCACCACACATCTAGATAAGTTCCTTGGGGAGGTCTAGTTTCCAAAATGGGGTCACTTGTTGGGGGTTTCCACTGTTCAGGCGCATCAGGGGCTCTCCAAACGTGACATGGCAACCGATCTCCATTCCGGCCAATTTTGCGTTGAAAAAGTCAAACGGCGCTCCTTCACTTCTGAGCTCTGCCATACACCCAAACAGTGGTTTACCCCCCACATATGGGGTATCAGCGTACTCAGGAGAAATTGCACAACAACTTTTGAGGTCCGATTTCTCTTGTTATCCTTGGTAAAATAAAAAAATTGGATCTGAAGTAAATTTTTTGTGAAAAAAGTTAAATGTTCATTTTTATTTTTTTTTTAACATTCTAAAAATTCCTGTGAAGCACCTGAAGGGTTAATAAATTTCTTGAATGTGGTTTTGAGTACCTTGAGGGGTGAAGTTTTTAGAATGGTGTCACTTTTGGGTATTTTCTATCATATAGACCCTTCAAAGTGACTTCAAATGTGATGTGTTCCCTAAAAAAAAAATGGTGTTGTAAAAATGAGAAATCGCTGTTTAACTTTTAACCCTTATAACTTCCTAACAATAAAAAAATTTGGTTTCAGAATTGTGCAGATTTAAAGTAGACATTTGAGAAATGTTACTTAAGTATTTTGTGTGATTATATCTGTGTGATTTAAGGCCATAAAAATTCAAAGTTGGAAAATTGGTAATTTTTAAAAATTTTCGCCAAACTTCCATTTTTTTCTCGAATCAATGCAAGTCATATCAAAGAAATTTTACTACTATCATGAAGTACAATATGTCACAAGAAATCGCTGTCAGAATCACCAGGATTCATGGAAGTGTTCCAGAGTTATTACCTCCTAAAGGGACAGTGGTCAGAATTGTAAAAATTGGCCTGGTCATTAACATGCAAACCACCTCAGGGGTAAAGGGGTTAATAATTTTGAGATCACCATAGGCAGGATCAGTCAGATCCTGGTGGCGTTATTGCAGTTGTGTATGTATTACTCTGAGATTGTGCAACGTGTCATAATAAAAAACAAAAAAATGAAAAGCCGGCTGTGAACCATACGTCTCGGTTAACTAGTTCTCTCCCCATACCTATCCTTTTTGATTGCCACATCTCTCCCATGTGCTCACATGGGGAATGACCTGTCGATCATGTGGAGTGGTTCAGGGAGAAGCAGCCATGGTCCAAAGCCGCCTTTTCAACGTATGTCTTCAGCTCCACCTCTAACCTGGTGTTTTCTGTGCCGTCACGTCATCGGTACTGTGTATGAAACAGGCTGGCTGCTCATTTTATGAGCTAAGCCAGCCATTTTCTCTGTCCCGGGGGATGTCTAGACAGAGGGACACTGGTTTACCTATTGATATAAGCCAATCAGCTAGCCCCCTTCACACGCAGCCCTGATGATATTCTGGAAATGGAGCTGCCAATCATGGAACCAAAAGGGATAACTGGGGCACCTTTTAAAAATAGAACTATATTAGCCTGTTCATATTAATCTTATATGAGAACACAATTCTTGTCACCAGAACAACCACTTCACATCCACTCAGATTTCATTTTTCATTTGTAAAACTCTTTACACTTTTGCTTTTACTAAATCCTTCAGGGAAAAAGCGTCTCCAAGGCTGACGTGTGCAGGGACTTCTTGGGGCTCGGGTCCGTCAAAGAACACGGTGTTTTATTTGAATGTTCTCCTGAGAACTGGACCGACCAGAAGAAATCACCTCCCAAAATGTCTTACTGGGTAATCGGGTAAGAAACATTGTCCTTTATATTTTGGCCACTGATGTAAAAATTCTTTAATAATTGGAATTTTTCTTCAAACCTTTATGTTGAGCAATAAATCACACACACGTGTTGGGTTGGGATGAGGTGTCGCAGGTTAGCGAAGTGTCGTTCTGATCACTGTAAAGCAGGCAGTTGCTATGTAAGCTGGGAAGAGGGGAAAGTATGTATTTGTAATAAAGTGCTGTGTTAGTGATGCAGAACAGAACAATGAGCCCACAGACATGGCAAATCACTTATGTCCATCACGCCGGTTATTGAATCCTCCACACTGACCGCTGCTTCCTTCTTCCAGGAGACTCTTTCTGCAGCCTCAACCTCAGGAGTTCTACGTCTGCTTTCACGACTCGGTGACCGAGGTTGCTGTGGAGCTGGCCTTCAAGCTGTCCTTTGGGATGCCACTTTAGTGCTGGACACGAGCAAGATCGCCGTTCATCGCGAGGACTTGATATTCTCCATGCATTAGCCTTAACCCTTGCACTTGTGACAGATTTGTACAGGTCTTTTCAGCTGTTTTACATTTTTATAGACGACGTGTATGCTGACATTTTACTTGTTTTAAAGAAAATATTTATATTAATGAAGTTTTTTTACGTTTAATATTGAAAATCTGTTACTGACTAAACGTACCAACTATTAACTTTACATCTTCATATAATAAAAATGTTTGCACTTATTAATTTTATAACTAGGCAATATTTGCGGATTTACTGTAATGCAGGAGAACACCAACATGTGTGATTTTTATGACGATTAAAGCTTTTCATTGTTTCCACATTAAAGAAGCACTCCTCCCATAAAAATGTGTCCCCTTACTATATTGCAGTCATCATATTACAGTGATGACTGCAATATATTATGTACAAATTTGGGCACCCCTGGTGAAAATTACTGTTATTGTGAACAGTTAAGCAAGTTGAAGATGAAACGATCCCTAAAAGGCCTAAAGTTAAAGATACAGTTACAACAAGGAAAATAGGCCAGTGCAAAACTTTGGGCACCTTTGGAGATTTGTGTGCTCAGATAACGTTGACCAAGGTTTTAGACCTTAATTAGCCTGTTAGGGTTATGGTTTGTTCACTATCATCGTTAGGCCAAGTGATGCAAAATTTCCTAGCTTTATAAAAACCCAGCCTGCTCTAACCTTGTGCAAAAATCAGCTGCCATGGGTTCTTCTAAGCAACTGGCTAACTAATGAAAATGAAGGAGAGCCACAATGCAGGAGAAGTCTATAATAAGGTAGCTAAGCGTTTTCAGGTTTCCCTTTCATCCGTTACAAAATGTAATTAAGAAATGGCAGTTAACAGGAACAGTGGAGGTCAAGATAAGGTCTGGAAAACTAAGTAAAATTTCAGTTAGAGCTGCACTTAGGATTGCTAGAGAGGCAAATCAGAACCCCCGCTTGACTGCAAAAGATCTTCAGAAAGATTTGGCAGAATCTGGAGTTGTGGTACATTGTTCTACTGTCCAGAAACACCTGCACTAATATGGCCTTCATGTAAGAGTCATCAGACGTAAACATCTCCTGTGTCTTCACCATAATATTCAGCATCAGAAGTATGCAAAAGAATATCTAAACAAGCCTGTTTCATTTTGAAGACAGGTCCTGTGGACAAATGAAGTTAAAATAAACTCTTTTGCCACATTGATCAAAAGTATACTGTATGTAAAGAAAAAGGGCATAGAATTTCAGGAAACTAACATCTCGCCAACCATTAACCCCTTTCCCACCTTGGATGTATCCATATGTCCCTGTGACCTGGGTCTTATTGATCTGGGACATATGGATACGTCCCGTGCTGTGAACACGCGATCGCCACTGGGTGTCAGCTGATTCTGACAGCTGACACCCGGCATGAAGTGCCAGGAGCCGTCCCGCTCCGTTCCCGGCACTTTAACCACCTAAATACTGCAATCAAACTCGATTGCAGCATCTCTTGATACAGCAGAGGCATGAAGCAATCAGCCTGAAAAAAATGAATGTCCCATAGTGGGACTAAGTAAAAAAAAAAGTACAAACATTATTTTTAAAAATTGTAAAAATATATATTTTATTTTTTTTAAATAATAATCAAAAGATATTGTACCCAAGAATAAATATTCGTATAAAAAAATATAATTAATAAAAAGTACACATATTCGGTCACATAAGTAAATCCAGCTCACCACCTGCAGTTCCACACTTCTGGAGCATGGATAGCACCTAGGCTGGGTGCAACATCCAATAGAGAAAGCAGAAAAATCCAGCTCACAGATGAAGTCCAAAAAAGTGCATTTTATTTTCCAAGGTACATGAAGCAAAGATTAAAATTGTGTGTTCACAAAAAAGAGAATACAGGCATCTTTTGATGCGTTTCGAGTTGCAAGCGCTCTTTGTCAATATCTTTCTGCTTTCTTTACACATATTTGGTATTGCCGCGTCCGCAGCGACATGACCTATGAAATTGTCCCACTAGTTAACTAGTTAACCCCTTTAATGAACACAATAAAAAATGCAAAAAACAATGCTTTATCATAATACCGCCAAACAAGTGGAATAAAATGTCATCAAAAAGACGGATATAAATAAACATGGTATAGCTAAAAATGTCATCTTGTCCCTCAAAAAACACAGCGATACTGCTCTATCAGGGAAAAATAAAAACGTTATTGCTCTCAGAATAAAGTGATGCAACAATAAATATTTTCTCTATAAAAGTTTTTATTGTGTAAAAGCACCAAAACATAAAAAAAAATAAATGTAGCATCACTGTAATCGTACTGACTCGAAGAATAAAACTGCCTTATCAATTTTACCTCACACGGAATGACATGATCCCCCTCCCCCCAAAAAAAAATTTCCTGAATTGCTTTTTTTTTGTTCATTCTGCCTCAAACTGTCCTAAAACTTTGGAATAGAAAGAAATCAAAATGTCATGTGTCTGAAAATGGTACCAATAAAAATGTCAACTCGTCCCGCAAAAAACAAGCTCTCGTATGACTCTGGAACAAGATATGGAAAAATTATAGCTCTCAAAATTTGGTGATGCAAAAACTATTTTTTACAATAAAAAGCGTGTTTAAGGGGTGCAATAAGTGACAAAAATAAAGCGTTTAGGGAATTAAAGCAAGTACAGTCATGGCCAAAAGTTTTGAGAATGACACAAATATTATATTTTCACATGATCTGCTGCCCTCTGGTTTTTATGTGTGTTTGACAGATGTTTTTATCACAGACAGAAATATAATTGCAAACATATGAGTAACAAAAGCTTATATTGACAGTTAGAATGAGTTAATGCAGCAAGTCAATATTTGCAGTGTTGACCCTTCTTCTTCAGGACCTCTGCAATTCTCCCTGGCATGCTCTCAATCAACTTCTGGACCAAATCCTGACTGATAGCAGACCATTCTTGCACAATCAATGCTTTCATTTTGTCAGAATTTTTAGGTTTTTGTTTGTCCACCCGTCTCTTGATGATTGACCACAAGTTCTCAATGGGATTAAGATCTGGGGAGTTTCCAGGCCATGGACCCAAAATCTCTATGTTTTGTTCCCTGAGCCATTTAGTTATCACCTTTGCTTTATGGCAAGGTGCTCCATCATGCTGGAAAAGGCATTGTTGATCGCCAAACTGCTCTTGGAGGGTTGGGAGAAGTTGCTCTTGGAGGACATTCTGGTACCATTCTTTATTCATGGCTGTGTTTTTAGGCAAGACTGTGAGAGAGCCGATTCCCTTGGCTGAGAAGCAACCCCACACATGAATGTTTTCAGGATGCTTAACAGTTGGCATGAGACAAGACTGGTGGTAGCGCTCACCTTGTCTTCTCCGAATAAGGCGTTTTCCTGATGTCCCAAACAATTGAAAAGGGGATTCATCAGAGACAATAACTTTACCCCAGTCCTCAGTAGTCCACTGCCTGTACCTTTTGCAGAATATCAGTCTGTCCATGATGTTTTTTTCTGGAGAGAAGTGGCTTCTTTGCTGCCCTCCTTGAGACCAGGCCTTGCTCCAAGAGTCTCCGCCTCACAGTGCGTGCAGATGCACTCACACCTGCCTGCTGCCATTCCTGAGCAAGCTCTGCTGGTAGCCCGATCCCGCAGCTGAAACACTTTTAAGAGACGGTCCTGGCGCTTGCTGGTCTTTCTTGGGCGCCCTGGAGCCTTTTTAGCAACAATGGAACCTCTCTCCTTGAAGTTCTTGATGATGCGATAGATTGTTGACTGAGGTGCAATCTTTCTAGCTGCGATACTATTCCCTGTTAGGCCATTTTTGTGCATTGCAATGATGACTGCACGTGTTTCTTTAGAGATAACCATGGTTAACAGAAGAGAAACAATGATGCCAAGCACCAGCCTCCTTTTAAAGTGTCCAATGGTGTCATTCTTACTTAATCATGACAGATTGATCTCCAGCCATGTCCTCATCAACACCCACACCTGTGTTAATGGAGCAATCACTGAAAAGAGGTTAGCTGGTCCTTTTAAGGCAGGGCTGCAATGATGTTGAAATGTGTTTTGGGGGATAAAGTTCATTTTCTAGCCAAATATTGACTTTGCAAGTAATTGCTGTTAAGCTGATCACTCTTTATAACATTCTGGAGTATATGCAAATTGCCATAAGAAAAAGTGAAGCAGTAGACTTTGTAAAAATTAATATTTGTGTCATTCTCAAAACTTTTGGCCATGACTGTAGGTAGTGATGAGGCATTAATAAATACAGAAGATCAAATAAATTCTGTAAAAAGCAAATCAAGACAGCAAAGATTGAGACAGAGAGACTTATTGCCAGAGAAAGTAAAAATAATCCCAAAATATTCTTTAACTACATAAATAGCAAGAAACTAAAAAATGATAGTATTGGTTCCCTTAAAAATAGTCTGGGTGAAATGGTGGATGAGGATGAGGAAAAAGCCAATATGCTAAATTATTTTTTTTTCAACAGTATTTACACAAGAAAATCCCATGACAGATAACATGATTAGTGATAAAAAAAAATTTCTCCATTAAATGTCACCTGCTTAACCCAGCAGGAAGTACGGCAGCATCTAAAAATCACTAAAGTTGACAAATCCCCGGGCCCGGATGGGATACACACCCCGAGTACTGCAGGAATTAAGTATAGTCATAGATAGAAAAGCTCACAGACAAGGATAAAAAGGACTTAAAAATCCTGAAAATTTTTAGCAAAAACACAACATGAAAAATAGCCTCACCAACTCTTGTTAGATGAACAAAGCTCTAGCAGGATGCAGCAGGCTCCCATAGATAAAGGCTGGAGAAGCACAGGTGCTTACCACTGATGAGAGCAGCCACCCTATCACAGAAATAGTGATGATGAAGGTGTTAGCTGCCTAGTGGACAAAAGCACACATATAGGCTTACTTAGGACATAAGTCACACAGGAAAGTGCAATGCAGAGTGTCTGGATAGCAGCCTATTTATAACGACTATAATGGAAGGCGGGCTGTTCAGCACTATATGTGCATAACACAAAAAACCAAGCTAACAAAAAGGAGCCTAGCTGCATCCTGCAAAAAATGATAAAAAAGTGCTGCTATCCAGACACTATGCATTGCACTTTCCTGTGTGACTTATGTCCTAAGCAAGTCTATTTGTGTGCTTTTGTCCACTAGACAGATAACCCCTTCATCATCACTGTTTTTGTGATAGGGTGGCTGTTCTCATCAGTGGAAGGCACCTGTGCTGCTCCAGCCTTTTTCTATGGGAGCCAGCTGCATCCTGCTAGTGCTTTGTTCATCTTTCATGTTGTGTTTTTGCTAAAAATTTTCAGGATTTTTAAGTCCTTTTTATCCTGGTCTGTGAGCTTTGAATTGATAGATACTCGCAATAAAATGGGGACCCTTGATGTTGGATTGTGAGCTTATCTGCTTTGGCCAAAATAGTAACTAATACCTCATTTAATGCATTTATCATATGCATTATTTTTGCACTTTTTAACATTTTTTGCAGGATGCAGCTAGGCTCCTTTTTGATGGCTTAGTTTTCTGTGTTATGCACATATAGTGCTGAACAGCCCGCCTTCCATCATAGGCGTTATAAATAGGCTGCTATCCAGACACTGTGCATTGCACTTTCCTGTGTGACTTATGTCCTAAGCTAGCCCATTTGTGTGATTTTGTCCACTAGGCAGCTAACACCTTCATCATCACTATTTCTGTGATAGGGTGGCTGTTCTCATCAGTGGAAGGCACCTGTGATGCTCCAATATACCCAACAAAAGGTTCCGTGGTCCAACGGAAATACCTCCTTGACCAATCAGTATACCAAACAAAAGAAAAAAATTAAGTAGAAATAATGAAAAATTAAAATGAAAAATATCAAAGAAAAAAATATAATAAATCTAGAAATAATGATTCTACAAAAGTAGGAGGATTTATAGAAAATAATCAAAATTTTATTATCACATCAATAATATAGACAAAGATACAGGGTATAAGTGTGAGGAAAAAACAGTATAAGCAGCTACAGATATTTGGCAAAAATCAACATGATGTTAAGTATAAACCAAATGGACAGGAACATAGGTCCCGTGGGCAAGCTACAAATTGCCTTAAAATTTCACAGGTGAAAGAAAAAATCAGCAATTATCTATTTAAATAAATTCACCACAAGCAACTTATAAAGGCCTAGTATAAATATATAGCTATTGCATCATTATAAGATTGCAAAAAAGTTGCCACAAGGAGGATCTACCGACATCAGGCCTATATCAAATGTAGGAGATAAACAATATTGGATAAATCCATGAATGGTACAGTACTCCCACATATAATGACTGAACCTAATCAGATGTGGCAGAAGCAATGTATGCTAACGAGTGGCAACAGCCGATGAAAAAAGGCAATAATGAGTATCAATCATGAAAAGTACAAAGGTGAATTACCTAGTGACATGATAGTCAGATGTAGCAGTGCCCACAAGGACCGTAGGAGAGCCCCGACGCGCGTTTCACCGTCCTCGGTTTCGTCAGGAGGCTAGTGCTTTGTTCATCTAACAAGATTTGGTGAGGCTATTTTTCATGTTGTGTTACCGTCATAGATAGACCATTATTTTTAATCTTTAAAGAGTCCATAATAACAGGGTCTGTACCACAGGACTGGCGTATAGTAAATGTGGTGCAAATATTCAAAAACGGGACAAAAACTACCTGGAAATTATAGGCTAGTAAGCTTAACATAAAATCCTGGAGGGTTTTCTAAGGGATGCTATATTGGAATATATGAAGAATAACCTCATGACCCAATATCAACATGGGTTTACGAGAGACCATTTCTGTCAGACTAATCTGATAAGCTTTTATGAAGAGGTAAGTTCCAGACTGGACCAAGGGAACGCAGTGGACGTGGTGTATATGGACTTTTCAAAAGCTTTTTATACGGTGCCACACAAAAGAAGCTTGGGCTGATAAATGGCAAATAAGCTTTAATGGGGATAAGTGTAAGGTCATGCACTTGGGTAGAACAAACAAGATGTATAATTATGTGCTAAATTGTAAAACACTGGGCAAAACTGTCACTGAAAAAGACCTGGGTGTATGGGTGGACGACAAACTCGCATTTAGTGGCCAGTGTCAGGCAGCTGCTGCCAAGGCAAATAAAATAATAGGATGCATTAAAAGAGGCATAGATGCTCATGAGGAGAACATAATTTCAGCTGCAGATGGAAGGAAGAGAGCCACAGTATTCATTACTGATGGGTAGGCGGAGCCCCAGATCAGGATGTCACCTCAGATCAAAAGAGTGCTGACTGGCTGGCCCCTCCAGCTCGGGCTCCTCCTACTCAGCTTCAGCTCCAGTCTAAGATTTGAGGTCCAGAGGATGGTCGCTGCTAATGCAGCTCCTCAGAAGATTTTATTATTTTATATTCGGACAGGAGACTTGGATCACTAGTTGGTCTAGAGGTTTCAGGGGTACCAGTGCTGCTGTACCCCAACCTCTCCCTTGGCGGATCTGTATTTACTTAAAGTCCCTGCAGAATCCTTGCCGGCCCTGGGGGATGAGGAGAGCTTCCCTGGCGGGACGCAAACCACACGTGCGGTCACTGCGTTCTTCGCCCTGGGGGGAAGCATGGGCACAGCGCCAGAAACCCCTGAGGGTCCCTGTGGCGCCTTGGCTGGTGAGTACTCCACACAAATTTTTGATTATAATTATGTGTGAGTGCTTTAGCGTCTGAATGAGCAGCGCTATTACTTATATGTCAGTATGCTTCAGCGCTGCTGTGACAGCGCTACTACATGTATGTCAGTATGCTTCAGCGCTGCTGTGACAGCGCTGTTACAAGTAGATGTGGTGATTTTTTGTCCGCAGGCAGATACCTGCAGGACAGAGAGGGAGCAGGAGCGGGGGAGTTCGCGCTCAATATTCGAGCTGGCGGGGGCGTGGCCTAACTATTCCCGGTCTTCTGAGCAGGAAGACGCGCGCTCTGGCGTTTCTCCTGCGACTCCCTCACTGTGGCGGCCATTACAAAGGCTCCTGGGCTCCTCAGACCGCTCCTCTCCTCATAAGACACCACGGCCAGCTGGGTGAGTGCTGATTCCTCACCCTGCAGCGCAGCGATCGCTATCCTGCAGCTGCAGTCTCATTAGAGACATAAAAATTGGCTGGGGCTCACAAATATATATATTGTGGTGAGTTTGCAATATTAACCCCTCTGAGGGTTATTTCTACCAGCTAAATTTTTTGACTGAATACCGCTGGGGTAACCCTGCTTGGTGGAGCGTTAACCCTTCAGCGTTTAAAAAAAAAAAAAAAAAACGCATAGTTTTTGCTGGTATTACCGCTTTGACCTGCTCATACAGGTGAGACATGTCTGAACAGAGTTCAGATGCCGCGGACCATGTCCCAGTGCCGTTACGGCAATCAGATACGCAGACCTCCACAGAGTCTAGCGCTGCGGTCGACAGCGGTGGAAAATTGGACGATATCGCTCGATCGATCAACAACTTGTCTGACCTTTTAGGTCAATATGTGTCTGCTAATTCCTCTCAGAGGAAGCGACGCAGGCCGTTACCGGCCTCTACACGGAGCGAGTCAGATGTATCTGATATTGGGCAGAGTTCCCCTTTAAATTCGGATGGAGAAATATCCGATTCAGATGCGGACGAGCCGCAGGGGCGTTCCTCTATGGCGAAGCGTACGGAGGCATTGATTGAAGCCATGAGAGATATATTACAGTTACCGGAGGAGGTAACTAGTCGTCCTGGTAAATCAGCACGCATGTTCCAGGAGTCCCGTGCTTCGCGTACAACATTGCCAGCTCTGGATGAGCTTAATAGTGTAATAGAGGAGGAACGTCTATGTCCAGATAAGCGTTTTCATGGAACGCATTTCTTTGATACACTTTATCCTTGCTCTGCGGAGTTAAAGGCTAATTGGACTTCTGCTCCTGAAGTGGACGTGTCTTTATCTCAGCTTAGTAAATCCTCACTACTCCCTATTAAGGGAAAAGCGAGCTTACAGGAGCCTTTGGATAGAAAGGCAGAATTGGCGGCAAAAGCAAGCTATGAGGCTGCGGGTCATGGATTTCGAGCAGTGCTAGGATCCATGTGTGCTGCTAGAGCTTCTCTAAGCTGGTTGGCACGTCTGAAGACGGAGTTGCAAAATGAATCTCCGTTATCTGAGATACGGGAAACTTGTGAATGGTTAGAAACTGCAGCCTGTTATATCTTTGATGCCGGTCTGGATACGGCATCTCTGCTGGCCAAAGCGCAAGCTTCAGCGGTCACAGTCAGAAGAGCTTTATGGCTCAGACAGTGGGCCGGGGACGCAGTTTCCAAACAAGGGTTGTTGGCCTTACCTTACAAGAGTGGCCATCTTTTTGGATCCGACCTCACAGAGCTGATTTCCAAGGCTAAGGCGAAGGAATCAGCATTACCACAGCGTAGGGCCATGGCCTCGGTGTCCAGTAAGCCTGGTGTCTATAGTGGTCGGCGGTCCTTTCGGGGCCGAGGACGATCTAGTCACTCCTCGTGGGGATCGGGTCGTTCTTCCTTCTCAGGAAAGAAATCCTCTCAGAAAACTCGTACTCCCTGGAAGCAGAGTTTCCGCCAGGACAAGCGGGAACTTGACAAGAAGCCCGCAAAGTCGGATTGACGCCAGGGGTCCACTCGAGGATTCTCGAGTAGGGGGTCGCCTGCTTCTTTTCAAGGAGACTTGGATGGCTCGCGTTCCAGATTCCTGGGTAACGCGGATAGTGTCGGCAGGCTATTTCATAGAGTTTGCTTCTCGACCCCCAAATGTTTTTTGTCAATCTCACGTTCCGTCGGAACCCGAGCTTGTTGTCGCTCTACAGCGAGAGGTCGAATCTCTGCTACAAAAGGGTGTAGTGATACCGGTTCCGTCAGAGGACCGAGGGAAAGGTTTTTATTCCAACCTTTTTATAGTTCCCAAAAAGGAGAACAAATTTCGCCCGATTCTGGATCTCAAGCGATTAAACCGGCATGTCCATGCCCGGAAATTTCGCATGGAGTCGCTTCGTTCCGTTGTGGCAGCTCTGTCACAGAATGATTTTCTGGTGTCAATCGACATTCGCGACGCCTATTTGCATATTCCCATCGGAAAGGCTCATCAGCGCTTTCTTCGATTTGCCATAGGTCAGAATCATTACCAGTTCGTGGCTCTGCCGTTCGGCTTAGCCTCAGCGCCAAGGGTCTTTACAAAAATTCTGGCGCCTCTCATGGCAATCCTTCGAAGACAGGGGATTACGATTCTCCCTTATCTGGACGATCTTTTGATCGTGGCTTCCTCGGAGGAGGAGGCGTTGACGGCTCGGGATTTGTCTCTTCAGTTTCTGAAGGACTTCGGTTGGCTGGTCAATTGGGAGAAGTCGTCCCTGGAAACATCGAGGACAATCCTCTTTTTGGGAATGCATCTCGACACGTTTCGGTCGGTAGTTTCCCTACCACCAGACAAACAGTCATGTCTTCTTCGACATGTACAGATTATGAAATCCTCAACGGCAATGTCCCTACGGAAGTGTATGCGTCTTCTGGGACTGATGGTGGCGTCCATGGAGGCAATTCCTTTTGCCCAGTTCCATTCCAGGACTCTCCAAAGGTTCATCTTGAGTCGATGGAACCAGTCGCAATCGCTGGATTGCAGTGTCACCATTTCTCGCGCGGTGCGGGATTCTCTAGAATGGTGGTTACGTCCAGGGGCATTCTCCCTGGGGAAGTCTTTCCTCCCTCCGAAGTGGTCAGTCATAACCACCGATGCCAGCCTGACGGGCTGGGGGGGTGTTTGGAACAATCTCTGGATTCAGGGGGTATGGTCATTGGAAGAGTCTTTTCTTCCGATAAACATCCTGGAATTGAGGGCGATTTTCCTTTGCCTCCAACATTGGACGGTCCCTTTGAGCGGTCTGCCAGTCCGAGTGCAGACAGACAATGCGACGGCTGTCGCGTATATCAATCACCAAGGTGGGACAAGGAGTTCCAGACTCATGGTAGAGGTGTCCCGAATTCTGATTTGGGCAGAGGCCAGTGTACCAGCCATTTCGGCGATTCACATTCCAGGGGTTCAGAATATTACAGCGGACTTTCTCAGTCGCAGAAGGATGGATCCCGGGGAATGGAGCCTCCACCCGGAAGTTTTTGCACTACTGTGCTCTCGCTGGGGAACCCCCCAAGTGGATTTGATGGCATCCAGGTCCAATGCCAAGTTACCGACATTCATGTCCAGGTACAAGGACCCGAAGGCGGTGGCGGTGGATGCTCTAGTGGCTCAGTGGGATCAGTTCGAGCTGATCTATGTATTCCCGCCGATATCCTTACTTCCTCTAGTACTGCGTCGGATCAGACTAGAGAGAATTCCAGCTATTTTGATAGCTCCAGACTGGCCAAGAAGGGTGTGGTTCTCGACAATAATGTCGCTGTTGGCGGCACCTCCTTTTCCACTCCCTCTTCAACCGGATTTGTTGACTCAGGGGCCCGTTTGTCATCCGGACTTGATGTCCCTGCGTTTGACGGCGTGGCTCTTGAGACCGAAATCTTGACCCGTAGAGGTTTCTCAGCCGAGGTCATTGCTACCCTTCGTGCTGCAAGATGTCCGGCTACTACTAGGATTTACCACAAAATTTGGGAAACCTTCTTTTCGTGGTGTTTGGGGTCCTCTCGGAACCCGAGAAAATTTTCCATTCCCAACCTGTTGGCTTTTCTGCAGCATGGGCTAGACAAGGGTTTGGCAGTCAGCACTCTGAAAGGTCAGATTTCTGCTCTGTCCTTATTGTTCCGGAGAACCATTGCTTCAAATAGAGACGTGCTCTCCTTTTTCCGAGGTATATCTCGTAAGTTTCCGCCGCGGAAGGCACCCGTGTCTCCTTGGCGGCTCAACCTTGTTTTGGAGGCTCTTCAGCATAAACCTTTTGAGCCTATGGTTTCTGCTAGCCTTTCTTTACTTTCTTGGAAGGTGGCCTTCCTTGTTGCAGTCACTTCCTTGAGGAGAGTTTCGGAGTTGGCAGCTCTTTCTTGTTCGCCTCCTTTTCTGGAGTTTTTTCCGGATCGTGTAGTGCTTCGCACTCGGGGTGATTTTTTGCCTAAAGTGGTGTCACAATTTCATGTTAACCAGGATATTGTGTTGCCTTCACTCTGTCCGGATCCGAAGAATGCGAAAGAGCGAGATTTACACACATTGGATTTAGTGCGGGCCTTGAAGTTTTATCTATCTATTACTCAAGGTTTTCGTAAGACGGACTCCCTGTTTGTGGTTCCAGCAGGTCGTCGGCGTGGTCAACGAGCTTCCAAGGATGCTATAGCTCGTTGGATCCGGTCAGCTATTTTGGAAGCTTACCGCCTTCGGAGTGAATCTTGCCCGATTAAGATTCGAGCCCATTCCACGAGAGCTGTGGCCTCATCGTGGGCTTTTCATCAAGGTGCCTCGGCAGTGCAGCTCTGCCGAGCGGCAACTTGGCGCTCTGTCCACACGTTTACAAGGTTTTATAAAGTGGACGTCAGTGCTTCCGCTGATGCAGCCCTCGGACGTAGGGTCCTGCAGGCAGCTGTAGTTTAAAGTTCTGGATGAACTTGTGTTTAGCGCTGGTTGCGCTTTGTTGTTAAGGTTGTTGGGTTTCTGCCTTTTGTTGGTTTTTCCCACCCTTATTTTTGAACTGCTTTGGGACGTCCCATCAGTAATGAATACTGTGGCTCTCTTCCTTCCATCTGCAGCTGAAACACGGATTTTGGTAAAAACTTACCTGTAAAATCCTTTTCAGCGAAGGAAGGAAGAGAGACACAGCACCCTCCCAAGGCAGAAGTGTGTTGATGTTTTCAGATGCAGCGCGACCCTTATCTGATAGCAATTATCTGGGCTGAGGTCAGCGCACTAAGGCTCTGTTCCAGCATCGCCAGCTCATCGCAGTAGTCAGGTTCCGTGAGTAGTACCTGGAACTCTGTGGTTTTTGGCTTTCTTTGCATGCATAACCTGTATCCTTGTGTTTTTTCTCTGAAGTTCCTTCAGAAGGGGTTATGTTGCTCTGCTGGTGATCTTGGCTCTTTTCCTAAAAGCTTTGGTACGACTGGAGCTGAGTAGGAGGAGCCCGAGCTGGAGGGGCCAGCCAGTCAGCACTCTTTTGATCTGAGGTGACATACTGATCTGGGGCTCCGCCTACCCATCAGTAATGAATACTGTGTCTCTCTTCCTTCCTTCGCTGAAAAGGATTTTACAGGTAAGTTTTTACCAAAATCCGTGTTTTACCTCTATACAAGTCACTAGTGCGACCATACTTAGAATACTGTGTACAGTTCTGGGCTCCGGTGTATAAGAAAGACATTGGTGAACTGGAGCGGGTGCAGAGAAGAGCGACCAAGGTTATTAGAGAACTGGGGGGTCTGCAATACCAGGACAGGTTATTACACTTGGGGTTATTTAGTTTGGAGAAACGAAGGCTTAGGGGTGATCTTATTAGGGCTCATACTCACATGCGAGGAAGTCGTGCGATGTTCGCATGTGAACTATCAGCTCTGGCGCCGGCACTCGGGAGTGGAGCGATCAGCTGCATAGAAATACATGCAGCAGCTCGCTCCACTCCTGAGTGCCAGAGCTGAGAGTTCACATGCGAACATCGCACGACTTCCTCGCATGTGAGTATGAGCCCTTACAATGTATAAATATATGAGGGGACAGTACAAAGACCTTTCTAATGATCTTTTTACTCTTAGACCTGTGACGGGGACAAGGGGGCATCCTCTACGTCTGGAGGAAAGAAGGTTTAGTCATAATCACAGATGCAGATTCTTTACTGTAAGAGCAGTGAGACTATGGAACTCTCTGCCGTATGATGTTGTAATGAGTGATTCCTTACTAAAATTTAAGAAGTTACTGAATGCCTTTCTTGAAAAGTATATTACAGGTTATATACACTGGTTTCCTAGATACTGCGTTGATCCAGGGAGCTAGTCTGATTGACGTATGTGGAGTCGGGAAGGGATTTTTTTTCCCCAATGTGAAGCTTACTGTTTGCCACATGGGTTTTTTTTTGCCTTCCTTTGGATCAACATGTTAGGGCAGGTTAGGATAGGATATGGGTTGAACTAGATGGACTTAAAGTCTTCCTTCAACCTTAATAACTATGTTTTAGTGTGTGACAGCAGGCAAGCATAAAAACCCAATATTAATCCGGTATCTTTGTAATCGCACCGACCTGAAGAATAAAGTCGTCAAATCACTTATACTGCACGAGGAATGCCGTAAAAAATAAATAAAACCAATTCTTCACATGCTGTTGATTTTTTTCATTCTGCCTCCCAAAGATCGCAGTAAGGGCTCATACCCATTTGTGGGAAAAAAAAATGGTCCGTTTTCTGGATGTAAAAAACGGTACGATTATATGTAATTGTCATGCGATTTGTATGCGATTTTTAATTGCTACATCCGTTTTCCATCTGTATGCAATGCGATTTTAACATAACGTTTTACATAGAGCAGTTATCTCTATGTAAAAAATCATGTAAAAATCACATTGTAAAAAAAAATGTACACAAAAAGCAAATATATATATATATATATATATATATATATATAGGTCATACACTTCTACATAGTATAATAGCTGCTAATTCATCCCCGGCTATACTGTAAAATCACACTGACAGCTTTAAAGAATAGAAACAATACATATACACACAAAGAATACATATATACATATATATGTCATTGTGACATATTATATATACATATATTTATAGTTGATACACTTCTACATACTGTGATAGTTGTCTAATTGAGAGCTCTTAATTATTAACCTGGCTTAAAGTCACCTTTCAATTGCAAGGTGGCTTTAACCCCTTATTAACCCATTCGCCACCGCTACAGGGCAATGGGAATAGACGGGCAAAGTGCCAGAAAGGGCTAATCTAATTATAGATTTGCCTTTTCTGGGGTGTCTGGGGGCAGATGTTAGTAGCCAGGAGGGGCACAAAATAAATGCACCCTCCCTGGGCTATTATTATCTGCCGCTCGCTTGCTTTGTCTGTCTGGTGGAGAAAATACAGCGGGAGCCCACGCATTTTTTTCAACGAATTTACACCTTTAATTAACCCCTACATGTCTGCAATTTTGCACACATACACTCATGTAATTGTAAGTTCAAACCATATATCAAACTACATGAAATGACATGGTTAACTGTATGTAAACCATGTGTCATTTCACAAAAGCCGGTAATTGAATTAGCGGCTTTTACAGTATGTAGAAGTGTATGAACTATAAATATATATATATATGTAGGTGTCACAATGACGTATATATATATATATATATATATAATATATATATGCTATGTGTATGTATCTAGTGTTTTGTGAGCTGTCAGTGTGATTTTACAGTAGCCGGGGATGAATTGCCGGCTTTTCAAAGGAGACTGGTGCGTATAAATCGGACAGCACTCGCATGGTGCCAGTGCTGTGCGATGATTTCTCGCACCCATGGACTTGCATTAGCGATTATCATGCCAAATTCGCATCAAATTGCAGCATGTTGCGATTTTTTTCTCACACCGATTTCGGCTGAGAAAAAATCGCAAATGAGATGTCACCTATTGAATAACATTGGTCCGATTTGAATCCGATTTTTTATCGGCTGAATATCATCCGTTTTCGTCGCCAGTGAGTATGAGCCCTAAAGGCGCACATTTATCCTGCTCTGAGCGCTTACACCGGGGTTTCTATGTAAATCTCTGAAATATGTGATTCAGACTGAACTCCCAGCGGAAGATTCCCTATAGTGAGGCAGATGGAAGCACTGTGGACGCCATACGACCTGTGATCCGGCGGTGTCCATCTTTTTAGGTTTGCATAAAAGTGCTGTCGACCACAGTTTTGTGCACTTCTGAAAAGGACACTGCTAAACAGACCAGACTGAGTCCAGAATAACTCTGCTGCCTCACTATAGTAAATGGATCCCTTGGGGGTTTAATCTGAATCACTTCACTCAGATTTAGCTGGAATTGTGACTCTTAATTATCTAAAATGTTTCTAACCAAAGCTCCAACTCAATCCACAAAAAAGTAAGTCCCTACTCAGGTCATCATCTGTCAATAGAAATATAGAGGACTTCCGTTTTACTGGCAGCACAAAGACTCTGGAAAAGCTAAATGGCTCCTCGCCCCCCCCAACCCAAAAAAAAATTCAGCAAATTCTGAGCTCCCAAATCCAAATGCCCGCCTCTCTTATGATCCCACAGTGTACCTAAACCACATACATCGTCCGTGTTTGGCATTTCCGTAGTGATGAGAGCCTGCCTAATTTACGGGTGCATGTCTCCAGAAGCATGAGCTGGGCATAACGTACTGTGGCTGCAACATACTGGTCACTACAATGGCAATTTGCAATTTTCACTCAGCAACTTCCACTGCTGCTTGTTTCTGGAAAACACCAATGGAGTCAAAATCGTCACTACACCTGTGGATAAATTCGCGAAGGGGTATAATTTCCAAAATAGAGTCACTTGGGGGATTCTGCTCTTCTAGCAATTAGGTGCTCTGTATATGGAGTGCGCAAACTATTCTAGAAAAATTTGCGCTTGAGAATGCAAATAGCCTCTCCACATGGATAAGCAGTACTGTACAGCCACATATGGGGTATTGCCACGTTCAGTAGAAGTGGGACAAATTATGGTGCCATTTTTACACACTTTTTGTGTGAAAATGAAAAATCTAGGGATAAAACTAAATTTTGGTGGTAAAAATGCAGTTATTTTTTCTTCACAGCCCAAAGGTATAAAATTCTGTGACACCCATGGTGTCAGATCATTGCACCACTAGATGAATTTATTGAGGTATAATTTGTAAAATGGGGGTCTGCTTTTCTGGCAACTCGGGGGCTCTCCCAGTGTGTCATTGGCACCCACAAACAATAACAGTAAAATCTGTACTATAGTATGGCGCTCCTTTCCTTCCCTTCTGAGCTTTGCACTGTGCCTGAAAAATATTTCCCGATTTACATGTAGGATATTTGCGCACTCAGGAAAAAATGTAGCTCAGTTTGTTGTAAAAAAAAATCCAATTAGCGCTAAAAAAAAAAAAAAATACTTGGGGCTAAAACAACATTTTAGTGGTGAAAATGTTATTCTTTATTTGGTCTCCCATGACAGCACCACGAGAGAGGGGATCCGCCCTACATAGACAGAAAACCTACAGATATGAAAGTGTGGCACCTCTCACACGCATCAGTTGGTTTCCTGACCCTGATGGGAACCTTTTCCTACAGATACAACAGATTGAAGGAAGATTCAACGGATCCCAGGCCCGGCCGGTTGGTTCAGGTAGCGGGGGTCCCCTGCCTCGGCCGGAGCGGAGTCCCTGGAAGTGCCACGGTGGGTCCAGAGTGGACTGCACGAAGTGAGCGGACAGGTGGAGTGGTGTCCGGTGAATTACCAACTCTGGAGGTCCAGCGCCGGAAGAAGGGGAGTATGCCCCTGTAGATTCTGTGTGGTCTCCGGTGTGGCGTTCCCCTACGAGCTGACAGGGCTGTTGTGTGTCCTGGGGTGCCGGGGGCTCGGCTGGTGACGTGGCCAGGGTCGCTATGGCGACGCATCGGGGGCGGAGCCTGGAGGCGCATCCAGGCTGCCATGTGCCGGTCGCATGTGCGATGAAGCCATTGGGCGGCGGCCAGTGTCTGGGTGGGCACCAGGATCCAGTACAGGCCGTGACTGGTGGCTCGGTCTGAGGTCTGCAGGAGTCTGGGCGCAGGGGCAGTCACGTCACGCTGGGGGCATGACAGGTCTGGTGGAGGAAGAGGCGCCCGGGCCAGGACCTGCTGACCCGGGTATGTGGGAGGAGGCATGCCAGGGGATAAAAGTGAACGCTGCACAGGCTCCAGTTCTTCTGAGCCCATTGCTGAGAATGGAAGCATGTGAGCAGCAGGAGCAGGTACAACCTGTTCAGAAGCCCCATACAGCCTGGCAAAAGACCCATGACGATACGGTTGATGGCCAGGCAAGTTTTCAGTCCAGCCACAGGAGCTCCTCCAGAGTGGACGAATCAGCAGCTTCGGCTGAGATGTGCCCCCCCTCGTAATCCAGTACCTACTCACTGCAACACTGTTAAGTGATCTTCGGGAATGTTCACTCGGTGATGCAGTCTTCCACTTATTTCTCATGTCCTGCGAGGGAAAGAAGTGTACAGTCATGGACAAAAGTTTTGAGAATGACACAAATATTAATTTTTACAAAGTCTACTGCTTCACTTTTTCTAATGGCAATTTGCATATACTCCAGAATGTTATAAAGCGTGATCAGCTTAACAGCAATTACTTGCAAAGTCAATATTTGGCTAGAAAATGAACTTTATCCCCCAAAACACATTTCAACATCATTGCAGCTCTGCCTTAAAAGGACCAGCTAACCTCTTTTCAGTGATTGCGCCATTAACACAGGTGTGGGTGTTGATGAGGACATGGCTGGAGATCAATCTGTCATGATTAAGTAAGAATGACACCACTGGACACTTTAAAAGGAGGCTGGTGCTTGGCATCATTGTTTCTCTTCTGTTAACCAAGGTTATCTCTAAAGAAACACGTGCAGTCATCATTGCAATGCACAAAAATGGCCTAACAGGGAAGAGTATCGCAGCTAGAAAGATTGCACCTCAGTCAACAATCTATTGCATCATCAAGAACTTCAAGGAGAGGTTCCATTGTTGCCAAAAAGGCTCCAGGGCGCCCAAGAAAGACCAGCAAGCGCCATGACTGTCTCTTAAAAGTGTTTCAGCTGCGTGATCGGGCTACCAGCAGTGCAGAGCTTGCTCAGGAATGGCAGCAGGCAGGTGTGAGTGCATCTGCACGCACTGTGAGGCGGAGACTCTTGGAGCAAGGCCTGGTCTCAAGGAGGGCAGCAAAGAAGCCACTTCTCTCCAGAAAAAAACATCATGGACAGACTGATATTCTGCAAAAGGTACAGGCAGTGGACTGCTGAGGACTGGGGTAAAGTTATTTTCTCTCATGAATCCACGTTTCAATTGTTTGGGACATCAGGAAAACGCCTCATTCGGAGAAGACAAGGTGAGCGCTA
>JARQOD010000001.1:210432460-210575845 GCA_033576555.1 Oophaga sylvatica
GAAAAAATGTAGCTCATTTGTTGTAAAAAAAAACCCAAATTTAGCGCTAAAAAAAAAAAAAAAATACTTGGGCAAAAACAACTTTTTTAGGGTAAAAATTATTCTTTATTGGTCTCCCATGACAGCACCACGAGAGAGGGGATCCGCCCTACATAACAGAAAACCTACAGATATGAAAGTGTGGCACCTCTCACACGCATCAGTTGGTTTTCCTGACCCTGATGGGAACCTTTTCCTACAGATACAACAGATTGAAGGAAGATTCAACGGATCCCAGCCCGGCCGGTTGGTTCAGGTAGCGGGGGTCCCCTGCCTCGGCCGGAGCGGAGTCCCTGGAAGTGCCACGGTGGGTCCAGAGTGGACTGCACGAAGTGAGCGGACAGGTGGAGTGGTGTCCGGTGAATTACCAACTCTGGAGGTCCAGCGCCGGAAGAAGGGGAGTATGCCCCTGTAGATTCTGTGTGGTCTCCGGTGTGGCGTTCCCCTACGAGCTGACAGGGCTGTTGTGTGTCCTGGGGTGCCGGGGGCTCGGCTGGTGACGTGGCCAGGGTCGCTATGGCGACGCATCGGGGGCGGAGCCTGGAGGCGCATCCAGGCTGCCATGTGCCGGTCGCATGTGCGATGAAGCCATTGGGCGGCGGCCAGTGTCTGGGTGGGCACCAGGATCCAGTACAGGCCGTGACTGGTGGCTCGGTCTGAGGTCTGCAGGAGTCTGGGCGCAGGGGCAGTCACGTCACGCTGGGGGCATGACAGGTCTGGTGGAGGAAGAGGCGCCCGGGCCAGGACCTGCTGACCCGGGTATGTGGGAGGAGGCATGCCAGGGGATAAAAGTGAACGCTGCACAGGCTCCAGTTCTTCTGAGCCCATTGCTGAGAATGGAAGCATGTGAGCAGCAGGAGCAGGTACAACCTGTTCAGAAGCCCCATACAGCCTGGCAAAAGACCCATGACGATACGGTTGATGGCCAGGCAAGTTTTCAGTCCAGCCACAGGAGCTCCTCCAGAGTGGACGAATCAGCAGCTTCGGCTGAGATGTGCCCCCCCTCGTAATCCAGTACCTACTCACTGCAACACTGTTAAGTGATCTTCGGGAATGTTCACTCGGTGATGCAGTCTTCCACTTATTTCTCATGTCCTGCGAGGGAAAGAAGTGTACAGTCATGGACAAAAGTTTTGAGAATGACACAAATATTAATTTTTACAAAGTCTACTGCTTCACTTTTTCTAATGGCAATTTGCATATACTCCAGAATGTTATAAAGCGTGATCAGCTTAACAGCAATTACTTGCAAAGTCAATATTTGGCTAGAAAATGAACTTTATCCCCCAAAACACATTTCAACATCATTGCAGCTCTGCCTTAAAAGGACCAGCTAACCTCTTTTCAGTGATTGCGCCATTAACACAGGTGTGGGTGTTGATGAGGACATGGCTGGAGATCAATCTGTCATGATTAAGTAAGAATGACACCACTGGACACTTTAAAAGGAGGCTGGTGCTTGGCATCATTGTTTCTCTTCTGTTAACCAAGGTTATCTCTAAAGAAACACGTGCAGTCATCATTGCAATGCACAAAAATGGCCTAACAGGGAAGAGTATCGCAGCTAGAAAGATTGCACCTCAGTCAACAATCTATTGCATCATCAAGAACTTCAAGGAGAGGTTCCATTGTTGCCAAAAAGGCTCCAGGGCGCCCAAGAAAGACCAGCAAGCGCCATGACTGTCTCTTAAAAGTGTTTCAGCTGCGTGATCGGGCTACCAGCAGTGCAGAGCTTGCTCAGGAATGGCAGCAGGCAGGTGTGAGTGCATCTGCACGCACTGTGAGGCGGAGACTCTTGGAGCAAGGCCTGGTCTCAAGGAGGGCAGCAAAGAAGCCACTTCTCTCCAGAAAAAAACATCATGGACAGACTGATATTCTGCAAAAGGTACAGGCAGTGGACTGCTGAGGACTGGGGTAAAGTTATTTTCTCTCATGAATCCACGTTTCAATTGTTTGGGACATCAGGAAAACGCCTCATTCGGAGAAGACAAGGTGAGCGCTACCACCAGTCTTGTCTCATGCCAACTGTTAAGCATCCTGAAACCATTCATGTGTGGGGTTGCTTCTCAGCCAAGGGAATCGGCTCTCTCACAGTCTTGCCTAAAAACACAGCCATGAATAAAGAATGGTACCAGAATGTCCTCCAAGGGCAACTTCTCCCAACCCTCCAAGAGCAGTTTGGCGATCAGCAATGCCTTTTCCAGCATGATGGAGCATCTTGCCATAAAGCAAAGGTGATAACTAAATGGCTTAGGGAACAAAACATAGAGATTTTGGGTCCATGGCCTGGAAACTCCCCAGATCTTAATCCCATTGAGAACTTGTGGTCAATCATCAAGAGACGGGTGGACAAACAAAAACCTAAAAATTCTGACAAAATGAAAGCATTGATTGTGCAAGAATGGACTGCTATCAGTCAGGATTTGGTCCAGAAGTTGATTGAGAGCATGCCAGGGAGAATTGCAGAGGTCCTGAAGAAGAAGGGTCAACACTGCAAATAGTGACTTGCTGCATTAACTCATTCTAACTGTCAATATAAGCTTTTTTACTCATATGTTTGCAATTATATTTCTGTCTGTGATAAAAACATCTGTCAAACACACACATAAAAGCCAGAGGGCAGCAGATCATGTGAAAATATAATATTTGTCATTCTCAAAACTTTTGGCCATGACTGTACAGGGAAGTCAAGAAACAAGGAATGTGCCCTTTGCAAGTCCCCCTTGCCGGACTCCTGTCTGAAAAGATTGTCAGCCCTGTGTCCAGCAGACACAGGTGAGGCATCATCGCAGGGTGGGAGAGACAATAGGCGCTAATGTAGGGTACATTACCTCATGCTTACTGCCCCGCACAAGTAGCGGAGGAGACGCCTAGCTTCGTCACAAGCCTGAAAGAGATTTAATGATCCAGCAGGGAACCGTAGCTGGGAGTGAGAGTAGTCTGGCACCGCCCTTGGTCAGATCTTCCCAGCGCTGCTGTAGATGGTTGACGCACATCTCCCTCCTGTACATGTGTGTATATAGACCTGTCAATCACCTCTAGCAGCTCATTAAATATTATTTTATCTGAAACGTCAGGTATACCTTGGCTAGAATCGTACAGCCAGGCTCTGGCTCCTGCTGTTGTGGTTTGTGCATGTCTCGTGACGGCTTTCTCATACAGAATACAGGAGATCTCAGCCAAACTAGCTATCCTGTGTATGGGAGAGCCAGCTTGAGATTGTTACCTGCCAAAACCATTTGACAGCCATCTAATGTGTATGGATGGCTTTACTTTGTTAAATACAGTGAGGAGCAATTCTGTAAAAATATTTTGAACTTTCGACTTTCAGACTCCGTATCTCACCATCCACTACAGTTTCGAATGTATGACTACCATCATTTTATAGACAATCATCTTGCCTGTCTCATATACAGACTGTCTTTGCACCCCATTCTAACCTGAGAACTGGCAGATGCTGATACAGATATCCTTGATTAAGGCCGGATCGGACAAAACGTTGGGCATATTGTCATTAAGTGGTCAGTGTAATGAATACACGCTTATGAAGAACTTTTCCTTATTCTTTATTGGATACAGCCTTACTAAGGCCTCACTTTTCATACCGACTCACTGAGAAAAATGATCAGATTACTGTCTAGAGGTCATGAGCGAGCATGCTCGGGTGGTCTCCGAGTATTTGGAGATTTAGTTTCTGTCGCTGCAGCTGCATAATTTGCGGCTACTAGACAGCCTGAATACATGTGGGGCTTGCCTGTTTGTTAGGGAATCCCCACATGTATTCAGGCTGTCTAGCAGTCGCAAATCATGCAGTTGTGGCGACAGAAACTAAATATTTGAGCACTTCCAAATACTCGGAGACCACCCGAGCGATGAGCATATTCGCTCATCACTACTGCCTAGTTCACCTGTGAAATATGCAATACTGAGGGTGTCAGCTTGACAAACTCACCTATGAAGAGGCATCAGCCCTGGGAGGTGGTCAGAGTATCATCAGTTTTGGTTACCTGTTACCTCCTGCTGAGTAGTCTCATCCTGGTGGTCTGACTAGCCCAAGGAGTGGTTAGAGTACAGACTTGTTCACTTGGGTGATAAACGAGTCTGGAAGGTCTCTGCTCGATCTGAAATACCCTGGGAAGAGGTATGAGTACCATGTAGCTAGCCTATGTGATATGACCAAACACTGAAAGAAGTCACTACTCAAAAGGTCAGACTCATTCTGAGTCTGAGCACACTCAGGTTCACTTGCAAAGATATGTCGTATGAAAGAACTCTTCCTGATAATACAACCCCTTTGGGAGAGAGTGGACAGAGTACCATGAAGGATCAGTCAGACTGAGAAATGAACTTGACGACCCAACCCTTGAGAAATCGTTAGAATATTGTCTCGATCATTACCACAATCCTACCCTACAGAGAGGGCACAGCCATGGCTATGCACAAAATCCGCACTGCTTGAGAGGACTCGGTTAGTTCTGATTCACTCGGCAGAATGGTCGGGTACTGTGTGATTAATTTAAACAATACACCCTACTGAGCGAACTTTGGTTATTGGTCTGACCCATTCACAGTAAGGTATACCTTCCTCTGTCTGGATCATTTGCGTGACATGACCATTAGAGAGGTCTCTGCTGGTAGTTTGTCTCTCTGGGGTGAAGGAAGTGGTCAGAGCGCAATTAGATTGCTTGTGCGATGTGCCTTCTTGAGAGAACTCTTAGTGAGTATGACTCTTGCAGGGAAGATGTGAATGCCATGTGGATCGCTTCTGCAATGCACCACCTACTTGCTGTTTGAGATGGTCAAAATAGCCTCTGAGTTGTGGAATGTGCAGGGTTTCATATGTAAAGTCTGACTCAGTCTGGGAGGTGGTCAGAGTAGCATTTTGGTTGCAGGGTCACCTGCAGGATTCATCCACCTGTGAGGTTTCATCTGGTTGTTCTGACTGGCACTGGGAGGTGATTAGAGTAGTACCTTCTGTGATATCTCACCTGGTGGGTCTGACTCACTCTGGAAAGTGGTCAGAGTAGCATCTGGATTGAAGGGTCATCTGTGGGCTGCTGCCTGTAAGGCCTCTGTTGATGGGTCTAACTTACCCTAGGAAGCGATCAGAGCACCAGGGGTGGCTGAGGAAAGCGTTAGATGCTGCATGACAGTAACCAAACACATTGACAACTTGGGTAGCACGACCACTTACTGAGACAGAGTTACAGTACATTAAGGAAGGGGGTGTGCTCTCAATGTGTTCCGCAGGGAGCTCCAAAGTGAGCATCGCTGGAGGAAGCGGGTGGGTATAAGAATTACAGTTTGCAATAGATTGGCCCAACGGATTTGCGCTTTTGTGAGGCACAGGCATAATCGGTAACCAGGGCAGGATAGCGAGCACCATCTCTGAGTTTAGACATGATGGGAAACAGAAGGCAGGGTGGTAAAGACAAAAGACATAGCCAGTGCCATGAATGAGCTGCTGCTGGGGCATTATTAGTGTCGGTCCCTTGGCAGACAAACATCCTACCTGGTCCTGTAGCATGACTCTGCTCAGCTGAAGGCAGCCAATTGTTGGCCAGTGGCATGCAATCAGGCTGCAATGTGGATTGAGGGCAGACTGTGGCATGGTGAGGTCGAACCTTAGAATGAGGCCAGGCATTACGGACTTAGAGGCTGATTTACCTAAGCACTACTTGTTGAGAAAGCTCATGCAGGGCAAAGATGCCAGTGCCCAGAAAAAGGAAAGGGTCGGAGTCTACCCAGAGGTCAGAAGAAAGCCATCTTATTTATGCTGAGCACTGTGTGTGCTGTCTTTTTCAGTTTGATAGAAACTTGACAAAACTCCATCAGTTTTTTTTTGCATAGAAAAAAAACTGATGCAATTTTACAGTAAAAACAAACATTGACCAAACACTGATGAGTGTTTTTGCGTATGAGAAAAATTACTGATGTATGAATGAGCCTTACAACATTTTATGGCAGAAAAAGGGGCCAAGACAATGATCAATCAGGTCCTACGTTTTCACCTGATGCAGGAGTCAGAAGTATTAAACACATCACCAATTTTTATGCAAATATATTTTAAAAGGTGCTATTGACACAAAATTCTCAAAGAAGATGTCGGTAACAACCCATCCAATCCACACAGGCAAAGAAATCAAACCATAGATAACTATAAATTATGTTTAATAATGAGAAATGACACAGTGAAAAAGTATTGAACACATAAGAATGAGAGATGCAAAATGCCATGGAAATTAATGACACAAGCTGAAATCTATCAGTAATTAGAAAGCAGTCCTGCCACTTAGTGACAAATAATATGTTTGTTCAACTGATGACCTATAAAAAGGTGTCTCATAACCAAGGTGCCACACAAGAGGCAGATCACATCATGAGATGTTCAAGACTTTCACAACCTTATTGTTGTAAAACATACTGATGGCATTTTATTACAGAAGAATTTCTAAACTACCGAAGGTTCCAGTGAGGACTGTTGGTGCCGTAATCTGGAAGGGGAAAGAACATCATTTCACTATAAACCAGCCATGATCGGGTGTTCCCCACAAGATTTCTGGCAGAGGAGTTGTCCTAGAGCCAAGGACCACCAGTGGAGTATTACAGATAGACCTGAAATCAGCAGGTACAATTGTTACAAAGAAAACTAAGTAATGCACTCAACCTCCATGTCCTGTACGCACTCTCACCACACAAGACTCAATTGCAGAACAAAAAGCATGTTCAACCACGTTTAAAATTTGCTCAACAACATTTAGACAAGCCTGTGAAATACTGGGAGAATATAGTCTGGTCAGATGAGACCAAAATTGAACTCTCTGGATTCCATAATACACACCATGTTTGGAGACCAAAAGGCACTGCATGTCACACCATGCAAACAGTGAAGCTTGAAGGTGGGAACATCATGGTGTGGGGCTGTTTTTCAGCATATGGCACTGGCAAACTTCATCTCATTGAAGGAATGATGAATGGACAAATGTACCAAACCTTACCCCTTAGACCTCAGTTCAGAGCCTCTCAGCTAGCCAAATCATATCTCATACTTTGTACTGACAAGGACCAATAGTCCGAAACACTGTGTCAGCAAATTGAGATATGATTTGGCTTTTATCCTAAGTCACATTACAAGACTCGTTAAAGGGTTAATTGTGACTTGTAGGATCGCTACTTCCAATAGGTGGCGCTATAGAGTTCAAGCCCTTTTTTTCTTAAGAGGCAATTTGCATATCAAATGTACCAAAACATTCTTGATAAAAAGTCTGCTGCCATCTACAAGGTTGATGCAGATGAAACAAGGGTGGACATTTCAGCAAGACAATGATCCCAAACACACAGCCAAGGAAACTCTCATTTGGTTTCAGAGAAAGAAAGTAAAGCCGCTAGAATGGCCCAGCCAATCACCTGATCTGAATACGATAGAACATTTATGGAAGGAACTAGAGCTCAGAATTCATAGAAGAAGCCCACAGAACCTTCAGGATTTGAAGAATGTTTGTGTAGAAAAATGGGCCAAAATCACACCTGGACAATGAATGTGACTAGTTTCTCCATCCAGGAGGTGTCTTGAAGCGGTCATCACCAACAAAGTCTACAGTCATGGCCAAAAGTTTTGAGAATGACACAAATATTATATTTTCACATGATCTGCTGCCCTCTGGTTTTTATGTGTGTTTGACAGATGTTTTTATCACAGACAGAAATATAATAATTGCAAACATATGAGTAACAAAAGCTTATATTGACAGAATGAGTTAATGCAGCAAGTCAATATTTGCAGTGTTGACCTTTCTTCTTCAGGACCTCTGCAATTCTCCCTGGCATGCTCTCAATCAACTTCTGGACCAAATCCTGACTGATAGCAGTCCATTCTTGCACAATCAATGCTTTCATTTTGTCAGAATTTTTAGGTTTTTGTTTGTCCACCCGTCTCTTGATGATTGACCACAAGTTCTCCATGGGATTAAGATCTGGGGAGTTTCCAGGCCATGGACCCAAAATCTCTATGTTTTGTTCCCTGAGCCATTCAATTATCACCTTTGCTTTATGGCAAGGTGCTCCATCATGCTGGAAAAGGCATTGTTGATCGCCAAACTGCTCTTGGAGGGTTGGGAGAAGTTGCTCTTGGAGGACATTCTGGTACCATTCTTTATTCATGGCTGTGTTTTTAGGCAAGACTGTGAGAGAGCCGATTCCCATGGCTGAGAAGCAACCCCACACATGAATGGTTTCAGGATGCTTAACAGTTGGCATGAGACAAGACTGGTGGTGGCGCTCACCTTGTCTTCTCCGAATGAGGCGTTTTCCTGATGTCCCAAACAATCGAAAAGGGGATTCATCAGAGAAAATAACTTTACCCTAGTCCTCAGCAGTCCACTGCCTGTACCTTTTGCTGAATATCAGTCTGTCCATGATGTTTTTTCTGGAGAGAAGTGGCTTCTTTGCTGCCCTCCTTGAGACCAGGCCTTGCTCCAAGAGTCTCCGCCTCACAGTGCTTGCAGATGCACTCACACCTGCCTGCTGCAATTCCTGAGCAAGCTCTGCACTGCTGGTAGCCCGATCCCGCAGCTGAAACACTTTTAAGAGATGGTCCTGGCGCTTGTTGGTCTTTCTTGGGCGCCCTGAAGCCTTTTTGGCAACAATGGAACCTCTCTCCTTGAAGTTCTTGATGATGCGATAGATTGTTGACTGAGGTGCAATCTTTCTAGCTGCGATACTCTTCCCTGTTAAGCCATTTTTGTGCATTGCAATGATGACTGCATGTGTTTCTTTAGAGATAACCATGGGTAACAAAAGAGAAACAATGATGCCAAGCACCAGCCTCCTTTTAAAGTGTCCAGTGGTGTCATTCTTACTTAATCATGACAGATTAATCTCCAGCCATGTCCTCATCAACACCCACACCTGTGTTAATGGAGCAATCACTGAAAAGAGGTTAGCTGGTCCTTTTAAGGCAGGGCTGCAATGATGTTGAAATGTGTTTTGGGGATAAAGTTTATTTTCTAGCCAAATATTGACTTTGCAAGTAATTGCTGTTAAGCTGATCACTCTTTATAACATTCTGGAGTATATGCAAATTGCCATTAGAAACAGTGAAGCAGTAGACTTTGTACAAATTAATATTTGTGTCATTCTCAAAACTTTTGGCCATGACTGTATTGTAATAAGTAGTAAATAAATGTCAATAAACTTGTTCAATACTTTTTCCCTGTATAATTTCTCATTATTACCCATTATTTATGGACATCTATGGTTTGATTTCTGTGTGGATTGGATGAGTTGATAATGACATCTGGTCAGAATTTCATGTCAATAGCACCTTTAGTAATATATTTACTTACAAAATTGGTGATGTGTTCAATACTTATTTCACCTGCTATATATCTACATATATAATTGCCAGTTGGCCGCTATAACCGAATCCCATAAGGCACCACGGCACTGTCACTTGCGCAGGCGCAGTTCGCAGCCCAAGGCCACTAACTGCACCTGCGCAAGTGACATACGGTATATACTCGAGTATAAGCCAGCGGAGGAGCGGCAGGAGAGAGCAGCTGTGACAGCATACTCACTCACTCCTCGCGCGCGGTGGCTGCAACATCCCTGCATCTCTCTCTGTTTTCCCGGCTTCCAGCAGCACTTCCTGTATTCAGTGGTCACGTGGTACCGCTCATTAAAGTAATGAATATGGACGCGTCTCCACGCCTATGGGTGTGGAGCGCATAGTCATTACTTTAATGAGTGGTACCACATGACCACTGAACACAGGAAGTGCTGCTGGAAGCCGGGAAAACAGAGAGATGAAGGGACGTTGCAGCCACCGCTCGAGGAGGACGGAGGATGACCGGGGGAGCCGAGCCAAGGCAAGCCATGCATACAGGATGAGACCAGGGAGCCATACATACAGGAGGGGGAGCCACACATACCAGGACAGGCACGGGGGAGCCACATACCAGGACAGGATGGTAGGGAGCCACACATACAGGTACAGGGACGGGGGGAGCCACACACAGCAGGACAGAGACGGGGGTAGCCCCACAGCAGGACGGGGGGAGCCACACATAGCAGGACAGGGGGATCCACACATAGCAGGACAGGGATGGGGAGCCACACATAGCAGGACAGGGATGGGGGAGCCACACATTGCAGGACAGGGACGGGGGAGCCACACATACCAGAACAGGGACGGGGGGAGCCACACATACCAGGACAGGGATGGGGGGAGCCACACATACCAGGACAGGACGGGGGTAGCCACACATACCAGGACAGGGGTAGCCACACATAGAAGGACAGGGATTGGGGGAGCCACACATACCAGCCATGTCGTTAGTACGCATGCTCGGGAATAGCGGTGACATGTATGTCACTTGCGCAGGCGCAGTGTGTGGCCGCAATTCCTGCGCATGCGCAGTAACAGCCACAACAGCATAGCAGGACAGGGATGGAGGGAGCCACACATAGCAGGACGGGGGAACCACACATAGCAGGACAGGGACATGGGGAGCCACACATACCAGGACAGGGATGGGAGGAGCCACACATACCAGGACAGGGATGGGGGAGCCACACATACCAGGACAGGGACGGGGGGAGCCACACATACCAGGACAGGGATGGGGGAGCCACACATACCAGGACAGGGACGGGGGGAGCCACAAATACCTGGACAGGGATGGGGGGAGCCACACATACCAGGACAGGACGGGGGGAAAATGCATACCCGGCTTATACTCGAGTCAATAAGCGTACCCAGTTTTCCGTGGCAAAATTAGGTGCCTCGGCTTATACTCGGGTCGGCTTATACTCGAGTATACACGGTATACGTCTCCACTATTCCCACGTAGGCGCAGTAACAGCCACGTCATTACTACACATGTGCAGGAATAGTGGTGATGTGTATGTCACTTGCGCAGGCGCAGTTCGTGACCCCAATTCCAGTGCATGCGCAGTAACAGCCACAACTGCGCGCTCTACACACGCTGCTTCTGTCAGCACCACTAAGCATACACAGATGTTAATTTCACTGCACTTGTTCTAGTACAGTTATGGACAAAAGTTTTGAGAATGACACAAATATTAATTTTTACTAAGTCTACTGCTTCACTTTTTCTAATGGCAATTTGCATATACTCCAGAATGTTATAAAGAGTGATCAGCTTAACAGTAATTACTTGCAAAGTCAATATTTGGCTAGAAAATGAACTTTATCCCCCAAAACACATTTCAACATCATTGCAGCCCTGCCTTAAAAGGACCAGCTAACCTCTTTTCAGTGATTGCTCCATTAACACAGGTGTGGGTGTTGATGAGGACATGGCTGGAGATCAATCTGTCATGATTAAGTAAGAATGACACCACTGGACACTTTAAAAGGAGGCTGGTGCTTGGCATCATTGTTTCTCTTTTGTTAACCATGGTTATCTCTAAAGAAACACATGCAGTCATCATTGCAATGCACAAAAATGGCCTAACAGGGAAGAGTATCGCAGCTAGAAAGATTGCACCTCAGTCAACAATCTATCGCATTATCAAGAACTTCAAGGAGAGAGGTTCCATTGTTGCCAAAAAGGCTCCAGGGCGCCCAAGAAAGACCAGCAAGCGCCAGGACCGTCTCTTAAAAGTGTTTCAGCTGCGGGATCGGGCTACCAGCAGTGCAGAGCTTGCTCAAGAATGGCAGCAGGCAGGTGTGAGTACATCTGCACGCACTGTGAGGCGGAGACTCTTGGAGCAAGGCCTGGTCTCAAGGAGGGCAGCAAAGAAGCCACTTCTCTCCAGAAAAAACATCATGGACAGACTGATATTCTGCAAAAGGTACAGGCAGTGGACTGCTGAGGACTGGGGTAAAGTTATTTTCTCTGATGAATCCCCTTTTCGATTGTTTGGGACATCAGGAAAACGCCTCATTTGGAGAAGACAAGGTGAGCGCTACCACCAGTCTTGTCTCATGCCAACTGTTAAGCATCCTGAAACCATTCATGTGTGGGATTGCTTCTCAGCCAAGGGAATCGGCTCTCTCACAGTCTTGCCTAAAAACACAGCCATGAATAAAGAATGGTACCAGAATGTCCTCCGAGAGCAACTTCTCCCAACCCTCCAAGAGCAGTTTGGCGATCAACAATGCCTTGCCATAAAGCAAAGGTGATAACTAAATGGCTCAGGGAACAAAACATAGAGATTTTGGGTCCATGGCTTGGAAACTCCCCAGATCTTAATCCCATTGAGAACTTGTGGTCAATCATCAAGAGACGGGTGGACAAACAAAAACCTAAAAATTCTGACAAAATGAAAGCATTGATTGTGCAAGAATGGACTGCTATCAGTCAGGATTTGGTCCAGAAGTTGATTGAGAGCATGCCAGGGAGAATTGCAGAGGTCCTGAAGAAGGGTCAACACTGCAAATATGTCATGTGTGCATCGCCACGAAGATCGTCGCGGTTGCACATTCTGACTTCTCACAGCTGAGTTGCTGTTTCTTTGTGTTTGGCAGTTAGGGAGTTAATTCTGTCTGTGCTCAGTTCTGGGACTGGGTGCAGTTTCTCCCGGCTGCAATTAATTATTTGTTGATTGGTTTCCTTTAAATCTCTGGTTGTCTGTGTTGGGAGTTGCCAGTGAAATTCTTCATGCAGACCACAGATAGGATTGTATCTGTATAGACTTAAGTTAAAGAGCTCCTTAGTTGTTTTAAGCTCACCTTGCTTAGAGTTTAATATCCCAGATCATTTATGTTCCTTCTGTGTTTGAGTGTGTATGCAAGTCTGTGTTTTCTCCAGTCTGTCTTATATGTCTAATCTGTGTATTTAGCAGAGATCAGCCCATATCCCTTTGGTGGTAATCAGTATCCTTCTTAGGACTGATTACAGGGTTCAGGGACTGATAGGAGACAGGGTTAGGCTGGAGACTTGGACCTCTGAACCATTATCAGTACCTCCAAGGTGAGGGATTAGTTAGGACCCCAGTTTAGGGTCAGGTTAGACCCCGGTCCTCCTCTTTCCTGTGACAGTGTATCAAGTCCTCAAGATTAACCCTGAGTTCAACGGATATCGTGTCAGGTAAATCTATTCTATATTCTCCATTGACGCCAGGCCTCTCGGCCAAGGTAGCTTTGTTCATGAGGTTCATAACATTGACCTTCGGGTAGGGGCAATACATAGGGAACTATTATCTTGTTATGTGTTGGAGGGTCTACCTACTCCTATTGTGTTGGGACTTCCTTGGTTGGTTAAACATAACCCTGTGATTAATTGGCAGTCCAGAGATATAAGCCAATGGGGGGAGTTTTGCAAAAGTAACTGCATGAACACAGTCATCAGTGCGGTCGTGCCTAGTACTTTGCCTCCTTTTTTGGAGGACTTTGGGGATGTGTTCTCTGAGGAGGGGTGTCAGGAGTTGCCTCCTCATCGCGTGTATGACTGCTCTATTAATTTACTTCCTGATGCTAAGTTACCTAAAGCTAGGTTATATAACCTTTCTGGTCCTGAGAGGCAGGCTATGAAAGATTATATTTCGGAAAGTCTGGCCAAAGGGCATATTAGACCTTCATCTTCCCCAGTGGCCACGGGGTTCTTCTTTGTGAAGAAAAAAGATGGAGGCCTACGCCCTTGCTTGGATTTCCGCGAACTTAATCGGATTACTGTTCGAGATCCGTATCCACTCCCTCTGATTCCTGATCTCTTCAATCAAATTGTTGGCGCCAAATGGTTCTCTAAATTGGATCTCAGGGGGGCGTATAATCTGATTAGGATAAAAGAGGGGGATGAGTGGAAAACGGCGTTTAACACGCCGGAGGGACATTATGAGAACCTTGTCATGCCTTTTGGTCTGACTACTGCACCAGCAGTATTCCAACATTTTGTTAATGACATTTTTCGTCATCTGGTGGGGCTGTTTGTGGTCGTATATTTGGATGACATTTTAATTTACTCACCAGATCTTGTGTCTCACCAGGAGCATGTGAGACAGGTGTTGCAGATCTTGCGAGACAATAAACTATACGCCAAACTGGAAAAGTGTGTATTCGCCGTACAGGAACTTCAGTTTTTGGGGTTCTTGGTGTCAGCCTCCGGTTTCCGTATGGACCCTGAAAAGGTGAGAGCAGTGCTTGAATGGGATCAGCCAGAGGATCTTAAGGCTCTGCAGCGTTTTCTGGGGTTTGCTAACTACTACCGGAAATTTATTTGTAATTTCTCATCTGTTGTCAAACCTCTCACTGACATGACAAGAAAAGGGACGGATTTTTCTAAATGGTCGGACAAAGCTTGCCAAGCTTTTTCCTCTTTGAAAAAATGTTTTGCTTCGGCACCCGTTCTCATCCAACCAGATGCATCACAGCCGTTCGTTGTGGAGGTGGACGCGTCTGACGTAGGGGTGGGTGCAATATTGTCCCAGGGTCCGTCCCCTGGTAAATGGCATCCGTGCGCTTTCTTTTCTAAAAAATTGTCGTCCGCTGAAAGGAATTATGATATCGGCAATAGGGAACTTTTGGCCATTAAGTTGGCTTTTGAAGAATGGCGTCACTTTTTGGAGGGGCAGTCCACCCGGTCACCGTCATTACTGATCACAAGAACCTGCTGTATTTGGAATCTGCTAAGCGTCTGAATTCCAGACAAGCTCGATGGTCGTTGTTTTTTACCAGGTTTAATTTTGTTGTCACTTATCGCCCTGGATCTAAGAATGTTAAGGCGGATGCCTTGTCTCGCAGTTTCCCAGGGGCCGGGAGAATGGATGACCCGATTCCTATCCTTCAGGAGGGGGTGGTAGTGTCGGCTGTATGTTCTGAGCTTGAGGAGGAGGTGTTAGAGGCTCAGGGGGACGCCCCTGCAGGACCTCCAGGGAGACTGTTTGTCCCAAATCAGTTGAGACAAAAGGTTATTGAGGCACATCATAATTCTGCTTTAGCAGGACATCCAGGGAGTAAGGCTACTTTAGATCTCCTTTCTCGCCGGTTTTGGTGGCCTAACGTTAATAAAGATGTTTTAACTTTTGTCGCGTCCTGTGGGGTTTGTGCTCGCTCTAAGACCCCTCATACCCGTCCGTCTGGGACCCTCTTACCCTTGAAACTTCCGGAGCGTCCATGGACTCATTTGTCTATGGACTTCATCACGGACCTTCCTCAGTCGTCAGGGAAGACTGTCATACTGGTGGTTGTTGACAGGTTCAGTAAGATGGCACATTTCATTGCTCTTCCTGCCCTCCCTAATGCTAAAACTCTGGCGCAGGTGTTCATTGGGGAGATTGTGAGACTTCATGGGTTGCCTTCTGATGTGGTGTCAGATAGGGGGTCTCAGTTTGTGTCCAAGTTTTGGAGGGCATTTTGTTTACGTCGGGGATGCAATTGTCATTTTCCTCGGCTTTTCATCCGCAGACCAATGGTCAGACAGAGCGTCTGAATCAAAGCCTAGAGACTTATCTTCGGTGTTTTGTCTCAGAGAACCAGGAGGACTGGTCTTCTTTCTTGCCTCTGGCAGAGTTTGCTCTTAACAACAGGCGGAGCGAGTCCACTGGTAAGTCCCCGTTTTTTGGGGCATATGGTTTTCACCCCCAGTTTTGTACATTCAATGGGGGGGGCCCTTCTGGGGTTCCTGAGGAGGAGCGTTTCTCGTCGTCACTTGCTTCAGTGTGGAGAGGTGTATTGAATAATCTGAGTGCTATGGGGAACCGTTATAAACGTATGGCTGATAGGAGGAGAGTTTCTGGTCCAGATCTTAATGTGAACGATCTGGTATGGTTGTCTACCAGGAATATAAAACTTAAAGTTCCCTCCTGGAAGCTGGGCCCCAGATTCATCGGGCCGTACAGGATCAGTTCCATAATTAATCCTGTGGCATTTCGTCTGGACCTCCCTCCTACGTTTAAAATTCATAATGTGTTCCACAAGTCATTACTTAAGAGGTACGTGGCACCAGTCATACCATCACCTCTACCTCCTCCTCCAGTGGTGGTCAATGGTAACTTGGAGTTTCAAGTGTCAAAGATCATTGACTCACGTCTGAATCGCCGGTCCCTTCAGTACTTGGTGCATTGGAAGGGGTATGGTCCAGAGGAGAGGACGTGGGTTCCTGCGTCTGACATTAACGCAGATCGTTTGGTGCGGACCTTCCACAGAACTCACCCGGGCAAACCTGGCCCTGAGGGTCCGGAGGCCCCTCGTAGAAGGGGGGGTACTGTCATGTGTGCATCGCCACGAAGATCGTCGCGGTTGCACATTCTGACTTCTCACAGCTGAGTTGCTGTTTCTTTGTGTTTGGCAGTTAGGGAGTTAATTCTGTCTGTGCTCAGTTCTGGGACTGGGTGCAGTTTCTCCCGGCTGCAATTAATTATTTGTTGATTGGTTTCCTTTAAATCTCTGGTTGTCTGTGTTGGGAGTTGCCAGTGAAATTCTTCATGCAGACCACAGATAGGATTGTATCTGTATAGACTTAAGTTAAAGAGCTCCTTAGTTGTTTTAAGCTCACCTTGCTTAGAGTTTAATATCCCAGATCATTTATGTTCCTTCTGTGTTTGAGTGTGTATGCAAGTCTTGTGTTTCTCCAGTCTGTCTTATATGTCTAATCTGTGTATTTAGCAGAGATCAGCCCATATCCCTTTGGTGGTAATCAGTATCCTTCTTAGGACTGATTACAGGGTTCAGGGACTGATAGGAGACAGGGTTAGGCTGGAGACTTGGACCTCTGAACCATTATCAGTACCTCCAAGGTGAGGGATTAGTTAGGACCCCAGTTTAGGGTCAGGTTAGACCCCCGGTCCTCCTCTTTCCTGTGACAGTGTATCAAGTCCTCAAGATTAACCCTGAGTTCAACGGATATCGTGTCAGGTAAATCTATTCTATATTTACATGCTGATGTTGCTAATCTATATGTTGTATAGAGTGTTGTTCTTTTAAGAATAGTTTACTGACATCGTACACATATCATAAGACCGCGTGACAAAATATTGACTTGCTGCATTAACTCATTCTAACTGTCAGGCTAAGTGCACACGTCAGGAATTTTTGCGTTTTTTTCCGCGACAAAAACGCGAAAAAAACGCAAGTATTAAGCACCCTATTCATTTAAATGGATTCCGCAATTTTTGTGCACATGCAGCGTTTTTTTCTGCGGAAAAAAAAGCAACATGTTCATTAATTTCAAGTAATGGCTGCGATTCCGCCGCCATAGGAATGCATTGAACCGCTTACTTTCCGCATGTGGCTATGCCCACCATGCGCAATGTAAGCGGTTCATGTGCGGATGGTACCCAGGATTTTGAGGAGAGGAGACTCTCCTCCAGGCCCTGGGTACCATATCCCTGGTAAAACAATAATTAAAATAAAAAATAATGCTATTCTCACCTTCCGGCGGCCCCCGCAGCCTTCCCGCCTCTCAGCGACGCTCCCGTTCCCAGTAATGCATTGCGAGAATGACCCCAGATGACGTAGCGGTCTCGCGTGATGCTGCGTCCTCTGGGGTCTGTCGCAATGCATCCTTGGGAACGGGATTGGCCGGCAGCGTCGCTGAGGCCCGGGAAAGCTGCGGGGGCCGCCGGAAGGTGAGAATATCACGATTTATTATTTTTTTTATTATTTTTACATTAGATCTTTTTACTATTGATGCGGTATAGGCGGCATCAATAGTAAAAAGTTGGTCACACTTGTCAAACACTATGTTTGACTAGTGTGACCAACCTGTCAATCAGTTTTCCAAGCGATGCTACATTTCGCTTGGAAAACGCTAGCATTCTGCAAGCTAATTACGCTTGCAAAATGCTAGTTTCTGGCGGGAATACGCATACCAAAAAAAATGCGTATTTCCCGCGGCAGAGAAGTGCGGGATTGCCGTGGAAATTTCCGCGGCAATTCCGCAACGTGTGAACTTAGCCTCAATATAAGCTTTTGTTACTCATATGTTTGCAATTATATTTCTGTCTGTGATAAAAACATCTGTCAAACACACATAAAAACCAGAGGGCAGCATATCATGTGAAAATATAATATTTGTGTCATTCTCAAAACTTTTGGCCATGACTGTAAATATATATTAGTATGTTCTCATAATGGTGATTTGTGGGATTAAAAATACATGTTTTTACCAGATGCCACGCACAAAAAAAAAGGTCCTGCAACATGGAAATTGCTCCATATAACTAATGTTAGGCCGGTGTCAAACTTGCGAGTGTTATGCGAGAAACTCACACGAATTTCTCACATTCAACACCTGGCACTGCCGCTGACACTCGGACTGGAGCGTGGAGCTGCATGGAAATACATGCAGCCGCACGCTCCAGTCCAAGTGCCGGCGGCAGTGCCGGGTGTTCATGCGAGAAACTTGTGCGAGTTTCTTGCATCACACTCGCAAGTGTGACACCGGCCTTACCTAAGTAATGTGCTTCTGCTAGGAAGCAATCTGTTAAAGCAACAAAAAAAACTGCAAAATTCCTAAAAAAAAAATTAAAGGGTTGTCCTCAAGATCAATAGAAACTCATGGCTTCCTTTTTGCCGTTGTAGGAGGAGGTGTGGGTCTACTGAAGATTGACAGCTCTGTCTGTCAGCATGGTTAAGCCGCTGGCCTGAACGGTGTTCTCTCCATTCTGCAAGCAGAGACAACTTTGCCAGTGCAGTATCGAAAGGAGCGCAGGGGGATTGAAGCCAACCGGAGTACCCCAGCTTCAGGGGAGTGATTGCAAGCTGTATAGCACTGCTGTTATGAATGTGCTAGAGATGGTTTCTGAGCAGAGGCTCCCTCTGGTGGTTACAGACAGTACTGAACCTTTCAGCGAGGAATGGCAATCTGGGATCACTGACTGGTCTGATATAAGGGAGGTTCCCTCCCATGATGGTTGCCGGTGATCAATTGTTCTTGTCTCAATTGTGGTTCCTGGTTCATTTGGAAGTTTGCTGAGTCTTGCCTGCATCTTCTGCTTTCAGATAAGATATTTTCTGCTTTTATTTTTGTGCTTGCTTTTGCATAGTTCTCTGCACTTTTGTGGAGGTCAGCCGGGTCCCCTCCTGGGTCCTGTGCTCCTCTCAGTTTATCTGTAGCCACTGTTATTTGTTCATTTGCTTTTTCCTGTTTTTTCAGTGGCTGAGGCTTAGTTTTGTTACACCAGAGATCTGATTTAGGTGGTGGAGATCGTGTGATCTCAGGTGTTTTTGCAATCAGAAGAGTTGGTATTTTTTAGGTTTTTTTTGGATTGCAGTAAGAATCCTTTCCTGTACTTTTCTGTCTAGACAGATTGGGCCCCAGCGTTTGCTCATTCTATTTTCTGTCTGTGTCCGTGCTTCTTGTCTAACCGCCATTACATGTTTGGGGGCTTCCTATTTTCTTTGGGGATCTGCTCCAGGGCAGATAGCTTTCATCTTTCTGCCTTTAGGTGTAGTTATCTCTCAGGCTGTGACGAGGCGTCTAGAATCAACGTAGGAATGCTCCACGGCTACCTCTAGTTGCGTGGTTAGTTCAGGTTACTGCAATCCAATAGGTTCCAGCCTCTCTGGTGTATTGCCGTTTTTGCTTTTTCTCCTCAGCTACCTAAACATAACACACTGCGTTTATTGCCTAGGAGACCGGCCATCGCTGATAGACAGCAGACTAGTCCAGTAACCTAGCAGGAGGAGCAAGCTTTAGAATTAAAAATGCCTCCATTCTTGAGAAGGAAGAGGCCTTTTAATAAAAATTAAATTGCAAAGTTGCTTCTTTTTATAAGCACATTGCAATCTCACCCGTTATGTTGAGACCTGTTTAAATATAGGTTTCATGAATTTCTTGCAATCTGATTTTTTTTCTAGCAATTACTGACGAGCAAAAGGGTACTGAATACGTTGAACATATTGTCTGTGATTTACTGGTAGTTTTAATAAATACATGCTTATGAAGAATTTTTTGCTGAAGGTTTTTCTTTATTGGATATATACTAATTTTCTTCTGAGCACTACAACTCTTGCCAAACAGCTGTGCGAGTCTCCTTGTATAAATTTTCTTACCTTAGTAGGGCTGATCAACCATGCAATTCAGTCGGTACTCTGACTACTGTCCAGTGAGTAAGTAAAGATGTATATCTTTGTACCGTGTTAGCCAGTAGATAGAAAAATATTTAGGTATCAACCACTGAGGACTCTGAACTCTAAATATTTTTCAGTGTGAGTAAGAACATCTAGCAGAGACCACTTAGTAAGTCATTTTGCACACTCGGACTAGATGATACTCCGACCTCTTCCTAGGTAAGTCAGACGAAGCTAACTGAGACCCCTCAGTAGGGTATTTCACAGGCGAATCAGGCAGGTATCTGACCACTTGTCTGAGTGAGTCAGACCAACAGAGACCTCTCTGTTTAATGAAGTTGTAAGAATTGTGAAGTGCTTCTCTAGTTTCCAGCCAGAAACTTTTCCTTTGTAAAAGACCTTTCATCTTATCACTAAAGCAATCCCGATAGCCTTGCTCTAGTTTTCATGCTCGAGGAGGGTAGCTCCGGGATAATCGATCCCAGAAGCCATAGGATTTTGTCAACCTGTATCCGGTTGATTATCCGATCTTCTAGCTAGTGGGCTTAATTTTTCAGGGGGTCTCCAGATTCACTGCTGCCTTGGATGCGTTGTCCCTGGGTAGAGCACCACTTTAGACTCAATGCATGCCTGATGAAGCCTAGAGGCTGCTAGCTCAGTTCTTTGGTTCAGCCCTCAAGCAATCCTGGTCTCCAAGGCAATTTCGACCTTATTCCAGTCTTATCTTTTTCTAGAGTCCTGGAAGGCTGGGTTATGGAACACTAGCTGTGTTTCCATCTTCTCACTTCCTATTGGGATTGCCAGCCAGGTCCATTTCATTCATGGATTAAAGCAGTTTATCCAGACTATCGACTTTTGATGAGTTGGCTAGACAGACATATTGTTTGGAGATTTTATGTCCCTGATGGTTTCCAGGGATGCATAACTCCTCCACTAAAGTTTCCATTGGCAGCGTAAGGTCAAGACTCTTCTACATTCAAAGGTAATCTTGATTTTCATTGCCATGGCAAGGTTGCAGACTGAAAACTTTGAATGCTTGTTAATCTCACAATTTTTCAGGTTGCACCCAGAAGTTTTGTTCTTAGTTTCAGATGCCCTGTTACTACACACAGCATCCTTATGCAGATTTTTCACTTCCACCCAAATTCTCAGTCACTTAATATACCACCATGACTGTTCAGGTCACAGTTCTGGAGGCTTCAGGCCATACTGATTAAGTTGAAGGCTTTTATGTCATATTTCGACCATTGCATTCTAAGAACCTCTTTTCAATAAATGTACATGAATTCCAAATCTCCAGTTAAGACTTTATGCCAGGGCAAGGCAAAATCATGGTCACTATATTGGACCCCATGGATCCATAGCACCTCAGGCTGGTCCTGGACGCCCATTAATCACCGTCTTTTAAGATGATCAAAAAACATATACAGTACAGACCAAAAGTTTGGACACACCTTCTCATTCAAAGATTTTTCTGTATTTTCATGACTATGAAAATTGTAGAATCACACTGAAGGCATCAAAACTATGAATTAACACATGTGGAATTATAATTACACTTTACAAAAAGTGTGAAACAACTGAAAATATGTCTTATATTCTAGGTTCTTCAAAGTAGCCATCTTTTGCTTTGATTACTGCTTTGCACGCAGAAAAGGTGAACGGCTGGACTCTACATGCCTGGTTCCCACGTGAAGCATGGAGGAGGTGGTGTGAGGTGTGGGGGTGCTTTGCTGGTGATACTGTTGGGGATTTATTCAAAATTGAAGCGGTGAGCGGTCCAGCTCACCCCAAACCATCTCGATTGGGTTCAGGTCTGGTGACTGTGGAGGCCAGGTCATCTGGCGTAGCACCCCAACACTCTCCTTCTTGGTCAAATAGCCCTTACACAGTCTGGAGGTGTGTTTGGGGTCATTGCCCTGTTGAAAAATAAATGATGGTCCAACTAAACGCAAACCGGATGGAATAGCATGCTGCTACAAGATGCTGTGGTAGCCATTCTGGTTCACTATGCCTTCAATTTTGAATAAATCCCCAACAGTGTCACCAGCAAAGCGCCCCCACACCATCACACCACCTCCTCCATGCTTCACGGTGGGAACCAGGCATGTAGAATCCATCCGTTCACCTTTTCTGCGTGCAAAGCAGTAATCAAAGCAAAAGGTGGCCACTTTGAAGAACCTAGAATATAAGACATATTTTCAGTTGTTTCACACTTTTTTGTAAAGTGTAATGTATAATTCCACATATATTAATTCATAGTTTTGATGCCTTCAGTGTGATTCTACAATTTTCATAGTCATGAAAATACAGAAAAATCTTTGAATGAGAAGGTGTGTCCAAACTTTTGGTCTGTACTGTATCTGCTCCAGCTTTCTGGCAGGGTCTTTTTTTCCTTTTCGCAATGTCTTCCATCAGGAGAGGTTCCGGGACAGAGTGGTCTTATGTCTGGCACCCTCCTTTCTCCTTAATGTGTTTTCTGACTTGCACATTAATGAGAAATTGTTCTCTTTCCTTCGGGTGCTTTCACATTGTGCTTTTCTCTACGTTCTTGAGTCCCTTCGGGGTTTGCGTCCATATTCCCCCGCAAAACGGAATTCAGACATACAGTATGTGTTTACGGGGCCACAGACTATAATGGTGCTGGCAGAGAAAATTATGCATGACAAAGTGCACATTCGCACTGCTGGCATTATTATAGTCTATGGCTCCATTGGCGCATACGTTCGAATCCCGTTTTGCTGCCGGGCTCGGATGCAAGCACCAACGGAGCCCAAGAACAAAGAAAAGGGCACTGTGAAATCACCATAATTCGCGCTGTCTCTCATTTCCCTGAAAGGTTCTCACGGCTAAGCAGCTCTTACAGCTCTGATGAAAATCTGAATTTTTTTACATGTATGAAAAATCACTGATGTTTAAATGAGGCCCTGTAGTGATTTTTTTTTGTTTTGTTCACTTAATTTATACCTTTTTTAAGCTGCTTATTTACTTAACTGGGCTCTGTCAGGTTCTCTTCTTTTTTATTTTCGTACACTTTATGGACTTGATTTTCCTTATCCAAATGTTTTAACCTAATTCATCACTTGAAATATTTCTAAAAGTTGCAATGTTTTGTGAAATTTTCCTCCATTGGCCAAGAGGAATAAAACTGAACTGCAGTGAGCGGCTTTACTCTAAAAACGCACAAAATACAAGAAAAGCATGTTTGATTTTGCCCTAAATAAATCAACCTGCATGTGTCATTGCGGAGAATTTGGACCAAAACCCAGAAATGAATACCATAAGGCAAAAAAAAGAAGTTTCTTTAAAAAAAAAGTGTCACCTTAATCTTGAAAATCCAAAAGCTAGCATTCCAAATGCAAAACAGGTGAAAAATGAAAACCTCTAAAATCATGGATGCAGTTTAGCTTTGACTATAAGCCTTATTCATGGTTTTTGTGCTCCATATGGGATGTCAATAATAATGGTGCAGAAAAATCAACATGGAAGAAAGTGATGCTTATATTTTACCATTGAATGTAAATGGAGTTAAAAAAAATCTGTTTACTTGTATAAGATTGTTGGTATCAATTATCCTCCGTCTCATCAGGTTTTTATATTTTTGTCAGGAATTGTCGGGATTCTACTTAGGAAACAAAATACAATGTCATCCAGTCAGATGTAATAAGCTTTTTCCCATTATGTTCTGTACATATGGACGTGAAGTGCTGACCATGATATAAATGTTCGGAAACACTACGTTGGTGCCACCTAGTGGAAACTGCTGGGTATTAACTATTATTATTTTTTTGTATTATTGAAGAGCAACAGCAGGCACAATGTAATTGAGATTCAAAGGACATTACAATATTTAACCCTATACATCCAAAACCAAATAATTAGATTGATAGAATAATAATTCTTAAACATAGGAATATTAAAGGTGGCTTAATAAAATGGAAAGTATAAGGATTTGCAACTTTATGGAAGCAAAAATGAAGTTTCTTTATAAAAGAAGGAAAAGATAATATTTCTTAAAAGGATAAGTTTTGGAAAAATGTATTATAAAAGAATTTAAAAAGTATTTAAGTGTGGAAGCCTTCTCCTGTGGGCATTGCGCTTGGTGGCATTACACCCGGATAAGCCTTTTATACGGTGATAGAACCGGCACTAGGTGCTTTCTTCTAAGACCTGTTTTGGATGTCAATATAGCAAAGTACGTATGAGTAGTAGGAAACAATGGCTCGGTTGGTCGCGACATATTTGCTGCTTAATATCCACAGCAGACATTCTACGGAAGATCCACAGCAGCAATATCTGAAATAAATTGAGTGGATATTGCTGCAGTTGCCACTGTGGATATACTGCAAATTTTGCTTTAGAGGGGTTGTCCAAATATTTGAAAAAAAAAGTAACACCTTAAAGGGATCTGTCACCACATGTGACCTATCTAATCTATTAGTATGGTTATACAGGTTACAAACTGCTGAAAACAGTCCTCCCTGTGTCTCATATCAGCTGTGTTGTTGCTGAGAAATCATCTTTTATCATCTTATATTAGTGACCTCTTCCAGGCTCTGGAGACGATGCTGCCTACAGTTAACTCAGCCCCCAGAGCTTGTTTTAAATATAAGGGCGAGTTACCAGTGTGATGTGACATGCTTACCAGTGTTACCAGTGTGATGTGACATGGTTACCAGTGTTACCATGTTGATGTGACATGGTTACCAGTGTTACCAGGGTGATGTGACATGGTTACCTCTGTTACCAGCGTGATGTGTAATGTTTACCACTGTTACCAGGGTGATGTGACATGGTTACCAGTGTTACCAGGTTGATGTGACATGGTTACCAGTGTTACCACGGTGATGTGACATGGTTACCACTGTTACCAGGGTGATGTGACATGGTTACCAGTGTTACCAGGTTGATGTGACATGGTTACCAGTGTTACCAGGGTGATGTGACATGGTTACCTCTGTTACCAGTGTGATGTGTAATGGTTACCAGTGTGATGAGACATGGATACCACTGTTACCAGTGTGATGTGTAATGGTTACCAGTGTTAACAGGATGATGTGACATGGTTACTAGTGTTAACAGGGTGATGTGACATGCTTACCAGTGTTACCAGGGTGATGTGACATGGTTACCAGTGTTAACAGGGTGATGTGACATGGTTACCAGTGTTACCAGGGTGATGTGACATGGTTACCAGTGTTACCAGGGTGATGTGACATGGTTACTAGTGTTAACAGGGTGATATGACATGCTTACCAGTGTTACCAGGGTGATGTGACATGGATACCACTGTTACCAGAGTGATGTGACATGGTTACCACTGTTACCAGTGTGATGTGACATGGTTACCAGTGTTACCAGTGTGATGTGACATGGTTACCAGTGTTACCAGTGTGATGTGACATGGTTACCAGTGTGATGAGACATGGTTACCACTATTACCAGGGTGATGTGACATGGTTACGAGTGTGATGTGACATGGTTACCACTGTTACCAGGGTGATGTAACATGGTTGCCAATGTGATGAGACATGGTTACCACTGTAATGTGACATGGATACCACTGTTACCAGTGTGATGTGTAATGTTTATCAGTGTTACCAGTGTGATGTGACATGGTTACCAGTGTTACCAGGGTGATGTGACATGGTTACCAGTGTTACCAGGGTGATGTGACATGGTTACCAGTGTTACCAGGGTGATGTGACATGGTTACCAGTGTTACCAGGGTGATGTGACATGGTTACCACTGTTACCAGGGTGATGTGACATGGTTACCAGTGTTACCAGGTTGATGTGACATGGTTACCAGTGTTACCAGGGTGATGTGACATGGTTACCTCTGTTACCAGTGTGATGTGTAATATTTACCACTGTTACCAGGTGATGTGACATGGTTACCAGTGTTACCAGGTTGATGTGACATGGTTACCAGTGTTACCAGGGTGATGTGACATGGTTACCACTGTTACCAGGGTGATGTGACATGGTTACCAGTGTTACCAGGGTGATGTGACATGGTTACCACTGTTACCAGGGTGATGTGACATGGTTACCAGTGTTACCAGGTTGATGTGACATGGTTACCAGTGTTACCAGGGTGATGTGACATGGTTACCTCTGTTACCAGTGTGATGTGTAATTTTACCAGTGTTACCAGTGTGATGTGTAATGGTTACCAGTGTGATGAGACATGGATACCACTGTTACCAGTGTGATGTGTAATGGTTACCAGTGTTAACAGGGTGATGTGACATGGTTACTAGTGTTAACAGGGTGATGTGACATGCTTACCAGTGTTACCAGGGTGATGTGACATGGTTACCAGTGTTAACAGGGTGATGTGACATGGTTACCAGTGTTACCAGGGTGATGTGACATGGTTACCAGTGTTACCAGGGTGATGTGACATGGTTACTAGTGTTAACAGGGTGATGTGACATGCTTACCAGTGTTACCAGGGTGATGTGACATGGATACCACTGTTACCAGAGTGATGTGACATGGTTACCACTGTTACCAGTGTGATGTGACATGGTTACCACTGTTACCAGTGTGATGTGACATGGTTACCACTGTTACCAGTGTGATGTGACATGGTTACCAGTGTGATGAGACATGGTTACCACTATTACCAGGGTGATGTGACATGGTTACGAGTGTGATGTGACATGGTTACCACTGTTACCAGGGTGATGTAACATGGTTGCCAATGTGATGAGACATGGTTACCACTGTAATGTGACATGGATACCACTGTTACCAGTGTGATGTGTAATGTTTACCAGTGTTACCAGTGTGATGTGTAATGGTTACCAGTGTGATGTGTAATGTTTACCAGTGTTACAAGTGTGATGTGTAATGGTTACCAGTGTTACCAGTGTGATATGACATGGTTACCACTATGATGTACAGTATGTGGGCCCTGCTATATATATGTGGGCCGCGCTATAAACTATGTGGGCTGCGCTATATACTATGCGGGCCTTGCTATATACTATGTGGGCCGTGCTATACACTATGCGGGCCACGCTATACACTATGTGGGCTGTGTTATATACTATTGGGGATATATTATATTTTATAGGGTGGCTGTGTTATATACTATGTGGCTGTGTTATATACTATGGAGGCTACGTTATATTCCTTTGGGGAGGCGGGCTGTATGATATTCTATTTGGGGATACATTATATCTATGGGGGTCTGTATAACAGTTATTATATTCTATGAGGGGTGATTGCATCATACTGTATGAGTGGGCTACATTATACTGTATGAGGTGGCCACATTGTATTCTATGGGGCTGCATTATATTCTATGGGGGGCTAGATTATATTGTATGGGGGCTTCATTATACTTTAGGAGGGGGCTACATTATATTCTATGGGGGCTGCATTATACTATATGAGGAGGGCTACATTGTATTCTATGGAGGGGCTACACTATACTATATAAGGGGGCTCAATTATATTCTATGGGGGTTTACATTATTCTCTGTGGGGTGGTTGCATTATACTCTGTGGGGTGGCTGCATTAGACACAGTGACTTATGCACAATAGTAGCTATAAAATAGATGTATGGTTATATGTAAGGGATGCAGACCAGACCAATGTCCCGAATACACCTTGTTATATCTGCATTAGGCCAGAAGATACATACTGTAATTCACTTATTTGTATTCTAACATATTGGCTCCATGGAGTAATATCCCGTATCTCCAGAGATCTGTATCCACTTGATGAAGATTTTAAGAGGCCAAACACAAGGGATAACTGGTGACCAAAAGATTGGACCAGAGTTACCAATCCAGTTTCCAGTATTGTCGTGTGTATTCAATGATTCACCCAAAGATTAGAGCTAAACAATTAACCTTTGCAGACATGGACACTTGATGTACGAGCAGTAGGGTGCATCAAGTGTAGACTTTCTGATGATATTCTGAACATGATGGAGTTAGAAGGCAAGGTCGTATGGGTCATTAAGCTCTGCTGCTGGGTTTGGCTTTCGGATGGTAGCTGATACTGACATTAAATCGCATATTTGCAAAGATTTATAGGCATTCAGTCTCCCAGTAGCTTGCTGGAGCTCCATGTGCTTTGGATTTACCATTTTTATTCTGTTGAAAAAAAAATTTAATTAACAAAAAATAGAAAACTTTTCCCAGAAAAGAAAAAATGAGACATGTGGATATAGCACAGCTCTTTAACATATGTAGCTAGTGTTGTCTTATACTTTAAACCCTCCCAGTGGAGAGCTGCTCTTCTATTGGAGAAGACTGAGGACAGATCTGGGCACATGCTCCTCCACCAGCAGCCATTGTATGGACTGAAGACCTGTGCAATCTGTGGGAAAAGCTGCACTAACAAGAGTAGGAGGAGAACCTGTCATACCTACAGTACAGACCAAAAGTTTGGACACACCTTCTCATTTAAAGATTTTTCTGTATTTTCATGACTATGAAAATTGTAAATTCACACTGAAGGCATCAAAACTATGAATTAACACATGTGGAATTATATACTTAACAAAAAAGTGTGTAACAACTGAAATTATGTCTTATATTCTAGGTTCTTCAAAGTAGCCACCTTTTGCTTTGGTGACTGCTTTGCACACTCTTGGCATTCTCTTGATGAGCTTCAATTGGTAGTCACCGGAAATGGTTTTCACTTCACAGGTGTGCCCTGTCAGGTTTAATAAGTGGGATTTCTGGCTTTATAAATGGGGTTGGGACCATCAGTTGTGTTGTGCAGAAGTCTGGTGGATACACAGCTGATAGTCCTACTGAATAGACTGTTAGAATTTGTATTATGGCAAGAAAAAAGCAGCTAAGTAAAGAAAAACGAGTGGCCATCATTACTTTAAGAAATGAAGGTCAGTCAGTCTGAAAAATTGGGAAAATTTTGAAAGTGTCCCCAAGTGCAGTTGCAAAAACCATCAAGCGCTACAAAGAAACTGGCTCACATGAGGACCACCCCAGGAAAGGAAGACCAAGAGTCACCTCTGCTTCTGAGGATAAATTTATCCGAGTCACCAGCCTCAGAAATCGCAGGTTTACAGCAGCTCAGATTAGAGACCAGGTCAATGCCACACAGAGCTCTAGCAGCAGACACATCTCTACAACTGTTAAGAGGAGACTTTGTGCAGCAGGCCTTCATGGTAAAATAGCTGCTAGGAAACCACTGCTAAGGATAAGCAACAAGCAGAAGAGACTTGTTTGGGCTAAAGAACACAAGGAATAGCCATTAGACCAGTGGAAATCTGTGCTTTGGTCTGATGAGTCCAAATTTGAGATCTTTGGTTCCAACCACCGTGTTTTTGTGCGATGCAGAAAAGGTGAACGGATGGACTCTACATGCCTGGTTCCCACCGTGAAGAAGGAAGGAAGATGTGTGATGGTGTGAGGGTGCTTTGCTGGTGACACTGTTGGGGATTTATTCAAAATTGAAGGCATTCTGAACCAGCATGGCTGTTGTGAATGGACTTGAAATGAGTTCTGAGCAGAGGCTCCCTCTGGTGGTTACAAGCGGTACTGGACTGTCCAGTGAAGATTGTGAGGAGTGGGAATCAGGTGTTACTGACTGGTCTTATATAAGGGAGTCGCCTTCCCATCAGGGTTGCCGGTGATCAATTGTTCTGTCTCAATCCATGATTCCTGTTTCCCTTGTAGCCTGCTGTGTCGTGTCTGCATCTCCTGCTAACAGATAAGACATTTTCTTCTTTTTGTTTTTGTACTTTATTTTTGCATTTTGTCCTGCACTTCTGTGGGGGCCTTCAGGGTCCCCTCCGGGGGCTTTTGCCCTCTCAGTTTAGTTCAGCTACTGATGTTTGTACTTTTGCTTTTTCCAGTTTCTTCAGTGGCTGCTGTTTTGATTTTGTTACACCAGAGAACTAATTTAGGTGGTAGAGGTCGTGTGATCTCAGGTGTTTTTGAAATTAGTAGAGTTGGTGCTTTGCAGGGTTTTTTGGGATTGCAGTAAGTACCCTTCCTATCCTTTTCTATTTAGTTAGTTTGGGCCCCAACGTTTGCTCATACTATTTTCTGTCTGTGTCAGTATTTCTTCTTGTCTAACCGCCATTACATGTTTGGGGGCTTTCTATGTTCTTTGGGGATCTGCTCCGGGGCAGATAGCTTTCCTATTTCTATCTTTAGGTGTAGTTAGTTTCTCAGGCTGTGACGAGGCGTCTAGGACCAACGTAGGAACGCTCCACGGCTGCCTCTAGTTGTGGTGGTTAGTCAGGGTACTGCAATCTCATAGATTCCAACTGCTCTGGTGTATTGCCTTTCTTACCTGCACTCCTCAGTTACCGAAACATAACAGTATCACCGGCCTAAAATTTAAAGTTGTATGGTACTCACAGAAGGGGAAAATATTGTGAAAGAAAAAACGGTTGTCAGAGATATTTTTCTGTTTGTTGCATTTTTTTTTTCCCTCTGTATCTCTGGGTGCTGGAGAGGATTTTTTCTCTCAATGGAGTTTGCACAGTTGTCTGGCCGTGTGGATCAGCTTGCCACTGAGGTTCAGAGTATTGCTGCATATCTTGCTAGGTTGCCTGTTGTGGAACCTAGGATTCCCATGCCAGATTTGTTTTTGGGGGATCGAGCTAAGTTTCAGAATTTCAAAAATAATTGTAAATTGTTTTTTGCCTTAAAATCTAAGTCCTCAGGGAACGCAGCGCAGCAGGTTCAAATTGTCATCTCTCTCCTGCGCGGCGATCCTCAGGATTGGGCTTTTTCCCTGACACCTGGGGATCCTGTTTTGAGTGATATTGATGCATTTTTTCAGGCTTTGGGGTTATTGTACGATGAGCCTAATGTCACTGATCAAGCTGAAAAAGCCTTGTTGGCATTAAATCAGGGGCTTGATGACGCTGAGTTATACTGTCAGAGATTCCGTAGGTGGGCAGTCCTGACCAAGTGGAATGACGACGCTTTGGCGGCCCTTTTTCGGAAGGGTCTGTCAGATAATGTAAAGGATGTTATGGTGGGATTCTCTGTCCCCTCTGGTCTCAATGATTCTATGTCATTAGCGATTCAAATTGACAGACGTTTGCGTGAGCGGAGAAGTATGCGTGGAATAGTGTTGCCTTGTGAACCTGCTTCTGAATCCATGCAGTGTGATAGAGTGGTGTCTGGGGCACAGCGTCATGAGTTTCGAAAGCGCAATGGGTTATGTTTCTACTGTGGTAATGCCTCTCATGCTATTTCAGTCTGCCCTAAGCGGGGAAGACGTTTTGCACGCTCAGTTGTCTTGGGTAGTGTTCAGACTAAGTTTTTATTAACTGTCACTCTGATATGCTCTCTGTCCTCATTTTCTGCTCAGGCTTTCGTTGATTCTGGAGCAGCTATTAACCTGATGGATTATGATTTTGCTAAACGTTGTGGGTTTCCCTTGATACCCCTACAGAAGTCTATTCCCCTACTGGGGATCGATTCTACCCCTTTGGCTGAGAATAAACCTCAGTTCTCTACTCAGGTGATAATGAGGGTTGAACCTGATCATCAGGAGTGCTGCAAATTTTTGGTTCTGTATAATCTGCATGATATTATCGTACTGGGTTTCCCTTGGTTACAGTCTCATAATCCTGTTTTGGATTGGAAAACTGTGTCTGTAACCAGTTGGGGCTGCCAATGTGTTAATACCAACACTCCTGTTTTTTCTGCCTCCCCCCAGGCTCAGGATGTTCCTGACTTTTTGATTGATTTTTCTGATGTGTTTAGCGAAAGTAAATCTGCATCCTTGCCTCCCCATAGGAGCTATGACTGCGCTATTGAATTAGTGCCTGGTAGTAAATTCCCTAAAGGTCGCCTTTTTAACTTGTCTGTACCTGAACATGACGCTATGCGGTCTTATATCAAGGAGTCATTGGAGAAGGGTCATATCAGACCATACTCTTCACCCTTAGGTGCCGGTTTTTTCTTTGTGGCCAAAAAGGATGGTTCATTAAGGCCGTGTATTGATTATCGTCTTTTGAACAATATTACTGTGAAATATCAATATCCGTTACCCTTGATTTCTGACCTGTTTTCCAGGGTGAAAAATGCTACTTGGGTTACCAAGCTTGACCTCAGGGGGGCATATAATCTTATTCGCATTAAGCATGGGGATGAATGGAAGACGGCATTTAATACCCCTGAGGGGCATTTTGAGTACCTTGTGATGCCCTTTGGGCTCACTAATGCTCCTTCTGTCTTCCAGTCCTTCATGAATGACATTTTCAGGGATTTTGTGGATAAATTTCTGATTGTTTATTTGGATGATATCTTGATTTTTTCCAATGACTGGGACTCTCATGTGAAACATGTTCGAACTGTATTCCAGATTTTGAGAGAGAATGCTCTGTATGTGAAGGGATCAAAGTGTCTTTTTGGCGTACAGAGGATCTCATTTTTGGGATTCATTTTGTCCCCATCTGTTATTGAAATGGACCCGGTCAAGGTTCAGGCCATCTGTGATTGGGTCCAACCTACTTCATTAAAGGCTCTTCAAAGATTTTTGGGTTTTGCCAATTTTTATCGTAAATTTATTGGTAATTTCTCGGTTATTGTTAAACCTTTAACTGATTTGACCAAAAAGGGTTCTGATGTGGTGAATTGGCCTCCTGAGGCAGTCTCTGCATTTCAGGAACTTAAGCAGAGATTCACTTCTGCTCTTGTTCTACGGCAGCCTGATGTTTCTCTACCATTTCAGGTGAAGGTTGATGCCTCTGAAATTGGGGCAGGTGCCGTTTTGTCCCAAAGAGATCCAGAGACCTCTAAAAGTAACCCTTGTGCCTTTTTCTCTCGAAAATTTTCTCCTACTGAACGTAATTATGACGTGGGTAATCGGGAGTTATTGGCAATGAAGTGGGCTTTTGAAGAGTGGAGACATTTGCTGGAGGGAGCCAAACATCAGGTGGTGGTCCTTACGGACCATAAGAATCTGGTTTATCTGGAATCTGCCAAGCGACTTAATCCTAGACAGGCCAGGTGGGCCTTGTTTTTCACACGTTTTAATTTTGTGGTTTCATTTCTTCCTGGCACTAAGAATGTTAAGGCGGATGCCCTCTCGAGGAGTTTCCTGGCGGACTCTCCTGAGTTATCTGATCCTTCTGTTATTTTGAAAGAGGGTATAGTTCTTTCCGCCATCTCGCCCAGTTTGAGACTGGCTCTGGAGGGGTGTCAGGAGGATAAGCCCGAGCGCTGCCCTGTTGGGAAATTGTTTGTCCCGGACCAGTGGAAAAAGAGGGTGATGTCTGAGATTCATTGTTCCGCGCTGGCCGGTCATCCCGGAATTTTTGGTACCAGAGACTTGGTTAGTCGGTCCTTTTGGTGGCCTACCTTGTCTCGTGATGTCAGGGAATTTGTGCAGTCCTGCGGGACTTGCTCTCGCTCCAAGCCTTGCTCTCGCTCTAGTGGTTTGTTGATGCCATTGCCTGTGCCCAAGAGACCATGGACCCATATCTCTATGGATTTCATTTCTGACCTCCCTGTTTCTCAGAGAATGACCGTCATCTGGGTGATTTGTGATAGGTTTTCCAAGATGATACATCTTGTGCCATTACCTAAGTTGCCTTCCTCCTCTGAATTGGTGCCTTTGTTCCTTCAGCACGTGGTTCGTTTACACGGCATTCCTGAGAACATTGTGTCTGACAGAGGAGTCCAGTTTGTTTCAAGATTTTGGAGGACCTTTTGTTCTAAACTTGGTGTTCAATTGTCTTTCTCCTCGGCGTTTCATCCTCAGACCAATGGTCAAACTGAGAGAACAAACCAGACATTGGAGACTTATCTAAGATGCTTTGTGTCTGCTGATCAGGATGACTGGGTCTCTTTTTTGCCTTTGGCTGAGTTTGCTCTTAATAATAGGGCTAGCTCTGCCACTTTGATGTCTCCCTTTTTCTGTAATTCTGGGTTTCACCCTCGATTTTCTTCAGGACAGACGGAGGCTTCTGTCTGTCCAGGTGTTGACTCTGTTGTGGAGCGTATGCAACAGATTTGGGACCAGGTAGTGGAGAGGTTGTCCCTCTCTCAGGAGAGGGCCCAGCGGTTTGCTAACCGGCATAGGACTGATGGTCCTCGGTTTAAAGTGGGGGACTTGGTCTGGTTGTCCTCAAAAAATATTCCTATGAGAGTGGCATCTCCTAAATTTAAGCCTAGGTTCATTGGACCTTATAAGATCATGGAGATTCTTAATCCTGTTTCTTTTTGTTTGCTTCTTCCAGGGACATTTAAGATCCATAACGTGTTCCACAAGTCCTTGTTGAAGAGGTTTGTTGAGCCAGTGGTTCCTACTACTGTGCCTCCTGACCCTGTTTTGGTTGAGGGCAATCTGGAGTATGTGGTTGAGAAAATATTGAATTCTCGTTTTTCTAGACGGAAACTCCAGTATTTGGTTAAGTGGAGAGGTTATGGTCAGGAAGACAATTCTTGGGTGTTTGCTTCGGACATCCATGCTAGGAGACTCATCCGTGCGTATCATAGAACTCATCCGGACCGACCTGGTTGCTCAAGTGAGGGTTCGGTGACCCCTCCTCAAGGGGGGGGTACTGTTGTGAATGGACTTGAAATGAGTTCTGAGCAGAGGCTCCCTCTGGTAGTTACAAGCGGTACTGGACTGTCCAGTGAAGATTGTGAGGAGTGGGAATCAGGTGTTACTGACTGGTCTTATATAAGGGAGTCGCCTTCCCATCAGGGTTGCCGGTGATCAATTGTTCTGTCTCAATCCATGATTCCTGTTTCCCTTGTAGCCTGCTGTGTCATGTCTGCATCTCCTGCTAACAGATAAGACATTTTCTTCTTTTTGTTTTTGTGCTTTATTTTTGCATTTTGTCCTGCACTTCTGTGGGGGCCTTCAGGGTCCCCTCCGGGGGCTTTTGCCCTCTCAGTTTAGTTCAGCCACTGATGTTTGTACTTTTGCTTTTTTCCAGTTTCTTCAGTGGCTGCTGTTTTGATTTTGTTACACCAGAGAACTAATTTAGGTGGTAGAGGTCGTGTGATCTCAGGTGTTTTTGAAATTAGTAGAGTTGGTGCTTTGCAGGGTTTTTTGGGATTGCAGTAAGTACCCTTCCTATCCTTTTCTATTTAGTTAGTTTGGGCCCCAACGTTTGCTCATACTATTTTCTGTCTGTGTCAGTATTTCTTCTTGTCTAACCGCCATTACATGTTTGGGGGCTTTCTATGTTCTTTGGGGATCTGCTCCGGGGCAGATAGCTTTCCTATTTCTATCTTTAGGTGTAGTTAGTTTCTCAGGCTGTGACGAGGCGTCTAGGACCAACGTAGGAACGCTCCACGGCTGCCTCTAGTTGTGGTGGTTAGTCAGGGTACTGCAATCTCATAGATTCCAACTGCTCTGGTGTATTGCCTTTCTTACCTGCACTCCTCAGTTACCGAAACATAACACATGGCTACCACAGCATCTTGCAGCGGCATGCTATTTCATCTGGTTTGCGTTTAGTTGGACCATCATTTATTTTTCAACAGGACAATGACCCCAAACACACCTCCAGGCTGTGTAAGGGCTATTTGACCAAGAAGGAGAGTGATGGGGTGCTACGCCAGATGACCTGGCCTCCACAGTCACCAGACCTGAACCCAATCAAGATGGTATGGGGTGAGCTGGACGCCAAGTGAAGGCAAAAGGGCCAACAAGTGCTAAGCATCTCTGGGAACTCCTTTAAGATTGTTGGAAGACCATTTCAGGTGACTACCTCTTGAAGCTCATCAAGAGAATGCCAAGAGTGTGCAAAGCAGTCATCAAAGCAAAAGGTGGCTACTTTGAAGAACCTAGAATATAAGACATAATTTCAGTTTTTTCACACTTTTTTGTTAAGTATATAATTCCACATGTGTTAATTCATAGTTTTGATGCCTTCAGTATGAATTTACAATTTTCATAGTCATGAAAATACAGAAAAATCTTTAAATGAGAAGATGTGTCCAAACTTTTAGTCTGTACTGTATAATAGAAAGTGACACAAAATCATGTCCTTAGCACATCATATAACATAAAAATATCTTTATAAAATACATTTTATAAAATAAAGATAGTGGCCAAACCCCTTTAATGTACACAGATATTGCCCGTATACCTGAAAATCAACCTAGCGTCCATAGACCACCTCAAGACGTCTGTAAGCCATAACGCTACACTGCGCCCAAAGCCAGTTATCAATCATAGAATGCAAATATTGCATTACCTTCTGCCTCTACAATCTAGTAAACTAGGTAGTTTGGAAAATGACTGATGAGATGCAGCCATTGTCTGTACATATTATAACGCACCCCAAAAAGCCTTTGAACCGACGTACTGCACTACTGCACATAGGCCAACCAGGGGACTCACCTGTTCTCCTATCAGCTAGTCCACATCTGAGTGTGGTAATCTGAACTCATAGACTACATTTTCATAGAGTCATGGCCGAAAATGTTGGCACCCTTGAAATTGTTCCAGAAAATTATGTATTCCGCTCAGAAAATTATTGCAATTACTTTTGTTTTGTTCAACATATGTTTATTCCCTTTGAGTGTATTGGAACAGAAAAAAAAGAAAGGCAAATTTGACATAATTTCACACAAACCTCAAAAAATTGGCAGGACAAGATTGTTGGCACCTTTCCAAAATTATGGGTAAACAACTTTGTTTCAAGCATGTGATGCTCATTCCAACTCACATGTGGCAAGTAACAGGTGTGGGCAATATGAAAATCATGCCTGAAACCAGATAAAAAGGGAGAAGTTGACTCAACCTTTTTCATTGTGTGTGTCTGTGTGTGCTACACTAACCATGAAGAACAGAAACAGGAGAAGAGAGCTCTAAGGACTTGAGAACCATTTTTGCAGACAAATATCAACACTCAAGTTTACAAATCCATCTCCAGTGATCTTGATGGCACTGTAGCTAATCTCCCGGGACGTGGATAGCAGAGAAAAATCATTCAGTTTCTGGAACAATTTCAAGGGTACCAACATTTTCGGTCATTACTGTATGAGTTCGAGAATATCAATGTCAGAATATTAATTTTTAATATATTTTCCATCACAATTGCTTAAGCCAGTGACCAGATATATATGTCACACTTTACCTGTTTTGGGAGTTGATAGAAATTCTTTCTTTTAGCTCCTCTGCTATATCCGTATCATAAACTGAGATAGAATACGCCTCCACCTAGAATACAGACACATATGACTGCTTCTTCTGTCACCTGCTTTCCTGTATGCTCCTTAGCCTGTTCTTATCTTGTAAATGAGGAATGACCCCTTAAAAACAATCTATGGACTCGGCGGTCTCAGGGATTATTGGTTAACAAGGCATCCATGTAAATCCTGAACATAGTGAGATCAGTGTCATTGTCATGTGACAATACATATATATTTTCTATATCAGTCATTAGCCAATCAAATTGGCCTTAGTGCCCAATCTTTCCACAGCTCCCACCGCACCTACCATGTGCCATCTGTAATACTGGTATGGCACACAAGCCTTAACACAAACATTGTGATGGTCCCATAAAAACCTCCCTATTTGGGGAATGATATGAAAAAGAAAACAGCGGGAAACGTCGTGTAAGCAGAAACCATGCACCACGATGTTGTAATATAGTGGTATCACACTAGGATATTGTTAGTTCAGGTTCCTTAGAGAGGTAAAATGGGAGAGGAAAAAAGTTCAAAAACATTATTGATAAAAAGTAAAATAATAACGCGATTCTTACCATAAAATAGATATTTTCATGGTATACTTTATATTGTACTGTGAATGGTAACAAAAAAAAAACTAAATATCAAGATTTTTTTATTGCCTCATTCCCTAGTAAAAATGTTACTAATATGTAATATGTACTCAAATAAGATGCCACTTTTTCGGGTCCATAATCAAGAGCATAAAATCAAGACTACATGACTATTTATGAAAGAATAAAAACACTATGAACCTGATATGCATTTTAAGGGGTTAAAATGTTGCCATGTGAAAATCACAGAGCAAAGAGCTGCTCATGGAAAGACGGTCTCACTCAGGTCGGACCTGGCTGTTTCCATGCATCTGCTGTGGGGAGATGCACTGACCTCTGGGATCTTATCCGCCCCTTTCTTTTCTTCCTCCGCAGCTTGTGATGGTTGTTTATTGACCCCGGATTCTTCCTTCTTTGATTCAGTCTTGCTGAGACCCCAGGGTTTATTTTGACCGAATGTTCCTAGGAATACACTCCATTATCTGGTTTATGAAATCAACTTCCATATATTCAAAAGCTTCAAAAACAATGGGATGTTTATCAAGAAAAAAATTGCCACAATTCTGGTGTAATTTGCCTCACAACTAGAGTTGAGCGATACTTTCCGATATCCTAAAGTATCGGAATCGGAATGGTATCGCCGATATCACTAAAATATCGGCGATACCCGATACCGATACCGGAAGTCCCATGTAAGTCTATGGGAACAAAATATCGAAATTAAAAAAAACCCATTCTTGCCTTGTTGGTTAATTGTACATGAAGGAAAACAAGAAAGAGTAATGTAGAATGTATTGGGGAAGGTTGAGGAGACATTAAAGGCATAGATGTTTAACCCAATCAAATGGAATAGCATAAATATTTTTTTTTTTAAAGATGTTCGGATTGACGAAGAAATTGACAATGTTAACGTTTTTTATATTTAGGCAAATATGTATATTACACAACTTCCATGCTCTTCATCTTCACCTTTTTAACTTTTCACACACTTTCTCCTTCATAATCTTCTGCAGCATCATCTTTTTCATCAAATTATTCTTCATCTTCACCTTCTTTATCTTCTTCTTAAACTTCTTGCTATTCATCTTTGTTAACATTACTCATATTCTTCTTATTAAACTATTATTCTTATTCATATTCTGCTTCATCTTCTTCATCATATTCTTATTTGTGACAGAGAATCCTGTACTTGTAATCTGTCAAAGTATGAATTTTTCATCCTTCCGTTCTTGCTGTCACAAAAGATTTAAATTACAACAGTATTTGTCCGTGTTCAGTTTAGCCTGCAGCAGCAGGCATTTTCCAGGGGCACCACGAGGAGGAACGGACTCACCCCCATACACTGCTTAGTCTTCTTCTGCTTAGAATTTAGAGCATATATTTTGCTCTTCATTTTGGTCTTATACTTCATGTTCTTCTGCTTTTAGATCTTCTGCTTATTGTTCTTGTGTCTCTTGTTCCGTATCTTGTATTTGTAGCACAATCTTGTACCAGCTGATGTTACTGGGACACGGTTACTAAGCAGGAGGTACCTGTGCTCCAAAGCACTACCAAGGACCAGCAGACGTTGCTGGAACTCGGATACCGAGATGGAGGCACCTAGGCCAAAGGCACTGCGGAGAACCAGTTGACGGTACTGGAACCCGGAGGGGCAGCAGAAGGAAAAGAGCCAATGGCACAACCGAGGACCAGCTGACGTTACTGGGACACGGTTACTAAGCAGGAGGTACCTGTGCTCCAAAGCACTACCAAGGACCAGCAGACGTTGCTGGAACTCGGATACCGAGATGGAGGCACCTAGGCCAAAGGCACTGCGGAGAACCAGTTGACGGTACTGGAACCCGGACGGGTAGCAGAAGGTACAAGAGCCAATGCAAGTAACGAGGACCAGCTGACTGTGCTGGAACCCGGAGGGGCAGCAGAAGGAAAAGAGCCAATGGCACAACCGAGGACCAGCTGACGTTACTGAACCCCAGTAACACAGGAGCAAGTGTTGACTGTGCTAACAGCACTTCCGAGCAACAACTGGCGGTGTTGGAGCCCAGGGTCAAGGAGGATGTTTAAATACTAGATCAAGTAATTTCCTTGTTACCTGTCAATTTTAAATGTCTATACTTCAAACAAGAGAAAGATAACCTTTACTACCATAAGATGATGATTTCATTTAAACTAATATCTAGATAAATAAAGAATTGACAAACATAAACACATACATTAACATGTTGAACAGCAATGCAAACCACAAAATAAATTAGTTAAGGAATCTGCTATACGGTTGTACATAAAAGCATACAAGTACATATCTGAATCCATTAATGATGGATAAGTAACAGTATGTACACCATTTTTATTGTATAGACAATGAATGTCTGACTTCAAAACATCATCAGCATTACAAGTTATCTGTGATATTACTAAAATGTTCCATTTGCTGAATAATGTCACTAAATATTTTATACAAAATTATACAATTTCCATCATGTAATACTCATAATATGTGGCAATAATCATTTTTATTAACAAACATAACCTTTCAAAAGTGCATAGTGCATAGTGAAAATTGCTATTTATGGCTGACTGTGACTGTCGACTTGGAAGCATGACAACAGATAGATAAGGTATATATAGATGAGACTGCATAGCCACAGATGGTGAATGGCGATGTAATACTGTACCTCAATAAAGTGTGCGTCACTACTACATAATTTTTTTTATATAGCTTTATAAACAGGGTACATGGATGTATGCTTGTGCCTTTGTTTTGACGCACAGACTGCCTTCCTGCTGAGACGCATTGGGTAGTGAACAGTTGTGTGCAGTGTTCACTGCAGTCTCTGCGGAATAACCACACTTAGACCTTATAACTTTTCAGAGTTTCTTTATCAATCTACCAAGATGAAGAAGGCAGGGAGTAAGGCACGTGGTCGTGGAGTTTCTTCAGGGAGAGGACGTGGGGATTCTGTGGCTGCTGCGGCCCCCAGTGACACAGCATCCACCAGTTTTCCCCGTGAGCGTTCCTTTATGCGCACTTTTGTAGGAGCTCGGAGTACCCCCCTGCTGCGGGAAGAACAAATTGAAGCCGTTGTTGTTTGGATGTCAGCCAATGCATCGACTTCAATTGCTTCCACCTCCTCTCAGGACCACAGCACTGTTGGGCAACCATCTGTCTCTTCACCGCCTGGCAAATTGCCCAGGCAGTCAGAGAGTTCTGTACAGGAGCCAGCTGAGTGTCTGCTTCTGTTCTCAGAATCTATTGGCTTGCAAACAGGGGCCCAGCCAAGCAGCATTCTGTAATGTGAAGAGGGAGTATGCAGTGATGCGCAACAGCTGTGTCTCTCTGAATCTGAAGAGGCGGGTGAGACAGTGCCGATGGTCAGCACACCGCAGAACGCATCTGATGATGATGAGACCCAGGTGCCAGTTTCTGTTGAGCATGGTGCTGGCCAGACCACCCAACAGCAGGTGTTGGAAGAGGGTAGTGGAGATGATGAGGTCCAAGACCCAACATGGCATGAGGAACAGGAAGGTGGTGGGAGCAGCTCAGAGGAATAATAATAATATTTATTTATATAGCGCCATCATATTCCGCAGCGCTTTACAGTTTAGCCGTTTCAGAACACAAGTCATAAGTAACAACGTTAACAATACAATAATTTAAGCTAAATAAGTCGCCCCTGCTCGTGACAGCTTACAATGTACAATGAGATGGGGGAGATACAAAGTATAGGTGTTTATATACAATGGTGCATTTACAATGATGTTCCAGCCATCTTAAGGGACTGAGGGATGGAGATAGTGAATGGGCTAGAGACACACACACACTTACACAGAATACATAGAATGACTTTGATTAGTGAATGTGATAGGCCGCTCTGAACAAATGTGTTTTGAGGGAGCGCCTGAAACCATGCAAATTGTGGATAGTCCTAATTTCTTGGGTACAGCATTCCAGAGGATTGGCGTAGAGCAGGAGAAGTCTTGGAGTCGGGAGTGTGAGGTACGTATTAGTGCAGAGGTTAGTCGAAAGTCGTTTGCAGAGCGCAGCAGTCGGTTAGGCCGATAGATAGAAATGAGGGAGGAGATGTAGGAGGGGTGCTGCACTGTGGAGAGCTTTGTGGGTGAGAACCAGTACTTTGGTTGAAAGCTGGGAGAGGCCTAGAGAAATGGTTAGTGATAGAAGGAAGATAGAGGAAGACATTGCCCCAACGGTACAAACAGGAGGGAGAGTTAGGCTGCAGACTCGGTTGCCTGTAGCCTCCAGTTTGGCACCTGTTCGGAGCAGTTGTCTTCCAAAAGTCAAAACGTGCGCTCCCAGGACTTGCACTGCGTGGTCCTTTTTTCACACACTTGCACATGATATTTGCTATGTGAAATGCAAGCTGTGTAATTAAAAATTAAAAATAGCTAAAAGTGTCAGTCACCTCAATACCACAAATATGTGGAAACATGTGCGGACAAAGCACGTAGTTGAGTTACAAAGACACACTAGAGATGTAGGCCAACCTACAGCAGCACCTACATCTTCAGGTTGTGTTGAAGCCTCTTCATCGAGCTCACACACAGCTGGTTATGCTTCCTCACAGGATCGCCATGGAAGAACCTCGGCCACTGTTGTCCAGAGACAAACTGTTATTCCACACACAGCAGCAAGTTCCCTGTCATCCTCACACTCCCAGGCCACAAAACAGCCATCGGTAGCACAGGCATGGGATAAAAGACGGCCATACTCCGCAAACCATGCACGAGCACAGGCTCTGAATGCTGGCATTGCAAAACTCCTGTCCCTTGAAATGCTGTGATTCAGGCTGGTGGAGACAGACAGTTTCCGTAACTGAATATCATTGTCAATCCCACAATACAATGTGCCAAGCCGATTTCATTTCAGCAGGCAAGCCGTCCCTGGTCTGCAAAAGCATGTTGAGGGAAAAATTAAACATGCGCTACTAAAAGCCCTCAGTAGCAAGGTCCACCTGACCACCGATGCGTGGACCAGTACCCATTGTTATGATCTGCTACAACCAGTAAGGAAAGAAGGGAATTCTGTCCCTACAATACAACTAAGCTGAATCCCTAAGATGTAACGGGGAACCTGATCCTGCGACCAGACCCGCTAAAGTCCTCATCTAGTGTGAACGAAGACCTATAGTTGCGAGGGAGTAATCCCTACAAGATCTAGGGACTGTGAGAAAAGGTGGACACCTCCTAACATAAATTGTAGCATGGATAATTAAACAGAAAAATAAATACTTTGTGATCCTAACATCAAGCAAAACTGACAGATTAAGGCACCTAAGCACCCGGCTAGCTTAACAGTAGATAATACAATGAAGTCAAGCAAAGCCAGAAGGGCGGAGCCAGACTAAATAGGGAAAAAAGGTCATGTGACCAGCAAACTGAAACAAAACCTAACAAGAGGGTTCTAACACCCATGGCCAGGGACAATACCTTTCCCTCACTGCCCATTGGGTCAATGTTGTGCAGCCGGGTACTGATCTTGCGAGTGGCGCTGTACGTGTTCTGCCAACTCCAAGGATTGCAGGAATCAAGTCTGTACACATTGATTCCTCCTCCTATTCCAGTTCCTCAGAATCATCGCTGCAGGAGCCGTCACGGTCTACCTCCACATGGACCCGTGAACGTTTACCTGTTGCGACCGATATGAGCACAGCCGTGTCCAAATGTCAACAGGCCATCCTGAAATTAATTTCCATGGGGAATCTTAGCCACACAGCGCAGGAGCTCTGTAATGCCATAAAGCAGGAGAGCGACGTGTGGTTTTTGGAAGAGAATCTACAGGCAGGCTTGGTAGTGTGTGACAATGGCCGAAATCTGGTGTCAGCTCTGGGCCTTGGCAACCTCACTCACATACCATGTCTGTCATATGTGCTCAACTTGGTCGTGCAGAGTTTTTTGAGGGACTATCCGGATCTTGATGCACTGCTGCACAAGGTCCGCCTAGAGTGCGCTCACTTGCGACGTTCCAGCATGGCCAGATCGCTGATTGCAGCTCTGCAACGCAGATTTCACCTTCATGAACATCGCATCATATGTGACGTACCCACCAGGTGGAATTCCTCGTTACATATGTTGGAGCGGTTGTGTGAGCAGCAGCCAACAGTAATGGAGTATCAGCTGCATCAGGCGCAGTCAACTCGCAATTTGCGCCGTTCACACTTCACCACTACTGAGTGGGCCTCTATAATAAGAATAATAATATTATTTATTTATATAGCGCCATAATATTCCGCAGTGCTTTACAGTTTAACAGTTTCAAAACACGAGTCATAAGTAACAACGTTAACAATACAATAATTAAAGCAAAATCAGTCGCCCCTGCTGGTGAAAGCTTACAATCTACAATGAGGTGTGGGAGATACAAAGTACAGGTGTTTATATACAATGGTGTTTTTACAATGATGGTCCAGCCATTTTAAGGAAGTGAGGGATGCATGGAGATAGTGAATGGGCTACACACACAGAATTACACATAGAATGACTTTGATTAGTGAATGTGATAGGCCACTGTGAACAAATGTGTTTTGAGGGAGCGCCTGAAACCATCCAAATTGCGGATAGTCCTAATTTCTTGGGGTAGAGCATTCCAGAGGATTGGCGCAGCGCGGGTGAAGTCTTGGAGTTGGGAGTGGGAGGTACGGATTAGTGCAGAGGTTAGTCGAAGGTCGTTTGCAGAGTGCAGCAGTCGGTTAGGCCGATAAATATAAATAAGGGAGGAGATGTAGGGGGGTGCTGCGCTGTGGAGAGCTTTGTTGGTGAGAACCAGTAATTAGAATTGGATCCTATAATGAATGGGCAGCCACTGCCAGTGTAATGAGTGGCGAATAACTCTATGAAGGATATCTGCCACGTTTTGCGTGCGTTTGATGAGTCAACGCGGATGGCGAGTGCAGATGATGCACTAGTCAGCCTGACTGTCCCCCTTATCTGCCTGCTTCAAAAAACACTGCAAGCACTAAGGCATGAGGTTTTGGAAGAGGTGGAGGATGAGGAGTCACAAATTCCATCACCTTCTGGACAGTCAGCGCAACGTGGTTCCTCACAAAGGGCTGGAGGACTTTCAAAGTACCATGCTGTATCAACAATTGAACCTCCAGAGTCGCTGTCTATATTTTCATAACCATTACAAACTTTTAATGTATTTACAAAGCACATAATGTACATTTTTTGTCTATCCTTTTGTAATGCTATTGTGTTTCCATAAACTGATGTTACAGAATTATGATACAAAGTTTTTAAATTTTGAGTTTTAAATTTTGTAAATTTATATGTATTTGAAGGACTTTGTGAGGAGGATGAGGAGGAGTCAATGGAGGAGGAAGACATCGCTCCAGAGGGAGGTAGACAATGCTCTAGTCAGTATGTAGACCAAGGGTGGGGTGATGCACAGCAGGCGGAGATGACGCCTCTTGCAGGGGACAACGTTTCTTGGCCAGTTGGGAGTCTGCAGCACATGGTTGATTTCATGCTGCAGTGGCTGAGAAACGACCGCCGCATCGAACACATTCACACCACGTCTGATTATTGGGTGTACACCCTCCTAGACCCTCGCTACCGGGACAACTTACAAAGCCTCATCACACCGTTGAACCGGGAGCGTAAAATGCGGAAGTACCAAGACACACTGGTGCAATCCATAATGTTCTCCATTCCAGCCGAGAGCACTGCTGCTGCTACTGATTTACAAAGCAGCTCTGTGCGTCGAGGCAGTGGAGACAGCTCTGCAACAAGAGGGAGCACAAGCAGCGCCTCTGCACAGGGCAAGAACAGTATGTTCCAAATGTGTCGAAGTTTTGTGGCAGCGCCACCAATGTCTACACCATCCGAGACGGCTCCAGTCAGCAGGAGGCAACATTTCCGTAAGATGGTTACAGACTACATGTCTTGCCCTCTCAGTGTACTCTCAGATGGCTCTTCCCCATTCAAGTTTTGTGTCTCTAAGCTGGATACATGGCCAGAGCTTAGCCAGTATGCATTGGAGGTGCTGGCTTGATCTGCTGCCAGTGTATTATCGGAGCGCGTCTTTACTGCTGCAGGTGGTGTACTAACAGACCGTTGCATGCGACTATCCTACGATAATGTAGAACGGCTTACTTTTCTGAAAATGAACTAGGCATGGATCTCGCCTGAATTTGCCTGTCCGGTTTCAGATTAACTAACTGGTTGGCAACGTTTTCCATGTCTCCTGTTATGTTCATCTTTCTACCACCTGAGCTATACTCCCTGGGCTACAACACTGCCAGTTGCTGCTCAGAAGTGTCGTGTCCACAGACCAATACACAAGCTATAGTGATAGTGGGGTTCAGTAACGCCTGCTGTTCCCCTGCTGTGTGTCCGGCAAAAATTACTGCTACCTAGCTACACATGTTTAAAAAAACATGACATGTTAAAGTGGCTAGTGCTACACATAGATATCAGGCTACACCCTTATTTCTAAGCTGTAAACAAGTGAAACGTCAAATTTAAAACCATTCAATGATTAGTGTTGGTAACAAATCTGTAACTAAATAATTGTGACATATTATGGCAGATATCCACATGTCTAACACAAATGCTAACACAAAAGCATACTTATGCTATAGGGTACTGATGGTGAACCTTCTCACTCCATAACTTTGACCAATCCAACTCACATCATGCCTCAAATGCTGCAATGTTGGAAGTGCATAATGTGGGTTGAACTTTGACAACAGCTGCAGTGCGAAGGTTATCCTTCTGTGTTCTTGGCTTTTAAATAAAAGCATACAAGTAAATATAATAATACATTGTTGATTAAGGGACATGATGTACACCTGTAATATTGTGCAAACAATGGATGTAGGACTATTCCTCTTCAACATTACTTATATTTGTGTCATTTGAAAAAATACATATTTTAGTTAAAAATTAAAAACCCATGTTCAGTAGCTGTGAAAGGCCCGTTTCTGTACTTCTATAGTGTTTGCAACCAATGTATTGTATACGGATGGAAGCGCGTCACACTAATAGATTAGATTTATTTTAAATGGAATGTAGCAGAACCAATTGGAGATAAATGAAAAGGATGAGCCACTGAGACACGCTCAGCAGAGTACAAGCAGCAGTGCTTGAACAAGTAACTGGAGCGTGATCTGCACTCAAAAAAGTAAAAAACACAGACTGAAGTGAACACTGAAACACAACTGTCCACAATCTGTGAAAAGCTCCTTTCTGTACTTCTATAGTGTTTGCAACCAATGTATTGTATACGGATGGAAGCGCGTCACACTAATAGATTAGATTTATTTTAAATGGAATGTAGCAGAACCAATTGGAGATAAATGAAAAGGATGAGCCACTGAGACACGCTCAGCAGAGTACAAGCAGCAGTGCTTGAACAAGTAACTGGAGCGTGATCTGCACTCAAAAAAGTAAAAAACACAGACTGAAGTGAACACTGAAACACAACTGTCCACAATCTGTGAAAAGCTCCTTTCTGTACTTCTATAGTGTTTGCAACCAATGTATTGTATACGGATGGAAGCGCGTCACACTAATAGATTAGATTTATTTTAAATGGAATGTAGCAGAACCAATTGGAGATAAATGAAAAGGATGAGCCACTGAGACACGCTCAGCAGAGTACAAGCAGCAGTGCTTGAACAAGTAACTGGAGCGTGATCTGCACTCAAAAAAGTAAAAAACACAGACTGAAGTGAACACTGAAACACAACTGTCCACAATCTGTGAAAAGCTCCTTTCTGTACTTCTATAGTGTTTGCAACCAATGTATTGTATACGGATGGAAGCGCGTCACACTAATAGATTAGATTTATTTTAAATGGAATGTAGCAGAACCAATTGGAGATAAATGAAAAGGATGAGCCACTGAGACACGCTCAGCAGAGTACAAGCAGCAGTGCTTGAACAAGTAACTGGAGCGTGATCTGCACTCAAAAAAGTAAAAAACACAGACTGAAGTGAACACTGAAACACAACTGTCCACAATCTGTGAAAAGCTCCTTTCTGTACTTCTATAGTGTTTGCAACCAATGTATTGTATACGGATGGAAGCGCGTCACACTAATAGATTAGATTTATTTTAAATGGAATGTAGCAGAACCAATTGGAGATAAATGAAAAGGATGAGCCACTGAGACACGCTCAGCAGAGTACAAGCAGCAGTGCTTGAACAAGTAACTGGAGCGTGATCTGCACTCAAAAAAGTAAAAAACACAGACTGAAGTGAACACTGAAACACAACTGTCCACAATCTGTGAAAAGCTCCTTTCTGTACTTCTATAGTGTTTGCAACCAATGTATTGTATACGGATGGAAGCACGTCACACTAATAGATTTGATTTTTTTCTAATATAATGGAGCTGCACCAATTCCACTAAATAAAATAAAAAAAAAAAAAAAAAAAAAAGTGACACGTGCAGATGCCTACAAACAGCGGTGGATGCAGAGCAAACTGCAGCGTCACCTGCACTGTCACACACACACCTTGCACAGAGCTGTTAAAACAACACTGGCAAAATGAAGCTTTACACAGCGGTTGGTAAACTAGCCTGCCTCAAGCACAGTAGTACACAAAATCGCAATATCTAACTGTCCCTCAGAGTCAGCACAGCAGCGTTCTGTCCCTAACTGAGTTCACAGCACAGTGACGCTAAAATGGCTGCGGCGCCTTTTATAGTGCATTCTGACATCATTTCAGCAGCCAATCACAGCCATGCCATTAGTTAAGATGACCGCAGCATTACAGGATGTGCCCACACTTCGTAGGATTCCTCATTGGCTGACTAAAATCACATTGCCTCTCAAAGAATTATGGGAACTTCCGATTCCGGTATACGATATTGAAAAAGTATCGGAATTAAGTATCGGAATTCCGATAACGCGAATATCGGCCGATACCCGATACTTGCGGTATCGGAATGCTCAACACTACTCACAACCTGTTTTTCACATTTATTATTTGTTTCAGACACTTTTTATGACTTGGCAAGGTTGCATTTTCTTGCTAAAAAGTGTCAAAGCCCAATGTGTGACACCGTGCAGCAATATGGAGGATGCCCAAATCTGGAGCGAACTAAGCCAACTAATACATGGTGTAAACTTAGAGCATGAACTATTCGTCTAAGTCTGCACTGTCATTTTTGATAATTTTGTCTCAATATTTTCAAGGCAATTTTCTGTCATTTTTGAATTCACAAAAAACAATGATAAAATTGTCATTTCAACATGATGACTAAATTAAAGTTTTCAACCTGTTTCTAAGAAAATAACTGATGAAGGACAACCACCATGACCTCACACTCTGTTGTCACTTGCATTAATGCCCCCCACAAGAAAGCAAGAAAATGGAAACATCTCTGTAATTAATCATTACCAAACTTTGGCTACGTCCCTAACTTCTGATATATAAATGTATGCAATAGTGGACACAGATAGAAGAGGGCCCTGTGCAAGGACGATATATCGGCCCTTAGCAGTCCAACAGCTCATCACAATGCACAATTCCACCTGATTTGGAGGTAGAAGTGGCCCCCTTACCTCTTGGGCCCCTCTCAGCTGCACAGGTTGCCTCAATAGTGTGTCGTCCCTGTACGTATGGCCAATTTACAGTTTTGTTAGGAATATATATTTCCAATCTGTACATACATGTATGCAGTCATCAAATACCTAGTAATTCCCCCTGTACAGTCCATAGCTTCACCGTGCAGTCCATGGATGACGTGACAATCACTTCGTGCTTCTCCACCGGGATCACTCTGATCACATCATAGAAATACAGTTAAGCTTTCGAACTGATATTAATATGTAGGCCTTTCATACCATACATTGAACCACAGGCAGGTGAAACAGGTCTTTACCTTGTAATATCGCTCACATGCGCTCTCCAGCAGTGCAGAACTATTGGGACAAATGTCACCATATTACAGTAAAAATCTGATAGTATATTTCATTACTACTATTAATTTATACATTAGCTACACTAAGGCCACTTACGGACGGGTGGCTGCTCCTCTGGTGTACCCAGTGCATACTGCGATATCTCCCAGACGTAGACGTAGGAGAGCTGGTCAGCTGCACATAGTAGGGAGCCATCTTCACTGACAGCTATAGCATTTACCATAAACTTATATTGTGACTGCAATGGCAAAATCAACAGCTCATTTTTAGTAATTTAGATATGGTAGAGCTAAAAGACTGGAGTCATTGTATATATAATGTATTATGTTGTAAGTCCTACCTGCATAGCTAATACAACATCTGTAAATTAGACTGAGCACATATTAAAAGGGTTGTACAGGTTTATCACGAAAGTCTGCAGTCACTCTATGGGACTTCAGACTTGTTAATCCTCACATCGAGCTCACCGCAATATGTATGCTTCAAGCCGCATGCAGACTAGACGTGTGTTATGTTTTGGTAGCTGAGGAGAGCAGGCAAAAACGGCAATACACCAGAGAGGTTGGAATCTACTGGATTGCAGTACCCTGACTAACCACCACAACTAGAGGCAGCCGTGGAGCGTTCCCACGTTGGTCCTAGACGCCTCGTCACAGCCTGAGAGATTAACTACACCTAAAGATAGAAATAGGAAAGCTATCTGCCCCGGAGCAGATCCCCAAAGAACATAGAAAGCCCCCAAACATGTAATGGCGGTTAGACAAGAGGAAATACAGACACAGACAGAAAATAGTATGAGCAAACGCTGGGGCCCAATCTGCCTAGACAGAAAAGGATAGGAAGGATACTTACTGCAATCCAAAAAAAACCTAAAAAAAGCCAACGCTACTAATTGCAAAAACACCTGAGATCACACGACCTCTACCACCTAAATTAGTTCTCTGGTGTAACAAAACTAAGCCGCAGCCACAGAAAAAACTGGAAAAGGCAAATGAACAAACAACAGTGGCTCCAGAGGCAGGGCCGCCATCAGGGTATTAATGCCCTTACTGCTGTATGGGGCCCGGTCAGCAGCAGTACACAGAGGGGCCCGCAGGTCCAGGACCCCGCTCTTGTGCTTCTGCTGAAAGGGCCCCATCCTGCACTAAAATACTGCGGACTGCAGCGCACACGTCGGCGCTGGGGCCCGGGAGCCTTTTTGGAACTGTCCATGGCCGTCTTCCTAGTCGGCTGCTCAGCTCCTGCTCGGCTGTAGCTAGAATGTATGGGCTCCCTGCAGGTCCTTACTACAGCCCATACATTCTAGCCGTCTCAGTAGTGAATGTGCTAGAATGTATGGGCTCCTCTCAGGTCCTGTCAGCAGCCCATACATTCTAGCTGCTTCACTGCAGAAAACTCAATACACTCCCGAGAACGACTGAGGTAAGTACAAAAAAAAGTTTTTGTTTTTTTAAATGGGTTGTGGTGGGAGGAGTGAGACTGCAGATGATGAAGTGTGTTTGAGGGGGACAGCACATGATGAAATGATAGGGGGCTGCAAATGATGAAGTAAGGGGGACTGAAAATGATGAAGTGGAGGTGATGGGGGCTGCAAATGATGTGGGGGTGATGGGGACTGCAGATGATGAAGTGGGGGTGATTGGGACTGCAAATGATGAAGTGGGGTGATGGGGACTGCATATGATGAAGTGGGGTGATGGGGACTGCAGATGATGAAGTGGGGGTGATTGGGACTGCAAATGATGAAGTGGGGTGATGGGGACTGCATATGATGAAGTGGGGTGATGGGGACTGCAAATGATGATGTGGGGGTGATGGGGACTGCAAATGATGATGTGGGGGTGATGGGGACTGCAGATGATGAAGTGGGAGTGACGGGGACTGCAGATGATGAAGTGGGGTGATGGGGACTGCATATGATGAAGTGGGGTGATGGGGACTGCATATGATGAAGTGGGGGTGACAGGGACTGCAGATGATGAAGTGGGAGTGATGGGACTGCATATGATGAAGTGGGGTGATGGGGACTGCAAATGATGATGTGGGGTGATGGGGACTGCAAATGATGAAGTGGGGTGATGGGGACTGCAAATGATGAAGTGGGTGTGATGGGGACTGCAAATGATGATGTGGGGGTGATGGGGACTGCAGATGATGAAGTGGGGGGATGGGGACTGCAAATGATGATGTGGGGGTGATGGGGACTGCAGATGATGAAGTGGGAGTGACGGGGACTGCAGATGATGAAGTGGGGTGATGGGGACTGCATATGATGAAGTGGGGTGACAGGGACTGCAGATGGTGAAGTGGGAGTGACAGGGACTACAAATGATGAAGTGGGGGTGACAGGGACTGCAAATGATGAAGTGGGAGTGACGGGGACTGCAAATGATGAAGTGGGGTGATGGGGACTGCATATGATGAAGTGGGAGTGACGGGGACTGCAGATGATGAAGTGGGGTGATGGGGACTGCATATGATGAAGTGGGGGTGACAGGGACTGCAGATGATGAAGTGGGAGTGATGGGGACTGCATATGATGAAGTGGGGTGATGGGGACTGCAAATGATGATGTGGGGGTGATGGGGACTGCAAATGATGAAGTGGGGGTGATGGGGACTGCAAATGATGAAGTGGGGTGATGGGGACTGCAAATGATGATGTGGGGGTGATGGGGACTGCAGATGATGAAGTGGGGTGATGGGGACTGCAAATGATGATGTGGGGGTGATGGGGACTGCAGATGATGAAGTGGGAGTGACGGGGACTGCAGATGATGAAGTGGGGTGATGGGGACTGCATATGATGAAGTGGGGGTGACAGGGACTGCAGATGGTGAAGTGGGGGTGACAGGGACTACAAATGATGAAGTGGGGGTGACAGGGACTGCAAATGATGAAGTGGGAGTGACGGGGACTGCAAATGATGAAGTGGGAGTGACGGGACTGCAGATGATGAAGTGGGGGTGATGGGGACTGCAAATAGGGGTGATGTGAATTGCAACTGATGATGTAGGGGTGATGGGGACTGCAGATGATGAAGTGGGAGTGACGGGACTGCAGATGATGCGGGGTGATGGAGACTGCAAATGATGTGGGGTGATGGGAACTGCAAATGATGCGAGGGTGATGGGGACTGAAAATGATGAAGTGTGTTTGAGGGGGTACTGCACATGATGAAATGATAGGGGGCTGCAAATCATGAAGTAAGGGGGACTGCAGATGCATTGAAGGGGGATAGGGGACTGTAAATGAAGTAAGGTGGACTGCAAATAATGATGTGAGGGTGATGGGGACTGCAAATGAAGTGGGGGGTGATGGGGACTGCAAATGATGTGGGGTGATGAGGGACTGCAAATGATGATGTGGGGTGATGGAACTGCAAATGATGATGTGGGGGTGATGGGGACTACAAATAATGAAGTGGGGGTGATGGGGACTGCAAATGATGTGGGGGTGATGGGGACTGCAAATGATGTGGGGTGTTGGGGACTGTAAGTGATGAAGTGGGGGTGATTGTGACTGCAAATGATGATGCGGGGGTGATGGGGACTGCAAATGATGATGTGGGGTGATGGGGACTGCAAATGATGAAGTGGGTGTGATGGGGACTGCAAATGATGATGTGGGGGTGATGGGGACTGAAAATGATGAAGTGGGAGTGACGGGGACTGCATATGATGAAGTGGGAGTGACGGGGACTGCAGATGATGAAGTGGGGTGATGGGGACTGCATATGATGAAGTGGGGGTGACGGGGACTGCAGATGATGAAGTGGGAGTGATGGGGACTGCATATGATGAAGTGGGGTGATGGGACTGCAAATGATGATGTGGGGGTGATGGGGACTGCAAATGATGAAGTGGGGGTGATGGGGACTGCAAATGATGAAGTGGGGTGATGGGGACTGCAAATGATGATGTGGGGGTGATGGGGACTGCAGATGATGAAGTGGGGTGATGGGGACTGCAAATGATGATGTGGGGGTGATGGGGACTGCAGATGATGAAGTGGGAGTGACGGGGACTGCAGATGATGAAGTGGGGTGATGGGGACTGCATATGATGAAGTGGGGGTGACAGGGACTGCAGATGGTGAAGTGGGGGTGACAGGGACTACAAATGATGAAGTGGGGGTGACAGGGACTGCAAATGATGAAGTGGGAGTGACGGGGACTGCAAATGATGAAGTGGGAGTGACGGGACTGCAGATGATGAAGTGGGGGTGATGGGGACTGCAAATAGGGGTGATGTGAATTGCAACTGATGATGTAGGGGTGATGGGACTGCAGATGATGAAGTGGGAGTGACGGGGACTGCAGATGATGCGGGTGATGGAGACTGCAAATGATGTGGGGGTGATGGGAACTGCAAATGATGCGAGGGTGATGGGGACTGAAAATGATGAAGTGTGTTTGAGGGGGTACTGCACATGATGAAATGATAGGGGGCTGCAAATCATGAAGTAAGGGGGACTGCAGATGCATTGAAGGGGGATAGGGGACTGTAAATGAAGTAAGGTGGACTGCAAATAATGATGTGAGGGTGATGGGGACTGCAAATGAAGTGGGGGGTGATGGGGACTGCAAATGATGTGGGGGTGATGAGGACTGCAAATGATGATGTGGGGTGATGGAACTGCAAATGATGATGTGGGGGTGATGGGGACTACAAATAATGAAGTGGGGGTGATGGGGACTGCAAATGATGTGGGGGTGATGGGGACTGCAAATGATGTGGGGGTGTTGGGGACTGTAAGTGATGAAGTGGGGGTGATTGTGACTGCAAATGATGATGCGGGGTGATGGGGACTGCAAATGATGATGTGGGGGTGATGGGGACTGCAAATGATGAAGTGGGTGTGATGGGGACTGCAAATGATGATGTGGGGGTGATGGGGACTGAAAATGATGAAGTGGGAGTGACGGGGACTGCATATGATGAAGTGGGAGTGACGGGGACTGCAGATGATGAAGTGGGGTGATGGGGACTGCATATGATGAAGTGGGGGTGACGGGGACTGCAGATGATGAAGTGGGAGTGATGGGGACTGCATATGATGAAGTGGGGTGATGGGGACTGCAAATGATGATGTGGGGGTGATGGGGACTGCAAATGATGAAGTGGGGGTGATGGGGACTGCAAATGATGAAGTGGGGTGATGGGGACTGCAAATGATGATGTGGGGGTGATGGGGACTGCAGATGATGAAGTGGGGTGATGGGGACTGCAAATGATGATGTGGGGGTGATGGGGACTGCAGATGATGAAGTGGGAGTGACGGGGACTGCAGATGATGAAGTGGGGTGATGGGGACTGCATATGATGAAGTGGGGGTGACAGGGACTGCAGATGGTGAAGTGGGGGTGACAGGGACTACAAATGATGAAGTGGGGGTGACAGGGACTGCAAATGATGAAGTGGGAGTGACGGGGACTGCAAATGATGAAGTGGGAGTGACGGGACTGCAGATGATGAAGTGGGGGTGATGGGGACTGCAAATAGGGGTGATGTGAATTGCAACTGATGATGTAGGGGTGATGGGGACTGCAGATGATGAAGTGGGAGTGACGGGGACTGCAGATGATGCGGGGTGATGGAGACTGCAAATGATGTGGGGGTGATGGGAACTGCAAATGATGCGAGGGTGATGGGGACTGAAAATGATGAAGTGTGTTTGAGGGGGTACTGCACATGATGAAATGATAGGGGGCTGCAAATCATGAAGTAAGGGGACTGCAGATGCATTGAAGGGGGATAGGGGACTGTAAATGAAGTAAGGTGGACTGCAAATAATGATGTGAGGGTGATGGGGACTGCAAATGAAGTGGGGGGTGATGGGGACTGCAAATGATGATGTGGGGGTGATGAGGACTGCAAATGATGATGTGGGGTGATGGAACTGCAAATGATGATGTGGGGGTGATGGGGACTACAAATAATGAAGTGGGGGTGTTGGGGACTGCAAATGATGTGGGGTGATGGGGACTGCAAATGATGTGGGGGTGATGGAGACTGCAAATGATGTGGGGGTGTTGGGGACTGTAAGTGATGAAGTGGGGGTGATTGTGACTGCAAATGATGATGCGGGGGTGATGGGGACTGCAAATGATGATGTGGGGGTGATGGGGACTGCAAATGATGAAGTGGGTGTGATTGGGACTGCAAATGATGAAGTGTGTTTGAGGGGTTCTGCACATGATGAAATGATAGGGGGCTGCAAATCATGAAGTAAGGGGGACTGCAGATGTAGTGAACTACAAATGCAAATGATGAAGTGGGGGTGATGGGGACTGTAAATTAAGTGAGTGAGGGAAGGGGACAGCAATTGAATTGAAGGTAGGGGTGGAGAGAGCAAATGGTGAATTGAATGTTGGGAGTGGGGAGTGCAAATAATGATGAATTTTGAGGGTGGGGGAGTAAATGATGTATTGAATGTGGGGAAGAGCAGTTGATAATGATTAGAGGGTGGGAGAGAGAAGACATGACAATTAATTTGGGCAGAAGAGCATGTACTGTAACTATAATGAATTGGGGTAATGGTTAGAGCGGGAGGTACATAGTGAGGGGCGTTGAGGATAAAGTGACTGGTAATGAATTAGGGGAAGAGTACAGTTGCTAATTAATTTATATGTTAAATAGGGAAAGTGGCTATGTATAGTTAGTGGGGCACAGTGGTGGATTATAATTTATATTTTGAATGGTGGGTTGCATAATAACCAATTATATATTAATGGTGGGTGCACATCTGTATTCAGATGTGTAGTGTAGAAGAAAGGGAAAAAGTGGGGAATGTGATCTGGAAGCGGTGCTCTAGGTAACGGTGTTATTTTATGCAGAGACGAGTCCTGGCTGAAAGAAGTGATGGCGGTCTGCGCTGAATAAAAAAGAAACACAAAGATGAGGGACTTCCGCTAGAGACATCACTGGTGAGTCAGTGTGTTACCTGTACACTGACACTATACACTGTATACTATATACAGAGGTCCTGTGTATGATGTTACCGGTGACCACTGTATTACCTGTACACTACACACTATATGCAGAGCTCCTGTGTATAATGTCACTGGGGATCACTTACCTATACACTGACACTATACACAGAGCTGCTGTATATAATGGCATCGGTGATCACTGTATTACCTGTACACAGACACTGCATACTAAGTACAGATCTCCTGTGTATAATGGCACTTATGGTGATAGTATTTTTTTTAAATTAATGATCAGTATTGTACTATTCAGTCACAATTCGGTGGTAATATGTTGTCTGGCCATGGTGTGGCGGTATTTGTTCCTTGTATGTGCTATTATTGTGTCACTGTGTGGTGGTAATATGTGGTCTGGTCATAGTGTGGTTGTATTTGTTCCTTGCATGTGCTGTTATTCAGTCACTGTGTGGTAATATGTGGTCTGGACATGGTGTGGCGGCATTTGTTCCTTGTAGATGGTATTATAGGTCACTATGTAGTGATAACATGGTGTCTGGTCATGGTGTGGTGGTATTTGTCCCTTGTATGTGGTTTTATTGGTCATTTTAAAAATTGAAAAATAAATAAAAATATACCTAAATTGTATTGCATATTTTAACAAATGTTTAATAAGTTACAGTAAAGTAGAGCCCGGCCAAAAGAGTCTACCTTGTCGTGGTAGCGGCTTAAAAAATCTTTTAGCCAAAACAAAAGCTGCTGGCTATATGTGTGATCTGGTGATGGAAACTGTTAATGTGTGATTGGTGAGAGGTGGAGTTTTTCCAAGAGAGATTGCTGGGGCTGTGGACAGTTCGAGGGGTGGAGGCGGGGCTGGGGTGGAGCCTGGGTGGAGTCTCAAGGGGGCCCCGAAAATTTTGCCAGTATGGGGCCTCGAAATTCCTAGTGGCAGCCCTGTCCAGAGGAACCGAGAGGAGCCCAAGCCCCCCGGGAGGGGAACCTGGCCAACCTCACAGAAATGCAGAGAGATATGCAAATGGCAAGCACAAAAACAAAAAACAGAAAATATCTTATCTGAGAGCAGGAGAAGAGGCAAGACTCAGCAAGCTTCCAAGTGAACCAGGAAACAACGTTGAGACAAGAACAATTGATCACCGGCAACCATGATGGGAAGGAATCTCCCTTATATCCAGCCAGTCTGTGATTCCTGATTGCCAATCCTCATTGAAAGGTTCAGTACTGTTTGTAAGCACCAGAGGGAGCTTCTGCTCAGAATTCATTTCTAAAACATTCACAACAGACGTGCATGGCCTCACTAACTTCACTTGTATTGAGCAAGGACAAACGCCTAGTAGGAATGTGGGCAGAAGTATGCATATCGCATACTTGAGGTCACATAAACGCTCGGTCTTGCCGACGGCACCAGAGAATCCTCACATTGTGTGCTGAGTGATATGAGGATTCATATAGAATGACTGCAGACTTTTGTGAAAAACCTGGACAAACCCCTTTAATGATGCAACTGTCAGCGTGAGCAATACAAAGAATAATCCAAGAATTACTTCCCTCTACAAATACAATAAATTATTGCCATATGGAGCCATTACCTGCATGTTATTATATAACAAGCTGTTCCCTTGCTGAAGTGAGTTAGAATTAAAGGGAATCAGTCTACCTACAAATCAGTTTTACATTTTTCTTTTACATTTTTTATTATTTTTCAAATCACTATTATTCCCTGCATGTTATGGGTCTGCAACTCAGGAATAGAGCAGGGGGTGAATCTGACCCTGCACTAGGACTAGACTCGATCCCTATGATTGAGCGGGCGACCTATTCCTTGTGAATAGACCCACCGACGATCCTAGTCTAGACTCAAGCGAAGACCTGAAGGTGGGGGAAGGGGATCCCTGAAAGATCTATGGACTGGAAACAAAACACTGGTAACCTCCTAGCAGGGAAATAGAGGAAGCTGCAGAAACAAAGGGAAAAAAACAAATAGACTAAGCAAGCAGAACTAGAGATCCCAGAACTGCACAAAGTATAGCACAACGCTATCAAGGCTCCTAGACAGAACTCAAGCGGATTAACACTGATTTCCAGCAAGGACTTGGAGGCAGGTGCAGGGTAATAAAGGGTGATACAATCACCTGACCAACGACAAGCCCAGCACCAGGGGAAAACAGACCAGCAGCCAGAAACCACAACAAGATGGCGGATGGTCAAACTGAATAGATTCTAACAGTACCTCCCCTTTTACGAGGATTCTCCAGATCCTCTTGGCCGAGCCTTATTCGGAAATCTCCTGTAAAAAGCCTTAATCAGCCTTGAGGCCGAGACATCCTCAGGTTTCACCCAGGAATTATCCTCGGGACCGAAACCCTTTCAGGACACGAGATACTGCAACCTTCCTCTGTGCCACCTGGAATCCAATATGCGAGAAATCTCAAACTCACCATCCTCATCAATTGGAGGTACAGTCGGCATCGCCTCCTTATCTGGCATGTCAACTTTTTTCAGTAAAGATACATGAAAAACTAAATTCTCCAGGACGAGGGTATGTCTAATCTCACAGCTGCAGAGTTGACAACCTGAACCACTTTGAAGGGTCCTACAAATTTAGGCCCCAGTTTTTTAGAAGGGATCTTCAAACGCAGATTCCTAGAGGACAACCAGACCATGTCCCCAACTGCGAACAACGCCTCCCTTCTTTTCCTGTCAAAATATTTCTTAGACCTCCTATTCGCCTCTTTCAAATTATGGCGTACATTGGTCCAAACCCTTTCCAAACTTCCAGAAAAACTCTCCTCCTCAGGCACAGCCGCCCCAATCTTTGAAAATGGACCAAAAGATGGATGTCTCCCTGTACAGCAAAAAAAAGGAGAACACCCAGCCGAGGCAGAGGTATGTTTATTAAGAGCAAACTCGGCTAGTGGTAGATATTCCGACCATATCTCCTGATTGTCAGCTACAAAACATCTCAAAAAATGCTCAACGTCCTGGTTCTTCCTTTCGGTCTGTCCATTGGACTCCGGATGATAACCTGATGAAAATGACAAATGAACCTTTAATCTGTCAAAAAAGCACGCCAGAAGTGAGCCACAAACTGTGGTCCTCTGTCGGAAACAATGTCCGTGGGAACACCATGGAGCCTGACAATCTCTTTCACAAATGCCTTAGCTAGAGTCTTGGCGCAGGGCAATTTATTGAACGGGACCAGATGACACATCTTACTAAACCAGTCCACAACAACCCAGATGACAGAAAAACCTTCAGAAACTGGCAGATCGGTGATAAAATCCATAGAAAGATGCATCCATGGCGAGCTAGGAACCTCCAAAGGGCACAGCAATCCTGCAGCCGGGGCATGGGGCATGAGAGGCCTTCGACCTAAACCATACACTGACGCACCCACTATGCCACCCTGGCCACCAGAAACTTTGACCGATTGACTTTCTAGTTTCCGAAATCCCTGGATGACCCGCAAACCGAGACTCATGACATTCAGCAAACAAAGCTCTCCTCAAGACTTTGGGCACAAATAATTTACCATACGGAGTGTTTGTTGGTGCAGAATTCTGGGCTTCTAGGATGTTATTCTCCAACTCAGAACCCAATGCTGCCACCACCACCCCTCTCTGCAAAATACATTCCTCCTCAGTATTAACTGCTGGAGAGAAACTGCATCCGTTTTCACATTCTTTGTGCCAGGGATATATGTTACGGAGAAATGGAACCGGGCAAAAAACAGTGCCCACCTGGCTTGACAGGCATTCAAACGTTTAGCAGCATCCAGATAAATCAGATTTTTATGATCAGTAAAAACCTGTATCGGATGTCTAGCCCCCTCCAAAAAATGTCGCCAATGCTCAAACACAAGCTTAATAGCCAGTAACTCTCGGTTCCCAACATCAAAGTGGAGCTCAGTCTCCGAAAAGTTTTTAGAAAGAAAGCACAGGGATGCACCCCATCCTCTCCCTCCTGGGACAGAACTGCCTCCACCCCTACTGATGAGGCATCAACCTCTATGAGAAAGGCTTGGTCTCATCTGTCTGGATCAAAACATGACCAGAGCTAAACCTCTCCTTGAGATGCTCAAAAGCCTCAATTGCCTCAGTGGACCATTCGACAGTATTAGAACCCTTCTTTGTGAGATCAGTTATGGGTTTAGCGATAACAGAAAAATTCCTTATGAATTTTCTATAATAATTGGCAAACCCTAAAAATCTTTGGACAGACTTTAAACATTCAGGCCTAGGCCAATCCAGTACTGCCTGAACCTTCACCGGGTCCATCTCAAACCCATCACTGGAGACCAAGTACCCCAAAAAACTCATTTTCTGTACCGCAAACTCGCACTTCTCCAATTTAGCAAAGAGGTTGTTTTCGCTCAAAATCTGAAGAACTTCGCGGACTCTCTGCACATGCGACTCCAGATCAGGTGAATAGATCAAAATATCGTCCAAATAAACGATAACACTTCTACCGATCAACGGCCTCAGAATGTCAATGAAATTTTGAAAAAATGCATGCGCATTAGTAAGGCCAAAAGGCATCACCAGACACTCAAAATGACCCTTCGGGGTATTAAAGGCTGTCTTCCATTCATCGCCCTCCTTTACCCACAGCAAATTATATGCCCCAAGAAGGTCAGTTTTAGAGAACCACTTAGCTCCGGTTAGTTGGTTAAACAAATTGGGAATTAGCGACAATGGATAAGGATTGCGCACAGTGATCTTATTAATCTCTCAAATACAGACACGATCTAAGGCCCCCATCCTTCTTTTTGACAAAAAAAATCCTACCGCCACAGGAGACTTAGAGGGTCTTATATGACCTGCAGCCAAACTAGTCTGTAGGTATTCCTTTAAGGCCTCCCTCTCGGGAATCGTCAGATTAAATAAATGACTCTTAGTGAGTGTAGCACCTGGGACGAACTCAATAGGTCAATCGTAATCTCTATGGGGTGGTAGAGCTTGCGACTCAACTTCTGAAAATACCTTCCAGAAATCCTGAATGGCTTCAGGTAGCTCTTTCTTAACAACAGCAGCTATGTGAACATTGCATCATTTACCATAACACACCCTGACTCCAGGACCTTATAATACCAGACGACCAATCCAGCAAAGGATTGTGCATTTTTAACCAGGGTAAACCCAGGACGACTGGAACAGGCAATTTATCCAGTACAAACAAGTCAATGCACTCCTGATGTTCCATATTGACAGTAAGCGGGAACCCAGTGACCTTTTGAGACACACACCCATGCTCCAGGGGAGTGTTATCAATCGCCACAAAAGGGAAAGAATATGACAATGGTTCAGAATCAAATTTATATTTGTCTAGAAATTGTTGATCAATCAAATTCAGTGCAGAACCACAATCCACCATGACCTGAAAATCAATGGAATGAGCACGATAGGTGGAATTACCAGAAAAAAAAACTCCTGTGGACCGTAAAAATGCAATACAAACGGGGGTGTTGCTCCTACTGACCTTTTTTTTCTTTTCTTTCTTTATGCGAACCTCGCATTGCTTAATCAGATGGTCAGCCTTACCACAATACAAGCATAGCCCCTCAGAGAACCTCCTCTCCATCTCCTGGGAACGAGAGGACATCGCCCCAAGTTGCATTGGCTCTTCACTGTCGACGGGGCTATCCTGAGAGACTAGGTCCAGCATTATAGGAGGCTTCTCATTATTTTGCCAGTCTCTCAATCTTCTATCCACACGGATAGCTAACTGCATAGCAGATTCCAAAGAATCAGGTGCAGGATAAGCAATGAGCAAATCTTTAACCCTTTCACTAAAACCTGATAAAAACTGACTCTTGAGCGCTGGGTCATTTTACCTGACCTCTGCGGACCATCGTCTGAACAGGGTGCAATACCTCTCAGCATCACCAGAACCCTGTTTAAGCCGTCTGAGCTCTGCCTCAGCTGTGGTTACTCGATCCGGATCATCATATAACAACCCCATAGCAGTAGAAAATGCTTCTGCTGACGTCAAACAAGGATCATTAGGTGGTAACGAAAATGCCCAGATTTGGGGATCACTTCGCAACAAAGACATAGTAATCCCCACACGCTGTGATTCATTCCCTGAGGATCCAGGTCTAAGCCGAAAATATAGTAAACATGCATTTTTAAAAGTAAAAAATTCCTGCCGTTTACCAGAAAAAAACTCAGGTAGTCCTACCTTAGGCTCCTCACAGTGTACTCCCTCCAGGACAATTACTCACGTGCTATTGGAGGCTGGCTACCTTCAAAGTTAACCCTTGCAAGTGTTGAGTAAGTTCTTGGACGCTGTTCATATTGAAGGACTCCGGGAGAGAAAAAAATATATGTATCCTTTCCCTTTTTTTTTTAAATATGTGCTGGCTGGACATACTGTTATGGGTCTGCAACTCAGGAATAGAGCAGGGGGTGAATCTGACCCTGCACTAGGACTAGACTCGATCCCTATGATGGAGCGGGCAACCTATTCCTTGCGAATAGAACCACCGACGATCCTAGTCTAGACTCAAGTGAAGACCTGAAGGTGGGGGAAGGGGATCCCTAAAAAATCTAGGGACTGGGAACAAAACACTGGTAACCTCCTAGCAGGGAAATAGAGGAAGCTGCAGAAACAAAAGGAAAAAACAAAAAGACTAAGCTAGCAGAACTAGAGATCCCAGAACTGCACAAAGTATAACACAACGCTATCAAGGCTCCTAGACAGAACTCAAGCGGATTAACACTGATGTCCAGCAAGGACTGGGAGGCAGGTGCAGGGTAATAAAGGGTGATACAATCACCTGACCAACGACAAGCCCAGCACCAGGGGAAAACAGACCAGCAGCCAGAAACCACAACAAGATGGCGGATGGTCAAACTGAATAGATTCTAACACTGCAAATTGCAGAAACGTGTCATGGACTATGCTCTACTGATTGCACGCAGGCATTCCTCAAATTCAATTTATTATCCCAGTCGGACACTCTGAGTTTCATTTTTTTCAGTGCAGGTTAGAAAATGATGTTACCAATTACGCATATTACTGTGGAAAAAATCTGCAAAGCAAGAACACTTTAAAAAATCTAAGTGTTAAAAGCAAAATCAATGAACAAAAGGGAAAATCTACATAAATGAAATAAATATTTGGTGTGACCACGATTTGCCTTCCTAATAGTATCAATTCACATTTGCCTTCAGTTTTTGAAGGAACTCAGCAGGTATGTTGTTCCGAACATCTTGTAGAACTATCTACAGATATGTGGATGAGCAAAATCCTTTTGCCTTTTCAAGTATCGCACACAGACTCAATGATACTTAGATCAGGATTCCATGGGGGCCATATCATCACTTTCAGGACTCTTTGTGCTTCTTTACTCTTAAGATAGTTCTTAATGACATTAGCTGTATGTTTGCTGTTGTTGTCATGCTGCAGAATAAATTTAGAGCCAATCAGATGTCGGCATGATCAATATGTACTTGTCTGTATTTCTCAGCTTCGAGGACACAATTATTTCTGACAAAATCCCCAAAGCTATTTGCTGAAGTGCAGTCACAAAGTTGCAAGGAACCTCCAACATGCTTCACTGTTGTCCGAAGACACTCATTGTACCGCCGTCCAGGCCTTCAGAGAATAATGTGTCTTCTCTTACTGCCAAATATTTCACATTTGCCTAAAGCACTTGCTCCCATTTTTCTGCACCTCATTTTTATGATTTTGTGCATAGTTGAGACGCTTGCTCTTGTTTTCATGTCAAAGGTTTTGGCTGAAATTCTTCCATGAAGACCACTTCTGGCCAGACTTCTCTTTACATTTAATGGGTGTAGCTGGGTCCCACTTGCTGCCAGCTCAGCCTCAATGCTGCCCATTTCTTGTTGTCCTCAATGCTGAGGAATTCAAATAGATACTTATCCATCATGCAATACACCAGATAGGTGTCTGGCTCCAAATTTACTCTGCAGCAGGCCAAGACTCCAAACATCCAGCCAATGTCATTAACCACCATCTTCAGTGTAAAAGAAAAACAATGAGCCCTGAAAATGGTTATTTAGCTCTAAAGACTGTGATCTCAACATCATTGAGTCAGTCTGTTATTACATGATGATACAGAGGGTGTTGCGTAATTCTATATCCACAGAAGATATGTGGTTAGTTCTGAAAGATGGTTGGAACAACCTCGCTACCAAGTTCCTTCAAAAACTGTGTGCAAGTGTACCAGGAAAAATTGCTGCTGTGAAGATGTTTTAAAGGCAAAGAGTGGTCATTCACTTAGCATTTTGTTAATTGATAAACTAACACTTCTATTTTGAAAGCATTTGCTTAAAACATTTGAACAACACTGTAGTTATCGGTAACGCCTCGGCTTCTTTAGTCCCTGTTCACATTCCATTTATGCAGAACGTCTGGGGAGTTGTTGTTTTGGGCACTCAGGCAGAAGACGGAGCCATAGACTGCAGTGACACAAGTGGAGTTCAACTGGACTCTGTGCTTTTTTTGCTGCGACATCTGTCACACCATTAGTAAAAAGGCATTTGAACTCTGTTGTCTCCAAATCCAGTCTTTTGGAAGGCAGCTAGAACTCCCCACACACACAATGTGCTGCATAAAGGCAATGTGAATAAGGTCTTAGGCTGCACATATATAAGCTCACTTTTTTATATGAGTATTGGCATATTAGGCATGTGAATTTAATAGTTTGAATATTTCATTTATCTTTTAATTTTTTGGACTATAAACTTAATATAATAAGCAGTAATTTGCTTTATTTCTCATCATACTCATATTTAAGGTAGAAATTTATAAACCAGTGTAAACCAACCCAAGTAGGATACTCACACCTTCAAACTTTGCAAACGCTTTGCCTCCACCAGTAATATTCCAGAAAGTAATATAGCCTAAAAATTAGGATGAAATAAAGATATTGGGAATACGGTAATTATTATTTAGCTTCAATTTTTTTTGTCCGATACCCATGAATAATCCTGGTGATGTAGCACAGCCACAACTTGCCTCTAGGTCCACTTGTTATTAAAACTGCAGAATCTTTTTTTCGATCAAACCTTGAGCAAATAAAAACTGCTTTGTTTATGGCTAAAGTACCTGAAAAAAAAACCAAAATGAACAAAAAACAAAAGAAAATAAATTTATGTGAACAAATATCTTGTAAACTGATTAAAAGCTTATGGAAGGTAAATATATGTCCTTGTTAGACATTTTCCTGTTATTTAAATAAAGAAAGTAAAGTACGGTAGGTAAAATGGCCCAAAACATGCAGATACCTATTTCAATGTCCACTTCTTCTCCGAAAGAAGGTTTAAGGTGACAGAGGGGCTCCCCAGCTTCAAGACTCCACACAAAGACATCACCATCGCAACTGGACAGAGCGACCATATTAGAGGATGAAGCGAGACAGACACTGTTTTCTTTATGTTCATTTATCTTTACATAAAAGAAGAAAAAAGTAAATGAATATTTATATTGTATAATATAGTGGTGCCATAATGATTGTGATCTACTAGTAGATGTTAAAATTGGGATAATTAGATATGCCATAGATGGTAGAATATCAGGAAAAAGAAAAAGAATCCAGCAATTCCAATATATGAAAAATCTTCATAACGGGTATCAGTAACAGGTAACTGCCCCACACGATAGGCGCTATCTTCGGGATTTTACCCATTGCTAATACAGTAACTACAAATAAAGCATTATAATCTTTTTTTCACATCTTCAGAGTGCCGGATTCTTTCTTTTACCTTTGGATTTATGGGGTGGTGTCCTTTCCAGGCGCCCACTCACACTGAGTGACGTAATACTAATTTGCCGGTAAAACATGGCAGATGTTCATCAGCAGGTGAAAAAAAGCTGTTGAGTTGGAGAGAAAGCAAAGAGGGAGCTCCAGTGTCTCCACCAGGAGAGGATCCATCCTGCTGTGTCACACACTCTTCAAGCAAGAAAAGCGTGTGTGTCACATTGTGTAATTGTATATGTGTGTGCATGTGTGCCACAGTGTGTGATTGTATATGTGTGTGCATGTGTGCCACAGTGTGTGATTGTATATGTGTGTGCATGTGTCAGTGTGTGATTGTATATGTGTGTGCATGTGTGCCACAGTGTGTAATTGTATATGTGTGTGCATATGTATCAGTCTGTGATTGTATATGTGTGTCAGTGTGTGATTGTATATGTATGTGAATGTGTGTCACAGTGTGTGATTGTATATGTGAGTGCATGTGTGCCACAGTGTGTAATTGTATATGCGTGTGCATGTGTGCCACAGTGTGTGATTGTATATGTGTGTGCATGTGTGCCACAGTGTGTGATTGTATATGTGTGTGCATGTGTGCCACAGTGTGTAATTGTATATGTGTGTGCATATGTGTCAGTGTGTGATTGTATATGTGTGTCAGTGTGTGATTGTATATGTATGTGAATGTGTGTCACAGTGTGTGATTGTATATGTGTGTGCATGTGTGCCACAGTGTGTAATTGTATATGCGTGTGCATGTGTGCCACAATGTGTGATTGTATATGTGTGTGCATGTGTGCCACAGTGTGTGATTGTATATGTGTGTGCATGTGTGCCACAGCGTGTGATTGTATGTGTGTCAGTGTGTGATTGTATATGTGTGTGCATGTGTGCCACAGCGTGTGATTGTATGTGTGTCAGTGTGTGATTGTATATGTGTGTGTATGTGTGTCAGTGTGTGATTGTATATGTATGTGCATGTGTGCCACAGTGAGTAATTGTATATGTGTGTGCATGTGTGCCAGTGTGTGATTTTAAATTTGTGTGCCACAGTGTGTGATTGTATATGTGTGTGCATGTGTGTCAGTGTGTGATTGTATATGTGTGTGCATGTGTGCCACAGTGTGTGATTGTATGTGTGTCAGTGTGTGATAGGATATGTATGTGCATGTGTGTCACAGTGTGTAATTGTATATATGTGTGCCACAGTGTGTGATTGTATATGTGCGTGCATGTGTACCACAGTGTGTGATTGTATATGTGTGTCATTGTATATGTGTGTGCATGTGTACCACAGTGTGTGATTGTATGTGTGTCAGTGTGTGATTGTATATGTATGTGCATGTGTGTCACAGTGTGTAATTGTATGTGTGTGCATGTGTGCCACAGTGTGTGATTGCATATGTGCGTGCATATGTGTCAGTGTGTATGTGTGTCAGTGTGTGATTGTATATGTATGTGCATGTGTGTCACAGTGTGTGATTGTATATGTGTGTGCATGAGTGCCACAGTGTGTGATTGTATATGTGTGTCAGTGTGTGCATGTCTCAGTGTGTGATTGTATTTGTATGTGCATGTATGTCACAGTGTGTAATTGTATATGTGTGTGCATGTGTGCCACAGTGTGTGATTGTAAATGTATGTGCATGTGTACCACAGTGTGTGATTGTAAATGTATGTGCATGTGTGCCACAGTGTGTGATTGTGTAGTAACCAGAAAAGCCATTATTAATGTATGTTATATGTCATATGGTAAGTGTGTGCTCTATTTCTTACATGATTACAATTGTGATACCGGCTCCTTGTTTTGCCTTGGAAGGAGGTAAATTATTTAATATTATGCTGCCCTCTCCTGCCTTATTTTGGTATTACCACTAGTAGTACTATGCTGCCCTCTGCTGCCTTAGTTTGTCATTGCAACTTGTTTTTCTGATTTGAAACAAGTGGCAGTTGGAGGTGGCGTGAGACTGAAAATGGAGAGTTACGAGCGGTTCCCGTGGTGAGAGGAGGTAGGAAATTGGGGCTCCTTGTTTGGGACCATCGGGGAATACAAATAGCACCCGATTCAGAGTGCCCTGCGTTTTCCAGCGACAGAGTGCTGAGACTGCAGAACTGCATAGCAGATTTCCCGGATACTCTGATTAAATTAAGGTCGGTTGATCCTTCCCCTACCCGCAGCACCGTTAGTCTAATGAAATTTACTGCCATCCTCCCAAAGCCGGGACCGAGAAAAGGTTTTGATAGTCGCAGTGAGTAAGAAAAAGTATATCTGCTACCCATGACTGTTATGTTGGAAAACATAAGAAATGTTACCAATCTTCAGTAAAGTTCAGCTTTCAAGTTTGCACAGGACCCTCGGTGTATGATTCTTTTGTCCGCAGCCTCACACCTTGCAGGCAACATCATTCACAGTCTCATATATCAGTCATCTTCCCCCTTTATAATTGCCACCTAACCTAGAGATTGTTAGAGCCATCGGAGTCACCGTGACTGAACCATCCTCAGAGATACTGGGCTCTGCATCTCACAAGGCGGTGCGACAATTGAAATTATGGCGTCACAAACAGGATGATCCTTCTGTGCCTGCATGTACTGTACCTGATTACTAAGCCTGTTTTAACAGAGTCCATTACTCTAAGGCCGGCGTCACACTAAGGAGGAATACGGACGAGTGAGAGGCGTGAAAACCACGCATTACACGCTAACCCATATTTCTCTGTGAGGCAGCTCTGATCATGCGTATTTTTCTCGGTCGTATCTTACGGTGCGAGACACCCGCAGCATGCTGCGATTGTACACATATTACGCCCGTTGTACGACAATGAAAGTCTATGGGTGCGAGAAAACAATGGATTACACACGGACCAGACGTGTGACTTGCGAGAAATACGCAAGATGATTTCAATAAGTTTCAGGCCTAAAAACCGTTAAATGTCAATTTTGCAAGGCGGCGAGAAAAATATGCTGTACGGATGCCATACGGATTGCATACGGATGCTTACATGCGCAAAATGCGCAGCCGCACCCTGAAAACGGATGAAATACGGATTGTTGTGCCAGCAACATTTGGGCGTATTACGCTCGTACAATACGGTCTGTATTTTTGTACGGTGAGTGTGACGCCGGCCTAAAAGTGAAACTCACAATGGCAGACGAAGATGAATATGAGCCACTTAGCAACAGCACTTTTGATAAAGCCTCCACTGCATTTATGCCTCTCACCATGCCATATTATTTGGGAGCTCCCTGTATGCCACATTATAATGGAGAAACCAACACATTACCAGACTTTAGAGAAAAAATGACTGCTTTGTTTCGCCTGTACCCCATGACCAATGGAAATCCTGAGTGGTCAACTCCAAGGTGCAACTTTGAGAGAAATTAAGTCCTGGCCCAAAGTTCAGAAAAGGACTGTAGAACAAATTTTGGAGTGCTTAGAATGCATATTTGAGGTCCACTCCGCATCAGAATTAAAAATGCGTTTTTTTGTAAAAAAAAAAGATGTTAATGAGTCATTAAGAGACTATGCTTTATCCTTGCAAGAAGCTTTTCGAGCTATAATACACGTGGAACCCCAGGAGGCCAGATTTACAGACGAAGTCCTGAAAGAGCAGTTTATTGAAGGAGCTGCCACGGAAACCCTACGCAGTCAACTAAAAATGTTAGCGCTCCAGCATGCAGATAGCTCCTTCCAGGAATTCAAAGAACTTGCTATTCGGATTTTAGGGAGAGAATTTCGCCCAGAGGCTAAAAAACCTAAACTATCTACTTTTGCTAGTAATACAGCAATTCAATCGTTGCATAATTTTCCAAAAAGTAATGTCCTGCTGTCGCAAGCTGCCCAAACGCAGGCTCCAAATACTAATGCTATGATAGAATTACAGAAACAGATGGCAGAGTTAGCTGGCGGAGTTAGCTAGCGGACTAGCCGAGGTCTGCAAGAAATTAGAAAAGCTAGAGAGCCCGCTACTAGAAGCTACGCCCAGAACACAAATGGAATTCCCTGCTGACCGCACTAGCCAGGAATATCAAACCCCATCCGGGAGAAGATCCACCGACCGTTTTAACAAGCAGGGTAGGCAAATCTGCAGATCCATTATATGTCGGTTTTGCAAGCCGGCGAGAAAATCTCGCCGTACAGATGACATATGGATGCTTACATGCGCAAAATACGCAGCCACACCTTGACAACGGATGAAATACGGATAAATGTGCCTGAAACATTTCTGCGTAATACGGCCGTACAATACGGTTTGTATTTTTCTACGGTGAGTGTGACACCGGCCTTATACTGTTTAACTTGCGGTAGTCCATGCAGAATCGGATACTGCCATCTTTTTTCTTCACCAAAACTAAAGGTGCAGCCCAGGGGCTGTGACTTTCGCGAATTACACCAGCATCTTTCATTTCTTGCATCATTTTTTTGACAGGCTGATACATGGCCGGTGGAATGGGTCGGTACCGCTCTTTAATGGGAGGATGAGAACCAGTGGGGATTGTATGCTTTATCTCCCACGCTTTACCATAATCCATAGGATGTTTGCTAAAGGCTTGATGGAAGTCTCGAGCAAGCTTCAGTACTTCTTCAATTTGTTTAGATGGGGTGGTTACCTCTCCTACATGTATGTCAGTCCCTGCAGTAAACCTGTTAACCCTTTGTGAAGGATTACAGCGTGGGACCTGACAGAGCGCCGGAGAGGTAAGAAAAATGTTGGTTTATTATGTTATTTTTATTACAGGAGAGCAAGGGAATCAGATGGAGTACCAGTAAAATAAAATATGGTCAAAAACTGTCTATTTATTTCATTAAAATAATTTTTAATTAATTTGTCTGTGTTTTTTTGTAAACATTTAATACAATAGGATTAATAATTGAGAGTTGTCTAGTTGACAACTCTCAATTATTAACCTGGCTTAAAGTCACCTTTCAATAGCAAAGTGGCCTTAACCCATTATTAACCCATTAGCCACTGCTACAGGGCAATGGGAATAGAAGGGCTAAGTGCCAGAAAAGGCGCATCTCATCATAGATGTGCCTTTTCTGGGGTGGCTGGGGGCAGATCTTAGTAGCCGGGGGGGGGGGGTGCACAAAAAATGCACCCTCCCTAGGCTTATATTATCTGCCCCCACTCGCTGGCATTCCCTGTCTGGTGGAGAAAATATAGCAGGAGCCCACGCATTTTTTTTAACAAATTTACACATTTAATTAACTCCTACATGTATGAAATTTTGCACACATACACTCATGTAATTTTTAGTGAAAACCATATATCAAACTACATGAAATGACATGGTTAACTGTATGTAAACCATGTGTCATTTCATGTCGGGTTCTGTAATTTCACAAAAGCCAGCAATTGAATTAGCGGCTATTATACTATTTAGAAGTGTTTGAACTATAAATATATATATATGTCACAATGACATGTGTATATATATATATATATATATATATATGTATTCTATGCGTGTATATGTATTCTTTCTATTCTTTATTAAACCTGTCAGTGTCATTTTACAGTATAGCCGGGGATGAATTGCCGGCTTTTCTAAAGGACACCGGTGCGTATTTCTCACAAGTCACACGTGTGGTCCGTGTGTAATCCGTTGTTTTCTAGCACTCATAGACTTGCATTGGCGTACAACGGGCGTAATACGCTGACAATCGCAGCATGCTGCGAGTGTCTTGCACCGTAACATACGGCCGAGAAAAATACGCATGATCAGAGCTGCCAAATAGAGAAATATTGGTCCGAGTGTAATGCGTGATTTTCCCGCCTCTCACTCGTCCGTATTCCTCCTTAGTGTGACGCTGGCCTCACTCATAAAGACGCATATCCATTACCATGAATCGAAGAGGCACTAACAGCTCTGGGGTCTGCTGCATATTTCTCCACTTTAGATTTAACAAGTGGGTACTGGCAAGTGCCTATGTCGGAGGAAGATCGTGAGACAACAGCGTTTACCTCACAATGGGCCTTTTTGAATTCAATGACATGCCTTTAGGGCTCTGTAATGCCCAGGAACTTGTCAAAGGCTAATGGAACGTTGTTTAGACCACAAAAACTTTGAGACTGTTTTGCTTTACCTAGATGATGTCATAGTCTACTCAAAATCTTATGAGGACCACTTACAGCACCTGGCAGAAGTTCTCCAGATTCTCATTAAACACGGCCTCAAAGTCAAACCTTCAAAGTGTCACTTATTGCAGACTCAAGTACGCTACCTAGGACATGTGAGTGCTGAAGGAGTGAGACCTGATCCGGACAAGATCGCTGTGGTGACAAATTGGCCCACACCTACTACCTTGAAGGAAGTCCAGAGTTTCTTAGGATTTATGGGCTACTACAGACACTTTATACCTAACTATGCCCAAATCGCTGCACCATTGCAAGAACTTTTACGTGGTTACCCAAAAAAGGAAGGAAAAAGATCTATTGTTAGTCATTGGACGGAAGAGCAGGAAGTTGCCTTCCAGCATCTCAAGAAAAAGCTTACCACTGCACCTATTCTAGCTTACCCGGATTACAGCCAGCCTTTCGGTCTCTACACTGACACCAGTCTACAGGGGCTAGGAGCAGTCCTAAGCCTGAAGCAAGATGGAAAAGAGCGAGTAATCGCTTTTGCTAGCAGATCTCTTAAAGGAGCGGAACGGAATGATCAAAATTACAGTTCTTTTAAACTAGAGTTTCTCGCTCTCGTGTGAGCCGTTACGGAGCGATTCAAGGACTATCTAGCTGCCTCTCCATTTATCGTCTACATTGACAACAATCCTCTTGTTCATTTAAGCACAGCTAGATTGGGAGCTCTAGAGCAGAGATGGGCCTCAAAACTAGCTAACTACGATTTTATCATCAAGTATCGTGCTGGGAAGTCCAATGAAAATGCCGATGCCTTGTCCTGATTACCAACCTCTTCAGATCCCCTGCCAGATGAAGATCACTGGGAAGAAGTGGAGATGCTGAACTTTTATGCCCGATTTGCTCAACAAAATGTGGCCAGTGCCCTTCGGCAGGAGACTCCCACCTCCCAGTCTTAGGAAGCCAGTCTAGACCCTCCGCTAGAGGAAACTAGATGGATACAAGTGCAGACTGAAAGTAGAGTGATTGCATAAATTTTGGAATTCCTAATCACGGGAAAACCTCCCGGTAGAATTCGCAGAGGCGATGCTGACCATGAATTACTTTGTCTGTGGAGACAGCGAAAATGGTTCTTTGTGAAGAAAGGGTTGCTGTATCGCAGTAGCGTGGATCCCATCACCGGTAGTCGTCTCCATCAAATTGTGATCCCAAGGAGAGATATAGACATGGTCCTCACTGCTTATCATGATCAGTCTGGTCATTTTGCAAAAGACAGAAGCCACAGTCTGTAGGTGATTCTATTGGATTGGCTTGAGGGGAGACATCGAAAAATGGTGCCAGGAATGTCATATGTGTGTGACTAGGAAAACTGTGAAAGCTGATCAGAAAGCACCACTGCATCCGATTGTGAGTCTGCACTTTTGTGGGAGGTTAGCCGGGTTCCCCTCGAGGGGCCTGTGCTACTCTCTGTTTTTCAGTAGCCACTGTTTGTTTGTTCCATTGCTCTGTCCCTGCTATTTGAGTGGCTGCGGGTTAGCCGCTTGGTCACACCAGAGATCTGATTTAGCGGGTGGCGAGATCGTGTGGTCTCAGCATTTTTTGAAATCAGAAGTGTTGGAATTTTCTAGGGTTTTGCTGGGTTGCAGATAGTATTCTGTCCTGTCCTGTCCTGTCCTATCTAGGCAGTATTTGGCCCCAGCGTTTGCTCACTCTATTTTCTGCCTGCGTTTGTGTTTCTTCTTGTCTAACCGCCATTATATGTTTGGGGGCTACCTATTCCTTTGGGGCTCTACTCCGGGGCAGTTAGCTTTCCTGTTTCTATCTTTAGGTGTGGCTTATCTCTCCGTGTATAGTAAAACTGGGCACACTCATAGTGTAATAGGTGAAAATTTAATACATGCAGTGGTCACTTAGCTAGGACAAACGTTTCGGTCCGAAGACCTTCATCAGTGTGCTAGTGACAGTGCTGTAAATAGACAAACATGACTTGCATATAGAGCTGCGTAACGTCGCAGAGAGTAATTGTGATCCGTATATATCTCCAGTGATCGCAAACTTGCAATGTCTCCTGGATCTATTGGTAAAGGCTGCTGGCTATGGAAGCAAACTGTGGTGTACAGGTGGCCTGGGACCTGGGACACGGTATCCACCGCTAGTCTCTAGTCGCTAGTCTCTGTGCTAGCATTTTCTTTACTAATAGCTTATCTCTCCGGCTGTGCCGAGGCATCTAGGTCACCGTAGGTACATCCCACGGCTGCTTCTAGTTGTGCGGTTAGCTTAGGGATCTGCAACCCATTAGTTCCCAACCTCTCTGGGTGTTTGGCTGCCTTTTTGTTGTTTTTTGCTCCTGTTCTCCTCGGCTACCAAATCATAACAACTACCCCTGCTATCCTCTGGAAAGCCTTCTGGCTACCTTATGGATGCCCGGAGAAGATTTTGACAGATTGAGGCTCCGCCTTTGAATCACAACTCTTCCAAGAATTATGCAAGTACTACAAATGTCAGAAGCTCAGAACCACGGTATACCACCCGCAGTGCAATGGACTTTGTGAGAAGATGAATCAAACCATCCTGAACTTGCTAAGAGCTATTCCAGCTCAAAGAAAGGCTGACTGGCCAACACTACTTCCAGAGCTCATCTATGTGTATAATAATACCCCGCAATGTTCTACGGGATACACCCCATACTTTCTGATGTTCGGACGTCAAGGTAAACTACCCGCTGACCTTGCTCTAGGAGTGACTGTCTCTGATGAAATTAATCCTCTGCCTGCTACTGAGTGGGTGAGCGATCATCACAGACGCCTAGTGGAAGCCCAAGAAATTGTGTATACCCGTATGGAAGAAGCTCGCAAAAGACAGCAACATGATTTTGATAAACAAGCGAAAGCTACACCTTTGCGTGTAGGTGATAAGATCTGGTTGAGAATCATCGTACCGGAAAGCTTGATACACAATGGGAAAGACAGCCTTACATCATCCAAGATATCCCATACCCTGGGAATGACGTTTATTGCATCCAGCGAGATACTCAATAACCCAAGGTTGTTCACAGGAATCGACTAAAACTTTGTAGGTCAGAAGACTTCCATCCTGATTCAACACCTGTGGATGAGTTATTTGAGTTAGAACCTTTTCCAGAGTCCAAAAGATCCCACAGTTCATCATCTCCAGAATTCGATATCAATGACCCATTATCTTGGTGTTTTGGTCCTGTGATGCCTACCTGTGGACAAGGACAGACGATTCCTAATCAAGAATTGCTCCTGGCAAGAACAACTAATCCCAGAACTGACTCTGCAGATATAGATCCTGGCCCTATGGAGGAATTCATGGTTCGACGGTCTCAAAATATCAACAAAGGTCAGTTACCAGCTAGATAACTGGATTAAAACTTGTAGAATGAACTGTACATTGTTCCCACTGTTTTTCTTCTGAAAAAGACTACTTTCATCCCCTGTTAAGCACAGAGACATTACCTGTGACTTTTTCTCAGTTTTTTAGAGAAATTTTTGGTTAATTTTTGTTGGTTTTATAATAAAAAAAAACGGTGCAGCCACTTTGATGGACTTTGTGCCCCGACTCTGCACCCGGGGACCAAAATACACATTTTATGCATTACTTTAGGACTGTTTCTTACGTCTACGAGCAGGAAGATTTGCTACAAGAACAAGGTATTCCATCTCTGGAGAGACTCTAGTATTTGTGTTATTTTTTGAGTTATGAAGAAATATTAAGTCTTCCTATTACAGTGAAACCAAGGTTGGAGTTATAAAGGTCATTGTTGCACTAAAATGCATGTTTATCGGATGTTACAATACTTTCTTGATTATTTAGTGCCCCAAGTTTGTACAGGGGGTAGGGAGAATATTGCTCTATTTCTGGTACATCAACATATACCTCAGTACATATTTTGCAGTCACTCGGGTTTCCACCGATATATTTACAGGTCTGCCAATTAACCTTTGTTGGAACTTTATCTCGGAGTTCCGATGTGACCTATGGGGGGAAGTATTGTATGGACCCCATAGAATTGCTATAGACAGGGGGTTCTGCCCTCACTTAGCGCCCCACTGCAACTCACATGTTGCTCAATTACCAGTCTACACCACGTACCAGGGAGGTGGAGACGCTGGTGTCCCACCCCGCTGTTTGGGAATTGTGATTATAAAAGCACTTTGGTTCAAACTAGACGTTGACCTGTATTATTTTATAAAATATATAGTGGCGAATGCTGGGGACGGCTCTGTTTAAACTAGGGGGGTATATGTAGTGACCAGAAAAAACTTTATTAATGTATGGTATATGTAGTGACCAGAAAAACCATTATTAATGTATGTTATATGTCATATGGTAAGTGTGTGCTCTATTTCTTACATGATTACAATTGTGATACCGGCTCCTTGTTTTGCCTTGAAAGGAGGTAAATTATTTAATATTATGCTGCCCTCTCCTGCCTTGTTTTGGTATTATTACTAGTAGTACTATGCTGCCCTCTGCTGCCTTAGTTTGGCATTACAACTTGTTTTTCTGAATTGAAACAAGTGGCAGTTGGAGGTGGCGTGAGACTGAAAATGGAGAGTTACGAGCGGTTCCTGTGGTGAGAGGAGGTAGGAAATTGGGGCTCCTCGTTTGGGACCATCGGGGAATACAAATAGCACCCGATTCAGAGTGCCCTGCGTTTTCCAGCGACAGAGTGCTGAGACTGCAGAACTGCATAGCAGATTTCCCGGATACTCTGATTAAATTAAGGTCGGTTGATCCTTCCCCTACCCGCAGCACTGTTAGTCTAATGAAATTTACTGCCATCCTCCCAAGGCCGGGACCGAGAAAAGGTTTTGATAGTCGCAGTGAGTAAGAAAAAGTATATCTGCTACCCATGACTGTTATGTTGGAAAACATAAGAAATGTTACCAATCTTCAGTAAAGTTCAGCTTTCAAATTTGCACAGGACCCTCGGTGTATGATTCTTTTGTCTGCGGCCTCACAACTTGCAGGCAACATCACTCACAATCTCATATATCATTCATCTTCCCCCTTTATAATTGCCACCTAACCTAGAGATTGTTAGAGCTATCGGAGTCACCGTGACTGAACCATCCTCTGAGAGACTGGGCTCTGCATCTCACAAGGCGGTGCGACAATTGTATATGTATGTGCATGTGTGTCACAGTGTGTGATTGTATATGTGTGTGCATGTGTGCCACAGTGTGTGATTGTATACTGTATGTATGTGCATGTGTGTCACAGTGTGTGATTGTATATGTATGTGCATGTGTGCCACAGTGTGTGATTGTATATGTGTGCCACATTGTGTGATTCTACAGTCATGGCCAAAAGTTTTGAGAATGACACAAATATTATATTTTCACATGACCTGCTGCCCTCTGGTTTTTATGTGTGTTTGACAGATGTTTTTATCACAGACAGAAATATAATTGCAAACATATGAGTAACAAAAGCTTATATTGACAGTTAGAATGAGTTAATGCAGCAAGTCAATATTTGCAGTGTTGACCCTTCTTCTTCAGGACCTCTGCAATTCTCCCTGGCATGCTCTCAATCAACTTCTGGACCAAATCCTGACTGATAGCAGTCCATTCTTGCACAATCAATGCTTTCATTTTGTCAGAATTTTTAGGTTTTTGTTTGTCCACCCGTCTCTTGATGATTGACCACAAGTTCTCAATGGGATTAAGATCTGGAGAGTTTCCAGGCCATAGACCCAAAATCTCTATGTTTTGTTCCCTGAGCCATTTAGTTATCACCTTTGCTTTATGGCAAGGTGCTCCATCATGCTGGAAAAGGCATTGTTGATCGCCAAACTGCTCTTGGAGGGTTGGGAGAAGTTGCTCTTGGAGGACATTCTGGTACCATTCTTTATTCATGGCTGTGTTTTTAGGCAAGACTGTGAGAGAGTCGATTCCCTTGGCTGAAAAGCAACCCCACACATGAATTGTTTCAGGATGCTTAACAGTTGGCACGAGACAAGACTGGTGGTAGCGCTCACCTTGTCTTCTCCGAATGAGGCGTTTTCCTGATGTCCCAAACAATCGAAAAGGGGATTCATCAGAGAAAATAACTTTACCCCAGTCCTCAGCAGTCCACTGCCTGTACCTTTTGCAGAATATCAGTCTGTCCATGATGTTTTTTCTGGAGAGAAGTGGCTTCTTTGCTGCCCTCCTTGAGACCAGGCCTTGCTCCAAGAGTCTCCCCCTCACAGTGCGTGCAGATGCACTCACACCTGCCTGCTGCCATTCCTGAGCAAGCTCTGCACTGCTGGTAGCCCAATCCCGCAGCTGAAACACTTTTAAGAGACGGTCCTGGCGCTTGCTGGTCTTTCTTGGGTGCACTGGAGCCTTTTTGGCAACAATGGAACCTCTCTCCTTGAAGTTCTTGATGATGCGATAGATTGTTGACTGAGGTGCAATCTTTCTAGCTGCGATACTCTTCCCTGTTAGGCCATTTTTGTGCATTGCAATGATGACTGCATGTGTTTCTTTAACCATGGTTAACAGAAGAGAAACAATGATGCCAAGCACCAGCCTCCTTTTAAAGTGTCCAGTGGTGTCATTCTTACTTAATCATGACAGATTGATCTCCAGCCATGTCCTCATCAACACCCACACCTGTGTTAATGGAGCAATCACTGAAAAGAGGTTAGCTGGTCCTTTTAAGGCAAGGCTGAAATGATGTTGAAATGTATTTTGGGGGATAAAGTTCATTTTCTAGCCAATATTGACTTTGCAAGTAATTGCTGTTAAGCTGATCACTCTTTATAACATTCTGGAGTATATGCAAATTGTCATTAGAAAAAGTGAAGCAGTAGACTTTGTAAAAATTAATATTTGTGTCATTCTCAAAACTTTTGTCCATGACTGTATATGTGTGTGCATGTGTGCCACAGTGTGTGATTGTATATGTGTGTCCATGTGTGCCACAGTGTGTGATTGTATACGTGTGTGTATGTGTGCCACAGTGTGTGATTGTATGTGTCAGTGTGTGATTGTATATGTGTGTCAGTATGTGATTGTATGTGTGTGTGCGCATGTGTGATTGTATGTGTGTGCTCATGTGTGATTGTATGTGTGTGTGCATGTGTAAGGGGGTGAAGGAGTATTCCTGTTTCGCCCTGCCCCTTAAGTGTACTTATTGTTTTCTCATGTAAATAGTCGTGTGATTATAAACGTTTGGTGGTATTGCTACATAATATTATGTACTACTGCTAATAGTAATGGTACTGCGACATTCATGATGTGTCACCATTGTGTACAGATGTTTTGCCTATTGTAACACCAAGAATACCACAGTATAAATTGCAAAATAAGATATACATTTTATTATAGATGATTAAAACAAATTCCACATAAGAAATCCACAGACAAAACGTTATCAATAAGGGATGCTGCTATCCAAATGGGGAGCCATATTACACGTAACACAAGCACAATAACAGTGCAATTATAAATAGATATATAACATATGGATAAATTCAATTAAAGTGAGCATAGCTTACACTTGAATCCATAACAGGTTATTACTTAAAGAACCAATATTAGTACAGCTGAATAAATCTGCAGACAAACGGTGTAAACTATTCACAAGTGTGAAGCTGACTGTGGTCCAATAACAAAAGAATCAAGAGGGCACTTACATGATAAGCGTATGTTACACACTGGCAGCCCTGTCGCCCCAACGCACATTTTGCTTCTTCGTCAGGAGGGGGTTTAGGAGTATTCCTGTTTCGCCCCGCCCCTTAAGTGTGCTTAATGTTTTCTCATGTAAATAGTCGTTGTGAGATTATAAACATTTGGTGGTATTGCCACATAATATTATGTACTACTGCTAATAGTAATGGTACTGCGACATTCATGATGTGTCACCATTGTGTACATATATTTTGCCTATGTTTTGTGTTTCTCTGTATAACATTGTATTATGTGGTGCTCCATACTTATGTATAGCTTAAGGAAAGTTTAGTGCATCCTCTTGGGACATTAGAGAAGTGCACTTAAGCATATGGTCTCTATATCTGGGTAAGTGTAGTACTGTTGCGGGCCACTAGGTGGGGGCATACTAGTGGGCCTTGTTAAGTATAGCTGCTAGGTAGTTTCACATAGGGTTAAGTGTAGGAGGGGCTGCCGGATAGTAGTGAGAGCTTTTTAGGAAGTTAGCTCAGATGGGGGCCAGCGTGCCCAAGTGTCCACAAGGGCTTAGGCCCAGACAACCGGCAGCCATACAACGTTTAAGGACAGTTACCCACAGCCTCTGCAGAGTCCTGCAGTGGGCCAAACAGAGAGGAAAGATGTGGCATCTTACCACCTGGGCCAATGCTTTTAGGGCAGAAGTTGGCTGCACCAAGGAACTGAGGGGAGCTGGAGCTTCGACGAGTTCGGTACAGATGGGCCGGATGCTTCACCGGGGGCCACAAAACGTAATGATTGATTAATTCAGTACTGAGGCGAAGCAGGCTGAAGGAAGGGTCATTATGGCGAGGTCAGGCCTGGAAGGAACTGGGGAGCAGTCTAGGACAGTCCGGGCGTGTGCTGCACAGAAGTGACAGCAAGGCAGGGAGAGAAAAGGAAACGAATGTAACACCTGTTGTTCCAACTGTGGATGTAACGTGTGAAGAGTTAAGTAAAGAGTGTGTTCAAGTAATTCTGGACTGTGTCTCCATACCTGGGTGTCTCAAGGAAGAGGGACCGTCGATGCCTGGGAGGTGACCAGGAGTAGTGGAATCTGGAGATGCAGGTACGCCAGAGGGAAGAACACCGTTTCATGTAGGGGAAGGGCTGGACATGAATGTTACAGTAATTCAGGTTATGGCTACAGTCCGGGCCCTCCCTTACACATGTGTGTCAGTGTGTGTTTGTATATGTATGTACATGTGTGCGACAGCATGTTGGTGTTTGTGGGTGGATGTACTTTACAAAGCTCTGCATATACTCTCCTGCATACAGCAGAGCCTTATATGTGCCTGTCTGTAATTACCTGGTAAAATAAATTTAGATTCCATAAAAAATAGGCTCCATAATGAAATGAAAAAGTCTGAATTTCCTGCTGTAACATAATTTTCACCTGTTTCTACAAGATACATTTAACAAGACTACACCATCTAAGTGTAACTTATTATGATGGATTTCCAATGTGGATCGTCAACATCCAATTTTCCAAATGTTGCTAGCAACAAAAAAAAACTTGAAATTTACAATACAGTAGGATTTATATTATGGGTTTCACCCTTTGCAATGCATGGAGTAAAGTCATAATAAATACACTGCAAAATCGACATTTGTCCAGATTGTGTCGCACATTTCTCTTGGATCCACTGCGGAGAATTACAGCCAAGGATGGCCTGGCACTAACTCTCATGGTTGTAAAGAAAACTTGCAACTTACAATATTATTGCTCCAGGTCACTTGTGGCAGCGCATGTTCTGATATCAGAGCATCCTGATTGTGGTATTAAAAAAAATAGATATAAAATACAGTAAGCAAATAGGATTCAAAGCTGAGTCCCTGCCACATAAATGTTGTTCAAATGTCGCAACACTGATCTAAAAGGTAGAAAACATAAAGAAGTGCGATGTACATAACTTGCTGGTAATATCATTATTATTATTATTAATATTTATTTATATAGCGCCATTGATTCCATGGTGCTGTACATGAGAAGGGGTTACATACAAATTACAGATATCACTTACTGTAAACAAACTAACAATCACAGACTGATATAGGGGGGAGAGAGGATCCTGCCCTTTCGGGCCTACATTCTACAGGAATGTTCAGGACCAACATGAACATGAAAGGATCTGAAGATTCTCTGTATCGGAAACATTTTAGATGAAGCGATAAAGCGGAGCATGAATCCAGAAATTCTATCATAAATTGAAGGGTCTATCCACTTTAGATGACCACAGTTTATTAGGGTACACGCACACAACATCTTTTTCAGGTGGGTCTACTCCGAAACCCACCAGAAAAAGTGCTTAAACAATTGCTAAAAAAAAAAGCTAAAAAAAATATGAACATATGCATAGCAAGGTCAAAGCTGCTTGCTGTGCATATAATATGTTCAGTCTTTTTGAGTTTTTTTCAACCAGTCCTGGCTTGGAAAGCTGGAAGTGGTTAAATGAGTTAACCTGGCCATTCTTCGCTGGTTTTAGCTGAATGTCTGCACCCTATTAGTTAACATGGCCACCGACCTATCGGAGAGATTCTTCTTCTATCAGATTCTTCTTACCTGACTGCACAGAAGAAAAAAAAAAGATTCTTCTTACGTGTCTGCATTCCTGGCACCACGCGTTGTCCTCTCCCTTCAGATCCTGCGCGATCATATTAAAATAGCCGACGATCCTCGATGGGCACACTGACGTCAGCCGCCAGCCTCTGATAAGTCTGCGGCCATTTTAACACAACCGCGCCAGATCTGAAGGGAGAGGATGCTGCACGGCACAGGGAGTGCAGGCACGTAAGAAGAATCTTTTTGGGTTTTTTTCCTTGTGGATACAGCATGATGCAGGGCCAGGACTAGGGACATGGGACCAAGGGCTTGGGACTAGACTTATGGGACCTGGGGCATGGTGCCAGCACAAAGGACATAGGGCCTGGACCAGGAACATGGGGCCAGCACAAGAGACATGGGGCCAGCACAAGAGACATGGGACCAGCACAAGAGACATGGGACCAGCACAAGAGACATGGGACCAGCACAAGAGACATAGTGGCCTGGCCCAGGGAAATAGGGGCCCAAGATGGAGGACTATAGGGTCCCAAGATGAGTGACATGTTTAATTAAAGGAGCCAGATGGAGGGACTTAATTACTGTATGGAGGCCAAAATGAAGAACCTACATTATTAGTTTATGGGAGAAAGTGGACTGACATAATTGCTGAAGGGGCCAATTAGGGAACATTACTGCTGCAATATAATTAACTTTTCAGAATACTGTTTTCCATGTTGGGAACAAAAGGGAGGTCCTGTTACTGTGCAGGGCGGTACTATGTCACCTTTTTTCTTCATCTGGCATAGTGTTTATGTCAGAGAATAAGTGGGGAATGTGCTCTAGAAGCAATCAGCTATTGATAACTGCGTTTGTTTTTTACTGCAGAGAAGAGTCCTGGTGTTAGGATTTGAACCTGTGAACCATGGCTTGCTAGTCTGTTCCTTTGCTGTGGAGCTATTCGGAACTTGAATAACTTCAGCCTGAAACCATATGAACTTCATCTGGGATAGAGATCATCACCTGCCCTGCTGATTGTTCCCGCCCTGATTGAGACTGATTGGATAGAGATCATCACCTGCTCTGCTGATTGTTCTCGCCCTGATTGAGACTGATTGGATAGAGATCATCACCTGCCCTGCTGATTGTTCTCACCCTGATTAAGACTGATTGGACCTACTATATATACCTGGCCCTGTGCAGCTTCCTGTTGCTGAGTATATTGTGGTGCTCAGTCTAACTGAGTGAAGCATTATCTGAGCTCCTGATCTGGAAGGTGTTCTGTTGGCGCCTTGGTCCTTGTAGGATCAATAAGTGATCACTAGTGATGGGTAGACCTGTGGATATTCGGATCCGATGGGTTCGATCGCACATTAAAAAAAGTTAGGATAGGGTACCAGAACTCAAACCCGGAACCCCATTCAATGGGGGGGCCCGAACATACAGCGTTTCCCATGCTGTCATCTGTATGACAGCACAGAAAACACTGGCTCTGATCAGCGGAAAGTTCATTAACTATGGTCAGAGTGCTGCGGTTCCCACACTGTCACACAGATGACAGCATGTGAGACAGTAGATGTGACCGGCGGTAAAAAGGTTACCACCAGTCACAGGCGTCGACTAATGAGAGTACTATTCTCATCATCGTACGCATGGTCTTGCTGATAGTAGCAAGATCAGGCATACGATTATGAGAGTATTCACCAGCTGATACTGTGCAATAAATAAAATAAAAAAATGGCATGGGTCCCCTCTATCCTTGATAACCAGCATAGGTAAAGCTGACAACTGCAGGCTGCAGCAGTCAGCTGTCAGCGTTATTTTGGCTGGTTATCAAAAATAAAGCTAAAGCAGACAGCTGGGTGCTGGTATTCTCAGACTGGTAAGGGGCCATGGATATTGCCCCATCCCAGCCTAAAAATAGCACCTTGCAACCACCCCAGGAAAGGGGCACTTTGCCCGGCTCTTCCCACTTGCCCTGGTGCGGTGGCAAGTTGGGTAATAGTATTGGGGGTGATGTCAGCTTTGTAATCTCAGCTGACATCAAGCCCAGAAGTTAGTAATGGAGAGGCGTCTATCAGACTCCCCCATTACTAACCCTGTGAGACCCGGTGACTGTGAACTCGGGTAACCTTAAGTAACCAGAGTCCCAGCTGCGAGGCCCGGAAACCTCATGGGAAACTTTGAGGGCCACTTTAAGGTTACTTGTGTTTTCAGCTGCTGGAGCACCTGGAAGCTGTGAACTAATGATACCTTGCCTTTAAATTCAACTTAAAGTGATCATGACAGCTGATACATGTTGCCCAATCAACAGGGGGCATGTATCAAAAACTGGCTGTATGATTTCAGCCGTATATGTTAATCTCTGAAACCCTGTGGCGTTTCACAAAAAACATACTTTAATAGCTGCCGGGGACCAAACTGCATGGGAGACTTGTCAGACAGGTGGGTCTATGGCTATGTCTCCCCTCCTGCTGCTCTGTAGTGACATGTCTCTCTCAGCAAGCGTTTATACAGTTTTAGAGTTGAATATATTGAAATCCTGCAGCCAGTGTCATACAGTCATGGCCAAAAGTTTTGAGAATGACACAAATATTAATTTTTACAAAGTCTACTGCTTCACTTTTTCTAATGGCAATTTGCATATACTCCAGAATGTTATAAAGAGTGATCAGCTTAACAGCAATTACTTGCAAAGTCAATATTTGGCTAGAAAATGAACTTTATCCCCCAAAACACATTTCAACATCATTGCAGCCCTGCCTTAAAAGGACCAGCTAACCTCTTTTCAGTGATTGCTCCATTAACACAGGTGTGGGTGTTGATGAGGACATGGCTGGAGATCAATCTGTCATGATTAAGTAAGAATGACACCACTGGACACTTTAAAAGGAGGCTGGTGCTTGGCATCATTGTTTCTATTCTGTTAACCATGGTTATCTCTAAAGAAACACGTGCAGTCATCATTGCAATGCACAAAAATGGCCTAACAGGGAAGAGTATCGCAGCTAGAAAGATTGCACCTCAGTCAACAATCTATCGCATCATCAAGAACTTCAAGGAGAGAGGTTCCATTGTTGCCAAAAAGGCTCCAGGGCGCCCAAGAAAGACCAGCAAGCGCCAGGACCGTCTCTTAAAAGTGTTTCAGCTGTGAGATCGGGCTACCAGCAGTGCAGAGCTTGCTCAGGAATGGCAGCAGGCAGGTGTGAGTGCATCTGCACGCACTGTGAGGCGGAGACTCTTGGAGCAAGGCCTGGTCTCAAGGAGGGCAGCAAAGAAGCCACTTCTCTCCATAAAAAACATCATGGACAGACTGATATTCAGCAAAGGGTACAGGCAGTGGACTGCTGAGGACTGGGGTACAGTTATTTTGTAACAGGTCTGGGAGGCGGAACCTCTGAGCTACTATACAAAGGGGCGGTCCTTGTAAGGGAGCGGGTGGCGACCAGGGTGGACGGGCAGGTAGGTACAGCAGATAACCGGGGTAGTCTCTGGATGAACGGGCAGGAGGTCACAGCAAGTGACCGGGGCAGTCTCTGGATGAGCGGGCAGGAGGTCACGGCAAGTGACCGGGGCAGTCTCTGGATGAGCGGGCAGGAGGTCACGGCAAGTGACCGGGGCAGTCTCTGGATGAGCGGGCAGGAGGTCACGGCAAGTGACCGGGGCAGTCTCTGGATGAGCGGGCAGGAGGTCACAGCAAGTGACCGGGGCAGTCTCTGGAAGAAGGTAGATACGACCTGTGATGGCTGAGCCTCCCGGTAGGCTAGCAGGAAGATGGCAGATGAGTGCTCCCAGGTGAGCGGGCGAGAGTCACTGGAATAGCAGAAGATCACAGCACGTGACGGCAGAGCCTCCAGGTAGGCTAACAGGCAGGTAACAGATGGCAACCTGGCAGGAATCAGACAGGTCTCTGGCAATGACCCTGAGGACTGAAGCAGAGTAGTGAACAGTGCAACAACATTGCTCGGGCACCTCCATTTTGGAGGAGGTGCCTTATGTAAGGTGAAGTCCTCCGGCCATTGGCCGGGGACTCCTTAGGACGACGCGCGCGGCCCCTTTAAGAGGGGGGGGGGTAGCGCGCGCGCGCGCCTAAGCACAGTGGCAGGAAAGGAGCGCGCGCCGCCAGCAGAGCGGAAGGAGGACGCCGGAGCCGGAGCAGAGGGGTGAGGGGAACAGCGTCCCTGCCTGGCAGAGGGCAGGGACGCCGGCGCTACATATTTTCTCTGATGAATCCCCTTTTCGATTGTTTGGGACATCAGGAAAACGCCTCATTCGGAGAAGACAAGGTGAGCGCTACCACCAGTCTTGTCTCATGCCAACTGTTAAGCATCCTGAAACCATTCATGTGTGGGGTTGCTTCTCAGCCAAGGGAATCGGCTCTCTCATAGTCTTGCCTAAAAACACAGCCATGAATAAAGAATGGTACCAGAATGTCCTACAAGAGCAACTTCTCCCAACCCTCCAAGAGCAGTTTGGCGATCAACAATGCCTTTTCCAGCATGATGGAGCACCTTGCCATAAAGCAAAGGTGATAACTAAATGGCTCAGGGAACAAAACATAGAGATTTTGGGTCCATGGCCTGGAAACTCCCCAGATCTTAATCCCATTGAGAACTTGTGGTCAATCATCAAGAGACGGGTGGACAAACAAAAACCTACAAATTCTGACAAAATGAAAGCATTGATTGTGCAAGAATGGACTGCTATCAGTCAGGATTTGGTCCAGAAGTTGATTGAGAGCATGCCAGGGAGAATTGCAGAAGTCCTGAAGAAGAAGGGTCAACACTGCAAATATTGACTTGCTGCATTAACTCATTCTAACTGTCAATATAAGCTTTTGTTACTCATATATTTGCAATTATATTTCTGTCTGTGATAAAAACATCTGTCAAACACACATAAAAACCAGAGGGCAGCAGATCATGTGAAAATGTAATATTTGTGTCATTCTCAAAACTTTTGGCCATGACTGTAGATGCTGCCTGTGGATAGAGCACCATGTATCAGTGTCAGGTTACCTTTAAAGTCAACTACATCAGTTCTACAATGGTGCAAATAACACATCTGGTCCATATTCTTAGAATGAGTATTTTGTGCACTTCAAAGTTTCTTCTAACTTACCGGAAACATTCTGATCTGCCCACTGTTAGAGACGGACACTATATACCTTTACACATAATAAAATGTGATAGTTAGTTCATTTGTACAATGGACAGAGACTCCACACCAATGCAAACAATACGTACTGATCAGTGACGTGTTGTGTGTAGGTGACGTCACTGATTCCATCTCTTGAGCCTGCCAGGGAGTAATAAAAACAAAGCAATCATTGGGACGTGTGTTGTTAGATACCTACAACAACATCAGGGTGGAAATTAATTCTCCAGCAACCAACCTGCACTGCCCTGCATAAGGGTCCTTATAGGGGTGAGAGAATTTGAGGTGTAGTCCCACAGCTTTAGACTTCCATCTTTACCACCCGATACCAATCTGTAAAACACATAGCCGTGAACAGAAGTATAAGACACGTAGTAAATACTGAACAATAATCACATAAAACATGTCCTGTATATTCTGTACATCTGTAGAGATGGTAGTCAGAGACAACACATTATTTTGCCATAAAGTGTAACTGTGGTTTCAGGAGAACTTGCAGCAGAATCAATGGCTCCTCCCTCCATAGAATCTTGTGAGCACCAACTGTCATCTCCTATCGCAGTAATGGTAAATAATACAGATTTTATCCAAGAATTGAAATTGATGGATGAGTACAGGATGAGAAAGAAGCAGATTTCTCTGATAAGATATTTTACTAAATTTCTTATTTTCATGTGTACAGTCATGGCCAAAAGTTTTGAGAATGACACAAATATTAATTTATACAAAGTCTACTGCTTCACTTTTTCTAATGGCAATTTGCATATACTCCAGAATGTTATAAAGAGTGATCAGCTTAACAGCAATTACTTGCAAAGTCAATATTTGGCTAGAAAATGAACTTTATCCCCCAAAACACATTTCAACATCATTGCAGCCCTGCCTTAAAAGGACCAGCTAACCTCTTTTCAGTGATTGCTCCATTAACACAGGTGTGGGTGTTGATGAGGACATGGCTGGAGATCAATCTGTCATGATTAAGTAAGAATGACACCACTGGACACTTTAAAAGGAGGCTGGTGCTTGGCATCATTGTTTCTATTCTGTTAACCATGGTTATCTCTAAAGAAACACGTGCAGTCATCATTGCAATGCACAAAAATGGCCTAACAGGGAAGAGTATCGCAGCTAGAAAGATTGCACCTCAGTCAACAATCTATCGCATCATCAAGAACTTCAAGGAGAGAGGTTCCATTGTTGCCAAAAAGGCTCCAGGGCGCCCAAGAAAGACCAGCAAGCGCCAGGACCGTCTCTTAAAAGTGTTTCAGCTGTGAGATCGGGCTACCAGCAGTGCAGAGCTTGCTCAGGAATGGCAGCAGGCAGGTGTGAGTGCATCTGCACGCACTGTGAGGCGGAGACTCTTGGAGCAAGGCCTGGTCTCAAGGAGGGCAGCAAAGAAGCCACTTCTCTCCATAAAAAACATCATGGACAGACTGATATTCAGCAAAGGGTACAGGCAGTGGACTGCTGAGGACTGGGGTACAGTTATTTTGTAACAGGTCTGGGAGGCGGAACCTCTGAGCTACTATACAAAGGGGCGGTCCTTGTAAGGGAGCGGGTGGCGACCAGGGTGGACGGGCAGGTAGGTACAGCAGATAACCGGGGTAGTCTCTGGATGAACGGGCAGGAGGTCACAGCAAGTGACCGGGGCAGTCTCTGGATGAGCGGGCAGGAGGTCACGGCAAGTGACCGGGGCAGTCTCTGGATGAGCGGGCAGGAGGTCACGGCAAGTGACCGGGGCAGTCTCTGGATGAGCGGGCAGGAGGTCACGGCAAGTGACCGGGGCAGTCTCTGGATGAGCGGGCAGGAGGTCACAGCAAGTGACCGGGGCAGTCTCTGGAAGAAGGTAGATACGACCTGTGATGGCTGAGCCTCCCGGTAGGCTAGCAGGAAGATGGCAGATGAGTGCTCCCAGGTGAGCGGGCGAGAGTCACTGGAATAGCAGAAGATCACAGCACGTGACGGCAGAGCCTCCAGGTAGGCTAACAGGCAGGTAACAGATGGCAACCTGGCAGGAATCAGACAGGTCTCTGGCAATGACCCTGAGGACTGAAGCAGAGTAGTGAACAGTGCAACAACATTGCTCGGGCACCTCCATTTTGGAGGAGGTGCCTTATGTAAGGTGAAGTCCTCCGGCCATTGGCCGGGGACTCCTTAGGACGACGCGCGCGGCCCCTTTAAGAGGGGGGGGGGTAGCGCGCGCGCGCCCTAAGCACAGTGGCAGGAAAGGAGCGCGCGCCGCCAGCAGAGCGGAAGGAGGACGCCGGAGCCGGAGCAGAGGGGTGAGGGGAACAGCGTCCCTGCCTGGCAGAGGGCAGGGACGCCGGCGCTACATATTTTCTCTGATGAATCCCCTTTTCGATTGTTTGGGACATCAGGAAAACGCCTCATTCGGAGAAGACAAGGTGAGCGCTACCACCAGTCTTGTCTCATGCCAACTGTTAAGCATCCTGAAACCATTCATGTGTGGGGTTGCTTCTCAGCCAAGGGAATCGGCTCTCTCATAGTCTTGCCTAAAAACACAGCCATGAATAAAGAATGGTACCAGAATGTCCTACAAGAGCAACTTCTCCCAACCCTCCAAGAGCAGTTTGGCGATCAACAATGCCTTTTCCAGCATGATGGAGCACCTTGCCATAAAGCAAAGGTGATAACTAAATGGCTCAGGGAACAAAACATAGAGATTTTGGGTCCATGGCCTGGAAACTCCCCAGATCTTAATCCATTGAGAACTTGTGGTCAATCATCAAGAGACGGGTGGACAAACAAAAACCTACAAATTCTGACAAAATGAAAGCATTGATTGTGCAAGAATGGACTGCTATCAGTCAGGATTTGGTCCAGAAGTTGATTGAGAGCATGCCAGGGAGAATTGCAGAAGTCCTGAAGAAGAAGGGTCAACACTGCAAATATTGACTTGCTGCATTAACTCATTCTAACTGTCAATATAAGCTTTTGTTACTCATATATTTGCAATTATATTTCTGTCTGTGATAAAAACATCTGTCAAACACACATAAAAACCAGAGGGCAGCAGATCATGTGAAAATGTAATATTTGTGTCATTCTCAAAACTTTTGGCCATGACTGTAGATGCTGCCTGTGGATAGAGCACCATGTATCAGTGTCAGGTTACCTTTAAAGTCAACTACATCAGTTCTACAATGGTGCAAATAACACATCTGGTCCATATTCTTAGAATGAGTATTTTGTGCACTTCAAAGTTTCTTCTAACTTACCGGAAACATTCTGATCTGCCCACTGTTAGAGACGGACACTATATACCTTTACACATAATAAAATGTGATAGTTAGTTCATTTGTACAATGGACAGAGACTCCACACCAATGCAAACAATACGTACTGATCAGTGACGTGTTGTGTGTAGGTGACGTCACTGATTCCATCTCTTGAGCCTGCCAGGGAGTAATAAAAACAAAGCAATCATTGGGACGTGTGTTGTTAGATACCTACAACAACATCAGGGTGGAAATTAATTCTCCAGCAACCAACCTGCACTGCCCTGCATAAGGGTCCTTATAGGGGTGAGAGAATTTGAGGTGTAGTCCCACAGCTTTAGACTTCCATCTTTACCACCCGATACCAATCTGTAAAACACATAGCCGTGAACAGAAGTATAAGACACGTAGTAAATACTGAACAATAATCACATAAAACATGTCCTGTATATTCTGTACATCTGTAGAGATGGTAGTCAGAGACAACACATTATTTTGCCATAAAGTGTAACTGTGGTTTCAGGAGAACTTGCAGCAGAATCAATGGCTCCTCCCTCCATAGAATCTTGTGAGCACCAACTGTCATCTCCTATCGCAGTAATGGTAAATAATACAGATTTTATCCAAGAATTGAAATTGATGGATGAGTACAGGATGAGAAAGAAGCAGATTTCTCTGATAAGATATTTTACTAAATTTCTTATTTTCATGTGTACAGTCATGGCCAAAAGTTTTGAGAATGACACAAATATTAATTTATACAAAGTCTACTGCTTCACTTTTTCTAATGGCAATTTGCATATACTCCAGAATGTTATAAAGAGTGATCAGCTTAACAGCAATTACTTGCAAAGTCAATATTTGGCTAGAAAATGAACTTTATCCCCCAAAACACATTTCAACATCATTGCAGCCCTGCCTTAAAAGGACCAGCTAACCTCTTTTCAGTGATTGCTCCATTAACACAGGTGTGGGTGTTGATAAGGACATGGCTGGAGATCAATCTGTCATGATTAAGTAAGAATGACACCACTGGACACTCTAAAAGGAGGCTGGTGCTTGGCATCATTGTTTCTCTTCTGTTAACCATGGTTATCTCTAAAGAAACACGTGCAGTCATCATTGCAATGCACAAAAATGGCCTAACAGGGAAGAGTATCGCAGCTAGAAAGATTGCACCTCAGTCAACAATCTATCGCATCATCAAGAACTTCAAGGAGAGAGGTTCCATTGTTGCCAAAAAGGCTTCAGGGCGCCCAAGAAAGACCAGCAAGCGCCAGGACCATCTCTTAAAAGTGTTTCAGCTGTGAGATCGGGTTACCAGCAGTGCAGAGCTTGCTCAGGAATGGCAGCAGGCAGGTGTGAGTGCATCTGCACGCACTGTGAGGCGGAGACTCTTGGAGCAAGGCCTGGTCTCAAGGAGGGCAGCAAAGAAGCCACTTCTCTCCAGAAAAAACATCATGGACAGACTGATATTCTGCAAAAGGTACAGGCCGTGGACTGCTGAGGACTGGGGTAAAGTTATTTTCTCTGATGAATCCCCTTTTCGATTGTTTGGGACATCAGGAAAACGCCTCATTCGGAGAAGACAAGGTGAGCGCTACCACCAGTCTTGTCTCATGCCAACTGTTAAGCGTCCTGAAACCATTCATGTGTGGGGTTGCTTCTCAGCCAAGGGAATCGGCTCTCTCACAATCTTGCCTAAAAACACAGCCATGAATAAAGAATGGTACCAGAATGTCCTCCAAGAGCAACTTCTCCCAACCCTCCAAGAGCAGTTTGGCGATCAACAATGCCTTTTCCAGTATGATGGAGCACCTTGCCATAAAGCAAAGGTGATAACTAAATGGCTCAGGGAACAAAACATAGAGATTTTGGGTCCATGGCCTGGAAACTCCCCAGATCTTAATCCCATTGAGAACTTGTGGTCAATCATCAAGAGACGGGTGGACAAACAAAAACCTAAAAATTCTGACAAAATGAAAGCATTGATTGTGCAAGAATGGACTGCTATCAGTCAGGATTAGGTCCAGAAGTTGATTGAGAGCATTCCAGGGAGAATTGCAGAGGTCCTGAAGAAGAAGGGTCAACACTGCAAATATTGACTTGCTGCATTAACTCATTCTAACTGTCAATATAAGCTTTTGTTACTCATATGTTTGCAATTATTATATTTCTGTCTGTGATAAAACATCTGTCAAACACACATAAAAACCAGAGGGCAGCAGATCATGTGAAAATATAATATTTGTGTCATTCTCAAAACTTTTGGCCATGACTGTACTATTGATTTGTGATATAACATTAAAACGACGGTTACCCTTTCCATATGGATTCACCTAAATAAGTGAACTGTTCAAACAGTTATACATATTATAAGAATCTCTTCTGCCAGGATTATTCATACAATAAAATAGGAGATATCATCCTTTTCAGCCATCACGGGATATTTATGCTTCATCATTTCATCATTGAATGGAGGCTACCATAACCTGAAGTTGCCTATGACTTTATTAAAGGTCATCTCCATAATACATTAATTTCCAGGATGAATCAGTCTTTGGTAATAAAACGAGTCCCGAGTATGGGCCTTAATTTGTGATATCCGTATGCCCAGAAAAGTTACATGGAAAGGGGTTTGTCCTGGTGACACAATTTCTTTAAAGTAATCACTTTTCTCTAATGGCAAAACAGGTCATTTCCACTGAGCAGATGACTTCTAATGATTGTCCTACCATAATTACTGATTTACCCGACGATTTATTGTAAATTAAGAATACAAATTAGAATGACATGTAATCAGAATAATGAGACAGCAGGGAAATTATTACTAAAGTCCACAGGTCTGGGACATCGGAAAATGGTGTAGAGTGCCAGGGGTCAATTAGATCTTGGGTAAAGTGGTTAAATCCTATGTGGCTCAATGAGTGTCATGGGATGTCAATTCAGTTGTCACTGATTAGTGTATTTTAGGTGGCAGGCTTTGCTTTGTGTGAATATAAGCTCACTTGTGGCCAATTTGATCTCTTCTCATATCACCTCCATAGTAAAAACATGATCGGCCATAATATAGTAACATTATATTTCTTTGTTTCTTCATCTCTGGAGAAAACTTTAACTGAAGATCCACTGATGATACAGACTCCTATTTATCTCAGTGAGGGATTAAAAGCTTAAGAGCGACGGTTAAATGCTCTGCGGAGGAAAGCCTTTAATTAACCCAGTAAGCAAGCATGTGTATAATTACAGGTTGCAGGTTACATAACATGCCAACGGACAAAGGGGATGTTGCCAAGCAAGCACCTAGATGATTGGCAACGATTATGTATCACAAAGACAAACTGTGTGCATCCAAACACATTGGGAAATCACTGTATAAAAATAATAACTAATAATAATTAACACTTTAATGTATAGAATATTACTCTGAAGCTGGCTAGATATTCAAAACATGAATTTAGCCCATCTTATGATTGCACAAAAAGAAAATGGTCTTGATTAATATTTCATGTCACACAGACTCTTTCACTCTATAGATGATATGTGGATTTAGAAGAAAGGAGATGTTACTCATGGAGAGTATGTACACCAGAGATATACACTCCTAAACATAGAAATGCTAAAGACCAAGGTGCTGTATGTGTCTGTCCTGCCAAAGGGAGAGTCTATGTAGGACACACTATGGGAAAAAGGAAAGTCGGTGGAGGCAGTGTGACATTCTGGACAATAATCTGCAGAGAAACCTTGGGTCATTCATGTGGATGATGCTTTGACTTGTACTCCTCTAATAAAAAGGTTGCAATACCATTCATGGCAATGGTTTCCTAAAGGCAGTGGATAATGAGATCTATCACACTGCAAAAAATGTTTATGAATGTGTAGTGCAGCGGGGTGGGTGCAGTGTGACAGGCAGTGACCACAGGGAAAGTTCACAGCAAAACGTGTTTAATGTCACAAACTCACACAAGTGTACAGCACTCGGTATCCTCCCGATCGCAGCCAGGAAACGAGACAGTCCATAAATTTAACGGGTAGCCAAGGACGATTGCACCACTGTATCCTGCTGCGGGGTGCCAGGAGTTTGCTTTGCTTGGCTTTGTGTTCCCTCACACAGGTTGAGCTTTTGCAGAGCCGTCCGCTCTTCTTGCTGCAGACTCCTCACTGACACACCCAAACTCTTTCTACAGGGTTTTTCTCTAAACTGGAATCTTTGGCCATGGGCCACTTGCAATATCTGGCCTGGAGGAAATAGACAGGCCCCACTACCTTCTTCCAGTCCGTTTCAAAAATAAAAGCCCATACCGGGTTTTCCTGAACAATTCCTTGGCCAAATAACTTGACCAGGTTCACGCTTACTTTTATTCTGCCTTGTGACTCACAGGTGTCCTGCTGTGACCAAAAGGCACTCTAGAAGATCTAATACACTTCTGAGCACATCCTGGGGGACACATAGCAACCCTCGCAAATAACACCAGTCGCTGCCTCACAAATTATTTAAAGAACAATGCCAATGCCCGTCTTAGCCACTCAGCCCTGTTCTTCCAAAACCAGCTTCACCACCATGACAGAAGATCAGCTCTCCACCCTCCTGTCAAGATCACACCTCACCACTTGCGCGCTTGACCCGCTCCCATCCCACCTCATCCCAAAGTTTGCAACAGTGTTCATCACTACTCTCACACACCTCTTCAACCTTTCACTTACAAGTGGTGTCTTTCCCTCATCCTTCAAACATGCCTCAATCACATCCATCCTCAAAAAGCCCTCCCTCGACCCATCCTCTGTGTCTAACTATCGCCCGATATCTCTTCTCCCTTACGCCTCAAAACTACTGGAACAGCATGTATATCTTGAACTGTCCTTCAACCTTTCTTCTTGTTCCCTCTTTGACCGGTTACAATCTGGCTTCTGACCGCATCACTCAACTGAAACTGCCCTAACTAAAGTCACTAACGACCTGCTAACCGCCAAGAGCAAGCGACACTACTCTGTCCTCCTTCTCCTGGACCTGTCTTCTGCCTTTGACACCATGGACCATTCCCTCCTGCTACAGATTCTCTCATCTCTTGGCATCACAGACTTGGCCTTATCCTGGATCTCATCATACCTAACAGACCGAACATTTAGTGTCTCCCTCTCACACACCACCTCCTCACCTCGCCCCTTGTCTGTCGGTGTTCCTCAAGGCTCAGTCCTAGGACCCTATTCTTCTCCATCTACACCTTTGGCCTGGGACAGCTCATAGAATCCCACGGTTTGCAGTATCACCTCTATGCTGATGACATGCAGATTTACCTATCTGGACCTGACCTCACCTCCTTACTGACCAAAATCCCACAGTGTCTGTGTGCTATCTCAGCCTTCTTTTCTGCTCGCTTTCTCAAACTGAACATGGACACAACAGAATTCATCATCTTTCCCCCACCTCATTCTACCCCTCCACCAGACCTATCCATCAATGTTAATGGCTGCTCACTTTCCCCAGTCCCGCATGCTCGGTGCTTTGGGGTGATCCTCAACTCTGCCCTCTCTTTCAAACCACATATCCAAGCCCTCGCCACCTCCTGCCGCCTCAAACTCAAAAATATTTCCCGAATCCGCGCATTCCTCAACCATGAAACCACAAAAACACTAGTGCATGCCCTTGTCATCTCACGCCTCGACTACTGCAACCTCCTACTCTCTGGCACCACTTCAGTCCATCCTACACTCTGCTGCCTGACTAATCTACCTGTTTCCCCGCTATTCCCCAGCCTCCCCCTATGCTAGGCCATTCACATTGGCTTCCTATTGCCCAGAGGCTCCAGTTCAAAACCCTAACCATGACATACAAAGCCATCCACAACCTGTCTCCTCCATACATCTGTGACATGGTCTCCCAGTACCTACCCACACGCAACCTTCGATCCTCTCAAGATCTCCTTCTCTACTCCCCCCTTATCTCTTCTTCCCACAACCGCATACAAGACTTCTCCCATACTTCCCCATACTCTGGAACTCTCTGTCGCAAGACATCAGACTCTCACTAACAACGGAAACCTTCAAGAAGAACCTGAAGACCCACCTGTTCCGACAAGCCTACAGCTTGCAATGATCCTCAGTCTACTGAACCACCGCACAACCAGCTCTACCCTCTCCTAGTGTATCCTCATCCATCCATGTAGACTGTGAGCCCTCGCGGGCAGGGTCCTCTCTCCTTCTGTACTTGTGTGTCCCTTGTCTCGCACATGTTTATTGTACTTGTCTATATTTCCCCTTTTCACATGTAAAGCGTCATGGAATAAATGGCGCTATATAAATGTATAATAATAATAATAAAGAACATGACCAGGAACAATCACTTGGCTTCTACATTTCCCTTATCTCAATCTGACTGAGCGTCATTTGGATGTGCTAGAGAAAAGGTCTGATTCCAGGAGGCCAAACCTCACAACTTGCAGACATTACATGGACAACCCCTTTTTAAATAACGTACTCCCCTTTGTAAAATAACATATAGTCACCTCCTGCACGGATGCCGTTCCAGCAATGTCAGACCAGCATCTCCCATAACATTTTTATGCCACGAAAATCCTGCAGCCAATTAGTGTCCGAAATTGGGCTGACTACTTCTGCTTGCCTGAGGTTCATCCAAGGAAAGTGAGTGCACAGCCTCCCAATAGTGCCTGGCTGCAGGGTTCAGGTAGCATAAAAATATCACAGGATCACCAGGAGATCTTTCACCGACATCGCTGGAAAGGCTGCGGTGCAGGAGGTGACTATATGTTATTTTTATTTTACAATGGATTTCTTATCTTGGCTTGCAATGTTGATGTATGAACAAAATAAAGTCGTGTTACTATTCAGTCTGCTGCTAAATTCAGGATTTAGAGTCAAGGACAACTACAGAGATATTATGGAGTTCATGCCTTCAGGATTTTTGGCTATTTTAGTGATACAAGGGGGTTATCAATAGAGATGAGATAATTTGTTCAGATTCGGTTCCGAATACGATCAGATTCTAATATTGTTTTTGTATTATTTGTCGAACACAGCCGAACATTATTAGATTCAATGGGAGTAAAAATTACCGAATATGTTTGGAACCGATCATAAGACAAACATTCGGCACGAATAGTGTTCGAATATGGCACGAATATGTCAAATTCAGATTCGGGGACAAAATCCGAACAAATTCGCTCATCTATAGCTATCAACACAATATTATGTAACTGATTTGTATGTAGGCAATCTGATTTTAAGAAAAATCATTTTAAATTAAGGCTTATTAAAAAAAGGTTACATACCTATTTCCAACAGTGTTCAGAGCTATGCATGTGATGGCAGAGTGACCAGGAGCAGATTGTACTTCACCCAAAAGCTGCCCGGTCAAGAGATCCCATGTCCTCATTACCTACATCAAAGGCACACAAATAGCTTCTCTGTTTCTGGGTTATAATTCATTCTAATATGTTTTAATATTTTTTAAGAAAAGTAAAATCCTATTTCAAATTAGAAAAAATAATCCATAATGAATAAGTGGCACAAATATATGCAATATCTTCATTTTAAAAGGTCTACTTTGGACAATCTATTTCGTTAGAAGTGTCTCATTACTGGTAATCTGCAGGAGAGCCTTGAGTTTAATTTCCCTGTAACATCATCACTTTTTTATGAAAAAGGGTAACTTAGAAACTCTTTAAATTGGTCCTTTAAATCCATCATAAGTTTTTATGCTAATACCATAAAATTTAAATATAAAATACTGGATTACAATAAATATAATGGAAAATGTGTTCAAACCCTAGAAATATCTCAGTAGGAGTACTTACTGATCCTTCAGAGCAACTAATTATCTGCTGAAACAGCCGGTTATATAGACAGCTGATGATAGGCTCACTATGGGAGACAGATGGCGGTCCATGGAGAATGGCACTGTAACATACAGCAAAATAAATTACTTTAAAGACTGTGACACTCTGTATAGTTTACATATGACAGTACATTGACCGGATCATCACAATCTGACTTCTCCGAATGCTCCATGGAGCCAGGTGACTGGTGGGTCCCAATGATGGCTTCTTCAAACTTATCCATGGGGTTCAGATGACCGGCGGGTCCAAATCCTGGCTTCCACAAAGGTATTCTTGAGTTCAGTAATGGTCAATGGAGCAGATATGAATTCTTTCAGCTGGGGCCGTGGTCCCATAAGCTGGTATCCTGTAGAATGTGAAATCTAAGATGGAGCCATGATACCCTGGCTGCTGTCCTGTTCTTGGTTGTGGTTTTGTAAAGAGTCTCTGATCCTTTCAGAGGGATAGAAAAACCCTTTTTAAACCCGCTTCTGTGGCTCAGGTCATCATCCACAGGTCTGAGGGAAGGTGGGGTGAGTTTAACTCTCATTGTTTGAGTATTTAATCAATCTGCATAGTTCATCAACATATTAGCAAACATCTATTGTTCAATTACCCTAAGTCTCTGTCCCACAAAGATAGCACACAATAAGTTTCAACAAATATCAACTCAAGAGTCAATGTTAAAGGCTCATACGAAAAATAGTCTGTGTTTCTTGACCAATCAAAGAAAAACACATACATTCAAAAGTCAACATAAACATAATAGTCTATACCTCCTAGCTTACTGAAAATAGATGTCTGAATAATTAAGATTAAATGCTGTGTCATCACAAGTGACATTACCTAGAACTGGATATCCTTCTAAAAATAGATGAAAATTTGTCTAGGAGGCTGCCAAGAGACCTCCAGTAACATTAAACGAGCTGTAGGATTTTCTGGTACTTGTAAGTACAACATGTGATAACAATCTCCCATATTCTTCACAAGTCTGACCTATGGGGTAGGATGGCAAGACTTTTCTTACAAAGAAAAACATCCGAGATATTTTGCCAAAATCTACAGTGGATACGGAAAGTATTCAGACCCCTTTAAATTGTTCACTCTTTGTTTCATTGCAGCCATTTAGTAAATTCAAAAAAGTACATTTTTTTCTCATTAACGTACACTCTGCACCCCATCTTGACTGAAAAAAAAAAATGTAGAAATTTTTGCAAATTTATTAAAAAAGAAAAACTGAAATATCACATGGTCATAAGTATTCAGACCCTTTGTTCAGTATTGAGTAGAAGCACCCTTTTGAGCTAGTACAGCCATGAGTATTCTTGGGAATGATGCAACAAGTTTTTCACACCTGGATTTGGGGATCCTCTGCCATTCTTCCTTGCAGATCCTCTCCAGTTCTGTCAAGTTGGATGGTGAACGTTGGTGAACAGCCATTTTCAGATCTCTCCAGAGATGCTCAATTGGGTTTAGGTCAGGGCTCTGGCTGGGCCAGTCAATAATGGTCACAGAGTTGTTCTGAAGACATTCCTTTGCTATTTTAGCTGTGCGCTTAGGATCATTGTCTTGTTGGAAGGTGAACCTTTGGCCAAGTGTGAGGTCCAGAGCACTCTGGAATAGATTTTCATCCAGGATATCTCTGTACTTGGCCACATTCATGTTTCCTTCAATTGCAAGTAGTCGTCCTGTCCCTGCAGCTGAAAAACACCCCCATAGCATGATGCTGCCACCACCATGTTTCACTGTTGGGATTGTATTGGGCAGGTGATGAGCAATGCCTGGTTTTCTCCACACACACCGCTTAGAATTATCACCAAAACGTTCTATCTTCATCTCATCAGACCAGAGAATCGTATTTCTCTTAGTCTGGGAGTCCTTCATGTGTTTTTTAGCAAACTCTATGCAGGCTTTCATATGTCTTGCACTGAGTAGAGGCTTCCGTCGGGCCACTCTGCCATAAAGGCCTGACTGGTGGAGGACTGCAGTGATAGTTGACTTTGTGGAACTTTCTCCCATCTCCCTACTGCATCTGTGAAGCTTAGCCACAGTGATCTTGGGTTCTTCTTTACCTCTCTCACCAAGGCTCTTCTCCCATGATTGCTCAGTTTAGCTGGATGGCCAGGTCTAGGAAGACTTCTGGTGGTCCCAAACTTCTTCCATTTAAGGATTATGGAGGCCACTGTGCTCTTAGGAACCTTGAGTACTGCAGAAATTCTTTTGTAACCTTGACCAGATCTATGCCTTGACACAATTCTGTCTCTGAGCTCCTTGGCCAGTTCCTTTGACCTTATGATTCTCATTTGGTCTGACATTCAATGTGAGCTGTGAGGTCTTACATAGACAGGTGTGTGCCTTTACAAATCAAGTCCTATCAGTTTAGTTAAACACAAATGGACTCCAATGAATGAGTAGAACCATCTCAAGGAGGATCACAAGGAAATGGACAGCATATGACTTAAATATGAGTGTCTGAGCAAAGGGTCTGAATACTTATGACCATGTGATATTTCAGTTTTTCTTTTTTAATAAATTTGCAAAAATGTCTACATTTCTTTTTTTTCAGTCAAGATGGGGTGCAGAGTGTACATTAATGAGAAAAAAATGAACTTTTTTAAATTTACCAAATGGCTGCAATGAAACAAAGAGTAAAAAATTTAAAGGGGTCTGAATACTTTCCGTTCCCACTGTACATTAAGTCTGCAAAAAGCATGTGGGAAAATGTGTCATGGTCTGACAAAGACCAAGGTTGAACTTTTTGGCCATAATTCTATAAGGTTTGGTTGGCGCAAAGCTAACTTTGCACATCACTAAAAGAACACCATACCCACAGTGAAGCATGGTGGAGGCAGCATTATGCTTTGAGGCTGTATTTTGGCAGCTGAAACTATGGGTTCAGTTAAGGTGGTGAGAATTATAAACAGTTCAAAATGTCAGTCAATTTTTCAACAAAAACTTCAAGTCTCTGCTAAAAAGCTGAAGATGAATAAGAATTTCACCTTTACAATCGACAATGAACTTAAGCATACTTCAAAATCAACAAAAAAATGGCCTCGCTAAAGAAGATAAAGGTTTTTAAATGGCTCAACCAGACCCCAGACCTGAATCCAATTGAGAATCTGATGAGGGCTGTACACAGAAGATACTCCCGCAATCTGACTGATTTGTATCGCTACTGCAAGGAATAAAGGGAAAAGACAGAAAATTCTAGATGTGCAACGCTGATAGACCCTTACCCAAAAAGATTGAATATTGTCATAAAATCAAAGGGTACTTATCATAGAATCATAGAATAGAATCATAGCAACACAGTATTAATTTAACGGTGTGCATGTTCATGCAACCACATTACCCCTGCTGCCAATGATTAGTTCACCATGATTATGAGCCTCAGAAAATGTAAGTTGACAACACCTCAGATACGAGCCCTCCTAAATAATGTACATACATCAAATAGCTGAAACCAACTGTCCAAAGGCCACTACTGAGAACTGCAAACAAGTAGAGCGTTGTTTGGGCCAAGCAACACAAGGACTGGACATTGCATCTGTGGAAAACTGTCCTGTGATCAGAAGAGTCAAAATTTGGGATTTGTGGTACCAACTGCCAGGTCTTTTTGAGATCCATAAAAGTTGAGAGGGTGGTTTCTACATGTGAAGCAGGGAAAGGGAGTGTGATAGTTGAGATGGTATTTTGCTGGTGACAATGTTGGTGATTTTATTCCAATTTCAAGACGCAGTTACTCGGCATTGCTACCACAGCATTTTGCAATGACGTGCCATTGCATCTTTGTGGGATCATCTTCTGTGTTGCAATAGGACAATGACCCAAAACACCTAAAAGCTATGTAAGGGTTATGTGACCATGAAGGAGTTCTGTGTTAACTGAAATGGATCCACAATCATTAAACCTCAACTCAATTAATATATTTTCGATGAACTGGTCCGCAGAGCGAAGCAAAGTAGTCAACAAGTCTTCAGTACTAATCATGAGCGCAAGTGCTCGTCACTTGAGTTTGCTTTAGGTGCTCGAGTATGCCTCGAGTATTGCGGGTGCTCGAGTGACATGTTTGATTACGCACGGCCACATGTTTTGCAGCTGTTAGACATATAATAATGAGCACTTGCGCTCATCACTACTCAGCACCTCTGGGAATTCCTTTAAGACTGTTGGAAAGCCATTCCAGGTGACTATCTGATGAAGCTGCTTGACAGAATGCTAAAGGTATGTAAAGGTTGTATCAGAATAAATTGTGTAGATTCTAGAAATTTAAGATTTAATACATATTCTGGTTTGTTTCACACATGATTCTGTACTCCTTGATTCCATTTGGTTTCCTTTGACTTCAATCTGAATTTACAATGTCTACATTCTAATATGAACAAGGAAACCCATTGTACGAACCGGTGTGTACAAACTTTTGAATGGTACCATACCTAAGGACATAAATTTTGTCACAAATCAAATAGCAAAAGACTGAACAAAGCAAACAATTGGTTCTTTCACAATTGAAGATGACTATAATGCCTTCCAGATGCTCCTCTCAAAAATGGCAAAAAAAAACACCAACATGCATTCTGTACTAGCTTGTTATGAACACCTAAGTATCAGGAAGCATTATGATGTATATACATCATGCCATCAGGGCAAGAAGACTCACACAATCCACCAGTACTCTGCATGGTGAAGCACTGCATCTGTAAGAGGCTATACACCTTACTGACTAGATCATAACAAAGATTTTTCCTTTTGTTTGTTCATCTTTTGACCTTTACGTCTTTATGTATTTGTATTCTTTATTTCTCAATGCTAGGCTACTGTATTGAAATTCCTGAAGAAATAAAATTGCCAATCCAGGATGCCCCTTATTACTATTATCCATGTACCCTCAAGATTTCCCATCCTTTAAGAACCACCCCTCAAAGATTGCTGTCTACCTAAGGTTCTTTTACACTTCATATATTTATCTACAGATACCCTTGCTGTTTCAGATTTACCATTTCATTGTGTTTTTTTGGCATTTTCTAAGATTTATGAGGAAATAGAGGAATAAACCTGCTTTATTTTTTACACGGTTGAATTTGGCATAGGACAAGACTTATACACGTAAGCTCATGTGTGAGGTTTTTCGAGCCTAACATTCCCCAGAATAACTGATCCTTTTGGAGAAAAAAACAAAACAAAAAGATGAGTGACAGTCCAATCATCAGTGTACATTGCAGAGTCATATAATGGGGGGATACATACGCTTCTTGCAGCTGCAGTACTGAAAGGTAATCTGTTGCTATGTAAAGGGCTCGGAGATGATGTGAAAAGTAACATGCAGCGATATCTCCTCTGATCTGACTTGCTTTGGGTATTACATTGATCAGACAAGTGTGATTTTCTATGTCCCATACCTGTGAATATAAAGTCAGGATTGCATGTTATTCATAGAGATTTTATTTTACTGTCAATATATAAACAAAACATTAACGTGAACCAAGTCAGTGTTCTATCGACAACTTAAAGTGTACAATGTAACAGGAGAAAAATTACCATCACACTGCAATCCGTAGACACCGAGTAAATTTTCGTGTTCTCATCTCCAATCTTCAGGTAGGTAATAGGTGAGGAGTGTCCTCGCAGTGACCCAGTGGGCCAACTGTAACACATCGGAGGGCACAAAGGAAACGTCAATAAGATCAAACTTAAAAAAGTGGAGAGAAGTGCAAAGCCTGGACTCCATGCAGAAAGTTCAGGGATTCCCCTAAAGACAGGGCATTGATGTCTGACACATGATTTGTCATATAATCATAACCCCTTTCCTAACACCATCCTCATTTTTTTCTTCTCTCTTTCTTCCTCATCGTCCAGTTTCTTCCTTTACTTGTTTTCCTAATTATAAATTATTTATTGTTGTAAAGCACGATAGCAGAGCTGAATGTTACCACTGTTGACCATAGACATATTTTTCATAATTTTGCATACTTTAAGCCTTTGACAAAATTTGAAATGAAAAAAAAAAAAGTGATTTACCCTAAAAAAAAGATAACCTCACACAGCATGTACAAGTCAGCTTGGCTCATTTAGCTCTTTATCAATTAGCAGACCTAACACATAAATCCTATCAGTAAATTATACAATAATTCCATGTAATGTAATGTTTTCACGTGTGCCAATATTTGCCCTTAGAAATATTTGATCTTAGAAAAGGATCTAGGGATGTTATTTAAAGTTGTATTCCTAACTTGTAAAATAATGTCAATCATTGGACATGCCATCACTTAGTGGTCAGTTGGGATCCAATCCCTGGAGCTCCCAAGATCGTGATGATGAAGACACTGAAGTAATGGGGTAGCCAGAGGCATAACTATAATAGGTGCAGTGATTGCAATCGCACCCATGCCCTTGAGCCTGGGGAGCCCAAAAGGTCCCTTTGGCCCATTTGAAAAGACCATTGCTATTAAAGACTTGCAATAATTGGGGGCCCCGTTGGAGCACTTGTTTTAGTACCCGAGAGCTTCAAGTTACGCCACTGGGTGTAGCACTGCCTCCCTTTCTTCCTGCACCAAAAAAGATAGGTGACAAGCTCATGGCCTGCACATTACTGCATTTCCCTATACCCTGCTCCTGCTAGACACAGATGTCCTTTCAGTTGGAACATATCTGTTTTGACTCCTTGCTGGATCAAAATAAATTAATGCGATGAGTGAGAAAAGAAATGCAGCACTCACCAGCTGGAAAACATATCCAAACGTCTTTAATACACCATTCATGCTGTAGACATGGAAACAGACATTCAGGATTTACAAGGCATGTGGGGGAAGACGGACGACGGCCATTGCGCGATTGCTCGCTTCAACCGGTCCAGGTGAATCTGGAACGGTTGAAGCGAGCAGTCGCGAAACGTCCGTCGTCCATCTTCCCCCACATGCCTTGTAAATCCTGAATGTCCATTTCCATGTCTACAGCATGAATGGTGTATCAAAGACGTTTGGATATGTTTTCCAGCTGGTGAGTGCTGCATTTCTTTTCTCACTCATCGCATTGACTTGTTGAAGCTTTTTTCATGCTGAGCTCCACATACCAGCAGAAGTTTACCACTGAGTTCAGTGAACAGTGATTAAGTGTCTGAAGAAGTGGTGATTTAATACCCTAGTTGACGTTCATTCTTTTCTTGTTTGAGAATCAAAATAAATTACACTTGCTGAAAGACCTACACTGTTCATTTATTTTCTTTGGTGCTGAGGTTCCCACTCTCTTTAGTCAAGACCATGGATTCTTTCATCGAGCACAAAATACTCAATGGCAGTGCTGCCGGTCTCCCTTTTATCATTTCCTAGCAACATGGCATCATTACATAGGATAGTAGGAATACCCCTTAACTATAGCACCAACTAAACCCCCAATAAATAATAACTATAATAACTATACCCCCAAATAAATAATAACTATAATAACTATACCCCCAAATAAATAATAAAAACTAATTTGCAATTGGAATAGATCTACACTTCCACATTTAGTGCAGAGGGACGTATTTCACATACACATGGTGTAAGCAAATGAAACAACAATATTTAACACACAGTAATATAAAGCTGTCTCGTTTTCCTATATATTACAGACATAAAATACATGATGAAACCTATAGATCAGGTGAATATGACCACAGTTCAGAGTCACAGGGACCTACCTAGGTACATATGGATTCCATATACGAACAACCCTGTCTAGTCCTCCAGTTACCAGGATGTTGGCTTCTTTTGAGAAATCAAAGGTTTTGACACCTCGTTTGACCCTAAACAGGGATTCATCACTTATATTTCTCTTGGGTGGAACATTTCCGGACAACATAGACCTCTTGCTTTTCATGCTGCCAGATTCCATAAGGTCTTTAAGGCGCTTCTGTAAATTTTTGGTCCCTTCTACGCAACCTGTCCCAAAACCCACAACAAATAGTACAATATTCCAACCATAAAATAAATAACAAAAAAAATTTAAAACAATCGCTGTAACTATACACTATAACACCAAAGCATAAAAAGTAGTTGTGACAAATGAGATCGGCTACATATTTCCAATGAATGAATTCAGTGTATACACAAACTTTTTTGGTCTAAGGGCCACATTGTCTGATTGAACCAAGCACGTGGGCAACAATAAAGAGTAATAAACACCTAATATAAATATATCTAATAGGTGCTGATTCCATTTTTAAGACGCACATATAGCAAATAGAGGTCCTTTTCTCTCTTGTTCACAATCCAGAATGGACGATACCATAGATTCAGCTTTCTCCATAATAGTTTATGTGATTTGCTGACAGTTGAGCTTTTCCCTTCTCCCATAAATTACAATGATTATGGCAGCACTCATGTCCGGCCACTTCTTTACTTCATCTACTCCTTGCCTAGATGAAGACATGGTCCCAGACATGGCCACACAGTGCACCATTAATGGTTGGCCATCCTTACAGTACTACCTGACACTCCTCTACTCCCTAACATGGAAAATGTATATGAGCAGCCACCACACACTATGAGGCATGTCTGTGACCAGACAGATGAAGCCCGCACATAAGAGGCATCGTGGGCAGTAGGTTGGGCAGCCCTGTTTAACGAGATCCCTTGTAGAACATCCACCTACCTATTATAAGCGCCGAGTAATCATCATTGGAACTTGAAATGATGGATTCAATTGACTGAACATATCTGATCTGCGGATAAATAAGAAATGTAGCAGTATGCACAGTAGGGTTAATTCTATTAACACGTGATTTGTAAATGTTTCCTGTGCTTGAAAACATTATAACTATAGCTATTATTGAGCTCGGTACCAATAGCCCACCAGATTATTCTGCGGATCTATCATCCATACAAGACTTGTGCTAGTCCACCTTTAAGTTCATCAGTAATATTAACCAACATAGGCCTCATTCAGACTCTCTGATTATTCACGTACACAAAAAGCCCAGTATGATCGTCTTCAGTGGCTTAGACCTGCATGGCATCAGTGTTTGGTCCGTGTATCAGTTTTTATCATCAGTGTTTTATCAGTGATTTTCACGGATGGATAAATAAATTACAAACTTTCTCCTATTCATTACAATGTTAACCACAGACAGCACGCAGACTGCACACTGATGCCATCCCTGTGTTGTCCATTATTTTCACAAACCCGTAGTCTTGTATTAGTACTTTTCTTCTGTAATGCCAGTTAAAAAGGACATGTCTCCTTGATTTTTGCAAAGTCACACGGTCAGTGAACAAGAGCACAGACATGTTAACAGCCCCATAGACTGAAAATCATGGCTAGAACACATACGTGAAAAACGGATGTCTGAATGAGGGCATATAGGAATAGGGAAGGGAAAGCATGTCTGACATTGTGCTGAATGGCGGGATCTCTCCCTGGGCCAGTCTGATCATGGGTGATTTTGTTGTCTCTTTAGAGAGATTCCCAACCCCAAAAAGTAATTCTAATATTGCACAAGTTGGTTAAATTAGGAATACCCAGTTGGCAACGAATGTCCTATTTTTGCCTCTCAGCAGCGAGTACAGACAGTGATAATTCCTCAAATACCATTTTTTCACCAAGAAAAGCTATCGCTTTGGAAGTGAGGTGGATGAGTAGAAACCGAGGCAGGTAAAAAGGCAGTTTCTACAACTCACCCTATCTCCTCTATTCATTTTACACGCTATATGATAATATAAGAACATCGTTGTCTCAGGAGACCGCAGCTCATAACTTATAGTTCCAGCCATGGGTCTGATTAGACCTTAGTAGGGGACTGGTATCACAAACAGAACATTTTCCAAAGTATGGACACCCCCTCATATGGGGGCTTTCTAATAAAAGAAACTGGGTAATACAGACAGATAAATGATCTTACCTGTGTAACCCAATCGTTATGTACCTTCCAACGTATATATTTCATGTTCTTCAGCTCTGTATTGTGATCTATTGCAAGATTGGGAATTTCATCCACAACCTGATATTTTGTCCAGTTCCTTTTTTATTTGACAAAAAGAAATTATATAAAGTTAATTAATACTTATAGTCAGCATTGCATGATTTAAAGGGGTTGTCCAGGACTTTAATATTGATAGCCTACCCTTATGCACTACCCTTCTAAGAAGCTGGGAGCTGAACGCAAGTACTTGAGAACGGCCACTACTGAGTGCACGGATCTGCGGCGTTCTAGCTCCGCACACTGCTTACTTCCGACCGATGCGGGACCTGCTAACAGTGGACTGGTAAGGGTGCAGGGCGTTGGACCCGCACCAGTCTGATATTGATGACCATCATTATCAAATTCCTGGACAACCCCAAATGAAAGTCATCAGAAACCAATAATATCTTGAAATAGCCCTACAATACTTACCTGAGAGTTTCTGCCATGCATGACACTATAATAATGTTGATGCAGCCCTATAACACAATGGTTAGTCAATATAATGTCCACTTTTATTCAGGAGCCCTTGCTAATGTATAAAGCGCTCAGAATAATGACTTACTTGCTCATCACCAAAGTAAATGATACACTCGTCTGCATCACGGAGGCTAAAATAAGAAAATGTAAAAAAAATGGCTGTAAGTGGAAAGGTTCCTAGTTGTGCATGTTACAATAGTTAAAATTAGTTACGATAGTTAAAAATGACAGCCGGTTATTATAATATCATGCCCAGATCTAAGCATCACAATGATAGGAACTCACAGTGGGTACATTGGCAGAATGGCAAATCTGAGTATATTGCATGGTTTATTTATTGTATAAATGCAATCAAATAAAGGTTATGAGTAAAATGTACAAACTTTCGTTTGTTTGCAATAAACCAATCGCATAAGAACAATTTAAATGTCTCAATATAATGAATATAACAAGAGGTTTATCCAAATTCAACACAAAATGCCACTTTATTGACAGTCTCAGAATTATTCATCCCCTTCACTGCAAGCGTTTTTAGTACTGAGTAGAGCCCCTTTGGTGAAAGCAGAGGTGAAAGCTGGAATGTCACTCATCAGGGCAATGACAAACATGCCAGAATATCATGGCAGAATATTGTACTTGAATACGAAAAGGGGAACCCTAAGAATGTTGCGTTGTTTTAGAACCTCCAGGGGGGTCTCAGAGTCCTTCATTCTGCAATGTGTGGCATGATAGGTCTGGCATAAGTTGAACAGGGGTATCTTGATAGAGGATAAAGTCCAACTTCCGAGCCTTGATGGGAATACGCTTATATCTATGGACCCTGCATATCACGTCACATGGTTTTGTGGCATCAATAGGTTGGGAACCTAGAGATTTATTGGCTCTGTCCAGTTCCTAAGAGGTATCAGGGGGTAGGTTTAAGATTGAATAGAACAGATTTGAGGATCCCCCTAATTATGATATTATTATGTCTTCCCCTATTTGTAATGTAATCCATAAGGTCTAGCTGGTATAAGTGAGAAGAAATAGATTGTTTCATAGATTTGCATTTCAGTAACGATCACCCTCTCTGTTAACTATTGCACCCCCTCTCTTTTGGAGGCAGTCTCTGCTTTATAGGAGGATAACAGTCTGGATACATAGTTCTCCATATTTTCCCTGGTTGGTATGGCTCTTATGCGAGCTCTAAGTTCTTACCATACCCTGTCATGATGTGATAGGGCTTCAATTGAACACCCTTCTGAATGCCCAGGTGAGGGCATGTATAGCATTACAGCAGAAGGCCCACTCTCAGATTTCTGCAGGTGGAATGAACTCCAAACAATGTGGAATAAGGAAGAGGTTATTGATATCTCCATTGAAGGAGCAGGGGATTGAGGACCGTTCTGAGTACAAGGGACGCATCTCTGAGAAAGCAGTGTAGACTTCTGTCCGCCATCTTGACACTTGCAGTCCATCCTTTGCAGTGAAAAAGGCAACTGGATTGCACCAAATACGGGCATCCAAGTGCTCAGACTCCGCCAGCAGGCTCCGCAAAGATTAAGCATCTTTTTAAAAAGTTTAAAGGGGTTGTCCAGGCTTCTGATTGCAGACTTTTGAACCCTAACAAAGATTTGCATACATTCGGTCATGTGCCTTACTCAGTTCACTTGTATTAAGCAAGGCCCAGCATGCCTAGTCGGAATATAGCTGGAAGTATGCAGACTGACCACCCACTCTCACAGTGGTCATTGGAGAATCCTGACAACGTGTTGTGAGGATTCAAGAGTCTGCAGTCACATAGAGTGATTGCAGACTTTCATCACAAGCCTTGACAACCCCTTTAAGACTATGTGCATATGTTGAGTATTTGCAGCTGATTTTACTACAGCACAAACCAGAATGCTGGCAGGAAAAACGCTGTATAAATAATGCAATTTTTAAACTTTTTTACTGGCTGCATTTTTTCCCTATTTATTTGAATGGGTGAAAAAGTCTGCAAAAAACCCTGAGACAAGTGACATGCTGCAGATTTGAAAAAAAGCTTTGGTGGGTGAAATCTGTAAGTAAAAAATAAGCAGCATGTGCATGAAACTTCAGAAATCTCATTTATTTTCCTGGTGCCAGGGCCGGCGTCAGCACCCGGCACACCCGGGCAAGTGCCGGGGCCCTGAGCAGGCGGGGGGGCCCACTCGCCGTCTGGCACCCCCGCGCCCGTTAGCGGAGGAGAGCGGTGTCAGCGCCGCCACTGGGCCCCCCCCCGCTTGCTCAGGGCCCCGGCATCAGCTGGCACAATACTTACCTCCCCGTGCCTCCGCTGCCGCAGCTCCGGGCTCCAGGGGGCGCCGGCGCTTCCTCTCACAGCAGCGCCGCTGAATGACGTCATCATTCAGCGGCCGGCTGTGCAGAGAGCGCGGACGCTGGACGGGTGAGACGTGTGTGTTTGTGTCTCTGTGTGTGTATGTCTGTGTGTATGTAGTGCGGTGCTTTATGTGTGTGTGTGTGTGTGTGTGTGTATGTGTGTGTGTATGTATGTGAGAGAGTGCTTGTGTGCTGTCTGTGTGTGATGATGAACATACAAAAAAAAAAAAAAAAAGTATGTTTGAGTGCAGCCTTTTTTTTTGTATGTTTTACATGGGGGTAGCTTCCCTTGGTTTGCACCTAGTTCACATTAGTCTGGATGTGCCAGTCAGGTTTTTTTGTCTATTGAATGTTAGCTTGCTGACTGAGCACTCCGCCCCCACCAGGTGGTGATTTTAATTACACCAGGTCCCTACTTTACCCATAAATGCAGGCATTGCTGACAGAGGTGCATATTCACCCAGAAATTCAGATATCAGCCTAATAGAGGTATGTTCACATTAGGTCAGGGACTCACCAGTATTGAGACCACCTTGATGATGGTTGGTGGGCTTTAAAATGTTTGGCCAAATGTTTATACTAAGCGTCTCAAATTTTTCCTTATATTCCAAAGCCATATTGCTATTCTAAATTTCATGTATTCCATATTGTCATGCTTTAGTATGTTTGAGTGCAGCCTTTTTTTTGTATGTTTTACATGGGGGTAGCTTCCCTTGGTTTGCACCTAGTTCACATTAGTCTGGATGTGCCAGTCAGGTTTTTTTGTCTATTGAATGTTAGCTTGCTGACCGAGCACTCCGCCCCCACCAGGTGGTGATTTTAATTACACCAGGTCCCTACTTTACCCATAAATGCAGGCATTGCTGACAGAGGTGCATATTCACCCAGAAATTCAGATATCAGCCTAATAGAGGTATGTTCACATTAGGTCAGGGACTCACCAGTATTGAGACCACCTTGACGATGGTTGGTGGGCTTTAAAATGTTTGGCCAAATGTTTATACTAAGCGTCTCAAATTTTTCCTTATATTCCAAAGCCATATTGCTATTCTAAATTTCATGTATTCCATATTGTCATGCTTTAGTATGTTTGAGTGCAGCCTTTTTTTTGTATGTTTTACATGGGGGTAGCTTCCCTTGGTTTGCACCTAGTTCACATTAGTCTGGATGTGCCAGTCAGGTTTTTTTGTCTATTGTGTGTGATGATGGGCAGGCATTGCTGATAATGGGGAGGCATTGATGATGATGGGGAGAAGATGATGATAATGGGCAGGCATTGATGATAATGGGGAGGCCATGATGATGATGGGGAGGCCATGATGATAATGGGCAGGCATTGATGATGGGGAGGAGATGATGATGATGGGCAGGCATTGATGATGATGGGGAGGAGATGATGATGATGGGCAGGCATTGATGATAATGGGGAGGCCATGATGATGATGGGGAGACAATGATGATGATAAGGAGGCAATGATGATGATGAGGAGGAAATCATGATGATAATGGGGAGTCTTTCCACAGCGCCCTTTCCTGAGCCGTAACAGTGCAGAACGCAGTACAGCGCAGAGGAGAGCTCCATATTTTGTATGGAGCATTATATGGGGACCAGTATCCTGCATGGAGCATTATATGGGGACCAGTATCCTGTATGGAGCATTATTTTGGGTCCAGTATTCTGTATGGAGCATTATTTTGGGTCCAGTATTCTGTATGGAGCATTATATGGGGGGTGACATCCTGCATGGGGTATTATATGGGTGATGAGGGGAGACTATGTGGTGCCCATAATATTGTATGGAGGACTGTACTGTCCAGTCTGTTCTGTGCGCTGTGAGGATTTGGCGGTTTTTGAGCTATTGTACAATTTACAATAGATATCACTCATGTAATGGAAGAAGTGAAGTGTTTGGCACTGTACTGTACCCATATTTCTCTGCTGTATCTGTGCATCATGAATCGTGGTCTGTGCTAAAGGGGCCACTGAGGCTCTTTCGCCCGGGGCCCATAAAAACCTGGAGCCGGCCCTGCCTGGTGCTATAAAATGTTGCATTTTCTTTCCCATTAAAAAAATGCAGTAAGTGGGCAAGCACTTATCATATTTTTTGGACTATAAGACACACTTTTTTCCCAAAAAATTTGGGAGGAAAATGGGGGTGTATCTTATAGTCCGAATATATCTTACATTCGGACAAGGGCAGCGGCGGTGGAGCGGTGTCACAGTTCCTGGCTCTGCTGCGTAGCCACACATGCGTGAGTGTCTCCACTGCGCTGCATTACCACCCGCATGTACGGTCCCTGGCTACCGCTGTGGAAGCTACCCGTGGGTTGCAAGGTCCTCTGCAGTTGTGCATGACTTACCACGTGTTCAGGTTTGCAGCAGTTGCCAGGTGTCCTTTGCTATGCTGATTTGTGTCTGGCTGTGCTAGGGTGCGCGGACCACACCTCCCTTGCTTTTATGAGGAATGGGTGTGTGCTAGAATTGCTGCTCCAGCCTATCGCTGTGAGGCAGTTCCTATATAAAGTTCCCCTGCCCTGTGGGGCATTGCCAGAGCTTTGCATTGAGTTCCTGAACCTAGCCATGTGTGTTTGTGTGTTCAGCTCCTGCTCTGATTGCGATCAGTTCTGGGAGAGCTGATGCCCTTTGTCCTGTCTTGTGTTTTTCGCCTGCTCTGGGGGCAGAATACCCAGATCCATTTGTGTTCCGTCTTTCCACCTGCTCTGGGGGGCAGAAAACCCAGATCGCATTTCCTGGAGGCTGCATATCCAGGCCTGTTCCTGTTGTGTCTTGTTTCCTGAATCCTTGATCCTGGATCTGTTCCTGTACCTGACTCTGTCTGAACTGTGTCTGCTGTGTTATGTTCCTGAAGTCCTTCTGCGTCCTGAACCCTGTGACCAGTGACTGTGACTCTTTGCTAACTGACTTTCTGTGATCTATCTAACCTGGGCTCATCTTGGAAGTAGGAGTCCGGTGTGTCTGCTGAGTTTCTGCTACTCTGTGCTCAGCTTGTTATACGGTGCAATTCCCGGCCGGCTCCAGTTCAACCCAGCGGGGCTTGCACCAGACCGCTTGGGTTCCTTTTTAGGTCGCTGCCAGATGTCCGGAGCCCGATGACCGTGGCCTCTTGTTCGGAGCCTGATGACCGTGGCCTGATATCCGGTGTCCGATGACCACTTCCAGATGTCCGGATCCTATCCTTCCCTACCCGATGCCCGGAGCCTGCCGATCATTGCCAGATGTCCTGAGCCTGATGACTGCGGCCTCATGTCCAGAGCCTGATGTCCGGAACCTGTCGATTGTTGCCAGATGTCCGGAGTCCGATGCCAGTGTTCTGATGTTCTACCTGAGATCCGAGTCTTTATGTCCCGATGTCCTGATGTCCTTCCTGATATCCTGATGTCCGGCTTGTGCCCTGATGTCCAGTCCGTGTTCCCGCTTGTGCCCTGATGTCCAGTCCGTGTTCCGATGTCCAGTCCTTGTTCCGATGTCCAGTCCGTGTTCCGAAGTCCAGTCCGTGTTCCGATGTCCCGTCTGTGTCCAAATGTCCAGTCCCTGGTTCTGGAGGTCCAAGTTGTGCTGGGAGGTCAATGGGTCATGCTTCCTGCAGCGGCGACCCTGCTCCGGCCTCATGTAACCCCACATCACCTCAGCCACACCCCTGGTAAGCTGAATTTGGACTGTAATACAGATCCTCATTTTCACGTTAAAGCATTTTTTTTTCCTATTTTCCTTCTCTGAATTTGGGGTGCGTCTTATGGTCCGAAAAATAAGGTAAAATTCTGATATGCCAGAATTCTAATGAAAATGTTTGATGAATCAAGGCCTAAATGTTTCTTTTCATTTTGACAATTTTAGATAAAAGCAGAATACAGAAATAAAGCTTTCTTTCTTACTTCTCTATCAAGTTTGAGAACAAAATGTCTAATTAGAATAGCGATAAAGAAAGGTAAAGTTGTTACTTTTAGCATCAGAAATAATGACGCTACGTGAGTATGCCAATACAAAGATAACAGCCAAGAAACAAGTAGAGATTACCTGCAACCTAGGTGCAGAGGCATTGACTCAAAACCAACAATTTGACAGTATGGTTCAAAGTTGGAAAGCTCATAAAGGCGAATTTCTCGGTCACTGCAAATAGAAATACACAGTAGTAGTTTACTGGATACCAAACCTCCTAACATTTCAGATGGTCACGTGTGGGCACTTGAAGAGAACCTGTCAGCACAATTTTGTAATGTAAAGTAAAGACATGGCTGAAGTACAATGATATCATTGGTGAAGAAATCCACTTTGTTCCTCTTTAATTAGCATTTCAAAATTTTCTGCTAATTTGATTTCGGTGCACAGGGGCTGGACTGTGCATTGGGTCTTCTCCTACTTGAGTGTGATTCCCCAGCCACTACGCCAGCCTCCGGTCTTTGGATAACCTGCCTAATGTCAGTGCCATGCCTGCCAAATCTCTGCAGTGAACTATCATTCACAGACCGGAGCAGGCGGAGGGGCAGGGTATCACAGACAGGTAGGAGAAGACTCAGTGCACAGTCCCGCCCCGGTGCACTGAAATCTAATTAGCAGAAAACTTCAAATGCTGATTAAAGAAGAACCACAATGCGGATTTCTTCACCAAAGGTATCAATTGAATCTGTATTACAGCGCCATTACAGCTTTACATTACAAAATCATACTGACAGGTTCTCTTTCCTAGGGCTAAAGAATTCAGTGGGACCAACATATAACAATGATAAACTTGAAACATAACAACATTCTTACCAAGTGCCGACAATTAATTTGTTATACTGAGGCATCAATGTGGAATCAGAAATCCATTTAATTTTCCTGTTTGGTTGTTTCTGCTCCTCCTGTAAAACATATGTTAGGTCTCTAAACTTACATGTACCATGCAACCAATGAATGTGAGGATATTCTGATAGAGGATATCTGAGAAGGCAGTCAATTCTCAATGTACAGTCATGGCCAAAAGTTTTGAGAATGACACAAATATTAATTTTTACAAAGTCTACTGCTTCACTTTTTCTAATGGCAATTTGCATATACTCCAGAATGTTATAAAGAGTGATCAGCTTAACAGCAATTACTTGCAAAGTCAATATTTGGCTAGAAAATGAACTTTATCCCCCAAAACACATTTCAACATCATTGCAGCCCTGCCTTAAAAGGACCCGCTAGCCTCTTTTCAGTGATTGCTCCATTAACACAGGTGTGGGTGTTGATGAGGACATGGCTGGAGATCAATCTGTCATGATTAAGTAAGAATGACACCACTGGACACTTTAAAAGGAGGCTGGTGCTTGGCATCATTGTTTCTCTTCTGTTAACCATGGTTATCTCTAAAGAAACACGTGCAGTCATCATTGCAATGCACAAAAATGGCCTAACAGGGAAGAGTATCGCAGCTAGAAAGATTGCACCTCAGTCAACAATCTATCGCATCATCAAGAACTTCAAGGAGAGAGGTTCCATTGTTGCCAAAAAGGCTTCAGGGCGCCCAAGAAAGACCAGCAAGCGCCAGGACCGTCTCTTAAAAGTGTTTCAGCTGCGGGATCGGGCTACCAGCAGTGCAGAGCTTGCTCAGTAATGGCAGCAGGCAGGTGTGAGTGCATCTGCACGCACTGTGAGGCGGAGACTCTTGGAGCAAGGCCTAGTCTCAAGGAGGGCAGCAAAGAAGCCACTTCTCTCCAGAAAAAACATCATGGACAGACTGATATTCTGCAAAAGGTACAGGCAGTGGACTGCTGAGGACTGGGGTAAAGTTATTTTCTCTGATGAATCCCCTTTTCGATTGTTTGGGACATCAGGAAAACGCCTCATTTGGAGAAGACAAGGTGAGCGCTACCACCAGTCTTGTCTCATGCCAACTGTTAAGCATCCTGAAACCATTCATGTGTGTGTTTGCTTCTCAGCCAAGGGAATCGACTCTCTCACAGTCTTACCTAAAAACACAGCCATGAATAAAGAATGGTACCAGAATGTCCTCCAAGAGCAACGTCTCCCAACCCTCCAAGAGCAGTTTGGCGATCAACAATGCCTTTTCCAGCATGATGGAGCACCTTGCCATAAAGCAAAGGTGATAACTAAATGGCTCAGGGAACAAAACATAGAGATTTTGGGTCCATGGCCTGGAAACTCCCCAGATCTTAATCCCATTGAGAACTTGTGGTCAATCATCAAGAGACGGGTGGACAAACAAAAACCTAAAAATTCTGACAAAATGAAAGCATTGATTGTGCAAGAATGGACTGCTATCAGTCAGGATTTGGTCCAGAAGTTGATTGAGAGCATGCCAGGAAGAATTGCAGAGGTCCTGAAGAAGAAGGGTCAACACTGCAAATATTGACTTGCTGCATTAACTCATTCTAACTGTCAATATAAGCTTTTGTTACTCATATGTTTGCAATTATTATATTTCTGTCTGTGATAAAAACATCTGTCAAACACACATAAAAACCAGAGGGCAGTAGATCATGTAAAAATATAATATTTGTGTCATTCTCAAAACTTTTGGCCATGACTGTACGTAAAATTTAATAACGCAGCATAAAAGTGGCTAGAATGGCTGATGTTCTGTTGAATTAGTAATGTCACAGTTACTTTGACTCCGTAGTAAAGTAAAACTAAACATAGGCTTCAGGATATGCTTCCCATGAAACCAGCATCTACTATGGAGCCTCCCTCTCCAACATTAGTGCTCAGGAGGGTAGTATGCACAGACAGTTGCAATATAGATGTTGTCAGTTGTTTAGCCATATTTACACAAATCTCCCATTTTTTCCTTTTACAAGCTTCATGAAGTCATGAAGCGCTTTGGGAAGCACTGAGAAGTCTAGGGCTTCCTTCCTTCTGTGGACTGCTCTTGTTAGGACAAGAGTCTTTGGGGTTAACCAGGATGGCCATGACAGTTTAAAGGGTCTTTATAGGGTTAGAACCGGACTACTTTTTCCACTGTTTTTATTAACATTTTAACAAATTAATAAATTAACTGTATTACATTCTTTTTTCTTCTCAAGAATGTCATAGGAAGGTATGGGGAAGGGTAGAATGGTAGGGGAATGTAATGGGAAAATGATAAGGGTAATTACATTAGAAAACTCAAATCAGGGTGATACATAGACAATTATATTAATTGACATATAGAGTCAAGTTAGTGTCATAATCCATTCTCAAACATATTTATTAATTTTACTTGTCGTAAAGGTTAGACAAGTGTTATAACTTAACTGATAGGTAACAAAGAGAATTGAAGGGGTAAAAAGAAAAATAACAAGTCCTGGAGTAATTGCTTCTATTATAGGTGGTCAGCAAAAGTATGCATCAAGGTTTGGGAAATAAAGAAATCCATCGGTCCCATTGTCTTTCACATTTGGTTAGACCGTCGTTAATTGTTCCAAGGAATTATGTAGGTGAAGTCGATCCACAACGTCAGAAAATCTAGGGATATCTGGTTTCTTCCAATAGAAAGCGATTAGATTCTTGACTACTAACAAAGTGTGTATTACAACATATCTTAATGAAGGATGTATACTATCTAAGTCTATGGAAAGTAGGGCATTTTGAGGGGTAAGTGTAAAGTCTCTGTCAAGGGGGCTATTTATGTAAAGGGAAACTTGGTTCCATAATGGCTTGATCTTTGGACAGCTCCAAAATATGTGGAGCAGGTTTCCTGTATATCCACAACCTCTCCAGCATGAAGGTGAGTGTTCATAGTTAATATGTGATAGTCTTGCAGGGGTGTAGTACCACCTAACCATTAACTTGTAGTAAGATTCGTGGAGGGATAAAGAGATGTTGGAAGTATATGAGTTTTTTATTGCCCCCTCCCATTGATCTACACTTAGCGAGGTCTTTAAGTCAGTTTCCCATCGGGACATATAGGAGTTTTTGTGGAAATTATTGTCGTTGCTAAAATAGTTGTACACGTATTTTGCACTCCAGAAAATCTTGTGGTCTGCGCTGTTGAGAAGTAGACGTGCTATCTCTGTGTTTGGCGTTGTTTTGCAAACAAAATTTCACATGTGTTCTTTTAGGATGATATAGGACATAAAATCTGATGACTGGATGTCAAATTTTTTTTGTTATCTCCAAAACTTACAGAATTATTGTTATCATAAACGTCTCTAATTTTTTAATGCCTGCTTGAATCTACCCTTATGGGATCTGAAATTTATGTTTAAATGCAATCAAAGATAGCTGAAAATTACCTATTAGATGTATGAAAGATGTGTATCTTCGTACCGTGTTAGCCAGTAGATAGAAAAATATTTAGACTTGAGAGTCCTCAGTGGTTGAGGTATCAACCACTGAGGACTCTCAAGTCTAAATATTTTTCTATTAGATGTAGTCTATTATCTCTCCTATGTGGTCTAGCAAGTTTATCCCATGCGGAAGTTACTGCCGAGAAGATAGGGTGAGAAGGCTTACGAGTGTTATGTTCGAATAAATGGTTAAATAGATAATCTTTCAGTGGACAGTTATTGTTTTGCATTATTTCTAGCTTTAACGAGGCCGGTGGTGAGGTTTCTTTAATCCAGTAAATACTTTGTTTTATTAAGTTTACTAAAAAATAAGCTTGAAAGTTTGGTAGCCCCAATCCTACATTAGATTTCTTTTTATAGAGAACATCTTTGGCTACTGTTGCTTTTTTCCGTTCTAGATGAAAGAGTTAACAGACAGTTGGATTTTGTTAAGGTGAGAGGCTGGGAAAGTTAAGGGTAATGCTCTGAAAATGTATAAAATCTTTGGAAGAATAATCGACTTAACCACTGAGATTTTTCCCATCCATGTTAGACCTAAATTCTCCCAGCTTAGAAAGTCTTTCGAGATTGTATCTATAATATTGCTGCAGTTGGATTTAATAGTCGAGTGAATGTTTTTAGCGAAAAAGACTCCTAAATAGGAAATTTTTTTCCTCCTCCCAAGTGAAATTGGTTGAATTTTTCAGGATATGGTTGGTTCGGTCGCTAAGGTTAAAGTGTAATAATTTTGACTTTTTGCTATTTATTTTGAAATACGAGATCATGGAGAATGAATCTAGTATTATCAGCAAAGAGGTGGTAGATTTTATAGGGTCTAATAAGGTTAGCAATAGGTCATCTGCGAACAGACTGATTTTATACTGACCGGGGTCAGGATGCCTGAAATTGAATTGTCTCTTCTGATCTGTTCTGCTAGCGGTTCGAAGGCCATGGCAAAGAGAAGGGGTGATAAGGGGCAACCCTGCCTTGTGCTGTTACTAATGGGAATGAATCTGGAGAGATGATTGTTGATGTATATCCTCACATTTGGATGTGAGTATAGTGCAAAGATAGATGTTAATATTCTGTCAAAACCGAATTGAGTCAGAACCATTCTAAGGTAATCCCAATTGACCCTATCGAATGCCTTTTTGGTGTCTAGCGTTAATATGATCGAGGGGGATTTTGTTAGATTAATTATATTAATAATGTTTAACAACCTTCTAGTACCATCTGAAGACTGTCTACCGTCTATAAATCCCAACTGATCATTGCTGATCAATTTAGGAAGTATACTTTTCAGCCTATCCGCTAGCATTTTTGAATAAATTTTTAGATCACTCTTGATAAGTGAGATGGGTCTGTAGTTCTATACTTTTTCAGAGTCGTTTTGGATTTGGGAATCATTATTACTGTTGCCAGAACAGGACTACTGACAATGAGGAACAGGGACCTCTGAGAGATGAACTGATATGATATGCAACGACTTTGCTGAACCTCAAGATAGCTGAGATTGTTCCCAATTTTTACTCCCCTGTATTTATCTACTGTGTATGGATGTGTGGCTCTTTTATGCTATATGATGATAGGTAAAGGCAACTAATACTTATATTAATTGAGGTGGGTCTTAAGGACCACATCTGTAAAGACTGACCACTGTCAGCAATGGTTACCATCCATTTATCCTACCACCAATACTTTTGCTAACTTACTCATAAGTTGTCTTTTTCTTGTTTTTGTATTGTTCTATATGTATATCTATGATACAGGTGACTTTAGGCTATTTTAGGGAGATTGCGGCTGCAATTATTTTCACATCTTTAATAAAGGTTATATTTTACGAGCACTCTCTTTTTTCGCTATTGTAATGAATTACACACAGTGAGTTAACGTGAACCCTTGATAAGACGTGGAAATTGAATTATTTTCTCTCTATCTTTTTGTCCTTTATACAATTTCTTTTCCTAGAAGTACAGGAAAGAATCATTGAAGTTATGTTCACAAAAGTTTTTTTTAAAGAAATCTCACATCTTTATGAAATTAGTGTTTGATATTTTTTTAGAAGCAGTTTTCAGTTTCAATGCATGTTTTAAGGCTTTTGGATATGTTCACATTGAGTTGTTTTGATGTGGAAAAAATCTCAAGAGAAATCCATCCAGCTTTTGACAATTAATTCAGTCCTAAGGCTATTGGGACACTGAGTCTTATCCTATCAATCGCAGCCGCCAAGTTTTACCAAGCAAAGCCACTTCAGGAAAGTGCTGGCGGTCATTTTTCGGAATCAGCTTCGCTGTCGGTCTTGTCTTGCCAACATTTTTCACTCTATTCTACAATACTACAAGATAACCTGTCATGTATGATGATGTTATTGACCTGCAGATATAAGGCTAATCTGCATGTAAGTAGTGTTATGAAGGTGCCTGGCCACCATGCTGAAAGTATGACACCCGGGAGAACATTAGCTTTATTTATCCTGGGAGCTACAGGATTTCAGTCATGCAGGCGGGCCGAAGCAATTACAGCCTCTGCTGACACTACTGAGAGTGGCGGCAGTAAGCAAACCCTGTCACTGACTGACAGCCGAGTTTACACTGATTCACCACAGAGAAGGCTGTCAGTCAGTGCTGGGGCAGTGACTAATTATTCCAGGCATGCCTGCATGACTGAAAGCCGGCAGCTCCTGGGAGAAATAAAGTTCATTTTCTCCTAGGAACAGTGCTTGCACCTTCATAATGCTATTAACATGCAGATTAACCCTATGTCAGCAAGATAAAGGGGACCTGTTATGTCCAATAATGCTATTAAGTGTTGAAAGTCATCACATATCCTCAATATTCCCCATAGAGAGGTAGATTATCTTTGAAAACCAATTCATCCAGGTAGTAACTAAGGCAGAGGTCATCCTTCGTGACTCAGTAACATTACCAGAATGCAGCGACTTTTCTTCAACTTCAGATCTGGCGTCCAGACTGAGACTACACCATCTTGTCCTACAACCAGAAGTGTATTATCTGGCATTGGAGAAATCTGGATAAATGGTTCCCTATGGGGATTACTGTCTGTGACTATGGCCGGAAGGTGGAAGGACACTCTGTGATTATCTGGCTGCTGGACATGACGCTGAAGTGGAATTTGTTCTTCCATGTTTGACACCTGTAATAATACATGACATAAAATTCATATAAACACAATGCACAACTTAATCCACAATATCAAACAATGTCCCTTATGCCAACTAAAGTAATCGTGCGGATGGCTTCAGCATAAAAGACATCCATTTCTGATCCTAGTGTTAATTTTGTGCTTACCCATTCAAAACACAGATTGGAGTTCACAGGTGTAGACTTTTCCTTACATAAGTGCAATTCCAAGAAATTACATGACCATAAGTTGCATGTGCCAGGTGCTATATGCATTTTGTGAATTTTGCACATAAACTCTGTGATACAGCAGAGCCCACGGCATAGTGGTCTCAATACAGGTGACCATCAGTCAGACCGGGTCCAGATGGCGCATTGAAAAGTGGCCTAGACATGTCTAACTGGCTCAGTTTGAAGCTTGTTCGCATTATTACATTATTCTGATGTGTAAAATGGACTAGAATAGTACAGGTTGCATTTTTTTTTCCACATAGACCATCAGCCAGAGTGGGAAATTGCCCATGTGCACTGGCACACATGCTATAATGGGTCCACATGGTGTCTGTGGCTCACGTGGACAGGCCACGGGCTGAGTACAGTCATGGCCAAAAGTTTTGAGAATGACACAAATATTAATTTTTACAAAGTCTACTGCTTCACTTTTTCTAATGGCAATTTGCATATACTCCAGAATGTTATAAAGAGTAATCAGCTTAACAGCAATTACTTGCAAAGTCAATATTTGGCTAGAAAATTAACTTTATCCCCCAAAACACATTTCAACATCATTGCAGCCCTACCTTAAAAGGACCAGCTAACCTCTTTTCAGTGATTGCTCCATTAACACAGGTGTGGGTATTGATGAGGACATGGCTGGAGATCAATCTGTCATGATTAAGTAAGAATGACACCACTGGACACTTTAAAAGGAGGCTGGTGCTTGGCATCATTGTTTCTCTTCTGTTAACCATGGTTATCTCTAAAGAAACACGTGCAATGCACAAAAATGGCCTAACAGGGAAGAGTATCGCAGCTAGAAAGATTGCACCTCAGTCAACAATCTATCTCATCATCAAGAACTTCAAGGAAAGAGGTTCCATTGTTGCCAAAAAGGCTTTAGGGCGCCCAAGAAAGACCAGCAAGCGCCAGGACCGTCTCTTAAAAGTGTTTCAGTTGCGGGATCGGGCTACCAGCAGTGCAGAGCTTGCTCAGGAATGGCAGCAGGCAGGTGTGAGTGCATCTGCACGCACTGTGAGGCGGAGACTCTTGGAGCAAGGCCTGGTCTAAAGGAGGGCAGCAAAGAAGCCACTTCTCTCCAGAAAAAACATCATGGACAGACTGATATTCTGCAAAAGGTACAGGCAGTGGACTGCTGAGGACTGGGGTAAAGTTATTTTCTTTTATGAATCCCCTTTTCGATTGTTTGGGACATCAGGAAAACGCCTCATTCGGAGAAGACAAGGTGAGCGCTACCACCAGTCTTGTCTCATGCCAACTGTTAAGCATCCTGAAACCATTCATGTGTGGGGTTGCTTCTCAGCCAAGGGAATCGGCTTTCTCACAGTCTTGCCTAAAAACGCAGCCATGAATAAAGAATGGTACCAGAATGTCCTCCAAGAGCAACTTCTCCCAACCCTCCAAGAGCAGTTTTGCGATCAACAGTGCCTTTTCCAGCATGATGGAGCACCTTGCCATAAAGCAAAGGTGATAACTAAATGGCTCAGGGAACAAAACATAGAGATTTTGGGTCCATGGCCTGGAAACTCCCCAGATCTTAATCCCATTGAGAACTTGTGGTCAATCATCAAGAGACGGGTGGACAAACAAAAACCTAAAAATTCTGACAAAATGAAAGCATTGATTGTGCAAGAATGGACTGCTATCAGTCAGGATTTGGTCCTGAAGTTGATTGAGAGCATGCCAGGGAGAATTGCAGAGGTCCTGAAGAAGAAGGGTCAACACTGCAAATATTGACTTGCTGCATTAACTCTTTCTAACTGTCAATATAAGCTTTTATTACTCATATGTTTGCAATTATTATATTTCTGTCTGTGATAAAAACATCTGTCAAACACACATAAAAACCAAGGGCAGCAGATCATGTGAAAATATAATATTTGTGTCATTCTCAAAACTTTTGGCCATGACTGTATATGCTCATCTAAATGAGATCTTACATACATTTTTCATGACCTGCTACAATAGCCACTATGACATATCCCTGGCACATTTCCTTTAATCTGTATGTACAAATTATTGTATTTCAGGCTTTTTCATTGTAAATGTTTCCAATATTGAGCATCACTAATCTTTCTTTGATTAAAGGTTTTAGAAGTTACCCTCTAAAGTGCAGTAGTGAATCATTACTTATACAGACAAGTGATGAGTTCATCAATTTGTGTCCTTAGGTCATTAGTAGAGTAAACCGTTCCTCAGCAGTTGTGGACATATTATAGATTAGTGATAATGAAAGCCATATTTTAGTACAACTCCCTAGAAAAATGTGAGATTTACATAACAACACAATCACAAGCGAGCATAAAGCTTTACTGGGCACCATGAGCAAAGCCACTATGAAAATGAGGTGATCATTTAGAACTCTGATCTCTTAGAAGGGAGCAATGTGTCTCAAGCAAATAGCAGCTGGCCATGAAAAAAGTGGATCTATAAAAGTCACTCAATTTCCATCCAAGATTGTTCATGTCATTTACTATATTAAAGCATTTTGGGGCACCAAACGTTTTGAAACTAATGGGAGTCACCCATGAAATAATTAACCCAAGGGGCAGAAGCACTCTGCTAATACTAGTTTTCTTACTCTTTTAAGGGATATTACTACTAAAGGATGCCACTGCTAAAGCCTGAGAAACAAAGACCGTCGGGCAGCGGCTGAGAGATTTTGAGGCTTTAACAAGTGAAGAATGCTTATTTTAGTGTTGTACATCATTACCCCATGTTGTGACAACCTGTTTAAATGCCCATAGGGTGCATCTCCCATTCCTCCCAACTTCTGCTTGATCAACCTACATGACAATGGGGATCTAGTGGACTACTGATTTATTTGCTTGTGAGGAGCTGGCCACTTACTAAAGACTATTGGACGAATGGACATAGAGCGGAGTCCACGGCTCTAAGGGATGCAGACTTTTTCCAACATGGATCACCGGTTGCGTCAATATTATTGTTGTGTTGTATTAGAAATTTGCTGGCTGTGCTTTTTTAGAGATTTGCTTGCTCATCAATTCAGCCTCAGGAATCAATGTTTCCATTCAGTGACAGTAAGCAGAGGAAGACATGCAGGCTAGCTCTTAAGCCCCCGAGATCGCTGCTGAGTCACTAGTTTTGTGACACAACAGCGATCTCCCCAGCGATATCGCTGTGTGTGACATTCAGCGACGATCAGCCCCCCTGCTGGGTATCGCTGATCGTCGCTGAATGTCCTGGACATTTTTTTGATCACTGGTCTCCCGCTGGCCAGCACGCATCGCTGCGTGTGACAGGCGGGAGACCAGCGATCCGCTAGTAACCAAGGTACACAGCGGGTTTCCAGGCGCGGGGCTGTGCCTGGAAACCCGCTGTGTACCTTGGATACCAGCTCCCTGCATCAGGGCGTTGGTATCCAACGTACACTGCGGGTAACTAAGCGATGTTACCCGCAGCGTCGCTGTGCTGATCGCTGCCTGAGCTGCCTGTTTGGCAGCTCAGCAGCAATCATGTAGCGACACACCAGCGATCCTGATCGTTGTCGGGATCTCTGGTGTATCGCTATGTGAGACCCGGGCTTTATGCATACATAAGACCAAACCCAAGATTAGTAATCAAGGAACTCAGTCATTCCATTGTTCTTCCTGCCAGTAGTCCCATTGTGTGGATGGGGATTGTAGACCCAGGGGTCTCACATGCAGTCCATGGTGATGGGCTTATGGAATATTATTTGTTCTTTGAGCTAAAAGCAAATGTTTAAGGGGCAGGGAGGAAAATATGTCACATGTTTAGTCAGGCAGTTGTTGGAGTGACATTGAGGGGAGAGGATCTAGGATGAGGTTCTGAAGCCATGGATGGATGGCATTTGGAGTTGGAGTTTTGGAGATCGGTTGCCGGCTGGATCCCCCTGCTACAGTTGAAGGACCTATCGCCTGGATTTCAAGAACTTTTTAAAAAACTGTGATGCTGGATACATGGGCATGGGTTGTGATAATTGTCATCTGGAGGAGCTTGAACTGTGACTACAGACTATCCTGGCGGGAGATACGAAATCTGTGGGCTAACCAAAGGTTGGGAGACAGTGAGTATCGCCTAGTATGGGGCAGTGGACAATTGGCCCCGGGGAGGGGATCTTGTGGACTGGGGGCAATGTATTTTGGCCATCTCCCTGGATTTGTTATAAAACCATGGATGTAAGGGATAAAAAGCAGTTGCATCTTTAACCTGCCTAGGTTATTATTACAACCCACAACCTCAGATCTTCACAAAGAAGCACTCCCATCAAAACTTTTATTCTCTTAATAATTTGCAGTCATCATATTACTTAGCTCTGTGCATTTACAATTGCTTATTTTTCCTTTCCACCCAACTAATTCTTCTCTTTTCCATTAGGTCTTTCACATCATGTGATTAAAAACTGACTAAATACTTCTAAGCTCTATGTAGAAACAGGAGGTCAATTTTCACGGCGACAGTGCCGGGTATTGATGCGAGAGACTAGCGCAAGTTTCTCATAGTATACCCTATGAGGGTGCTACATTATATTCTATGGTGGGGACTGCGTTATACCTTATAAGGGGGGTTGCATTATATTTTGTGGTTTGCTGCATTATATTCTATGAGAGGGGGCTACATTATTTTCTATGAGGGAGGCTACATTATATTCTATGAGGGAGGCTACATTATATTCTATGAGGGGGCTACCCCTCTATGATTCTATGATTCTACCCGTGCTACATAATTAAGACGTGTACTACCTTATATTATACCCTGATATTAGCTTGTTTTACCACACAATTGGTGGTCATGTATTTATTTCTATAAAGCTACATAGTGGGCCCCAAGAATGATTTTCTCTGGTGGGCCCAAGGTGCTGCAGTCCGACGCTGTATATACAGCACTATTTAGCAGAAAAAGCCAAAAATACAGGCCACATGTTTGTCAGTGTGGTATCTCCGTAACAGGCCTCATTTATCTGTGCAAAAAATTTGGCCATTTTAGGCCTACGTATTCTAGTGTTTTTACAGTCTGGTACTTATTGACACAAATTTGTTAAGCCAAAAAACATTTTTACCTACAGTCCAGATAGGTAAAAGTGTGATTTTCCCACACACGTATCACATACAAGTTCACTCTCAATTCAGCCATTTGTAGTGAACGTGTATAATATTCTAGTCCATTTACAATGGGCAAGGCGCGTGGCAAGGGACGTAGACGTGATGGTGCATGCCGAGGCCATGGGCAAGCTGAAATTGGGCCACCAAAAACACCCACATCTTCTCGCTGGACCTTTGTGTACGAATTCCTAGGGGACCGCAGCAAGACAGCACTATTGAAGCCCGAGCAGTGTGAAAAGGTTGTTGATTGGATAGCGGATAATAATTCCAGTTACTTATCCACCACCACCAGCACCCTGTCTTCCACACGGTCAAGTCAGAGTAGCCATGAATCTGGACCGCATATTCCTCACCCTGATACTCCTTCCTCCCACCATGCTGAGTACCCTGAGACAACTGATCCCACACTCGGACACTCCGAAGAGCTGTTCAGTTTTCCATTTGTAGATTCATGCCTTTCGCCTGGTCCACTTGAAGCGGGGCAAGATGGTATTCCATGTAGCGATGCACAAATATTTGAGCAGCCACACTCACAAGAGGTGGACGATGATGAGACACAATTGCCGGAAAGTCAGGAGGAGGACCAGGGTGCGGAAGTGAAAGGTGAGGTGGTGGATGATATAGTAACTGACCCAACCTGGCAGGAGGACATGCAGAGCGAGGACAGCAGCACACAGGGGGAGGGGGAGGGAGAAGTAGCACCACTTCAGGCAGGAAGAAGCAGTGTGGTGGCTGCAGACAGAAGGCGTGTGTAACGCTGGTATTGTCTGTACTTTGTTTTCCAGCGTTACTCTGTATGTCTTTGCTTTAACCCTTTTGCTCCTTTCCCCTAACCAGCTGGGATACTGTTGTCTGTTACCTGTATGGATGCTGCTCAGTTCCCAGCTCTGCTGCGTAGCCGTACTTGCGTGAGTGTCTCCGCTGCGTTGCATGACCACCCGCATGTGCGGTCCCTGACCTGCTGTAAAAGCCATCCGTAGCTTACAAAGTCCTCTGCAGTGGTGCATGACTTACTACGTGTGTGGCAGCAGCTACTGTCAGGCGCCTGGCCTGCTGTGAAGACCATCCGTAGGTTGCAAAGTCCTCTGCACTGTGCATGACTTACTACGTGTGTGGCAGCAGCCACTGTCAGGTGTTCCTCTGTGATGAGTTGTCTGGCTCTGCATAGGGGGCGCGGCCCACACCTGTCCTGCTTTTATGAGGATTGGATGTGTACTAGAATTACTGCTCCAGCCTATCGCTGTGAAGCAGCTCATATATAAAGTTCCCCAGCCCTGAGGGGTGTTGCCAGAGCTTCACATTGAATCTGCATTGAGTTCCTGAACCTAGCCGTATGTGGTTGTGTGTTCAGCTCCTGCTCTGAGTTTGATCAGCTCTGGAGAGCTGATTCCCCTTGTCCTGTCTTGTGTTTCTGCCTGGGGCTGAGTACCCAGATCGCCGTTCCTGGAGGCTGCATATCCAGGCCTGTTCCTGTTGTGTCTTGTTTCCTGAATCCCTGATCCTGGAACTAACCCGGTACCTGAATGTCTGAACTGTGTCTTGTGTTTCCGCCTATGCTGGGGGCTGATTACCCAGATCGCCGTTCCTGGAGGCTGTATATCAAGGCCTGTTCCTGCTGTGTCTTGTTTCCTGAATCCCTGATCCAGGACCTAACCCGGTACCTGAATGTCTGAACTGTGTCTTGTGTTTCCGCCTATGCTGGGGGCTGATTACCCAGATCGCCGTTCCTGGAGGCTGTATATCCAGGCCTGTTCCTGCTGTGTCTAATTACCTGAACCCCTGATCCTGGATCGCATCCTGTACCTGACTGTCTGAACTGTGTCCTCTGTGTTATGTTCCTGAAATCCTGCTGTGTCCTGAACCTGTGCCAGTGACTGTGAATCCTTGCTATATAACCTGAGTTCATCTTGGAAGGAGGAGTCCGGTGTGTGCTGAGTTTCTGTTACTCTGTGCTCAGCTTCTGTGCAATTCCCGGCCAGCTCCCGTTGAGCCTGGCGGGGCTTGCACCAGACCGCTGGGGTTCCTTTTCAGGTCGCTGCCAGATGTCCGGATCCTATGCCTGATGACCATGGCCTGATGTCCGATGTCCGACGACCACTTCCAGATGTCCGGATCCTATCCTCCCTGCCTGATGTCCGGAGCCTGCCGATCGTTGTCAGATGTCCGGAGTCCGATGTCGATGTCCTGTCCGTGTTCCTGACTCCCTGAGATCCAATCCGTGTTCCTGATGTCCTGTCCGTGTTCCTGACTCCCTGAGATCCAATCCGTGTTCCTGATGTCTGTCCGTGTTCCTGAGATCCAATCCGTGTTCCTGATGTCCAGTCCGTGTTCCGTGTCTGAGATCCAATCCGTGTTCCTGATGTCCTGTCTGTGTTCCTGTGTTCCTGATGTCCTGTCCGTGTTCCTGTGTCCCTGAGATCCAGTCCGTGTTCCTGATGTTCCGATGTCCTGCTGGTTCCTCCTTGGTCTACCCTGTGATGACGTCTGTCCTGGGTCGGTGTCTGATGTTCTCCTGCTGAGCCTGTGCTACGCCTGAGGCCTGAGAGTGAGGCCATACTAGTATGCCCGTGCCAGATGATCCTGGACTGCATCTACCCATGATGACCCCTCCATCATCTGAAGTCTGTCTGAGGTCGGTGTCTGATGTTCTCCTGCTGAGCCTCTGCTACATAGGAAAATGAAGGAAAAAGGGATCCAGCTTCAATAAAATCTTCATCTTTATTGATTCATAAAAACATGGATAATGACATGCTCCTGGACAAGCTCAGGACAAGGCAACGCGTTTCGATCACAGGGATCTTTATCACAGCTGACATATTCAGACAAAGGCACATATTTAAGACAAAGGAAGACCAATCACGATCAGAAAAAATGTCATGTGATTTTTGACAAGTCCTTTAACAATTTGCACATAACGAATAAAGAAACAAAAACAATATTTGCACAAATAAAATCAATGCAAAAAATGTAAAATTAATAATGGAACATCAATTCGTTTCTTTTGTTGAGACCAAATGGATGTCTGGTATGTAGATTAAAGATCCAGAAAGCTTCACGTGTGAGGAGTCGCTGACGTGCATCTCCACCTCGGGCAGACAGGTTAACACTTTCAATACCTGTGACTTGGAAAGAAGAAACATTGCGAGCATGCTGAAAAATAAAATGTTTAGCAGCAGCAGAAATATTGCGATTCGAAGAAACATTCTTTATATCCTGCAAATGTTCAGCGATCCTGATTTTTAATTTCCTAGTGGTGCAGCCTATATAAGATAAATTGCAAATAGTGCACATAATTTTATATACCACATAGCATGAATTACAATTGATATATTTGTTAATGGTATAAATCGCAGTGCTGTCATTATTTTCAAAGGTTTTCGTTACACAAACATATTTGCAAAGTGCACATCTATTGTGGCCACATTTATAAAACCTTTATGTTCTAACCACAATGTTTTATGAGAAGAAAAATTATTACTGAACATGCTTGGAGAAACTTTGTTACCAATAGATGGCGCTTTCCTTGAAACAACATTAATACCTGACGATAGAATATCGGCAAGAGAGGGATCTTCATATAAAATAGGCAGCGATCTCAAAATGATTTTTTTGATGTCCCCAAATTGAGGACTATATTGAGCACAAAAATATGGTTTCACTGCAAGATCATTTTTTTGTTGTCGCCCTCCACTAATGAGATCCTCTCTGTTTCTATTACTTACAATTGTTCGTGCTCTTTTTAAGGACCATTTAGGATAATTTCTGTTTTTTAATCTTGTATCCACACAATTAAATTCCGTTTCCAGAGCTGCAGGATCACTGCAGTTTCTCAAAATTCTAGTATATTCACCCAAAGGAATCGATTTAATAGTATGTTTGGGGTGACTGCTTGCTGCATGCAAGATAGAATTACCAGCACAAGGTTTGCTGAATGTTTTAGTAATAATGACAGAGTCATGTACCCCATATAAATCAAGATCTAAAAAAGAAATTTTGTTATGGTGAAATTTGTGAGTAAAATGTATGTTGAATGAATTAGAATTGATATAATCAATAAATCTGGATATGGCAGATACATCACCACTCCAAATAATGAGTAAATCATCGATATATCTGCCATACCAAGCAATCGAGTCAATAAATGGATTAGTAGCTGAAAAAATAAAAAAATATTCCCAATATGACATAACAAGATTAGCTAGGGATGGTGCAAATTTCGCACCCATCGCCACGCCAGATTTTTGTAAAAAAAATTTATTGTCAAATGAGAAAAAGGGTGGCATGGTAGTCATCCTGAATAAAGAGGATTATCATTCTCAAATTATGTCTCTCTTGTCTGACAGTGATGTATATGAAAAACTCCACACAAATCCTACTGATAAATTTAAAAGTGAGATTATCCAAATTATTAATGAGGGTTTCAGCCTTGGTATTTTAACCAAAAAACAAATTGATTATCTCACAGTGTCTCATCCCATTATCCCTATCATGCATGGTCTTCCAAAAATTCATAAGGATATGAAAATCCCCCCCATGAGACCCATTGTCTCAGGGATTGGATCTTTAAATGAACATCTGGGTGAATGGGTTGACTCACTACTTCAACCACTAGTACAAATCACTCCTGGTTATATTAAAGATTCCAAAGAAGTGCTGAGAATGTTTTCCAAGAAAATCTGGTTCAAAGAACATACTTGGTTATGTTGTGATGTGACTTCTTTATATACCTGTATACCTTACAATGTTGCCATGACAGCGCTGCAGTTTGTCTTAACGAAATTCAGCAATTATTCCCAGGATCTCATTAATTACATTTTACAAGTTATTCAATTTTTATTAACCCACAATTTTTTCTCATTTGACAATAATTTTTTTTTACAAAAATCTGGCGTGGCGATGGGTGCGAAATTTGCACCATCCCTAGCTAATCTTGTTATGTCATATTGGGAATATTTTTTTATTTTTTCAGCTACTAATCCATTTATTGACTCGATTGCTTGGTATGGCAGATATATCGATGATTTACTCATTATTTGGAGTGGTGATGTATCTGCCATATCCAGATTTATTGATTATATCAATTCTAATTCATTCAACATACATTTTACTCACAAATTTCACCATAACAAAATTTCTTTTTTAGATCTTGATTTATATGGGGTACATGACTCTGTCATTATTACTAAAACATTCAGCAAACCTTGTGCTGGTAATTCTATCTTGCATGCAGCAAGCAGTCACCCCAAACATACTATTAAATCGATTCCTTTGGGTGAATATACTAGAATTTTGAGAAACTGCAGTGATCCTGCAGCTCTGGAAACGGAATTTAATTGTGTGGATACAAGATTAAAAAACAGAAATTATCCTAAATGGTCCTTAAAAAGAGCACGAACAATTGTAAGTAATAGAAACAGAGAGGATCTCATTAGTGGAGGGCGACAACAAAAAAATGATCTTGCAGTGAAACCATATTTTTGTGCTCAATATAGTCCTCAATTTGGGGACATCAAAAAAATCATTTTGAGATCGCTGCCTATTTTATATGAAGATCCCTCTCTTGCCGATATTCTATCGTCAGGTATTAATGTTGTTTCAAGGAAAGCGCCATCTATTGGTAACAAAGTTTCTCCAAGCATGTTCAGTAATAATTTTTCTTCTCATAAAACATTGTGGTTAGAACATAAAGGTTTTTATAAATGTGGCCGCAATAGATGTGCACTTTGCAAATATGTTTGTGTAACGAAAACCTTTGAAAATAATGACAGCACTGCGATTTATACCATTAACAAATATATCAATTGTAATTCATGCTATGTGGTATATAAAATTATGTGCACTATTTGCAATTTATCTTATATAGGCTGCACCACTAGGAAATTAAAAATCAGGATCGCTGAACATTTGCAGGATATAAAGAATGTTTCTTCGAATCGCAATATTTCTGCTGCTGCTAAACATTTTATTTTTCAGCATGCTCGCAATGTTTCTTCTTTCCAAGTCACAGGTATTGAAAGTGTTAACCTGTCTGCCCGAGGTGGAGATGCACGTCAGCGACTCCTCACACGTGAAGCTTTCTGGATCTTTAATCTACATACCAGACATCCATTTGGTCTCAACAAAAGAAACGAATTGATGTTCCATTATTAATTTTACATTTTTTGCATTGATTTTATTTGTGCAAATATTGTTTTTGTTTCTTTATTCGTTATGTGCAAATTGTTAAAGGACTTGTCAAAAATCACATGACATTTTTTCTGATCGTGATTGGTCTTCCTTTGTCTTAAATATGTGCCTTTGTCTGAATATGTCAGCTGTGATAAAGATCCCTGTGATCGAAACGCGTTGCCTTGTCCTGAGCTTGTCCAGGAGCATGTCATTATCCATGTTTTTATAAATCAATAAAGATGAAGATTTTATTGAAGCTGGATCCCTTTTTCCTTCATTTTCCTATGTATCTTCACGTTTGATCAAGCGGAGGATCCGTGCTTCTACAAACCGGTGAGCTGGTTAGCGTTCTTATATTTGAGCCTGTGCTACGCCTGAGGCCTGAGAGAGAGGCCGCCCAAGGATGCCCGTGCCAGATAACCCTGGACTGCATCTACCCGTGATGTCCTCCTGCACTCGTCTGTGATCCTGAGTCGTGTACCTTCTCTGATGTGCGGAATCGGGAGCCCGGTCTTATGTTCTGTTTATGTACTGTGTTTCTTTAAGTAAACTTTATGTTTCTTCATACCTGAAGTTGTGCGGTGTTGTCTAGTCGTGCAGGTCGCCATCTTTCCCACATGCTCAGCTGCCACGGATCCCGGTCGCTGCCCTTCCCTAATCCGGGCAGGCCCGGGTCTCCCTCCGTGGTCCAGTGGGTCCACATTCTCTTACCATCTGGGACACATGCCTCACGTCGTCGTGGACTGGCGGCGTGGGAGCATTGGCTAGTTAGGCAAGCTATGCCATGTCCCGACGCCCCGCAGCCATGGGAAGCGTTACAGCGTGCAACTGTTCCCCGTAACACCAACATGATGGAAGTTGCCAATCCAACTGTTAGGTCTTCCCGAGTGTGGTTATTTTTTAAAGACTCCGCCGATAACCCCAAACAGGCCATTTGCAACACCTGTCATGCCAGCATCAGCAGGGGTAGCAAAACTACCAGGCTTACCACAACCAGCATGATCAGGCACATGGCAGCAAAGCACCCGACTTTGTGGGCCCAACCCCAGGCTCCAGGAATAGTGTCTGTGGGTGACACCACTGCTTCTTCCACTGTTGTGCGTGCAAGCCAATCCCTGTCCACGGTGCATGCGAATATGCCTCCTGCCCTGCACCTGCCATTGCCCACAGTCAAATAGCACCATCATCAAGCATGTCCACGTCCTTGTCCAAGCGCAGCCTTCAGTGTCCATACTCCAGTCATTGGAACGTAAGCGGAAATACGCAGCCAACGCCCCACAGGTCACAGTACTAAATTCTCACATTGCTCGTCTGCTAGCGCTGGAAATGTTGCCTTTTAGGCTCGTGGAGACGGAAGCTTTCTGCAACCTGATGGCGACGGCCGTCACAAGATACTCGGTCCCCAGCTACCACTATTTCTCCCACAGTGCTGTACCAGCATTACACAAGCACATGTCCCACAACATTACTCATGCCCTCAACAATGCAGTTACAGGGAAAGTACACCTAACCACGGACAAGTGGACGAGTGCTTGTGGCTAGGGACGATACATCTCGCTGAAGGCACACTGGGTTAACATAGTGGAAGCCGGGACCCAGTCTGACCTTGGGATGGAACTTGTCCTCCCGACGCCAAGGATTGGGGGCCCTGCGTCAATCAGGGTTGCCCCCACTGTGTACAGCTCCTGCACCTTCTCCTCTTCAGCCTCCATCTGCAAAATGAGCACAACAGTCACAAGCTGGAAGCACTGCAGCACTGCCAAAGCCAAGGGGCAACAGGTTGTGCTGAAGCTAACTTGCTTAGGTGAGAAACCGCACAATGCTTAAGAGTTGTTGACAGCTCTGAAAGAGCAGACAGATGTGTGGCTGACACCACTGAATCTCCAGCCAGGCATGGTTGTGTGTGACAATGGCAGGAACCTGGTGGCAGCTCTGAGGCGAGGCGAACTGACACACGTACCATGCCTGGCCCATAACCTCGTTGTTCAATGTTTTCTAAAAAGCTACCCCGAGCTGCTGGATCTGCTGGTGAAAGTATGCGGTCTGTGTGCCCATTTTAGAAAGTCAGCTACAGCTTCAGCCGCTGTTGCTGTGCCTCAGCAGCGATTGCAGATTCTGGCTCACCGACTGGTGTGTGATGTCCCCAAACATTGGAACTGTACACTGCATATTTGGAAAGGATTTGTGAGCAGAAGAGGGCAGTTGTTGAACAATAGCATCAACAAGGCTGTCGTTATTCAGGTTTGACTCCATACATAAGACCTCAGGAGTGGACATGGATGTCAGACATATGTAACATCCTCCAATACTTTGAGGGGTCCACCAAGATGGTGAGCGGTGATGACGCCATAATTAACATCACCATCCCGCTCATCTACATTCTGAAAAGCTCTCTGCTCACAATAAAAGAGGATGCATTGCAGACGGAGCACGAGGACATGGAGCAAGGAACCATGCAGGGTGTTTACACACAGCCCAGCCTCATGTCATCCCAACGTGGATTGGTTGACAATGAGGAAGAGGAGGAGGAAGAACAGGAGCTACTTTCATGCGCTATAGACGGTACTACAAGCACAACTGTCATACCGTCTGTTCAGCATAGATGGCCTGAGGACAGAGAGGAAGAGGAGGAGGAGGACACCTTTGCACAGTCGTCCTATTGGCGAGGACACGGAAGGCTTGCCTGTTGCCAGTCTGGCACACATGGCTGACTTTATCTTGAACTGCCTTTCCCGTGACCCTCATATTGTAAAAATATTGGTTAACAGTCATTACTGGGTAGTGACACTTTTAGACCTATGCTACAAGGAGAAGTTTCATTCTCTTGTTCCAGAGGCAGACAGGTGTACTAAAATGGTGCAGTACCAGAGGGCCATTGTTGCAGAATTATTAAAAAAAATTCCCATCTCAAAACGCTGGCGGCAGACATAACAGTTCATTGGACAACCAAGGAGTACAGGCGAGAGAGACACAACTCAAATCCAGCAGAGGCAGGGGAACACTGGCCAAGTTCTGGGACAGTTTTCTCAGAGCCTCCCATCACCCTGGCACTGAGGAGCAGGGTAATGTTACAAGGAATGGAATGTTTTATAAGATGCTGATGGAGTACCTTGCTGACCGTAGCAACATCCTCCGTGATTCCTCTGTGTCTTTTAATTATTGGGTATCCAAGCTAGACACGTGGCATGCACTGGCTCTCTACGCCTTGGAGGTCCTGGCCTGCCCTGCCGCTAGCTTTTTTTCAGAGCGGGTTTTCAGTGCCGCTGGTGGAATTAACACAGATAAGCGCATTCGCCTGTCAACGGAAAATGCAGACAGGCTGACTCTTATAAAAATGAACAAGGTATGGATTGGGCCAGACTTCTCAACACCACCAAATGATGACAGCGAAACATAACCTCCAATGTAGTGTCATTTTGGGAGGTGTATTCCCATGCACCTCTTGACACCCACACATGGGTACACGCATCCTGATTTTGGCAATTTGGTGTCCTCCTCCTGCTTCTCATCCTCACCGTCCACCACCACTCGAACACCAGGGTGAACATATTCCATCATGCTCCAGCCACTCTATTTTTTGCCAAAGGTGTTATGATGCCATCACCAAATTTTAAAAAAATATGTACCCCCCAAGGGGAAATGTTTTTCAGCCCATACACTTTGAGTATGGGCATTACAAGTCTAGGAGACCCGCTCCTTTACATTGGGCCTATTTTTAAATGAGGCCCTCCTCCACGTCTCATCATCCACCGCCACTAGATCACCAGGGTTAACGTGTTCCATGCTGCTACAGCCAGTGTCGAATTCCTAACAAGGGTGGGTGGTTATGCTGGGCGTAAAATACTTGTTATGGAAAAGGTTGAGGTGTACCCCACAGGGGAAAATGTTTGCCAGCCCATACACTTAGTGATTGGGCATTCCAAGTCTAGGAGACCCGCTGCTTTTTAATGGTACATTTTTTTATGAGGCCCTCCTCCACGTTTCTTCCAAGGGGGATTGGGGTTATTGGGGTGCATATGACTTGGTAGCAGAGCAGGCCTTGCAGTCAATGCATAAGAAAACACAATGGGAGTACAAAATGAATAATGTGAAGTGGATTTTCCTGTGCCCATCCAGTACCTGGGTTCAAAGGCTTTTTGGGGTGCATATGACTTGGCAGCAGGGCAGGCCTTGCAGTCAATGCATAAGAAAAGAGTATGACAGTACAAAATGAATAATGTGAAATGGATTTTCCTGTGCCTATCCAGTACCTGGGTTCCAAGGCTTTTTGGGGTGCATATGACTTGGCAGCAGGGCAGGCCTTGCAGTCAATGCATAAGAAAAGATTTTGGGAGTACAAAATGAATAATGTGAAGTGGATTTTCCTGTACCCATCCAGTACGTGGCTTGAAAAGCTTATTGGGGTGAATGTAAGTTTGGGGCAGGCCAGGCCTTGCCTTCAATGCAACATTTTTTAAGTAAGCCATCCTGTACCTCTCGTGAATGGGGTATTGGGGTGTGTTGTAATTCTTGGCAGCCCGTCCACTCACTGCATAGACAATAACAGCATAGGAGACCCACGGTTTAATAATGGCCCTTTAAGAAGATTAATGCTGCCTATTGCCTCTGTAAAAATAGGCTCTGTGACTTTAAGAGTTCCTCCTTCATAAATGAAACAAGATGTGTCTGCTTAAGTGTCACACACCACATGGCCAGCTAGGGTTGTGAAATGTTACAATGACATTTCCCAGTGAATGCATTTGTATTGGTTGAAAGCAATGCTAAATTTGCAAAACGCCTCAAAAACTCTGTGTGTGAACATAGCCCAAGTGGTGGAGGAACAATTTTGTTTTGGGTTAATTATTTTGGCTTAGATAAAAGTCATTAACCTGGAAAGGATGTTCATTAACATATTTCCCAGCAAAATTCATTTTGGTTTCGTTTTTGTAGGTTTTTTGGTGCGCCTGTAAAAAGGGTGTGAAACTCTGACAACATTGTTTAGAGCTGTGACCTAGGAGTCAGAAATGCTTCCAGGGGCAGTTGCCATGATGTTACCGTGTCATTGGAGCAGTGTTTTCATCATTTTCAGACGTTTTTAGACCTTAAAAGGACCCCGGGGGGATGGCGGTAAAAATGCTCGGGTCTCCTATAGACTTACATTGTGTCCGAGTACCCAAGTATTCCAATTTGCTCAACCCGAGCAACGAGCACCCGAGCATTTTAGTGCTCGCTCATCACTATTCAGCACAGATCAAGACTCTTTTCAAAGGCACAGTAGTACACAGCAGTGAGATGGGGGTGGGTTGCTGAGGAAGATGATCTCTGTGACACAATTCCTTCCAGTCCTTATCTTCCTGCTCCTGATAGACTTCATCTACTAGTAGTACAGGGGTTAGCCAAGCTTAACTCTTTTATGGAATCCTGTGTCCCTATGGTTCACTTGCCTGAACTTTTGTGAGAGACAGATCACACACCACTCATCCCTTCCCCTGCTGCCCAATAGTAAACAAGTGCTCCACAATACCCCCTGGGGCTCTGCTAACCACTCCCTGTCTACTGTGACTGTGTTAACCTCTCAAGTTGCTGGATGCTTTTGAAGCAACAGCACTCAGCACTACTTCTGCATGTCACATAACTAAACCCTAATGAAACACCCTATAGTGGCCCTTGTCCTCTTGCTCTGCCTGACAGCGAGGTTGGCACCCTAGATAACACGAGATGGCACCCTCGCTCCACGATGGCTGTCCCTTATAGCCCTAAGGTAGAACTAACAAAACTAAAAGGAGAGTCTCATTCATACCAAAGATAGCCTAATAGCTAGACAGAAAAATAGCAAGAGGAAATTAAAGGTAAATAGCAAACTGTGTCTAAATCATTCGGTACCTGAAACTGTTCCTTAATCCAGGATCATTACACCCTAACAGGAGAGTTAATTGTCATGTGTGCATTGCCACGAAGATCGTCGCGGTTGCACATTTTGACTTCTCACAGCTGAGCTGCTGTTTCTTTGTGTTTGGCAGCTAGGGAGTTAATTCTGTCTGTGCTCGGTTCTGGGACTGGGTGCAGTTTCTCCCGGCTGCAATTGATTATTTGTTGATTGGTTTCCTTTAAATTCCTGGTTGTCTGCTTGGGGAATTGCCAGTGAAACCTTCATGCAGACCACAGATAGGAATGAATCTGTATAGACTTTAGTTGTGAGCTCCTTAGTTGTTCTAAGCTCAACTTGGTTAGAGTTTATTTCCCAGACCATTTATTTTCCTTTGGTGTTTGAGTGTGTATGCAAGCGAGTGTTATCCTGTCTGTCTTATATGTCTAATCTGTGTATTTAGCTAAGATCAGCCCATATCCCTTTGGTGGTAGTCAGGATCCTTCTTAGGACTGATTACAGGGTTCAGGGTCTGATAGGAGACAGGGTTAGGTTGGAGACTTGGACCTCTGAACCATTATCAGTACCTCCAAGGTGAGGGATTAGTTAGGACCCCAGTTTAGGGTCAGGTTAGATCCCGGTCCACCTCTTTCCTGTTTCAGCTCATCAAGTCCTCAAGATTAACCCTGAGTTCAGCAGATATCGTGTCAGGTAAATCTATTCTATACTTACATGCTGATGTTGCTATACTAGTTGTTGTATAGAGTGTTGTTCCTGTATTAATAGTTTACTGACATTGTATACATATCATTAGACAGCGTGACAATTTCACTGGCCATAAAAATTATCTCCAGTTACCATGGATCCAGTAGCCCAGCTGGCTCTGCAGTTGCAGGGATTATCCATGGAGCTGACGGACATTAAGTCCAAAGTTTTGTCTACCCTGGAGCAAACCAGAGTTGAACCTAAGGTTGCTCTCCCGGACAGGTTCACTGGTGGGCGAGACAAATTTTTCACCTTCCGGGAGGCATGTAAATTGTATTTTCGGCTTCGGCCTCGATCATCAGGGAGTGAGGAGCAGAGAGTGGGAATTGTTATCTCACTTCTGCAAGGGGACCCTCAATCCTGGGCATTTTCCCTTCCTCCGGGATCCCCGGCTCTACTGTCTGTAGATCAATTTTTTACTGCCCTGGGATTGGTATATGATGACCCAGATCGGGTCTCTCTTGCTGAGACAAAATTACGTAAGATACAGCAGGGAGATCGTCCGGCAGAGGAATTTGCTTCTGAGTTTCATAGATGGGCCACAGATACTCAGTGGAATGACCCAGCTCTTAGGAGCCAGTTTTGTCATGGGCTTTCTGATAAATTAAAAGACGTTTTGGCTCAGTATGAGTCTCCTCCTTCTCTGGAGGCTGCTATGGCCTTAGCTATCCGTACTGATAGACGGCTTCGGGAGAGGGGTGAGGTAACCCCACTCCCTGTTGTTTCTCCACCTACCACTAAAGTCCCTTATGTTGAGGTTCCCCTTGTCTGTTCGGATGAGCCTATGCAGTTGGGAGGGACATCATTTCGTAGGAGGGGATTGGCGGTACGCCGCAGGACTAGAAGATGTTTTTTCTGCGGGAAAGAGGGACATTTTGTTGGAGAATGTCCATCCCGTGCCTTGTTGAGCCAAAAGTCGCCGGAAAAACTGTTAATCCCAGGTTGTGTGGTGGACGACAACCTGGGAGTATGTATTTCATCCGCCAGTTCTTCTCAGTTCCTTGTACCAGTGGAGGTGGTAGTTGGTACGAGAGTGGAGAGATTGTCTGTTCTTCTTGATAGTGGTTCCGGGGCTAATCTGGTTGACGCTCAGTTTGCTCAGGCTCAAGGTATGCATCTGAGTGTATTGGTCAAAACCGATCCCTATATTCTCCATTGACGCCAGGCCTCTCGGCCAAGGTAGCTTTGTTCATGAGGTTCATAACATTGACCTTCGGGTAGGGGCAATACATAGGGAACAATTATCTTGTTATGTGTTGGAGGGTCTACCTACTTCCATTGTGTTGGGACTTCCTTGGTTGGTTAAACATAACCCTGTGATTAATTGGCAGTCCAGAGAAATAAGCCAATGGGGTGAGTTTTGCAAAAGCAACTGCATGAACACAGTCATCAGTGCGGTCGTGCCTAGTACATTGCCTCCTTTTTTGGAGGATTTTGGGGATGTTTTCTCTGAGGAGGGGTGTCAGGAGTTGCCTCCTCATCGCGTGTATGACTGCTCTATTAATCTCCTTCCTGATGCTAAGTTGCCTAAAGCTAGGTTGTATAATCTTTCTGGTCCTGAGAGGCAGGCTATGAAAGATTATATTTCTGAAAGTCTGGCCAAAGGGCATATTAGACCTTCATCTTCCCCAGTAGCCGCGGGGTTCTTCTTTGTGAAGAAGAAAGATGGAGGCCTACGCCCTTGCTTGGATTTCCGCGAACTTAATCGGATTACTGTTCGAGATCCGTATCCACTCCCTCTTATTCCTGATCTCTTCAATCAAATTGTTGGCGCCAAATGGTTTTCTAAATTGGATCTCAGGGGGGCGTATAATCTGATTAGGATAAAAGAGGGGGATGAGTGGAAAACGGCGTTTAACACGCCGGAGGGACATTATGAGAACCTAGTCATGCCTTTTGGTCTGACTACTGCACCAGCAGTATTCCAACATTTTGTTAATGACATTTTTCGTCACCTTGTGGGGCTGTTTGTGGTTGTATATTTGGACGACATTTTAATTTACTCGCCAGATCTTGTGTCTCATCAGGAGCATGTGAGACAGGTGTTGCAGATCTTGCGTGCGAGACAATAAATTATACGCCAAACTGGAGAAGTGTGTATTTGCCGTACAGGAACTTCAGTTTTTGGGTTTTTTGGTGTCAGCCTCCGGTTTCCGTATGGACCCTGAAAAGGTGAGAGCAGTGCTTGAATGGGATCAGCCAGGGGATCTTAAGGCTCTGCAGCGTTTTTTGGGGTTTGCTAACTACTACCGGAAATTTATTTGTAATTTCTCATCTGTCGTCAAACCTCTCACTGACATGACAAGAAAAGGGATGGATTTTTC